>CM062818.1:221342761-222083520 GCA_031772625.1 Pinus tabuliformis | reverse complement strand
GCAAACTTGACATCTCTTCTAATGATAGCATTCTTGGACTTAAGTGGAATAAGTCTATATTTTTGACTTCTTCAGAATATCCAACAAAAATATATATTTCACTCTTAGGTTCTAAAGCTTTATGTTTCTCATCTGGAATATGGGCCCATGCTTCACTTCCAAAAACACGAAAGTGACTTACATCTAGTTTAATTGAGCTCCATGCTTCTTCTGGAGTGATATTCTTTAAAACCTTAGTAGGAGTGCGATTTATTATGTAATTTTCACAGTTAATTGCTTCTTCCCAAAAATTAAGACCAAGTCCTTTAGATTGAAGCATACAACTAGCCATTTCCTTTAAGGTGCGATTCTTCCTTTCAGCTACACCATTTTGTTGTGGAGTATATGGAACAGTATGTTGCATTTGAATTCCATTCTCAGTGCAAAAGTTGATGAATTTATTGTTAACATATTCTCTGCCATTATCAGATCTTAGCTTAAGAATTTGATGTCCAAATTGTTTTTCAACAAAGGCCTTAAAGGCCAAGAACATGTTAAATACTTCACTCTTGAGTTTTAAGAAGTATACCCAAGTGCGTCTGGAGAAATCATCAATGGAAGTTAAGAAATACTTGTAGCCAGAGAATGAAACAACTGGAAGTGGACCACATAAATCACTATGCACAAGCTGTAAAGGGGCTGAGGCATGCCAAGAGGCATGTTTTTCAAAACTATCCCGATGATGTTTTCCGAGTACACATCCGGAACAAACACCATCTCTGCAAGATACCATTGGAAGACTTGTCACCATATTTTCTTTACATAGATTCTGAAGGGAGCGATAGTTTAAGTGACCAAATCTCTCATGCCAAAGTTTGCTCACTTCATCGTTATGAGCAACAAATACCGAGGGAAGATTTGATGACCCAAAGTTGTGAAACTTATACAACCTTGTAGAATCATCAACAATACCAGTAGCTAAATTCTGTCTAGGATCTTTTAGGTCCTTAATTACAACATCGTGAGGTGAAAATTCAACGATTTTACCTTCACTGAATGAGTTATCTGATATACAGATAAAAGGTTGCAAGATAAGGTTGGAACACATACTAAATCATTAAATTGACCATTGTCTGTATGAATAGTTCCAGTCCCTACAACACTAAGAGATCTATCATCACCAACATATATGTTTTTGGTGTTAGAATCATTTAAAGAAGAAAACATGGCTTTGTTTTTGGCCATGTGATAAGAAGCTCCAGAATGAATGAGCTTCTCATGAGAACGAGAAGAAGAAGATACATTTAGTGCATAGCCAAACCGAGATGCTTGACAACCACATGCAAAAAGTGTTATTCCTGAAGATGAAGTTGAAGTTGAAGAGTGCTCGAAATGGATGTTATGCTTCTTCATTGTTGCTTCCAAGGCTTCCATCTTCTTAAAGCATTTGGATTCTAAGTGGCCATATCGATTACAAAAGTTGCAATGTCTATCAGTCTTCTTCCTTTTGTTTTATTTGTCTTATCATTTTGTTGAAATGATTTTTCATTTTGAGGCTGAAATTGCTTAAGACCCTTATTTGGTTTAGGACCATTCCTTTTAGGATACAACTTATTAGGATTATTTGAATTTGGTTGCTGCTGAGCAGCTAACGCTTTCTTAGAAGAGTTTCTAAGATTAAGAAGACCAAGGTTTAAGAGTTTTTCTTGTTCTCTTATTAAAGAATCACAAAAGGAATCAAAGGAAGGGGACTTGTAGGCTTGTCCTTGAGAAATGAAGGCTTCTCTTGTAGAATGGAAGGTGGAAACAAACATAGAGTAGGCTGGTCCCAACTTAGTAAGAATGGAATAGATAAGGTTACTATCTTCTTTCTTAACCTTAACACCTTCCAAGAGAAGTCTAAGGGTCTTGAACTTGGACAAAAAATCTTCAATGAAAGAAAAATTATTGGGGTCCAATGTAAGCAACTCATTTTCGAGTTGACGGGCTTTAAGTTCATTTTTAATTCCAAAAACTTTAGTAATATGTTTCATTGCTTCATCAGGAGTATCAAGTTCTGCAATATGGAATCTAAGATCTGGATAAATAGACATCCCTATCAACCCTCGTGCTTGATCTTGCCTATTTTCCCATTTAGCTGCCTTATCTTCATCTTTCGGTTTGGTTTCTTGGCCTGAGGCTATTCTGTAGAGACCTTTAATTCTAAGTAAATCCACAATGTAGGACCACCATTAGAAGTAGTTGGTGCTATCAAGAATAACTTGGCATGGACTTTCCATTTTAACAGAAACTGAAGCTATAGATGCTGAAACTAAGTGTTCCAATGGAAAGATCTCGAAAAATTAGGCTGGTTCAAAAAAAAAGGCTCTAAAAACGGCTTCCGGATGAAGAAGTTATGGCTTTTTGAAGAAAAGTTGATGAAGATAACGACGAAGTGTGGGAATGTGCAAAAATGAATGATAATGTTAAAAAAAATCTTCCCCCTTTCCAAACTTAAACTAATTAGCTCAACAAAAATAAGACTTGAACTCAAGACCTCTACTCTCATAAAGTAGCTTTGGACCAAGTGAGCTAAACTAAAAGTTTAGTAATTTTTGGAAAAGAGGAAGGGTTTTTTTTTGTTTTTTTGTTTTGTTTTTTGTTTTTTTTTTAGTCGCTAAAGCTTTGGGCTGCGTGCTTACTTGACAAAGCTCTTTTTCCATACAAAAAAAAAAAAAAACAAAAAAACCCAACACGGACATACAAAAAAAACAAACCTTACGACTCGAAGTTAACTTTAGCCGGAAACTAAATATTTTCCTCAATGTTTCTAATTTTCCAAGATCACACTAAGGCGTGGCGGAAAAGAGCATACGCATGAGAAAAATCCTTCCTTTCTATTCTGATTTTCCTAGATCGCACGGAGTCACGGGGCAAAGAGCATACGCAGAAATGAAAGGTATAGATCCGATAATAAAAAAACAAAAAGCTAAATAAACCGAAACCGAAATAAACAGAGAGAAAATAACTGTAAACTGCAAATAAACAATGTATACCTCCAGATCTTAAAAATGACGTAGCTAGGGCTACCGGAAACCTTTTTCGCGTGAAACGAAAGGGGTTCCTCACTGGAACAGATTCTCCTAACACAATAGAGCAGTCCTCTTGGCCCGAAATTAGTCAGAAACAGTAGATCTAGGAAACGACAGTCAGATGCAGTTCTACCGGCTTCAGATTTGGATTACCAACGGATGCGGCCCTCAAATAGCTTTGATACCATGTAGGAATTTACAGGGTAAGTTCCTCAGACAGAACACCAAAGGACACCGCTCACAAATAGATCACAGATCAATACACCAGTATTTTTGACATGGTTAAAACCCTCAAAGAGGGAAACAGTCCACGGCCTGAGCCAACGCGGCCACTTCAGGCAATATATTAATAAAAGAATGAAAATTTACATAAGCTTCCCTCATGAACGGTTACCCTACAAATGACCCTCCATGCTCTTTAAATAGAGATCATGGACCAATCGGGTGTTAAGCCACAGATCAAGTGTCGGTAATACCGAGGAGAGAATGAACCGTCGGATCACTACATATCGTGACCATCGGATTGTAAGTTACAAAAAGTACATAGTAAAGAAACACACTTTACCTAACTCTATACTAGACCAAGTTATACTTAACTACTTCCTATGTGTCGGAATATCCTAACATTTCGGTCCATGGTATTGGATGCTTCAGCATGTATAAATATGTATTGTAACATTGAAAGGAAAATAATGAAAAATCAAGCTGGTAGTCCCGGTTTTGAGATCCAGGGGAAAATCTCTGTGTATATGTGTTTTATGTGTTATGCTCTCGCATTGTTTATTTTCTGTGTTTTAGAATTCGTATGCACGTAATTTCTGTACGGAAAACCTACAACTACAACCTTCTTGAAGGGGGAAAAATTATTCCACAGAAGTTTGCAGTCCCACTTTTCTTTGAACTGGAAAAAGAAAGGGTAAGGAGCCATAGATGGATGCAGATCGCAAAGTCCAAAGGGGTGGAAGACATTGGGCACATGGAAAACAAGTTGAGAGAAATGGGTAAGGAATTGAGCATTGTAAGACATACAGAAGCCATCAGAAGATATCACTTGGAAACAGAGAATGAAATGTTAAGAAAACAGCTACAAGAAAGGGAAACCCAGTTAGCATGCATGGCCAGCTGGGCTATGGAGGCACTACAGTGCAGACAGCCAGCCAAATCATATGGAGTATACCTCAAAGATCAATGGCTACAGTTCCAGATCAAGACTCTAGCCCAGAGAGGCACCATACCTTTCCAGGATTATAGACAGTTCATGGATTTATGTGATCACAGTTCAGCAGAGGACAAGGCAAAGTTGGCAGAGTTTTATTTACATAACATGGCCCTTACTGATATGAACCTATGGGACCCCAATGCTAGGTTAGGAGACTTGCAGCTGATGGCCATGGCATCATGGATGAGTCATGAGGAGAAAAGAGCAACAAAAATCAAGAAGTTGATGGCAAAAGAACAAAATGAACCCCTGATGATTAGAGCAAAGCCCATAAATGGGTAATTATATGGGCTCATTTTGCCTCTTAACTCATCTTAATCCACCATTCTCATTAGTTTATTGCATGTTTTTTATTATATTTATGCTAATAGAGTGAATTGGGTTAGTCATTATGCCATGAAGTCTAATGTGTGCTTTATGCAGATTTTGGTCAAGTTTGAGACAAAGTCAAAGGATTAATGAGCATTTGGCAGCCAATATTTGAGGAAAACAAGGGAGAGGATTTGTAGGAGGGTGTCCCCCTCATTTATGACTCCCTACCTCGAATCCTCCTTCAGAAAACTCGGAGCACAAGCAGCCACATTGATGCATCAAAGAGGCAATCGAGCAAGTGAAGAAGAACTGATGTCTATCTCTAGTCTTAGGAGCCAAGCCTCCTTGATTTTAGGAGAGTTGTTGGAGGCTCCAGTTGTATAAGTAGGAGGGATTAGGTGCTCAGTAGTTTAGTTGGATGTTAGTCATAATTCTTGCACTTTTGTGGCAGTTCTTGCTCAGCTCATTTTCAAGCTTATTCTTGTGAACAATTTATGTAATGTGACTTTTATTTTTATAATGGAGATGAAACATTTTCTGAGCCAGCACTGATTTCTTTCAGAGGTCTAAAGCTCTTGGGTTAGGTCCCAACCCAAGCTACCCAACACCTATTTCTTTGTACTTATATGTTTTTGCTTCAGTTCATGAATTAATTTCTGTTAGATAGATTCATTTTTCCTTAGTAGAATAGGTTGCTTTTGGTGGTTTACATAGTTGTTTCCATTTCAGTTGCTGAAGTAGGTTAAATAGTGGTAAGATAAAGATAAAAAAAGGCCATCAACAGAGCCTGACCTCCTTTCCTCCTTTGGGGACCATGAATTGAGGTCAAGATCTGCTTGCTGCCATAAAAACACAGTTTTGCTTCCCCCATGCAATTTCTAGTGTTATAGTGATTTAGAGGTTAATGTTTTGCTTCAGATCCATTTTTCCATGCTCATTTCTGTTTCTACAATAAATCTCTTTCCATGCTTTCTTGTTTATATAGCACTGGTGGGCCCCAGTATTGCAGCAATAATGCTGCAACTCCTGGAACTCCCTTCTTTAATTTTATCAACCCGGTAGTTCGTAACAAACTTGGAAGCGACGGTGCTATATGCACAAGTACTAGCTCTTGCCGCATTTGTCACTTGGTCAGCTGGCACAAGTCCGCTAGGAGCTTAAGCCAACTTCTATGAGCTCTTAGAAGAAGCTTTTTAATTGATGGATGAAAGCTAACTCAAAGGAAGCTAATCTACTTGTGGAAAGAAACTGAAAGCCAAAAAGAAACGCAAACCCTAGCAAACCCTAATTCTACCAGCTAGTTCTACTGATGCAAAGATGAGAATGCAAACTACTAAAAGAGATGCCATTACTTCTATGAAGGTAAAATACATGTGTCTAGACTACCTCTACCTAAAGAAAACATCTTTTTGTATTTTTGTTCAAGTTGTTGGAATTATCATGCATGTGCTTCTAACTGGCTTTTTACTGTGCAGGGGCAGATCAAGGGGAGAAATGCTTGGGAAAGGTTGGGAAGGTACAGAGAGGGCCTAAGGGGTCCCTAACACCCTTCCAGAGAGTTTCACAGAATTTGGCTATCAAGAAACCTCATTCGTGAGCTTCTACAGGAAGTCTGCAGGGGTTCTACAGGATGTTTAGGATTTCTATAGGATGTTCTGTAATTTTTCTACAGGATGTTTAAAAATTGGATTTTGGAGGATGGGTGAGTGAGGTAAGGTGCATGAATGGATAGGGAGGCAGGGTAGGGGCCTGAAATGACCCAAGGACTGATGGATAGAGTTGAGGAGAAGGTGGGGATGGTTGGACTTGTTCCAAGAAGACTGAAGTAATGCTGCACAAAAGGTAGGGTTATGAGGGCAGTATGGCAACGTGAGGCAAGAAACCAAGTTAGGAGATGGAGAAGATGGTTTTGAGGGAGTCTGGGTAGACAAAGAAGTGGTACAGGTGCTCTGCAATTTGTGTTTCCAACTGAACCAACAAAGACATGCAAGAAAACAAAGATCTAGTTATGCTACCCTAATATGATCTAGCTAACAGTAACAAGAATGGACATCAGCTTTATTTGCAAGGAAACCATGTATATTAACTATGCAATGAAGCATTCAAAGATCTAAACATGTAACTAACTTCTGCAAATGAAAACCAAACACTAATGATTGCATGGCAAAGCAAAGTCATTGTTTTTGTGGGCAGCAAAGTCATCCTAGTCACAGCTTCTGATCCCACTGAGGGAGAGGTGAAACCACAGATGTTTGTTGGCCCTTTTATTGAAGCTTTTTCTGTTAACAACCTATCAACTAAATCTGAGCATGAAAAGCTATTTTACTCATCAAAAAAACCAAACTAAATAACAAAACAAGAGTTAGATCTAAATAGCAGATTTTATTCTAAGAATGCAGCAAAAACACATAAAGATAATCAAAGGAGGTATTGGGCACTTGAGATGGGCCCAACCCCAAGAGCTATAGCCTCCTAAGAGAGATTTAGAGCTGGTGCAAATCTGGATTCATCTTTATTGAGCAAGAAAAGAAGAGTTACATCAAAACTGTCCACAAGGAGACTTTGAAAATGAGCTGAAAGCAAAGCTAATCTATTGCCTAAAAATCGAACTACAAAATGACTACAAAATGAATACAAAATGACTAACTGTTGGCTACAAAATGACTAACCACTAGCTAACCAAAATGAGGCCCTAAGCCTTCTTATTTATACAAATTGAGGACCCAACAATCCTCCTAAACTTTAGGGACTGGGCTGCCCAAAACTTGTAGTTAACAACAGTCCTACTTGACTTGCTTGGCTGCCCTTGTGCTAATTGATTTGGTGGCCCTTGAACTCCGAGCTGATGGTGGAGAATTCGAGGTAAGGGCCCATAAATGAAGGGAACACCTTCCTAAAAATACTCTCCACGAATTTGGCTGCCAAGTGCTCATTTCAACCATTGACTTTGTCTCCAAATTGACCAAAAAGGCTACACAAAGCACACATTAGACTTGTTGGCATAATGACTAACCCAATTCACTCTATTAGCGTAAATATAATAAAAAACATGCAATAAACTAATGAGAATGGTGGATTAAGTCGAATTAGGAGGTTGAATGAGCCCAAATAATTATCCATTTTTGGGGCTCATCATCACCCCCCTACTGAAAGTGTTTCTCATCCTCTGAGCAACCAATCTATCTCCCCATCTTTGATGGCCCTGGTAGCCTCCCTGTCATGCCAAGCTTCTGAAGTGATGTCCTCTTCTCTGTCATGAAACCATGCTTTTCTCTCTACTCCTTCCCACTGCCTGTGCTTCTTTTCCTAGAGAATTCTCAACTTCCTGTAGAACTGTCTTTGAGTCCATTATCTGAATTCTCTCTCTCCAAGTGAAGCTTTTTGGCTTCCTCATTCATAGGTGATGGACATGCTTGAAGGAGACTCCTCCTTTGGTGTGGTAGGGGTGTCAACAATGGTGATTGGTTCTTTGGACGATGGTTGAGGTCTGCCGGTTTTAATTCTTACACTTCTTCTTGCCTTAAAATACAGTGAGGGCTCCCTCTTTTGCTTCTCCTTCTGCTTGGGGGATGTGCTTAGGGTGGCCAGCACAACTGCTGCCTTCCTAGCTAAAATCCCGACCAATTTCTCCTTCTGCTGCCCTTTCTTCAGAATTCCTGTAGAAATGCCTGTAGTGGCTGGTTTCTAGCTTCCTGTAGAAGCAGTTGGCACTGTCTTAGCTTGCTTGGCTGAGGGTGCTTTTTCCTTTAGCTTGGCTGATGTCGCCTTAGGGGTGCCTTCACTGGCTTGGGCTTTCTCAGTCCTCTCTATCCTGCTCTGCAGTCTTTTCTCCCTGGATGTTTGTGTTATTTTACCACCCACTGTTTTGGCCTCAGCATCCTGATTTTTTTCTCCTGCTTTTCCTCTTTCTTTTTTGGCGACCTTTTCGGTGATGGTCTGCCCTGCGTTTCCTTGCCCTTAGCTAGTTTCTGTGCCTCAATTTTCTCCTTTTCCTCGTTGCTAGAGGAAGTGAGTTCTTCGGCCAAAATTCGGATGTCATCATCCTTAGACATATTCCGAAAAATTCCCCAGGAGAGAGGGACAGTGTAAGTATGGAGTGCACCTTCCACGAGGAGCTTGATAAGCCCATGATGGGCCAGCTGGTTTGGTGTCCCCTCCCTTAGCTTTGTGGCACATTCCATCAAGGATTGCAGGAGGGAGTAGGGGATACTCAATTTTTGTTCTGAGGGCAAATCCATTTGATGCCTGAGTTTTGTTAGTAAACAGAAATGATAACCATATACGATGTTGAATCGCCCCTCACAGGTAATATACTTCATAACTTGAAGGCTGACCTCGCTCCAAAATGGCTGAAGGTTGGCTCTCCGGATGCCATTCTTATCCTCTAAAAACTGTTCTTCTGGTAGAAAAAATTCCTTTTTGGCTTTTTGGCCCAATGACCTCTCCTCTTTACTCCATGATGTCCCCAATGGCAGCTCAGTGACTCGGCTAATGAGTTGTGGGGTCAGTTTTAGGGTCAACCCTCTGAAATTTATAGTGGCCAGTATTTTAGATTTAAGTTGCAGGGATATTAGGAATTCATCGGTTACCTCATCATCGCAGCCTTGGATTCTGTCACAGAAGGTCATCCAATTGGCATGGGTAAACAGGTCTACCACCTCGGGAGTTTCCCTCAATTTTTTTGTATTTTCCTTTGCACCAAATCCCCATTTAGAATGCTACTGCTGCCCAAATTCGACTGACAAAATGGAATTAGGCTCTCTCAGACAAGGCGCAGAGCTTGTTTTTTATTCCAACCACATAACAGTCACAAATTTTTTATGCACAAGTAAGCCTTATAGTGGTTTATCATTATCATATGGAGCATTTGTTAACAGGAACCTTGGAAGAGAATGTGATGCAGCGCTATTTGAAAGAAATTCCATGTATCCCACAAGAAAACCACCATTCTTGACCCACAAGCAGACTGGTTTTAATTGTCCCCACTTCAACCAAGCTAGTTCACCACCTTTCGAAATATCATGCATGGGAATGGTGTTTTTGAGCCTACCTTTCTTCAAGCTCCAAACTTGATGAAGAAAAACTCAGGCTCCTCTGCTTCAGAAGGATATAACGTACTTCCTGTAGAAGACCCCTCCCGTTTCCTGTAGAATGTTATTCTGCCTTTGAGTGAGCCCAATACACTAGAGAAATTCGAACCAGGCCGCAAAGCTCAGTGGAGGACGATAGGTTAACCAATTGTGGGAGCAGAGGACGCATACTTCAGCTAAGAATGTTGCAAGTGCAAATTAATCAACGGATGGTGAGAGTCAGCCGAGCATTTTTAATTGTGCCGTGATTTGTGGTGAGGTGGCAGAGACGTGTGTTGGCCCATGCAAACTGTTGGTCCCCTGCAGTGCTTAACTATTTTTTCTCTAACTGTAATTTCGTCCATCAATCACGCTGAAGTTTAACTGTCCATCACTACCTGTTTTCTAATTCCCTCCTGAGATGGCTGAGCACACGTGTCTCATTCACCCACCGAGCGCTATTGAACTGGATGACGGTGGTCAATTAGCTGGCCACCGATTTTTTAATCCTGACCATCTCATTGCTCATGCAGTTTCTAAATTACATTCATGCAATTAGAGGAATGAGTTTAGTCACGTACCTGCAAGTCGTGCGTGGTTGCTGTGAAGTGCTGAGATCTTTCATTTGCTGCATGCATTTGTTTATGTGGTTGTATGGTGGCTTGGTTGATGGTTCATGGTTGTTTTTTCCTTGTGCAGGTGTCCTCTGGCCGAATCCCAGCTGCAGGAGTTCATTTCCACATTCAGATCTGCACCTTCAAGCTGCTGCCGCTGAATTTTCACAGGACCAGAACTTGTTTTCGCCATTGCTCCCAAACGGTAAACCAGATCGATCTGAAAATTTCCGAGCATGTTCCTATCATCATGATTCACCTCCCATAGCAAAATCGTGATCAATGGATGCACAGATTTCGAGAAAATGGAAAATGGCTGAATATTTCAGAGATCAATTTCTCGGAAACCGTACATCAGAATTGGCTGAAACTGCTTGGGTAGGTTACTATCACCCATATGCATCTCCCCACGAAATAGGTTTTGAAACGGATGCACGGATATGGAGAAAATGCAAAAATGGCTGATGGTGATGGAGGCTGATTTCTTGGAAACCATGCACCAGAATTGGCTGAAACTGCTCAAGCATGTTTCCATCACCCCTGTATGATTCCCCGTAAAATGGTTTTCCAAATGGATGCATGGTTTTCAAGTTAGGGCAAAAAAAAAAAATTCTATGTATTTTTTGCTTCAAGGCATTCTGCAATTTTGTTGCATGGTAAGAGAAATGAACTTGGGTTGTGATGATGGCGATGATGGAGGAGGAGTTTGAAAAGTGCAGGAGGACTTCTGAACCCTTGAGGAAGCTACCATGTTCGCCAAACCACCTTTTTGAAATCCATTTCTAGCGTCCTACAATTTCTACAGGAACTTTCTGTAGAAGCACAATGAGGTGGAAAAATGACGGAGAAAGGCGAGGGATGGACACAGAGGTGCTTGCAGGCCTAACCAACAGATTCCCACCATCAGATTCCATTTTAAAATTGAATTTGGTTCGTCCAAAGGTTCTACAGGATGTTTCCTGTAGAAATACAGAACTTCCTGTAGAAGGCACAAAAATTCCTGTCTTTGCTTTGAGTGATCCTCGTGACCTGCAATGTCCTTCTTACAACCTGCAATTATCCAATGGAAATTAGATTTATTTTTCTTTTTCTTTTTCTCTTTTTTTTTTTTGAAAAACAACTAGGGCGCCTCATGGAGGTTTTCACCCTAATTGCCTGCCCTGGGCACCTCCAAGGGAGGTTTTCACCCAGAGATCTTATTCTCTTTTCTCTTTTTTCCCAACCCAATGACCGCCTCATGGAGGTTTTCATTCAATGAGCCAATCTAAGGCGCCTCCGAGGAGGTTTTCACCTTAGATTTTTATTCTCTTCTTATTTTCATTTTTTTTCTCTTTTTTTTTCTTCCTTTTTTTTCTTTTTTTTTGTTTCTCTCTACCCTACCCTACTTGAAAAACAAAATCATTTTCAAGTGTAAGAATACTTCCAATGGAGCCATGTGCACATCGAGATTAGAGACAAGATGATGTAAAGGCTCGAAATGCATTCTTTGACAGGTATCTGGATTTCAGAGACCAAATGATCTGACTTTGAAGGGATCAAACATAGCTGAAGAAGATAGTACCGCTGCAACTTAGTGACCGTCTGAAACCATGTCTCAATATAGCTTTGATATCCTTCGTCCTTTTGCTGATCTGGATCATTCTTCATGTCACCTTCTATCATGACCTTCTCATATTCCTCTTTTTGCTGATCTTTCTCTTGAGTACATGGAAGATTTGATGGTAACCATGAGGGAACTCTCTCGATCTCTGATTCTGATCTCTTCTCTTCATCAAGCGCAGCCCATGGTTCTTTGATCTCCTCTTTTGAATCTTTTTTTGCCTTTGGTCCTTCAATGTTGTCAATATAATCTCTGCTTTGCAACACCCTTCCTGAGCTATGGTGAAGATCGTTGAGCTCAAGAGGAGTCATTTGGACATGTTGTGCCTCAGCTTGGTAATTGGGTTGAGCTACTCCATTGTATGGTTTTGGAAATGGTGGTACAGGTAGTTGAGTGGGGGCGTAGATTTGAGATGGATGTGGATGGGGTTGTGGTTGGGTAGGCATTTGGGGTTGCCTTGGAGGAGCAGGAGGCGATGGTTGTGGATGAGCAGGTGGTGGAGGAAAAGAAGTGGGAGGAGTGTTGTATTGGGGCCTCCACCCCTGATGAGCTGCATTCCACTGAGGTTGTGGCTGAGCATAAGAGTGAAACGAATGAGCAGCTGGTTGGGCATAATATGGATCTATGAAGGAACAAGGAGGAGGTGTGAACCAAGAAGGATGAGCAGGGGGACCCCAAGAAGGCATGAAAGTGGCTTGATAGGGGTCATAATAGGTCTCGGATGTCCCTTGCAGTTCCTGCTGGTAAGATCTAGGTCCATGTGGCCTCCTTTGGTTCATATAATAGAGTGGTTCAGTGGCTCCTTTGGCTCTCTGATATGCGGCTTTGATTCTGGGTAAGGAAGGGCACTGATCTGTAGGATGGTATTCTTCACATACAAAACACACTTCTATGGAGTACATTGGACATTCGTTCCTAGGATGCTTTCTAGTGCACCTAGGACAAAAAATGGCCAAAGCCCTCTTGGCTTCTTCTTTCTTCTTTTGGATCCGCAAGGTATCCAGTTGCATGGCAAGAAACTGCCTCGTATCACTCTTGAAATCTTCGATCTGATTTTCAAATTCGTCTTTGGACAAGGTGCTGCTCCCAACATTTCTGCTTGTAGCCATTTGCTCCAGAGGAATGTTTCTTCTTCTTCTTCCCTTGAGGTTCTTCAAATATGTCTTGCTGTCCACCTAAGGGTTCTTTAATCACAGCCATCGAAGAAGAGAGAATGTTGGCTGTGTGAAGCAGTGGGGGTGTTGTGCAATCATTTTTCTAACTTATCTCTACTCCTACAAGGCATGAAATGAAATCTTTTTAGTTGATTTTTGCTTTTTTTTTTACTTCTACCTGCAAAACTGAAATAGATTGAACTGCAACTAACTATCTTGCTAAAACGAAAATGCGAAATTGAAATGAAAGCAGGAAAGCACTAATTTATTTTGCTCAAATGAAATTGCAGGAATGAAATGCTAGTCTACGCTTGTGAAATTGAAATTCTAATCTACGCTTGCAGAAATGAAATTCTAATCTATGAAAGCGAGAAATGCTAATCTACTTTTGCATAAACGAAATTGCGTAATGGAAATGAAATAAACTACTTAGCAGAAGGTTGTAGTAGAAAACAGAAGAAAAGCGGCGATCACCAATACTCTGACGCTTCCCCGGAAACGGCGCCAAAAAGATGGTGGGCCCCAGTATTGCAGCAATAATGCTGCAACTCCTGGAACTCCCTTCTTTAATTTTATCAACCCGGCAGTTCGTAACAAACTTGGAAGCGACGGTGCTGTATGCACAAGTACTAGCTCTTGCCGCAGCTGTCACTTGGTCAGCTGGCACAAGTCCGCTAGGAGCTTAAGCCAACTTCTATGAGCTCTTAGAAGAAGCTTTTTAATTGATGGATGAAAGCTAACTCAAAGGAAGCTAATCTACTTGCGGAAAGAAACTGAAAGCCAAAAAGAAACGCAAACCCTAGCAAACCCTAATTCTACCAGCTAGTCCTATTGATGCAAAGATGAGAATGCAAACTACTAAAAGAGATGCCATTACTTCTATGAAGGTAAAATACATGTGTCTAGACTACCTCTACCTGAAGAAAACATCTTTTTGTATTTTTGTTCAAGTTGTTGGAATTATCATGCATGTGCTTCTAACTGGCTTTTTACTATGCAGGGGCAGATCAAGGGGAGAAATGCTTGGGAAAGGTTGGGAAGGTACATAGAGGGCCTAAGGGGTCCCTAACACCCTTACAGAGAGTTTCACAGAGTTTGGCTATCAAGAAACCTCATTCGTGAGCTTCTACAGGAAGTCTGCAGGGGTTCTACAGGATGTTTAGGATTTCTACAGGATGTTATGTAATTTTTCTACAGGATGTTTAAAAATTGGATTTTGGAGGATGGGTGAGTGAGGTAAGGTGCATGAATGGATAGGGAGGCAGGGTAGGGGCCTGAAGTGACCCAAGGACTGATGGATAGAGTTGAGGAGAAGGTGCGGATGGCTGGACTTGTTCCAAGAAGACTGAAGTAATGCTGCACAAAAGGTAGGGTTATGAGGGAAGTATGGCAACGTGAGGCAAGAAACCAAGTTAGGAGATGGAGAAGATGGTTTTGAGGGAGTCTGGGTAGACAAAGAAGTGGTACAGGTGCTCTGCAATTTGTGTTTCCAACTGAACCAACAAAGACATGCAAGAAAACAAAGATCTAGTTATGCTACCCTAATATGATCTAGCTAACAGTAACAAGAATGGAAAGCAGCTTTATTTGCAAGGAAACCATGTATATTAACTATGCAATGAAGCATTCAAAGATCTGAACATGTAACCAACTTCTGCAAATGAAAACCAAACACTAATGATTGCATGGCAAAGCAAAGTCAGTGTTTTTGTGGGCAGCAAAGTCATCCTAGTCACAGCTTCTGATCCCACTGAGGGAGAGGTGAAACCACAGATGTTTGTTGGCCCTTTTTTTGAAGCTTTTTCTGTTAACAACCTATCAACTAAATCTGAGCATGAAAATCTATTTTACTCATCAAAAAAACAAACTAAATAACAAAACAAGAGTTAGATCTAAATAGCAGATTTTATTCTAAGAATGCAGCAAAAACACATAAAGATAATCAAAGGAGGTATTGGGTGCTTGAGATGGGCCCAACCCCAAGAGATATAGCCTCCTAAGAGATATTTAGAGCTGGTGCAAATCTGGATTCATCTTTATTGAGCAAGAAAAGAAGAGTTACATCAAAACTGTCCACAAGGAGACTTTGAAAATGAGATGAAAGCAAAGCTAATCTATTGCCTAAAAATCGAACTGCAAAATGACTACAAAATGACTAACTGCTGGCTACAAAATGACTAACCACTAGCTAACCAAAATGAGGCCCTAAGCCTTCTTATTTATACAAATTGAGGACCCAACAGTCCTCCTAAACCTGATAAGACCAATGTATTTGAAGGCTGTGATGCTAAACAAAAAGTTGATTTAGAAAAAGTTGTTGCAGAATATGATATCTTATTTCAAGAACCTAAAGGTTTGTCACCAAAAAGGGAAATTGTACATGATATTAATTTGCAGCAAGATGCTCCATTGCCTAACATCAGAATGTACAGGTTATCCGCTTTAGAGAATGCAGAAATAAGCAGGTACAGGGGCTGCTCGAGAAAGGGTTCATAAGACCAAGCACATCGCCATGCGGATCCCCAATAGTGTTAGTGAGAAAGAAGGACGGTTCGTGGAGGATGTGCATTGATTACCGAGCACTGAATAAAATAACGATCAAGAATCGTTACCCCCTTCCTCGCATAGATGATCTATTGGATCAGCTGAAAGAAGTTGTTTACTTTTCCAAGTTGGACCTACGTAGTGGTTACCATCAGGTCAGAGTAGCAGAGCAAGATGCATGGAAGGCTGCTTTCAAAACAAAGCAAGGGATGTATGAATGGCTAGTTATGCCTTTTGGCTTAACTAATGCTCCTGCCACTTTCATGAGAGTAATGAATGATGTACTCAGGCCTTTTATTGATGATTTTGTAATTGTATATTTGGATGACATTCTTGTATTTAGTAAAACATGGGAAGAACATTTGCAACATGTAAAGCAAACTCTAGATGTTTTGAAAAAGGAAAATCTCTATGTTAAATTATCAAAATGTGAATTTGGAAAAACATCTTTGAATTATTTGGGTCATATAGTAGGGGGTGGTGAATTGAAGATAGATCCCTCTAAGGTTGCAATCATTGTAAACTGGCCTAAACCCAAGTCTGCTACTGAAGTTAGAAGCTTCTTAGGGGTAGCACAATATTGGAGAAAATTTATTGTTAACTTTTCCTTAATTGCAGCTCCCTTATATGCTTTGACAAAGAAGTGGTACAGGTGCTCTGGAAGATTGTTACCATGTTTGCCAAACACCTTTTTGAAATCCATTTCTAGCGTCCTACAATTTCTACAGGAACTTCCTGTGGAAGCACAATGAGGTGGAAAAATGACGGAGAAAGGCGAGGGATGGACACAGAGGTGCTTGCAGGCCTAACCAACAGATTCCCACCATCAGATTCCATTTTAAAATTGAATTTGGTTCGTCCAAAGGTTCTACAGAATGTTTCCTGTAGAAATACAGAACTTCCTGTAGAAGGCACAAAAATTCCTTTGTCTTTGCTTTGAGTGATCCTCGTGACCTGCAATGTCCTTCTTACAACCTGCAATTATCCAATGGAAATTAGATTTATTTTTCTTTTTCTTTTTCTCTTTTTTTTTTTTGAAAAACAACTAGGGCGCCTCATGGAGGTTTTCACCCTAATTGCCTGCCCTGGGCACCTCCAAGGGAGGTTTTCACCCAGAGATCTTATTCTCTTTTCTCTTTTTTCCCAACCCAATGACCGCCTCATGGAGGTTTTCATTCAATGAGCCAATCTAAGGCACCTCCGAGGAGGTTTTCACCTTAGATTTTTATTCTCTTCTTATTTTCATTTTTTTTCTCTTTTTTTTTCTTCCTTTTTTTTCTTTTTTTTTGTTTCTCTCTACCCTACCCTACTTGAAAAACAAAATCATTTTCAAGTGTAAGAATACTTCCAATGGAGCCATTTGCACATCGAGATTAGAGACAAGATGATGTAAAGGCTCGAAATGCATGCTTTGACAGGTATCTGGATTTCAGAGACCAAATGATCTGACTTTGAAGGGATCAAACATAGCTGAAGAAGATAGTACCGCTGCAACTTAGTGAACGTCTGAAACCATGTCTCAATATAGCTTTGATATCCTTCGTCCTTTTGCTGATCTGGATCATTCTTCATGTCACCTTCTATCATGACCTTCTCATATTCCTCTTTTTGCTGATCTTTCTCTTGAGTACATGGAAGATTTGATGGTAACCATGAGGGAACTCTCTCTATCTCTGATTCTGATCTCTTCTCTTCATCAAGCGCAGCCCATGGTTCTTTGATCTCCTCTTTTGAATCTTTTTTTGCCTTTGGTCCTTCAATGTTGTCAATATAATCTCTGCTTTGCAACACCCTTCCTGAGCTATGGTGAAGATCGTTGAGCTCAAGAGGAGTCATTTGGACGTGTTGTGCCTCAGCTTGGTAATTGGGTTGAGCTACTCCATTGTATGGTTTTGGAAATGGTGGTACAGGTAGTTGAGTGGGGGCGTAGATTTGAGATGGATGTGGATGGGGTTGTGGTTGGGCAGGCATTTGGGGTTTCCTTGGTGGAGCAGGAGGCGATGGTTGTGGATGAGCAGGTGGTGGAGGAAAAGAAGTGGGAGGAGTGTTGTATTGGGGCCTCCACCCCTGATGAGCTGCATTCCACTGAGGTTGTGGCTGAGCATAAGAGTGAAACGAATGAGCAGCTGGTTGGGCATAATATGGATCTATGAAGGAATAAGGAGGAGGTGTGAACCAAGAAGGATGAGCAGGGGGACCCCAGGCATGAAAGTGGCTTGATAGGGGTCATAATAGGTCTCGGATGTCCCTTGCAGTTCCTGCTGGTAAGATCTAGGTCCATGTGGCCTCCTTTGGTTCATATAATAGAGTGGTTCAGTGGCTCCTTTGGCTCTCTGATATGCGGCTTTGATTCTGGGTAAGGAAGGGCACTGATCTGTAGGATGGTATTCTTCACATACAAAACACACTTCTATGGAGTACATTGGACATTCGTTCCTAGGATGCTTTCTAGTGCACCTAGGACAAAAAATGGCCAAAGCCCTCTTGGCTTCTTCTTTCTTCTTTTGGATCCGCAAGGTATCCAGTTGCATGGCAAGAAACTGCCTCGTATCACTCTTGAAATATTCGATCTGATTTTCAAATTCGTCTTTGGACAAGGTGCTGCTCCCAACATTTCTGCTTGTAGCCATTTGCTCCAGAGGAATGTTTCTTCTTCTTCTTCCCTTGAGGTTCTTCAAATATGTCTTGCTGTCCACCTAAGGGTTCTTTAATCACAGCCATCGAAGAAGAGAGAATGTTGGCTGTGTGAAGCAGTGGGGGTGTTGTGCAATCATTTTTATAACTTATCTCTACTCCTACAAGGCATGAAATGAAATCTTTTTGGTTGATTTTTGCTTCTTTTTTTTTACTTCTACCTGCAAAACTGAAATAGATTGAACTGCAACTAACTATCTTGCTAAAACGAAAATGCGGAATTGAAATGAAAGCAGGAAAGCACTAATTCTATTTTGCTCAAATGAAATTGCAGGAATGAAATGCTAGTCTACGCTTGCGAAATTGAAATTCTAATCTACGCTTGCAGAAATGAAATTCTAATCTATGAAAGCGGGAAATGCTAATCTACTTTTTCATAAACGAAATTGCGTAATGGAAATGAAATAAACTACTTAGCAGAAGGTTGTAGTAGAAAATAGAAAAAAGCGGCGATCACCAATACTCTGACGCTTCCCTGGAAACGGCGCCAAAAAGATGGTGGGCCCCAGTATTGCAACAATAATGCTGCAACTCCTGGAACTCCCTTCTTTAATTTTATCAACCCGGTAGTTCGTAACAAACTTGGAAGCGACGGTGCTGTATGCACAAGTACTAGCTCTTGCCGCAGTTGTCACTTGGTCAGCTGGCACAAGTCCGCTAGGAGCTTAAGCCAACTTCTATGAGCTCTTAGAAGAAGCTTTTTAATTGATGGATGAAAGCTAACTCAAAGGAAGCTAATCTACTTGCGGAAAGAAACTGAAAGCCAAAAAGAAACGCAAACCCTAGCAAACCCTAATTCTACCAGCTAGTCCTACTGATGCAAAGATGAGAATGCAAACTACTAAAAGAGATGCCATTACTTCTATGAAGGTAAAATACATGTGTCTAGACTACCTCTACCTGAAGAAAACATCTTTTTGTATTTTTGTTCAAGTTGTTGGAATTATCATGCATGTGCTTCTAACTGGCTTTTTACTGTGCAGGGGCAGATCAAGGGGAGAAATGCTTGGGAAAGGTTGGGAAGGTACATAGAGGGCCTAAGGGGTCCCTAACACCCTTCCAGAGAGTTTCACAGAGTTTGGCTATCAAGAAACCTCATTCATGAGCTTCTACAGGAAGTCTGCAGGGGTTCTACAGGATGTTTAGGATTTCTACAGGATGTTATGTAATTTTTCTACAGGATGTTTTAAAAATTGGATTTTGGAGGATGTGTGAGTGACGTAAGGTGCATGAATGGATAGGGAGGCAGGGTAGGGGCCTGAAATGACCCAAGGACTGATGGATAGAGTTGAGGAGAAGGTGGGGATGGCTGGACTTGTTCCAAGAAGACTGAAGTAATGCTGCACAAAAGGTAGGGTTATGAGGGAAGTATGGCAACGTGAGGCAAGAAACCAAGTTAGGAGATGGAGAAGATGGTTTTGAGGGAGTCTGGGTAGACAAAGAAGTGGTACAGGTGCTCTGCAATTTGTGTTTCCAACTGAACCAACAAAGACATGCAAGAAAACAAAGATCTAGTTATGCTACCCTAATATGATCTAGCTAACAGTAAAAAGAATGGACAGCAGCTTTATTTGCAAGGAAACCATGTATATTAACTATGCAATGAAGCATTCAAAGATCTGAACATGTAACCAACTTCTGCAAATGAAAACCAAACACTAATGATTGCATGGCAAAGCAAAGTCAGTGTTTTTGTGGGCAGCAAAGTCATCCTAGTCACAGCTTCTGATCCCACTGAGGGAGAGGTGAAACCACAGATGTTTGTTGGCCCTTTTTTTGAAGCTTTTTCTGTTAACAACCTATCAACTAAATCTGAGCATGAAAATCTATTTTACTCATCAAAAAAACAAACTAAATAACAAAACAAGAGTTAGATCTAAATAGCAGATTTTATTCTAAGAATGCAGCAAAAACACATAAAGATAATCAAAGGAGGTATTGGGCGCTTGAGATGGGCCCAACCCCAAGAGATATAGCCTCCTAAGAGAGATTTAGAGCTGGTGCAAAGCTGGATTCATCTTTATTGAGCAAGAAAAGAAGAGTTACATCAAAACTGTCCACAAGGAGACTTTGAAAATGAGATGAAAGCAAAGCTAATCTATTGCCTAAAAATCGAACTGCAAAATTACTACAAAATGACTAACTGCTGGCTACAAAATGACTAACCACTAGCTAACCAAAATGAGGCCCTAAGCCTTCTTATTTATACAAATTGAGGACCCAACAGTCCTCCTAAACCTTAGGGACTCGGCTGCCCAAAACTTGTAGTTAACAACAGTCCTACTTGACTTGCTTGGCTGCCCTTGTGCTAATTGATTTGGTGGCCCTTGAACTCCGAGCTGATGGTGGAGAATTCTAGGTAAGGGCCCATAAATGAGGGGAACACCTTCCTAAAAATACTCTCCACGAATTTGGCTGCCAAGTGCTCATTTCAACCATTGACTTTGTCTCCAAATTGACCAAAAAGGCTACACAAAGCACACATTAGACTTGTTGGCATAATGACTAACCCAATTCACTCTATTAGCATAAATATAATCAAAAACATGCAATAAACTAATGAGAATGGTGGATTAAGTCGAATTAGGAGGTTGAATGAGCCCAAATAATTATCCATTTTTGGGGCTCATCATCACCCCCTACTGAAAGTGTTGCTCATCCTCTGAGCAACCAATCTATCTCCCCATCTTTGATGGCCCTAGTAGCCTCCCTGTCATGCCAAGCTTCTGAAGTGATTTCCTCTTCTCTGTCATGAAACCATGCTTTTCTCTCTGCTCCTTCCCACTGCCTGTGCTTCTTTTCCTAGAGAATTCTCAACTTCCTGTAGAACTGTCTCAGCAACCTGTAGAACTGTGATTGTACGATAGGAAATTTCTGGGAAAGTGACATCAAAATGAGCTAATTGTTGTGACTATTAAGATTTATAAAAGGAAAAGAGGCGCGAGAAGACATGAAAATTGTAGTGTGCAGAGAAATTAATATTTAAAATTCTGGTTTTAATCCACCAAAATGATGGCAAGCTAAGATATAACACCGTAATACATCATGATTGAAATAAGATTATTCATGAAAATGGTAAAATGAATAAAGCATGTGAGGCTTTAAACAAGAAATGACAAGATAATGGCATCGGGATTACTCTAAGAAGCTAAATAAGCATGGAATCATTTCAGAACAATGTTTCTAGTGCTAAAAAAGGTAACAACTTAATGTTGAATTTAGTAAGTATAAATTAATAAATAATAGAGCTAATTTTAAAAACATAGAAATTTCCTAAGAAGGGAGTGTAATGGACAGTCCAAATGGCTCTTGAATTGCCTATAGCTGACAGATGTGGTGGGCATCAGATTGATATGAGTTGCAAATTTGAATCCTAGAATTATTGAATGGTTTTCTAATTAGTATATTCTAGAACCAGTTCACAATTGAAATGAGTTAATTGGTTGGAATAAAAAATGATAAGAAAATTTTGATTGGTTGAATCATTGTTAATTATAACTATGATGTCTAAGATTTGATCTGAGTTGATGTACCAAAATGAGTAGGAAGAATACAGGCTATATTCCTCGAAGAAATCCAGCAGAATTGGAAAAATACTAAGGCCAAGTGATATAGCCATAAATTATGAGGGGGAAACTCTTAACCTGGATTTTTGTTGGTCTAATCCCTTCCTTTACAACTTTGGAAAATACCATGAGCTAAAGAGTGACAACTAAGACATATATATATATATATAGAGAGAGAGAGAGAGAGAGACCTGTGTGTGTATGCATGTGATAGGAGCATACGACAATAGATATGTATGTCTCAAGACTCCGAGGATTCTACTATTCTAACATGAAATGAATGATTGATAGTGGATAATGGTAAAAATATGAATAGAAACAGGTGGACAACCTGGTGGGGACCCAAGGACAATGTGGCATATAATATTACGAAATTAAGACTTTGATAAAGAGAATTTTGGTGAGAGATTGGCACGAGTGTTACCTATGTCTATTGTCATGCGAGTTGTGCCAACATGGTAACCGCAACATACTACCAGTCAATGGTACCCTAGATAATTACTCTAAATATCCTCAATATGAATTTTCATTATAGGCACATGCAAAGTAACATTAAATTATTGATTAAAATTAATAGTGTTTACGAAATCATTGTGTTAAGACAACTATACTGACAAGATGTGTTGAGACAATTGGCAGGCACAAAGATGCAAGCATGAAGGACCCCATAACTATTTCAGAAAAGGAAGCACATATAGCTTCCAAACAACTAACCAATAATTTTTAGTATAGAGAGGAATGCAAACCTCAGGAAGTGAGTTGTAAGGAAACACATAAGAGAGGTGTGTCAAGAGAAGTATGGATGCATGACTTGTTAATGTAAATTTCTTGTTGTTTTTCATTAATTTTGAGCATATTCATGTTGCTTCTTGATTTGCCTTTGTATTGTTATGATGGTTTCTCTTCTTTCTGTATTTTGTGTTTTGGTCTTGATAGTCTGTTGGGTGTGAAAGAGTAGAAGGAAAATAACTCTGGGAAAGAATAAATAAGAAAACTCAATTGAGGTGTAAAACCTTAATTAAACTTATTAAAAAAAAGTGATGACAAAATAATTATATGGACATGATTGGGTCCACTTGAACAAGATACAATGATAATAATTGCCATGAAAATGGTAAGTTTAGGAAGTGTCCTAAAAATTTGATAATGCTTTTTGTGACATATTCAATATTATTAAATTATGATGTTGTCTAATGTGACAGATCATCGGTTGTGAGCCATCATAGGGGACAAGGCAAGGAAATCCTGCTTATAATGGTAATAATAATAATAATAATAATAATAGAAAATGTGATTAATGTGTGAATGGTATAACAAGGGAATTGGTTTTTCTCATACTTGGGATTGTGCGGTAAGGACAATTACTAGAATGTCCATTGGATAAATGTGCAAGACAATCTATCATTGTCTATTACTATTAATGATGTGCTTGTATTGATATTACTAACCCTTGATGGGTGCATACCCATCGGCATATCATCCGATCAAATCTATTCAAATTATTTCAACAACTGTTGTATCTCTACTGGCACATGACTCCTTTCCTAAGCTCTCTGGACTTTATTTGGCATTAAGGCCGAACAGAACTTTGCTTTATTTTGTTCCCTAAAAAACTCTTTGGATGAACACAAAATGACTCGGCTGCTACTGATTGTTTCCGCTACCACTGTTGTCCGTCGCTACTACCACTTCCTCAGCCATCGGCTCCAGTCTGTAACGCTGCCCATCCTTCTTTCATTCATATGTATTCTCCATGCCATCATGGAAAACCTTCCTGTCAAACATCCACGACCTTCCAAGCAGTAGGGGATGGGAGTCCCGAATAACTACTTTGAGATCCTAAATGACTGCCCACTTCCCTTCTTTCCATGCCTCTGCTACTTAATCACCATATATTTGAAGTTTCACAACTTGGGAGTGTGTAAGGTCTATGTCCAGGAATATCCTATGGCGAAGTGAGAAGACTCTACACTTAGCTCAGAGAGCTAATAGTCTGTCGCCCGAAGTCAGGAATCCAAAGAAGAGGGTAGTGGAATCTGAACTAGACCAAGCACTCAACGCTGAGGTCAGGGGGAAAAAGGTGTCCTGGATAAAAGAGGTCCCTACATGCATAGGGTCTGTGGGTGTCGAAGGTGGGGGGGGGGGGGGGGGAAGTGCTTGAACCTTTAGATTAAGTTCCCACACCCACATGGAGCATTCTTCAATTATCTTAGCTTGTACCACTTCCTCTACCTTTGCCCGGGGTGGGGCCTTGTCTCTCATAATCGATCCATACCTAATATCGTATACAAAGAGATATCTCATTATATATGTCGTTATGTTTTTTCACTTTTCTTCCAGTCATGATGCGCAAGCAGGCTCGACCATAAGGGAGAGGAATTAGATATGTCATTATGCCTTAGCAAATAATACATATATGGGCATATGTCATTATGCTTTAGTAGAAAATGCATATATGGGCATATTTCATTACGTTCCTACCTACAAGCCCTCTAACCTGCCAAGCCACCTAACCTGCCAAGCCATCGAACCATCCAATAGCTATTCTCGCAAGCTACCTCACCTAACCCTCTACTGACTGATTCAACTGAACCAAGCAATCTCACCTGCCAAGCCGAGCCATCCATACGTGTTCTGAATGACCATCCAGTCGAGCTGAATTCCACCTATGTGCAAACATACTAGAATTGGATTTGAATTTGGAACCAGAGTGAGTTTTACTCCAGAATTGAACTATTGCCTAGTTAAAGTGCAATGGAAGCACTTTGGGCCTGAAGAGGCCACTTCAAAGATGGAAGAAATGAATGATGCATTCCTATGCTACTTCAAGGAAGATAAAAGCCTGAAAACACCAAGGAATTTGTTCCCTTTTAATGGAAGGGGAGATGTAATATCCCTGGTAACTTTATTTTATAACTTTTATAAAAAAATTAATGAAAAGTTAAAAGACAAGTGACAAAAATATGTTGAGGTAAATATTTATTTTAATTATGAAACAAGGTATTATTTTGGCATGTTAATCCATATATTGCACAATTGCGAAAATAAAGAACCTTCATGCATGTAAATTAAAGATTTAGGTTACAACCTATATATAGGAGGTTGATTGACCTTATAGAAACCAGGAATATTGTATTAAAAAAAATGTTTAACATATAAATGTAGCTTGATGAGATTAAAATTTCACAAAACCTAGGGACGACAGGCCTAGCTGTCAATTGTATACAAATTCAAAAAATTACAAGTCTTGCTACATAATAGAATTCTTGCGCTGATAACCATGAAGAAAATGATAATAACCCTCTCATACAATTTGTATGAGAAAACACAAAAAATCCAAGTCTTGCCTTTTTTTTGGGGCATGTCTACTTAAGGAAAATCTATAGCCAGAGACATGCCTATTATCAACCTTACAAGATGAGAAAAGCATCATACACAAGCGGTCATAAGAGCCAAATTCCTAGCAAGAGAGAAATCAGTAAAAACATGAAACCCTTATGAATGGAAGGAGAAGAAATAAATATAGACCCTCGTATTAAATACTTCTAGTAATTATGTCAATTGCTTGAAATAAATAATGGTCTTAATTGGGAAATAGACCGTAAAACCATAATAATTAGACCATTAAATTTGGTAATGTACCTTTGGAAGAGGAGAACTTAGGTTTCCTTCCTGCTAAAGAAAAGTAGTAAAAGGAAATAAATTAATTTGATTTGTTCACATAAGATAACTGAAACCAAAAAGTGGGTAATGCCAAAAAGAAATTAGATTAATTGCCTCGAACCTTTTGGCACAAAAGGTGCTTGTTCTGAAGTAACCATAGTAGATTTGGAGGTGATAGAGTTAACAAAAACCCTAATCCAAAACGAAGGAGATAAACTTTGCAAATGCCCTAGAAAAAATCAATAAAATTTCCAAAGGAATTGCTTTGGAAGAGTAAAAGACCCAAATCAAAAACTTGAAATAAAAACCAAAATTATTTTCTCAATATTACTTGCGAACAATATTTGCATTGCGTCTTCTATCAAATGAGAACACTGTAAAATTCTCTATTGAGATTTGTGATGACAAAGCATGGAATAATCCTTCAAGAAACAGGGCGAAAGTGTTAGGGTTTGTAGTAAGCTTGCAGAGCTCCATTTTCATCACGAGAGAAAGTTCAAAATGAGCTTCGTCGATGAGATTGGGTGGGGCAGTGACCCTAACCCACACCAAACTCAATCACTATCATCCCTTAATGAGATCACATCTCGATCATTGGATATGAAAACTCAAGAGATCAGCATAGGGAGAGAAAATCCCATACCAAATGTCAATCCATATGACAATGTGTTGAGTAGGAATTTTATTTCTAATATGTACGTGTTCTGTTAGGGTCCTATAATTTATAGGATCAATTGATCATTGAGTAATTGCTTTTAGTATTTCAGATTGTAAATAATATAGCTTTTTGCAAATGATTTCCAAAAAAAAGATAGAAAAATGAAAATAAAAAATGAAAAGAGGGTATAAATACAAAAAATAGAAAGAAAAAAAAGAGAAAAAGAAAAGAAATGATAAATGAACCCCACAAAAAAATGAATAAATATGAAAGTGATGCTAGCTTAAGTGCCACTACTAGCCTTTTGGCTTTGTAAAGAATAAATTTGTGAAATTGTGTGCAACTTGTTTAAAATGCCACAATCCCTTTCTGCTTGAGACATACAGTTTAATCATGTTCAAGTTGTTTTAAATTTATGTTAATTAGGTTAGAGTGAATAACTTAGCCAAACTATTTAATCTTGGCTAAAATTAGACACGTAGAATAGGTGAATAAAGTTAATCCAACTATTTAATCTCGATTAATTTAGTTGATTAGATTATTTTAGTGTCTGAAACAAATACTGTTGATCTCTTTAGAATAAAAAATTGATAGGGTTTGCATGCTCAAATGCACCCTCATTTGCTTAAAAAACATTAGAATAGGAAAATGAAGATTTTTTGACGTAATAAGTCTAAGTGGTTCGTTGTCCTAAGTTTTGGACATTGGGTTATAATTCATGCACTCGAAACATATTGTAGGGCCCTCTGGTATTAAACCTCTCTTCATTCCGTGATCTAAATGGATCCAGGAATGCCCTCTAAGTCTTCTTAAAACTATTGAAAATCATGCCAAAACCAAAAATCCTTTAAAGGATCGAAAACATTGAAAGAGGGACACCCTTAATAGAGCGGAAAAACATTATTGGGCAGCCCAAAACCCATGAAATTAATGAAAAAACAGAGCAATTGGAGGTGGAACCAATGATGCATAGTAGTCGTCCAATTTGGCCGATCAACGGTCTAGATCGGATCGGCGATCACAATCGGCGGTTACCTTCAGCAGAGATCAGCGAGATAAATTCAAGAGTAGCGATCGCGAACAACGATATTAGCGTTTTGTATACATATATGGCGACAATGATTGGTGGTGTTAAAATGGACCATCGATCAAGCGTGCATATTGACGACCCATATTAACTCGCAGGATCATTATTGGGGGATTGCAAGAGCACTTACAATGGCTTGGGGCCATTGCGATGGGTGATTGCGATATCGCAATCGGAGCGATCAAATGATCCAGACCTAATAGGATTATCAACAACATTTTATAGGATTTTAGATCCGTAAACAGGGCAATTTCAATGTATTCTACGATTTTCGTTGTGTTTCCAGAATACAGAGGGGCGGTGCCTTCCCAATATGAGATACCCGACCAATGGGTGGACCCGATAAGGGATTAAACCATATTTAAAGGACTTTAAAGTCCAACATATCATGTTTTGGCAGATTTCTTTATTTAAAATGCATTTTCCCTATGTTTGACGGAGCGCAGCCGTTACAGGCATTTCAGAGGCCTGAAGCACTCTAACGCTGCAAAATGGGTAGTCACCTCCTCTCCATGCATTGAGCAATGATTGTATAATGCTGGAGAGGGATTCAAAGTGTTCAAGAGGTCGGGGAGACCGAAAGATAGGACCATGAAACTAACGGGCAACGCATTTCTAGCTATAAAGCCACAGACAGAGAGCATAACAGGAAGAGGTAGTATTGAAGAGAAAATGCGAGACAGAGTTTAGGGCAGATGGAGAGCTGTGTGGGAGTCTGTGTACTCAGAGGAAGCTTGAGGGATTCAAGTAAAGCCCTTGTTATTATAATATGTTTGTGTGTGAGGCTCAAATTGAGCTCAATGTTGTAAACAAAACTCTGCTTGAAGACATAATAGAGAGGCCACCACTGAAGGCTGGACCAAGAGATGTAGCCCAGGAGTATTGGGTGAAATCCTAATTAAATTTGCTGAGTCATGTGTCATATATTATGTTTGTTTACTGCTTCATTGTTTGTGCATTTCGCAATCTTATCGATGCATTGCATAAAATGACATAGATTAATCCATGCACATAAGTCTGTAATACCTTATTAATTATCTTAGATCTCGTTATCAGATCAAGTGGTATTAGAGCTTTAGGCTGCTAAGGTTAGAAAATCTTGTGTTGGACTGCTTGTGAATGATAACTAGATAAAAGCTTAAATTAGGAGAAGGAGAATTGGTTGAAATGAACCCAGAAATTTGTAGAGTCCATATTAGGAGGAAAATGGCAGAAGAAAACCCTTTGGAATCAGACTCTTAGTTCATGGACAGTTTCATGACCATCAGAGCCATGGTAGAAGAAATGTATAGAGAATTTAAGAAAGGTCAAAGTGAAGATTATTCTACTTCCAAACAAGACAACGGAATAGAAGAATCTCTTATAGATGGCCATTCTGAAGGCAAAGGGGAAGGAAAAAGGTTCCTTTGTCCACATCTCCTGACAGCCTTGAAATTAAAAAGAAGAAAACGTCTTTGATTAAATTCGATATTAAATTTGATTTGCATGTTTATGATGGAGAGTTGAATGCAAAGAAGTTAGATAACTGGATTAGTCAAATTGATGTGTATTACAGGGTGCAAAATATTGAATCAAACAGAAGTAAAATTCAACTGGCCAGCCTACGCCTTGGAGGAACTGCCTTAGTATGGTGGAAAGGCAGGACACAAGCTGACTTGGAGAAGCATGGTAAAATTCTTTCTATCTGGAGTGAATTTGTTTTTGCAATCAAAAAACAATTTTATCCACTAGCTTATATGCAGCAAGCTATGATGAGTTGGCAAACTCTTCGCCAATTAAAAGGGCAAAGTGTACAAAGCTACACTCAAGAGTTTAGAAAAAGAGTTTTGATTCTAGGAATTTCTTTAGACTCACCTGAAACTTTGTTGAAGTATATAGGTGGTCTACATAGTTATCTGAGACATACCATAGATGAGGTATCTGCTCAAGCTACCCATCTAGAGGCTAGAGGCAATAATGTGAACCCAAAGATTGGAGGATCATCAAAACCCACTACAAGCAAGAACAAGGAAAAGAGGAAGCAAAAATGGAAAGAGAGGAAGGCCAATACTGTACAAAAGTCCAAACCTTCATGCACTCACTGCAAGAAGGATGGACATGATGATGAACATTGCTGGTCTTTGCATCCAGAGCTGAAACCCAAGAAGTTCAATGGCAAGAAGAAGAAGACTGATGCTGCTATACAAAAAGATTTGGGGTCAGACTCAGGTGATGAAACAACAATTGCAACCACAGGTATACAAGGTAAAAATTCTGAAGCATCTTCTAGTAATTTTTCCCAAACTATTGATAGTGAAGAAAATGAGAGAAGAAGACATGAACTTTTTCATATTAGAGTTATTTCCAAGCATCAAAAGATTGATACTTTGTTTGATAGTGGCTCGCAAGTAAACTTAATTTCTGAAGCAATTGTAAATAAATTGGGACTACTAACCACACCTCACGAGAAGCCATATCCATTAGGTTGGGTATGTGATAAAGCAAAACTACAAGTGACTAGAAAAGGTAAACTTAGGTTTTCTTTTGGGTCAGCATTTGTGGATGAGGTGGAGTTAGATATTGTTCCATTGGATATATGTGGAATTGTTTTAGGAAGTCCTTACTTGTATGATAGAAAAGCAATATTCTATAGAGCTGAAAATAAGTATCAACTTGTTAAAGATGGGATAGAATATATTGTAAGAGCTCACAAACTCAAGAATAATTATACTCTCATAAACTCAGGGCAGATGAAAAGAATTGTAAATTCATGCAAGCAATTTTTACTAATGGTTGTAAAGGAAAAGAAACCTGATAAGACCAATGTATTTGAAGGCTGTGATGCTAAACAAAAAGTTGATTTAGAAAAAGTTGTTTCAGAATATGATATCTTATTTCAAGAACCTAAAGGTTTGCCACCAAAAAGGGAAATTGTACATGATATTAATTTGCAGCAAGATGCTCCATTGCCTAACATCAGAATGTACAGGTTATCCGCTTTAGAGAATGCAGAAATAAGCAGGTACAGGAGCTGCTCGAGAAAGGGTTCATAAGACCAAGCACATCGCCATGCGGATCCCCAATAGTGTTGGTGAGAAAGAAGGACGGTTCGTGGAGGATGTGCATTGATTACCGAGCACTGAATAAAATAACGATCAAGAATCGTTATCCCCTTCCTCGCATAGATGATCTATTGGATCAGCTGAAAGAAGTTGTTTACTTTTCCAAGTTGGACCTACATAGTGGTTACCATCAGGTCAGAGTAGCAGAGCAAGATGCATGGAAGACTGCTTTCAAAACAAAGCAAGGGCTGTATGAATGGCTAGTTATGCCTTTTGGCTTAACTAATGCTCCTGCCACTTTCATGAGAGTAATGAATGATGTACTCAGGCCTTTTATTAATGATTTTGTAATTGTATATTTGGATGACATTCTTGTATTTAGTAAAACATGGGAAGAACATTTGCAACATGTAAAGCAAACTCTAGATGTTTTGAAAAAGGAAAATCTCTATGTTAAATTATCAAAATGTGAATTTGGAAAAACATCTTTGAATTATTTGGGTCATATAGTAGGGGGTGGTGAACTGAAGATAGATCCCTCTAAGGTTGCAATCATTGTCAACTGGCCTAAACCCAAGTCTGCTACTGAAGTTAGAAGCTTCTTAGGGGTAGCACAATATTGGAGAAAATTTATTGTTAACTTTTCCTTAATTGCAGCTCCCTTATATGCTTTGACAAAGAAGTGGTACAGGTGCTCTGGAAGATTGTTACCATGTTTGCCAAACCACCTTTTTGAAATCCATTTCTAGCGTCCTACAATTTCTACAGGAACTTCCTGTGGAAGCACAATGAGGTGGAAAAATGACGGAGAAAGGCGAGGGATGGACACAGAGGTGCTTGCAGGCCTAACCAACAGATTCCCACCATCAGATTCCATTTTAAAATTGAATTTGGTTCGTCCAAAGGTTCTACAGGATGTTTCCTGTAGAAATACAGAACTTCCTGTAGAAGGCACAAAAATTCCTTTGTCTTTGCTTTGAGTGATCCTCGTGACCTGCAATGTCCTTCTTACAACCTGCAATTATCCAATGGAAATTAGATTTATTTTTCTTTTTCTTTTTCTCTTTTTTTTTTTTGAAAAACAACTAGGGCGCCTCATGGAGGTTTTCACCCTAATTGCCTGCCCTGGGCACCTCCAAGGGAGGTTTTCACCCAGAGATCTTATTCTCTTTTCTCTTTTTTCCCAACCCAATGACCGCCTCATGGAGGTTTTCATTCAATGAGCCAATCTAAGGCACCTCCGAGGAGGTTTTCACCTTAGATTTTTATTCTCTTCTTATTTTCATTTTTTTTCTCTTTTTTTTTCTTCCTTTTTTTTCTTTTTTTTTGTTTCTCTCTACCCTACCCTACTTGAAAAACAAAATCATTTTCAAGTGTAAGAATACTTCCAATGGAGCCATTTGCACATCGAGATTAGAGACAAGATGATGTAAAGGCTCGAAATGCATGCTTTGACAGGTATCTGGATTTCAGAGACCAAATGATCTGACTTTGAAGGGATCAAACATAGCTGAAGAAGATAGTACCGCTGCAACTTAGTGACCGTCTGAAACCATGTCTCAATATAGCTTTGATATCCTTCGTCCTTTTGCTGATCTGGATCATTCTTCATGTCACCTTCTATCATGACCTTCTCATATTCCTCTTTTTGCTGATCTTTCTCTTGAGTACATGGAAGATTTGATGGTAACCATGAGGGAACTCTCTCTATCTCTGATTCTGATCTCTTCTCTTCATCAAGCGCAGCCCATGGTTCTTTGATCTCCTCTTTTGAATCTTTTTTTGCCTTTGGTCCTTCAATGTTGTCAATATAATCTCTGCTTTGCAACACCCTTCCTGAGCTATGGTGAAGATCGTTGAGCTCAAGAGGAGTCATTTGGACGTGTTGTGCCTCAGCTTGGTAATTGGGTTGAGCTACTCCATTGTATGGTTTTGGAAATGGTGGTACAGGTAGTTGAGTGGGGGCGTAGATTTGAGATGGATGTGGATGGGGTTGTGGTTGGGCAGGCATTTGGGGTTTCCTTGGTGGAGCAGGAGGCGATGGTTGTGGATGAGCAGGTGGTGGAGGAAAAGAAGTGGGAGGAGTGTTGTATTGGGGCCTCCACCCCTGATGAGCTGCATTCCACTGAGGTTGTGGCTGAGCATAAGAGTGAAACGAATGAGCAGCTGGTTGGGCATAATATGGATCTATGAAGGAATAAGGAGGAGGTGTGAACCAAGAAGGATGAGCAGGGGGACCCCAAGAAGGCATGAAAGTGGCTTGATAGGGGTCATAATAGGTCTCGGATGTCCCTTGCAGTTCCTGCTGGTAAGATCTAGGTCCATGTGGCCTCCTTTGGTTCATATAATAGAGTGGATCAGTGGCTCCTTTGGCTCTCTGATATGCGGCTTTGATTCTGGGTAAGGAAGGGCACTGATCTGTAGGATGGTATTCTTCACATACAAAACACACTTCTATGGAGTACATTGGACATTCGTTCCTAGGATGCTTTCTAGTGCACCTAGGACAAAAAATGGCCAAAGCCCTCTTGGCTTCTTCTTTCTTCTTTTGGATCCGCAAGGTATCCAGTTGCATGGCAAGAAACTGCCTCGTATCACTCTTGAAATATTCGATCTGATTTTCAAATTCGTCTTTGGACAAGGTGCTGCTCCCAACATTTCTGCTTGTAGCCATTTGCTCCAGAGGAATGTTTCTTCTTCTTCTTCCCTTGAGGTTCTTCAAATATGTCTTGCTGTCCACCTAAGGGTTCTTTAATCACAGCCATCGAAGAAGAGAGAATGTTGGCTGTGTGAAGCAGTGGGGGTGTTGTGCAATCATTTTTATAACTTATCTCTACTCCTACAAGGCATGAAATGAAATCTTTTTGGTTGATTTTTGCTTCTTTTTTTTTACTTCTACCTGCAAAACTGAAATAGATTGAACTGCAACTAACTATCTTGCTAAAACGAAAATGCGGAATTGAAATGAAAGCAGGAAAGCACTAATCTATTTTGCTCAAATGAAATTGCAGGAATGAAATGCTAGTCTACGCTTGCGAAATTGAAATTCTAATCTACGCTTGCAGAAATGAAATTCTAATCTATGAAAGCGGGAAATGCTAATCTACTTTTGCATAAACGAAATTGCGTAATGGAAATGAAATAAACTACTTAGCAGAAGGTTGTAGTAGAAAATAGAAAAAAAGCGGCGATCACCAATACTCTGACGCTTCCCTGGAAACGGCGCCAAAAAGATGGTGGGCCCCAGTATTGCAACAATAATGTTGCAACTCCTGGAACTCCCTTCTTTAATTTTATCAACCCGGCAGTTCGTAACAAACTTGGAAGCGACGGTGCTGTATGCACAAGTACTAGCTCTTGCCGCAGTTGTCACTTGGTCAGCTGGCACAAGTCCGCTAGGAGCTTAAGCCAACTTCTATGAGCTCTTAGAAGAAGCTTTTTAATTGATGGATGAAAGCTAACTCAAAGGAAGCTAATCTACTTGCGGAAAGAAACTGAAAGCCAAAAAGAAACGCAAACCCTAGCAAACCCTAATTCTACCAGCTAGTCCTATTGATGCAAAGATGAGAATGCAAACTACTAAAAGAGATGCCATTACTTCTATGAAGGTAAAATACATGTGTCTAGACTACCTCTACCTGAAGAAAACATCTTTTTGTATTTTTGTTCAAGTTGTTGGAATTATCATGCATGTGCTTCTAACTGGCTTTTTACTGTGCAGGGGCAGATCAAGGGGAGAAATGCTTGGGAAAGGTTGGGAAGGTACATAGAGGGCCTAAGGGGTCCCTAACACCCTTCCAGAGAGTTTCACAGAGTTTGGCTATCAAGAAACCTCATTCATGAGCTTCTACAGGAAGTCTGCAGGGGTTCTACAGGATGTTTAGGATTTCTACAGGATGTTATGTAATTTTTCTACAGGATGTTTAAAAATTGGATTTTGGAGGATGTGTGAGTGACGTAAGGTGCATGAATGGATAGGGAGGCAGGGTAGGGGCCTGAAGTGACCCAAGGACTGATGGATAGAGTTGAGGAGAAGGTGCGGATGGCTGGACTTGTTCCAAGAAGACTGAAGTAATGCTGCACAAAAGGTAGGGTTATGAGGGAAGTATGGCAACGTGAGGCAAGAAACCAAGTTAGGAGATGGAGAAGATGGTTTTGAGGGAGTCTGGGTAGACAAAGAAGTGGTACAGGTGCTCTGCAATTTGTGTTTCCAACTGAACCAACAAAGACATGCAAGAAAACAAAGATCTAGTTATGCTACCCTAATATGATCTAGCTAACAGTAAAAAGAATGGACAGCAGCTTTATTTGCAAGGAAACCATGTATATTAACTATGCAATGAAGCATTCAAAGATCTGAACATGTAACCAACTTCTACACTAATGATTGCATGGCAAAGCAAAGTCAGTGTTTTTGTGGGCAGCAAAGTCATCCTAGTCACAGCTTCTAATCCCACTGAGGGAGAGGTGAAACCACAGATGTTTGTTGGCCCTTTTTTTGAAGCTTTTTCTGTTAACAACCTATCAACTAAATCTGAGCATGAAAATCTATTTTACTCATCAAAAAAACAAACTAAATAACAAAACAAGAGTTAGATCTAAATAGCAGATTTTATTCTAAGAATGCAGCAAAAACACATAAAGATAATCAAAGGAGGTATTGGGCGCTTGAGATGGGCCCAACCCCAAGAGATATAGCCTCCTAAGAGAGATTTAGAGCTGGTGCAAAGCTGGATTCATCTTTATTGAGCAAGAAAAGAAGAGTTACATCAAAACTGTCCACAAGGAGACTTTGAAAATGAGATGAAAGCAAAGCTAATCTATTGCCTAAAAATCGAACTGCAAAATTACTACAAAATGACTAACTGCTGGCTGCAAAATGACTAACCACTAGCTAACCAAAATGAGGCCCTAAGCCTTCTTATTTATACAAATTGAGGACCCAACAGTCCTCCTAAACCTTAGGGACTCGGCTGCCCAAAACTTGTAGTTAACAACAGTCCTACTTGACTTGCTTGGCTGCCCTTGTGCTAATTGATTTGGTGGCCCTTGAACTCCGAGCTGATGGTGGAGAATTCTAGGTAAGGGCCCATAAATGAGGGGAACACCTTCCTAAAAATACTCTCCACGAATTTGGCTGCCAAGTGCTCATTTCAACCATTGACTTTGTCTCCAAATTGACCAAAAAGGCTACACAAAGCACACATTAGACTTGTTGGCATAATGACTAACCCAATTCACTCTATTAGCATAAATATAATCAAAAACATGCAATAAACTAATGAGAATGGTGGATTAAGTCGAATTAGGAGGTTGAATGAGCCCAAATAATTATCCATTTTTGGGGCTCATCATCACCCCCTACTGAAAGTGTTGCTCATCCTCTGAGCAACCAATCTATCTCCCCATCTTTGATGGCCCTAGTAGCCTCCCTGTCATGCCAAGCTTCTGAAGTGATTTCCTCTTCTCTGTCATGAAACCATGCTTTTCTCTCTGCTCCTTCCCACTGCCTGTGCTTCTTTTCCTAGAGAATTCTCAACTTCCTGTAGAACTGTCTCAGCAACCTGTAGAACTGTGATTGTACGATAGGAAATTTCTGGGAAAGTGACATCAAAATGAGCTAATTGTTGTGACTATTAAGATTTATAAAAGGAAAAGAGGCGCGAGAAGACATGAAAATTGTAGTGTGCAGAGAAATTAATATTTAAAATTCTGGTTTTAATCCACCAAAATGATGGCAAGCTAAGATATAACACCGTAATACATCATGATTGAAATAAGATTATTCATGAAAATGGTAAAATGAATAAAGCATGTGAGGCTTTAAACAAGAAATGACAAGATAATGGCATCGGGATTACTCTAAGAAGCTAAATAAGCATGGAATCATTTCAGAACAATGTTTCTAGTGCTAAAAAAGGTAACAACTTAATGTTGAATTTAGTAAGTATAAATTAATAAATAATAGAGCTAATTTTAAAAACATAGAAATTTCCTAAGAAGGGAGTGTAATGGACAGTCCAAATGGCTCTTGAATTGCCTATAGCTGACAGATGTGGTGGGCATCAGATTGATATGAGTTGCAAATTTGAATCCTAGAATTATTGAATGGTTTTCTAATTAGTATATTCTAGAACCAGTTCACAATTGAAATGAGTTAATTGGTTGGAATAAAAAATGATAAGAAAATTTTGATTGGTTGAATCATTGTTAATTATAACTATGATGTCTAAGATTTGATCTGAGTTGATGTACCAAAATGAGTAGGAAGAATACAGGCTATATTCCTCGAAGAAATCCAGCAGAATTGGAAAAATACTAAGGCCAAGTGATATAGCCATAAATTATGAGGGGGAAACTCTTAACCTGGATTTTTGTTGGTCTAATCCCTTCCTTTACAACTTTGGAAAATACCATGAGCTAAAGAGTGACAACTAAGACATATATATATATATAGAGAGAGAGAGAGAGAGAGAGACCTGTGTGTGTATGCATGTGATAGGAGCATACGACAATAGATATGTATGTCTCAAGACTCCGAGGATTCTACTATTCTAACATGAAATGAATGATTGATAGTGGATAATGGTAAAAATATGAATAGAAACAGGTGGACAACCTGGTGGGGACCCAAGGACAATGTGGCATATAATATTACGAAATTAAGACTTTGATAAAGAGAATTTTGGTGAGAGATTGGCACGAGTGTTACCTATGTCTATTGTCATGCGAGTTGTGCCAACATGGTAACCGCAACATACTACCAGTCAATGGTACCCTAGATAATTACTCTAAATATCCTCAATATGAATTTTCATTATAGGCACATGCAAAGTAACATTAAATTATTGATTAAAATTAATAGTGTTTACGAAATCATTGTGTTAAGACAACTATACTGACAAGATGTGTTGAGACAATTGGCAGGCACAAAGATGCAAGCATGAAGGACCCCATAACTATTTCAGAAAAGGAAGCACATATAGCTTCCAAACAACTAACCAATAATTTTTAGTATAGAGAGGAATGCAAACCTCAGGAAGTGAGTTGTAAGGAAACACATAAGAGAGGTGTGTCAAGAGAAGTATGGATGCATGACTTGTTAATGTAAATTTCTTGTTGTTTTTCATTAATTTTGAGCATATTCATGTTGCTTCTTGATTTGCCTTTGTATTGTTATGATGGTTTCTCTTCTTTCTGTATTTTGTGTTTTGGTCTTGATAGTCTGTTGGGTGTGAAAGAGTAGAAGGAAAATAACTCTGGGAAAGAATAAATAAGAAAACTCAATTGAGGTGTAAAACCTTAATTAAACTTATTAAAAAAAAGTGATGACAAAATAATTATATGGACATGATTGGGTCCACTTGAACAAGATACAATGATAATAATTGCCATGAAAATGGTAAGTTTAGGAAGTGTCCTAAAAATTTGATAATGCTTTTTGTGACATATTCAATATTATTAAATTATGATGTTGTCTAATGTGACAGATCATCGGTTGTGAGCCATCATAGGGGACAAGGCAAGGAAATCCTGCTTATAATGGTAATAATAATAATAATAATAATAATAGAAAATGTGATTAATGTGTGAATGGTATAACAAGGGAATTGGTTTTTCTCATACTTGGGATTGTGCGGTAAGGACAATTACTAGAATGTCCATTGGATAAATGTGCAAGACAATCTATCATTGTCTATTACTATTAATGATGTGCTTGTATTGATATTACTAACCCTTGATGGGTGCATACCCATCGGCATATCATCCGATCAAATCTATTCAAATTATTTCAACAACTGTTGTATCTCTACTGGCACATGACTCCTTTCCTAAGCTCTCTGGACTTTATTTGGCATTAAGGCCGAACAGAACTTTGCTTTATTTTGTTCCCTAAAAAACTCTTTGGATGAACACAAAATGACTCGGCTGCTACTGATTGTTTCCGCTACCACTGTTGTCCGTCGCTACTACCACTTCCTCAGCCATCGGCTCCAGTCTGTAACGCTGCCCATCCTTCTTTCATTCATATGTATTCTCCATGCCATCATGGAAAACCTTCCTGTCAAACATCCACGACCTTCCAAGCAGTAGGGGATGGGAGTCCCGAATAACTACTTTGAGATCCTAAATGACTGCCCACTTCCCTTCTTTCCATGCCTTTGCTACTTAATCACCATATATTTGAAGTTTCACAACTTGGGAGTGTGTAAGGTCTATGTCCAGGAATATCCTATGGCGAAGTGAGAAGACTCTACACTTAGCTCAGAGAGCTAATAGTCTGTCGCCCGGAGTCAGGAATCCAAATAAGAGGGTAGTGGAATCTGAACTAGACCAAGCACTCAACGCTGAGGTCAGGGGGAAAAAGGTGTCCTGGATAAAAGAGGTCCCTACATGCATACGGTCTGTGGGTGTCGAAGGTGGGGGGGGGGGGGGGGGGGGAAGTGCTTGAACCTTTAGATTAAGTTCCCACGCCCACATGGAGCATTCTTCAATTATCTTAGCTTGTACCACTTCCTCTACCTTTGCCCAGGGTGGGGCCTTGTCTCTCATAATCGATCCATACCTAATATCGTATACAAAGAGATATCTCATTATATATGTCGTTATGTTTTTTCACTTTTCTTCCAGTCATGATGCGCAAGCAGGCTCGACCATAAGGGAGAGGAATTAGATATGTCATTATGCCTTAGCAAATAATACATATATGGGCATATGTCATTATGCTTTAGTAGAAAATGCATATATGGGCATATTTCATTACGTTCCTACCTACAAGCCCTCTAACCTGCCAAGCCACCTAACCTGCCAAGCCATCGAACCATCCAATAGCTATTCTCGCAAGCTACCTCACCTAACCCTCTACTGATTGATTCAACTGAACCAAGCAATCTCACCTGCCAAGCCGAGCCATCCATACATGTTCTGAATGACCATCCAGTCGAGCTGAATTCCACCTATGTGCAAACATACTAGAATTGGATTTGAATTTGGAACCAGAGTGAGTTTTACTCCAGAATTGAACTATTACCTAGTTAAAGTGCAATGGAAGCACTTTGGGCCTGAAGAGGCCACTTCAAAGATGGAAGAAATGAATGATGCATTCCTATGCTACTTCAAGGAAGATAAAAGCCTGAAAACACCAAGGAATTTGTTCCCTTTTAATGGAAGGGGAGATGTAATATCCCTGGTAACTTTATTTTATAACTTTTATAAAAAAATTACTGAAAAGTTAAAAGACAAGTGACAAAAATATGTTGAGGTAAATATTTATTTTAATTATGAAACAAGGTATTATTTTGGCATGTTAATCCATATATTGCACAATTGCGAAAATAAAGAACCTTCATGCATGTAAATTAAAGATTTAGGTTACAACCTATATATAGGAGGTTGATTGACCTTATAGAAACCAGGAATATTGTATTAAAAAAAATGTTTAACATATAAATGTAGCTTGATGAGATTAAAATTTCACAAAACCTAGGGACGACAGGCCTAGCTGTCAATTGTATACAAATTCAAAAAATTACAAGTCTTGCTACATAATAGAATTCTTGCGCTGATAACCATGAAGAAAATGATAATAACCCTCTCATACAATTTGTATGAGAAAACACAAAAAATCCAAGTCTTGCCTTTTTTTTGGGGCATGTCTACTTAAGGAAAATCTATAGCCAGAGACATGCCTATTATCAACCTTACAAGATGAGAAAAGCATCATACACAAGCGGTCATAAGAGCCAAATTCCTAGCAAGAGAGAAATCAGTAAGAACATGAAACCCTTATGAATGGAAGGAGAAGAAATAAATATAGACCCTCGTATTAAATACTTCTAGTAATTATGTCAATTGCTTGAAATAAATAATGGTCTTAATTGGGAAATAGACCGTAAAACCATAATAATTAGACCATTAAATTTGGTAATGTACCTTTGGAAGAGGAGAACTTAGGTTTCCTTCCTGCTAAAGAAAAGTAGTAAAAGGAAATAAATTAATTTGATTTGTTCACATAAGATAACTGAAACCAAAAAGTGGGTAATGCCAAAAAGAAATTAGATTAATTGCCTCGAACCTTTTGGCACAAAAGGTGCTTGTTCTGAAGTAACCATAGTAGATTTGGAGGTGATAGAGTTAACAAAAACCCTAATCCAAAACGAAGGAGATAAACTTTGCAAATGCCCTAGAAAAAATCAATAAAATTTCCAAAGGAATTGCTTTGGAAGAGTAAAAGACCCAAATCAAAAACTTGAAATAAAAACCAAAATTATTTTCTCAATATTACTTGCGAACAATATTTGCATTGCGTCTTCTATCAAATGAGAACACTGTAAAATTCTCTATTGAGATTTGTGATGACAAAGCATGGAATAATCCTTCAAGAAACAGGGCGAAAGTGTTAGGGTTTGTAGTAAGCTTGCAGAGCTCCATTTTCATCACGAGAGAAAGTTCAAAATGAGCTTCGTCGATGAGATTGGGTGGGGCAGTGACCCTAAACCACACCAAACTCAATCACTATCATCCCTTAATGAGATCACATCTCGATCATTGGATATGAAAACTCAAGAGATCAACATAGGGAGAGAAAATCCCATACCAAATGTCAATCCATATGACAATGTGTTGAGTAGGAATTTTATTTCTAATATGTACGTGTTCTGTTAGGGTCCTATAATTTATAGGATCAATTGATCATTAAGTAATTGCTTTTAGTATTTCAGATTGTAAATAATATAGCTTTTTGCAAATGATTTCCAAAAAAAAAGATAGAAAAATGAAAAGAGGGTGTAAATACAAAAAGTAGAAAGAAAAAAAAGAGAAAAAGAAAAGAAATGATAAATGAACCCCACAAAAAAATGAATAAATATGAAAGTGATGCTAGCTTAAGTGCCACTACTAGCCTTTTGGCTTTGTAAAGAATAAACTTGTGAAATTGTGTGCAGCTTGTTTAAAATGCCACAATCCCTTTCTGCTTGAGACATACAGTTTAATCATGTTCAAGTTGTTTTAAATTTATGTTGATTAGGTTAGAGTGAATAACTTAGCCAAACTATTTAATCTTGGCTAAAATTAGACACGTAGAATAGGTGAAGAAATTTAATCCAACTATTTAATCTCGATTAATTTAGTTGATTAGATTATTTTAGTGTCTGAAACAAATACTGTTGATCTCTTTAGAATAAAAAATTGATAGGGTTTGCATGCTCAAATGCACCCTCATTTGCTTAAAAAACATTAGAATAGGAAAATGAAGATTTTTTGATGTAATAAGTCTAAGTGGTTCGTTGTCCTAAGTTTTGGACATTGGGTTATAATTCATGCACTCGAAACATATTGTAGGGCCCTCTGGTATTAAACCTCTCTTCATTCCGTGATCTAAATGGATCCAGGAATGCCCTCTCAGTCTTCTTAAAACTATTGAAAATCATGCCAAAACCAAAAATCCTTTAAAGGATCGAAAACATTGAAAGAGGGACACCCTTAATAGAGGGGAAAAACATTATTGGGCAGCCCAAAACCCATGAAATTAATGAAAAAACAGAGCAATTGGAGGTGGAACAAGTGATGCATAGTAGTCGTCCAATTTGGCCGATCAACGGTCTAGATCGGATCGGCGATCACAATCGGCGGTTACCTTCAGCAGAGATCAGCGAGATAAATTCAAGAGTAGCGATCGCGAACAACGATATTAGCGTTTTGTATACATATATGGCGACAATGATTGGTGGTGTTAAAATGGACCATCGATCAAGCGCGCAGATTGACGACCCATATTAACTCGCAGGATCATTATTGGGGGATTGCAAGAGCACTTACAATGGCTTAGGGCCATTGCGATGGGTGATTGCGATATTGCAATCGGAGCGATCCAATGATCCAGAGCTAATAGGATTATCAACAACATTTTATAGGATTTTAGATCCGCAAACAGGGCAATTTCAATGTATTCCGCGATTTTCGTTGTGTTTCCAGAATACAGAGGGGCGGTGCCTTCCCAATATGAGATACCCGACCAATGGGTGGACCCGATAAGGGATTAAACCATATTTAAAGGACTTTAAAGTCCAACATATCATGTTTTGGCAGATTTCTTTGTTTAAAATGCATTTTCCCTATGTTTGACGGAGCGCAGCCGTTATAGGCATTTCAGAGGCCTGAAGCACTCTAACGCTGCAAAATGGGTAGTCACCTCCTCTCCATGCATTGAGCAATGATTGTATAATGCTGGAGAGGGATTCAAATGGTTCAAGAGGTCGGGGAGACCGAAAGATAGGACCATGAAACTAACGGGCAACGCATTTCTAGCTATAAAGCCACAGACAGAGAGCATAACAGGAAGAGGTAGTATTGAAGAGAAAATGCGAGACAGAGTTTAGGGCAGATTGAGAGCTGTGTGGGAGTCTGTGTACTCAGAGGAAGCTTGAGGGATTCAAGTAAAGCTCTTGTTATTATAATATGTTTGTGTGTGAGGCTCAAATTGAGCTCAATGTTGTAAACAAAACTCTGCTTGAAGACATAATAGAGAGGCCACCACTGAAGGCTGGACCAAGAGATGTAGCCCAGGAGTATTGGGTGAAATCCTAATTAAATTTGCTGAGTCATGTGTCATATATTATGTTTTTTTACTGCTTCATTGTTTGTGCATTTCGCAATCTTATCGATCCATTGCATAAAATGACATAGATTAATCCATGCACATAAGTCTGTAATACCTTATTAATTATCTTAGATCTCGTTATCAGATCAAGTGGTATTAGAGCTTTAGGCTGCTAAGGTTAGAAAATCTTGTGTTGGAATGCTTGTGAATGATAACTAGATAAAAGCTTAAATTAGGAGAAGGAGAATTGGTTGAAACGAACCTAGAAATTTGTAGAGTCCATACTAGGAGGAAAATGGCAGAAGAAAACCCTTTGGAATCAGACTCTTAGTTCATGGACAGTTTCATGACCATCAGAGCCATGGTAGAAGAAATGTATAGAGAATTTAAGAAAGGTCGAAGTGAAGATTATTCTACTTCCAAACAAGACAACGGAATAGAAGAATCTCTTATAGATGGCCATTCTGAAGGCAAAGGGGAAGGAAAAAGGTTCCTTTGTCCACATCTCCTGACAGCGTTGAAATTAAAAAGAAGAAAACGTCTTTGATTAAATTCGATATTAAATTTGATTTGCATGTTTATGATGGAGAGTTGAATGCAAAGAAGTTAGATAACTGGATTAGTCAAATTGATGTGTATTACAGGGTGCAAAATATTGACTCAAACAGAAGTAAAATTCAACTGGCCAGCCTACGCCTTGGAGGAACTGCCTTAGTATGGTGGAAAGGCAGGACACAAGCTGACTTGGAGAAGCATGGTAAAATTCTTTCTATCTGGAGTGAATTTGTTTTTGCAATCAAAAAACAATTTTATCCACTAGCTTATATGCAGCAAGCTATGATGAGTTGGCAAACTCTTCGCCAATTAAAAGGGAAAAGTGTACAAAGCTACACTCAAGAGTTTAGAAAAAGAGTTTTGATTCTAGGAATTTCTTTAGAATCACCTGAAACTTTGTTGAAGTATATAGGTGGTCTACATAGTTATCTGAGACATACCATAGATGAGGTATCTGCTCAAGCTACCCATCTAGAGGCTAGAGGCAATAATGTGAACCCAAAGATTGGGGGATCATCAAAACCCACTACAAGCAAGAACAAGGAAAAGAGGAAGCAAAAATGGAAAGAGAGGAAGGCCAATACTGTACAAAAGACCAAACCTTCATGCACTCACTGCAAGAAGGATGGACATGATGATGAACATTGCTGGTCTTTGCATCCAGAGCTGAAACCCAAGAAGTTCAATGGCAAGAAGAAGAAGACTGATGCTGCTATACAAAAAGATTTGGGGTCAGACTCAGGTGATGAAACAACAATTGCAACCACAGGTATACAAGGTAAAAATTCTGAAGCATCTTCTAGTAATTTTTCCCAAACTATTGATAGTGAAGAAAATGAGAGAAGAAGACATGAACTTTTTCATATTAGAGTTATTTCCAAGCATCAAAAGATTGATACTTTGTTTGATAGTGGCTCACAAGTAAACTTAATTTCTGAAGCAATTGTAAATAAATTGGGACTACTAACCACACCTCACGAGAAGCCATATCCATTAGGTTGGGTATGTGATAAAGCAAAACTACAAGTGACTAGAAAAGGTAAACTTAGGTTTTCTTTTGGGTCAGCATTTGTGGATGAGGTGGAGTTAGATATTGTTCCATTGGATATATGTGGAATTGTTTTAGGAAGTCCTTACTTGTATGATAGAAAAGCAATATTCTATAGAGCTGAAAATAAGTATCAACTTGTTAAAGATGGGATAGAATATATTGTAAGAGCTCACAAACTCAAGAATAATTATACTCTCATAAACTCAGGGCAGATGAAAAGAATTGTAAATTCATGCAAGCAATTTTTACTAATGGTTGTAAAGGAAAAGAAACCTGATAAGACCAATGTATTTGAAGGCTGTGATGCTAAACAAAAAGTTGATTTAGAAAAAGTTGTTGCAGAATATGATATCTTATTTCAAGAACCTAAAGGTTTGTCACCAAAAAGGGAAATTGTACATGATATTAATTTGCAGCAAGATGCTCCATTGCCTAACATCAGAATGTACAGGTTATCCGCTTTAGAGAATGCAGAAATAAGCAGGTACAGGGGCTGCTCGAGAAAGGGTTCATAAGACCAAGCACATCGCCATGCGGATCCCCAATAGTGTTAGTGAGAAAGAAGGACGGTTCGTGGAGGATGTGCATTGATTACCGAGCACTGAATAAAATAACGATCAAGAATCGTTACCCCCTTCCTCGCATAGATGATCTATTGGATCAGCTGAAAGAATTTGTTTACTTTTCCAAGTTGGACCTACATAGTGGTTACCATCAGGTCAGAGTAGCAGAGCAAGATGCATGGAAGGCTGCTTTCAAACCAAAGCAAGGGATGTATGAATGGCTAGTTATGCCTTTTGGCTTAACTAATGCTCCTGCCACTTTCATGAGAGTAATGAATGATGTACTCAGGCCTTTTATTAATGATTTTGTAATTGTATATTTGGATGACATTCTTGTATTTAGTAAAACATGGGAAGAACATTTGCAACATGTAAAGCAAACTCTAGATGTTTTGAAAAAGGAAAATCTCTATGTTAAATTATCAAAATGTGAATTTGGAAAAACATCTTTGAATTATTTGGGTCATATAGTAGGGGGTGGTGAACTGAAGATAGATCCCTCTAAGGTTGCAATCATTGTCAACTGGCCTAAACCCAAGTCTGCTACTGAAGTTAGAAGCTTCTTAGGGGTAGCACAATATTGGAGAAAATTTATTGTTAACTTTTCCTTAATTGCAGCTCCCTTATATGCTTTGACAAGATTGAACAAGGTGTTTCAGTGGGGAGGCAAACAGCAGAAAGCCTTTGACACCTTGAAAGAAAAAATTAGTACAACACCAGTACTAGCATTGCCAAATCTTCAACAACCATTTGAGAACGAAACAGATGCCAATGATTATGCCATGGGAGCAGTGTTGATGCGACATGGTAAACCCATATGCTACCATTCTAGGACTTTTAATTCTGCAGTAATTAATTGTCCTACATATGATAAAGAATTGTATGCATTAGTCCAGAGTGTGAACAAGTGGAAACATTAATTAATGGGCAAAGAAGCAGTTATAGATACTGATCATCAACCACTTCAATATTTACACTCTCAAACTAAGTTGCAGCAATCAAGACACTATAGGTAGATGGGTTTCCTACAGCAGTTTCATTTAGTCATCAGATATAAAAAGGGCATACACAATAAAGTTGCAGATATGTTGTCCGGACCAATTATAAATGCATCTACTATACTTAAGCATAACCCAATAATGCATGAAAGTTACATTGAAGAATATGCTCAAGATATAGACTTTAAAGATGTATATGCAGCTTTAAGTAATGGCAAAAAGGTAGAAGAAGTGGATTACTATATTAATGACCAACTCTTGTAACATTTGGGAAAGCTATGCATTCAAAAAATAGAAAGAATTAATATAATTAGGGAAGCACATACTTCTCTAATATCAGGTCATTTTGGTGTAAGCAAAACAATTGCACAACTACCAAGATACTGTTATTGGCGAAAAATGCATGAAACAGTTTCTAGATGTGTAAGAGGGTGTACCATGTGTGCTAAAAGCAAGCCCAGCAATAGAAAACTAGGCTTGTACACTCCACTGCCAGTTCTCTCCCGTCCTTGGGAAAGTGTTTCCATGGACTTTGTTGGGGGATTGCCAAAATCTAGAAAAGGTCATGACTATTTATATGTTATTGTGGACAGGTTCAGCAAAATTTGTATTTTAATACCTTGTAATAAATAGATTACAGCTGAACAAACAGTGAAATTGTTCTTTCAGCATGTCTGGGTACATTTTGGGTTACCCACTTCCATAGTATCTGATCGAGACTCCTGTTTTGTTGGGAATTTTTGGTCAAGTCTGTGGGAATTAATGGACACCAAACTGAAGAAAATCATAGCCTTTCATCCACAAACAGATGGCCAAACAGAGGTAGTTAACAGAACAGTGATCCAGTTGCTCAACGGTTATTGCAGCAAGCATCCCAAGCTTTGGCATGAACAGTTATGTTATGTTCAACATGCTTATAACCGTGCTAAACATTCTTCTACATAGAGATCTCCTTTTGAGACCTGTTTTGGTTTTATACCAAGGTCTCCTTTGGATTTTGTCTTTGAAAAAGACATAGCAGTTGCTGGACACAGTGATGTGGATAAAGCAACCAGATTCATTGAATAGATCCAAAAGATTCACCAGGCAGTGTAGGAACAGCTGGAAAAGAGCCAAGCCAAATACAAGGCAAGGCATGATAAACACCGGGTGGAGCACAGATTCCAAGTTGGCAATCAATTCTGGCTGTATATCAGCAAGGATAGAATGCAAGGTGAAGGAAAGAAGCTGAAGCCAATAAGGTATGGGCATTTTAAGGTACTTGAGAAAATTGGTGAGAATGCTTTCTGCCTTGATCTGCCAGCATACATGCACATCTATTCAGTAGTAAATGCAGAAAATTTAAGACTGTTTGAACCTTCATTAATTGAAGATCCTGAAGAGAAAATTCAATTGCCTTCCATTAATGATTTGTTTCCTGAATACGTCAATGAGTTGCAGGAAGATACAGTTCTGGACAAGAAGGTGAGGACAACGCGCAGAGGAGATGTTGAGTACCTAAGGATTGGACTCAAAGGTTCAAAACCCAGCAGTGCAAAATGGATAGAGATTGGACAAGTGAGGCAACAATATCCTCACTTGATTGATGCATGAAACCCAACTTTTGGTGGTCCAAAAGCCTTTTTCAGTGGGAAGGCGTGATCCAAATGGATCTAGGAATGCCCTCTAAGTCTTCTTAAAACTATTAAAAATCATGCCAAAGCCAAAAATCCTTTAAAGGATTGAAAACATTGAAAGAGGGACACCCTTAATAGAGTGGAAAAACACTATCGGGCAGCCCAAAACCCATGAAATCAATGAAAAAACAGAGTAATTGGAGGTGGAACCAGTGATGCACAGTAGCTGTCCGATCTGGCCGATCAACGGTCCAGATCGGATCAGTGATCGCAATCGGCGGTTACCTTCAGCAGAGATCAGCGGGATAAACTCAAGAGTAGCGATCGCGAACAGCGATATCGGCGCTTTGTATACATATATGGCGACGGTGATTGGCGGAGTTAATATGGACCGTCGATCAAGCGCGCAGATCGACGGCCCATATTAACTCGCAGGATCGCTATCGGGGGATTGCAGGAGCACTTACAACAGACCGGGGACATTGCGATGGGTGATTGCGATATCGCAATCGGAGTGACCCAATGATCCGGACCCGATAGGATTATCGGCAACATTTTATAGGATTTGAGATCCACAAACAGGGCCATTTCAATGTATTTCACAATTTTCGTTGTATTTCCAAAATACAAAGGGACGGAGCCTTCCCGATATGCGATATCTGACCAGTGGGTGGACCTGATAAGGGATTAAACCATATTTAAAGGACTTTGAAGTCCGACATATCATGTTTTGGCGGATTTCTCCTTTTAAAATCCATTTTCCCTGTGTTTGACAGAGTGTTGCCATTACAGGTGTTTCAGAGGCCCGAAGCACTCTAACGCTGCGAAATGGGTAGCCACCTCCTCTCCATGCATTGAGCAATGATTTTATAATGCTGGAGAGGGATTCAAAGCATTCAAGAGGCCGGGGAGACCGAAAGACAGGACCATGAAACTAACAGCCAGTGCATTTCTGGCTATAAAGCCACAGACAGAGAGAATAATAGGAAGAGGCAGCATTGAAGAGCAAATGCGAGACAGAGTTTAGCGCAGATGGAGAGCTGTGTGGGAGTCTGTGTACTCAGAGGAAGCTTGAGGGATTCAAGTGAAGCTCTTGTTATTATAATATGTTTGTGTGTGAGGCTCAAATTGAGCTCACTGTTGTAAACAAAACTCTGCTTGAAGACATAATAGAGAGGCCACCACTGAAGGCTGGACCAGGGGATGTAGCCCAGGAGTATTGGGTTAACTCCTTATTAAATTTTTTGAGTCACGTGTCATCTATTATGTTTGTTTACTGCTTCATTGTCTATGCATTTCGCAATCTTATTGATCCATTGCATAAAATGACATAGACTAATACATGCACATAAGTCTGTAATACCTTATTAATTATCGTAGATCTCATTATCAGATCATTCCACTACCCCCGATCTCCCATAGTAGTGAGCTGACGGCCCACGATAGGTTTCAGATCCCCTCGAAGTGACAATGTTTAACGGTGGGGGGGTCCAAAAAGTGATTTACCATCGCCCTACGTGTTGCCACAATGTGATTTTGAACCCCCCCCCGGAAAGTGGTTTCGTCATCCCACCTCAACCACCATGTATCACCTCCACATCCCATCTCCACCACCATTCCCGTCATGCCACCTGCCCTTACCCCTGTCACTCCTGCCAAAGGTCTCACTCCACTCATCCACCAATCCCCAACTTCCACATCAGAGACCATTGCAACCTCCATAAATTCCCTATTTGTTTGCCCGTGCCATTACAAGAATTAATGCCATTTTTAAGACCGTTAAGGCCAGTTCATGACTGATAAATATGAAATTTACCTCTGAGATATACCTTTACTCCCTCACTCATTCAACATTGCTCATGCTCCTCTATGCTCTGATCTTAAACCAGCATTTCATTGCTTGTTATTGATAAATTTGCAAAGCACTTCCACTCTAAATTCCCACCAATTATTGAGCTTACTTCCAATTCTTCTCATTACAGCCTTCACCTATCTATTCTACAACTACCATAGCACCTAACTTCGCCCCTGTAGTTAATCCGATGCTCACTCCCCATATCGACTTAGACCATATTCCACTTGAAGACAAATACCAAAAGATCATTGAAACACAATATGAATTCGACCTCTTCGAATTATGCTGCTGGTTTCAGGATAATTTCCTTGATCAATCCAATGAGATACACCTCTGGAAATCCAAAATTTCGTTGTTTGTCATCCCCCAATCCTATCACTTCCCAAAATTCTTTCTAAAATGCCAAGCCTCTAACCTTGCAAGCAAGAGAGAAATTATGTCCCCAAATGGTGAAATTCTCTTCACCATCACAGCTGACAGAATAAATCAAATGCTACAAGTTCCACACTGTGATTCCCTCTCCCGTTTCTCCCTTGAAGCTCTAAGAGAAATTTACCAGAAATTAACCTTCCCCAAGGGAGTTGCCATTTTTGAAATCTTCCTCCCTGAAGACTCTCAACTCCCTAAGAAAAATCCCCCATATCCCTCTTCTATGTTCCCTCAAAAGACAAGACAAATTATCTATGTCTTCTCATCCCTTCTTGGTTACTATTCAGATGAGTGGGTAGATGAGCCTATTCTAGGCTTTCTATCCACCCTTTCTTCAGAAGAAGGACCATCAGTCGCCTTTGATTATAGTCACTTCTTATCAAATGTAATTCATGAACAATTCCTTCAGTTTTTAACAAAAGGAATGTTCAGATACTCATAAATTATTATGTATATGTTTATTCTTTTTCAAATAGATAAGTTTCCATTCTCAGTGCAGAAACTTGATCGGCAAGGAGAGCCTTAGTCTATTGTTTTATGGAATTCCTTAGTCTGAAAACAATCACAAGAATTCAAGTTCTCATAGTTCATAGACCGATTTGTATATCCAACAACTTGTTTGCTAAGTGGCCAACAGGTTCTGAGGATTAGTGAAGACATTCAAAAGGTTCTACAACTCAGTGAACAGGTCAAAATAGGGGACTGGTATCTTTACCAATCATTCATAGAGATTAGAGTGTATGGTTCAGAGTTGCCACCATACAAACTGCCTAAATATTTTCCAATGAGAATATTTTCCTTGGAATACATCAGGCAAATAATTAATTTTGACAATATCCATTTCGTGGCAGCTACGAAGAAATCTTAGTTCTGGATCAAAACATAGGTGGGACCCTTTATCTGCAACAGTAGAGCAGCAAGAGAGGAAGCAGACCTCCTGCTGAAACAAATGAACTTCCCTCTCAGTTTCACTTGGTCTTATGACCCCTTTGTGGTAATTTCCAAGTTGAGAGTAGAACAAAAGGCTACACGATATGTGCATACTTAGAGGCCTGAAATAGAGAAATATATGAACCAGCACACTTGGGTAGAAAATACTTTGTAGGAGGCCGAGGAGAAGGTACTTTCTAGGACAGCTTCAGAGACTCCCATACCCAGGGAGAAGACAAATAAGATACCAAGAGAAGATGATTCTCCATCAGTCACCAAAGTCTCAGCCAAAGAATTCAAAATATATACTAATAATATTAAAGCAGGCTCAAGCTCTAAAATACAATTCCCATCACTAGAGGACACACAAGGCACTATTGTGTTCTCAGGTTTGAAGACTTTTAAGTTGGATAGTGGTACCACAGAGTCCCCATCATCCATGATTACTAAAAGATTCCAGCTACTGTCCCTCAGACGCCAACAACATCCACAGAGCAGAGGCAGTTGGGCATTTTTCAGAGATACAAGGAGATTAAGCAAAGAAATGAGGCCATTCATGATAATATATCTGCACATTTCAGAAAACAATCTTCCTCCATCTATCAAAGACTCATCTCAGCATATGATACAATGAAAGGAAGGATGCATATGGCATTCTTGCAGGCTCAGATCCCTCAACCAAAGTCAGCAACAGATTTCAAACAATCCACTTTTGAATTTGAGGCGAAGGATGTCCATCCTCTGGATCAAATAGATATGCACATGCAGGCGAGAGAGATGGTATATTCCACTTTTACACAGACTGCTATTACTGCCTCTAAACTACATCTTACTCTAAATAATGTGCAGTCTCAACTCAAATCGGAGAAAGTGTCCTCACTTGCCAAAGCTACCAGAATCAAATACTTGGAGGAAATGGTGGTCAAAACAGGCCATAATCTATACAATTCAAAATATATGGAGGAGATAATCAGAAAGAAGAGTGTTGACATTGCAGCATTAAAGAAGCAATTGAAGCTGATAGCAACATAAGACCCCCAGACTAGGAAACTTGGAGATACATAGCTACAAAAGGAAGATATGTTGAAGCTTCTAGTGGAGCAAGGTGCCCATATCAAAGAAATGGAAGTAGAAATGGACAAGCTAATAAAGGAAAAGGAACAGAATTCACAACTTGAAATTGTTCCTCTCGATGTAGTTCCCATTGCATCTTTGCTGCAAACAGGTGCCCCTACAACAACCATGACAACAGGAGAACCATCTTCTATTGTGCTTCCCACATCAATTATAGATGACTCAGTTAAGTTAGCCCAATCTATGGAAAACATGTCTATATAGGAAGAAGAGATAAAGAAGCTGAAGCTGGAGATAAAGATTTTACAGGAGCAGAGAAAAAGGTTTTAAAATTCCTACTTGACAAAAACACATAAGTCCTAGACATTGTCCCAAAGATTACAGAAAATGGGAAAAGACTATGCCATGGGCAATACATTGGCATAGGTAAAGGAAAATATATGGAAAAGGATCAATGAAGACATGGGGGATATTTGGCCTTCAATCCAAATTATTTTTGAACAACAGGAGCTGATTGAATGATCAAATGAAGCCATTGAGAAAGTCAAAAAGCAGCTAGGAGATAAACCCAATGAGGCCATTGAGTTTATCAAATTTCTAAATTCCAAGAACAGTTAAGAATTGGAAGAGTTAGAAATTGAAGACAGGACTGAGACAATATTGGAAGTCAAGAAATTGATAACTAAAAGGAATCTGATTAGACAACTTGAAGAGAAGGGTCAAAATATGAACATAGGTATACAAAGATTCTTTGCGAAGCTGGAGTCTCTCTACAAGAAACGACTTACAAACTTGTTGGTCAGATTACAGTGAGCAGATTATGAATAAGGTAAGATATAGTTCAAAGGTTATGTTGGGTATACAACCAAAGTCCCACATTGACTAGAAGTGGAAAGGATCATGGGTATATAAGGATGGACAAATATCTCCATTGGTATGAGGCCTTTTGGGGTAAAACCCAAGAGCAAATCCATGAGGGATTAGGCCCAAAGTGGACAATATCATACCATTGTGGAGATATGTGGTTTCCAGAGCCCTTACAAGTGGTATCGGAGCCATATTCGAAGTTAGCCAAATCCTCGGAATGTCGAACGAAGGTGGTGAGCCTCGGTAAGCCCGTGGATGAGCTCGGTTAGAGCAAGCTCTCGAGACGGGTGGTGCTTCCATGTAAGGCGTGTGCTTCCAACGCATTGGAGCGGAGAATCCTGGTTGGTAGAGAGGGGAGAATCCTGCGGATGGATAATCGTTTGAGGGGAGGCTCGATGGTCCTTTGTTCGAGGGGAGGATTGTTGGGTATACGACCAAAGTCCCACATTGACTAGAAGTGGGAAGGATCATGGGTATATAAGGATGGAAAAATATCGCCATTGGTATGAGGCCTTTTGGGGTAAAGCCCAAGAGAAAATCCATGAGGGCTTAGGCCCAAAGTGGACAATATCATACCATTGTGGAGATATGTGGTGTCTAGAGCCCTTACAGTTACAGTCAGAAGACTTAGTATGATAGGAAAGGCATTCTTGGAAGCATTGTCATATGATCTTGATCCCAAATATGTTCATCACCCGATCGACATTTTCCAAGTATACTAAACTTGACGAAGTGTACAGGAAGTTGATGAAGATGAATATCCCAAGTGAACAATGTTGGGATAAACTCTGTGAGTTACTAGAGTAAAAGGTAATTTCGGTGGCTTAGCTCAGTGTTACAACACATATAGAATTTTAGCGTCATCCAGCCAACTATTCCCTCATTTTAGTGCCACCACTTCAGACAGTTCGATTTCCCTAATTTCATTGTAATAAGTTAGCTTAATTCAGTCCTATTATTTTGTAGATACATCCTCGTCATCCTGACAAGATATTTTTTGTAAAATAGTTATAAATACTTCAATTGTTGAAGTAATAGAGGCTGGTTTTTGTACGAAGAAACACTATTATAAATTTTCTGAAGCATTAGCAGATTTTCCAAGTAATACAGAAGCTCTTTCACAATATTCATGTGTCAAGTTGGTGGTGAAGTGCATTTATCTGTCTTATGTGTTTATACTTCTCTTTTTATAGCACATATTTTTTTTCCAAATCTAAATTGTTCAATAGATAAATAAAGGGCATAATTTGTTTAAATCTACAATCTGGACTCAGCTACGAATAATTTCTATGTTTTCTTCTAGTCTTTGAATATAGAATTCAGGTAACAATGCTCTATATTTTAAAGTGAACCTTAATATGTTCTTATCCATTTTACAAAATTTAAAGAATCCATTTGGTTTGGCTACCTTTCCCTCTGAGATCTATCTGTATATGCTATAGTTATTTTCATTTTGTGTAACAAACTCCATAGCCCAATGGAAATCTAAGTTATCAACCAACCATTCAAATACAAATCAAACCCCAAACTTCATAACTAGCCTAATATTCAATCAAACAAAGTTAAATCTTACAGAGAGAGCCCTCTCTGAAGCTGGCAAGGCTAGATCCCAGCTTCCAAAGTTGGTTTGTGGTTACCTTGGTGATTTTCTTCTGCAACCTCAGAAAATTACTGAGTGCTAACATTCTGGTGACCATACTAGGGAATAAAAATAATCCTTCATTTCATCATCATAAGATTATTTCCCTAGTTTCTGTATCCTTATTTCAAGAAATTTAATGATTAAGACATTGGAAATAAAGGATTAGAGGTTGTTTTTATTTTTAAAGATCTGGCTCCAAAAAGAATTTATACTTGAGCCAATCCTAATCCAGACCCACCTAAAATTTTAGACAATCCTGAAAGAATATTCATAAGGAGAAGTTTAACTAAAATCCAAGGAAGCAATACCCCCTTTCAAGGGCTGATTCTCTTCTTGAAAACCTTGATACCATTCAAGATATTTAGTTCAACTTACCTTTCGAACATAGTCTTTTCAAGACTAAGTCTGAATCTTTTGTTGATCAGAAAGTGGCTGATGAAGTCATTCTTCAACCCTATAAACTAATAAGACCATCTGTTGAACCTGATTCAGATCAGCAAGCCCTTCAAGAGTTTGACAAACTGCAAGATCTTGGTTCAGCCCTTGATCAGGTTGTACAACAAGCTTACATACAGAAGTATGTTGAGCTTTCTACTCTTACCATTGCAACATCGCTTCATCTACCTAATCATCTCATCCAACATCAGTTGGCCCTACCTCTTCTGTAATTTCTACTACTCATTCAGTAGTATCACAAGTGGTAACTCAATTAATTCCAACAAATCCTATATCTTCTCCTCCCTTAAGAACAAATATCATGAGTGCTCGCTATGCACCCCTGGTTTTACCTGCTCAATTGCATGACATGCCCCAAGAGTATCAAACTAGGATTCCCCAATTTGATGGAAATATTGTTATCACTGCACAAAAATGTAGAAATTCCCATTGTAGATCAACAAATTATGCAATATACTAAAGCAAAATACAAGATCTACTTCTACAACAAACTTGCAGAAGCTTAATCGAATTTGAGCAAGATCAAATAGAACACATATAACTGAGAATGAGAAAGCAATCACACATGAACATAGAAGAATACTCTGGGGAAAGGCTCAGCTAAAAACCCTGATCTTTGTATTATCATACAAGTGGAAATATGTCTGGATTACACAAAGCTTTAGATCACGGGCTATCCAGCTACCATTACAATCCCTCTGCTTCTCATAGACATTCAAAGGCTTCTCACAAACCTTCTCCTCTTCCCTCCAAGCCTCCTATTTCCTTGCGCAGTTTTTGGCCTCTCACACTGCTCACTAAACTCAGAAGTAACTGCGCAATCCTGAAGGAGATAATTCCTTCTACATGGATGAGTTTCCTATATAGGAAAATTCCTCCAACTGATAGTACACTATCCCTTCCTCTGATCTCAACTGGGTCTCTGACTAAACTGACATGCATGAGTTATTTATGAGAGAATATTTAGTTATCTGAAGTGCAGCAGTTACATGCATGCATGCATTAACTAATTGAACTCACAATTAATTCCAAAAACTATTTGAACTAATCTAACTGGACTTAACTCAGTTAACTGAGCCAACTAATTACAACTCATCCTTATCTCTTTAACCGATGGATAAATTCCTCAATCAATGGAGAAACTGTTGCATGTCCTCACATAGACTTCATGTTTGATTTTACACAACTAATTAACTCAAGATGAATTAATTAATTATTTTACAAACAGCTGCTAAGATCAAATTTCCAATTTTAATTCTCAATTTTATTTTAGGGACTAACTAAAATTGGAATCCATCCCGAAATGCTATTTATAGCGCTATTTTTTAGCACTTCCATTTTTCATTCCTTGTTGTTATGTCCAACACTGGTACCTGAAATGCTATTTATAGCAATGTTATTTTTAGCATTTCTTGTTGCTATTTCCAACACTCCCTCTCAACAAGAAAGGCATTCAACTCGAACCCAATCCTGAACCTTTGGAATGTTTTGCATGCAACACTTCTCCCTAGTGTTGTTGCTCCAGCAGCTCTAGAAACAAAAAAATCTCCCAACTGACCTCCCTATTGGGCTAGAAACATCCTCTGATGTTGAAGCTTCCTCTGCCACATACAAGTGCTCCCTCTATGACCTCTGAGCTACTGCAACACTCCATGCATCTCGCACCATTGCACACCTTTCTGTGCCATCCTGCACTAGTGCAACACTCCTGTGCCTCTCGCATTGTTGTAGCCTGCTAGCTCTGCACTGTCCTGGGATTCCTACACTGTAGCTCTCTCTGTCGCTCCATTCACATCTGCCTCTACCCACTCAGCCAGTTCTGCTACTCCTCGTCGGGTCTTCTGTAGCAAGGTCCAATCAAAGAGGTTGGGTACCTCAATGATCCTGCCCCTATTCTAGCCTTCTTGGGACTGTCACTCCACATTGACCAACCTTCGACCTGGAGGTATGGATGCATGTGATCCCTCTGTCCAATTGGCTTGAAATTTCCCCCTACTAGAGGTCTCTATATGAGTAGATGCCTCCACTTGATCTCCTCTCAGCTTCTCCAGTTGTGGCTGCTCCACAACCTCTTGAAGCTACTTCACCAATTGTGGCTCCTCCAAAATTGTCTAAGACTTCTTCTAGCGCTGCATGTTGAGAGGTAATGCACTTTCCCTCCCAACCACCAAGTCTCCATTAGTTGCCTTGCTCCTCAAGGCTTTGCATGCATCTTGAACCTCAAGAGCATACAGGTTCTTGACTTGTGAACCGATCTACTTCACCTGTCTAGTGGTGATGTGTCGAAGGAAAACCTTTCCCTTACTGAAGACTACATCATAGCCTTTGTCTTCCAGCATTACGATCGACACCAAATTTTTCCTCAGTCTTGGTACATACTTGACATCAGTCAAGGTAATGCGAGCTCCATGCTCCCTCTGAAAAACAACCGTGCTACACCTGAGACATTATACTTTTCATCATTACCCATTGCTATGAGTATCTATAGATCCTTCTCCTCCAAGGTATTGAACAAACTCTTATCGCCGGTCATGTGGAAAGAAGCTCCACTATCAAGAAACCAACCACATCCCACCATGGATGAAACCATGCATGCGAAGAGGGTGAAATCCAACTCGAACTGTGAGGCCAATGCCTCATGTTCAGATCCTTCCTTGGATCACATCTTTGTAGCAAAATGGCCCACCTCATGACAATGAAAGCATCGCACTTTCGATTTGTCAAACTTCTTCCCACCATGGGAAGAACTTGATTTGGGATGAGAATCCTTCTCCTTCCCTTTCTTCACCCTAATCGCTAAGGCGCAATTTTCTTCAACCTCCTTGGATGAAGAACCATCTCTGGTGCTTCTTCTTATCTCCTCCTGCAGCAGACCTGACCAAAGTCGTTCCCAATCTGGCAGTTTCTCTCTTCCATTTACCGAGTCTTGGTAGCTATGCCAGCTCTTAGGAACACCAAGGAGAGTAAGACTCACCATGTCATCATCGGCTGTCATGATCCCTACACTTCCAAGCTCATCCATGCAGGTGATGAGCTTGTTTAGATATGTAGAGATTATGTCACCATTTTCGCACTTGATTTTCCGAATCTTGTTTTTCAGCGCCAGCTTCCTCTGATTGGTGCTGTTTTGATATAGATCTTTCAATTTTTTCCACATCGAAAATAGTGTCTCCTTCCCATGGAGACTCGATTCTATGTGGTTTCGAACTCCCTCTAGAAGGATTCTCCTTGCTCTAGCCACACATTTCTTCCATTCTGCTAATTGTGTAGCATCAGTTGGCTTGGGGACTTCTTGATCAATGAAGTCCTTTAGACCATTATCCTCTAATATGTGATCCTTCCAGGCTATATAATTCGAGCTGCCATCAAGGGCATACTCGAGTCTTAATCCGTTGAACGCCATTGGTGAAATTTAGATGTGATAAGAACTAGATTTCTATATTCATGAACTCAAACTTCGAACTTCTCCCTTCTTGTATATTGTTCTTTGCTTTGATCACCTTTGCTCCGATACCATGTAGAAATTCCCACTGATCAATAGATTATGCAATATACTAAACCAAAATACAATATCTACTTCTACAACAAACTTGCGGAAGCTTAATCGAATTTGAGCAAGATCAAATAGAACACATATAATTGAGAATGAGAAAGCAATCACACATGAACATAGAAGAATACTCTAGGGAAAGCCTCAGCTAAAAACCCCGATCTCTGTATTATCATACAAGTGGAAATATGTCTGGATTACACAAAGCTTTAGCTTAAAGGCTTCTCACAAACCTTCTCCTCTTCCCTCCAAGCCTCCTATTTCCTTGCGCAGTTTCTCCTGGGTTCCAATGCTACCACCTGTGTGAATTGGCCTCTCACACTACTCACTAAACTCAGAAGTAACTGTGCAATCCTGAAGGAGATAATTCCTTCTGCATGGATGATTTTCCTATATAGGAAAATTCCTCCAACTAATAGTACACTGTCGCTTCCTCTGATCTCAACTGGGTCTCTGACTAAACTAACATGCATGAGTTATTTATGAGAGAATATTCAGTTATCTAAAGTGCAACAGTTACATGCATACATGCATTAACTAACTGAACTCACAATTAATTCCACAAATTGTTGGAACTAAGCTAACTAGACTTAACTCAGTTAACTGAGCCAACTAATTACAACTCATCCTTATCTCTTTAACTGATGGATAAATTCCTCAATCAATGGAGAAACTGTTGCATGTCCTCACATAGACTTCATGTTTGATTTTCTACAACTAATTAACTCAAGATGAATTAATTAATTATTTTACAAACAGCTGCTAAGATCAAATTCGAATTTTACTCCTCAATTTTAGTTCAGGGACTAACTAAAATTGGAATCCCCACTATGCTATTTATAGCAATGCTATTTTTTAGCACTTCCATTTTTCATTCCTTGTTGCTATGTCCAACACTAGTACCTGAAATGCTATTTATAGCAATGATATTTTTAGCATTTCTTGTTTCTATTTCCAACAAACAACACATAGATAGGATGAATGACTTTTTTGATCTTCATGAAGTAGATGAGAATGATGTAAAACTAAGGCTTTTTTCTAAGAGCTTAGGTGGAGAAGTCAGAAAGTGGTTCAAAAACTTAGCAGCAGGTAGTATAACTAACCTTGTTATTTTTCACCAACCTTTCCTAACTAGGTGTGATATTAAAAAGAGTCCTCCATAGATCCTTAATGATTATAAAAACCTTAAAACAAGACCCAAAGAAACCGTAGAAGAGTATTGTGAAAGATTCAATAAGGTTTACCATGAAATTCCCATTGCCATTAAACCACCCCCAGGCTTGGCCCTGATACATTTCCCAGAAGGATTCGATGTTGATATGGCCTATCAACTGAGAGAAAGAGATCCCTCAAACTTAGAGGAGATGCAAGCAAATGCACTTAAAGTAGAGGCTAATTTATTGGCCAAGAAAGCTAAGTTAAATGCTGAAAAAAGAGGAGGAATCTTCATCTTATGTTTCTCCTGATTATAAATTAGACATTCTACTGAGAACAGTAGAGAAAATGATGGATGGAATCAGTATAGTTGATAGGCTCCTCAAAGAGAAAATCAAACTGGGCAGATAAGAAATCCAAACTATCGAAGAAATCAACCCCAGATAAAACAAAGGGACCCAAAAGGTCCAGACCAGCAGGTAATACCTCCTTTTCAAGAAAATTATACATATGAGGATGCTAAAGTAGATGATGATACAGAGGACACCCAAATAAATCTCATGGGAGTAAATGATAATGACTATATTTTCCTTACTGGGGAAGAAAAATACCTTTTCCTGTTATCCCAAAATGAAATAATACCTCAAGAATCAGAGGATTACAAGAAAGGTTTTGATAATGTTATTATGGAAGTTCATAAACAGTACAAACTTAGGAGTAGGAAAGCACCAGATACTCCACCAAAGAAGCCAACTGAAACACCTGTCAAAAAGAATGTTGAGATTCTTACTAGAAAGAATCTTGATGTTCTAATCCAGAAAAAACCTGATACTGCATCTAAAACAATTCAAACTAATGATCCTTCTACCAGCCAACCAAGAGAGATACCCTGAAAAGATGTGGCTAATAAAGAAGAAACTGCCAATTCAAATAAGCACATATATCATTTAATATAGAAAATGAATTGGAAAAACTCAAAATCCCCATTCCTTTAACATAATTGATGAATAAAATTGCTTATAGATCCTAGGTAATGAAAGCATTGAGCATAGGAGAAAGCACTAATACAATTAATGTATCAGATGATCAACCTGAATTACTATTTGGCCCAGAAGTTGATGGAAAACTTCAAGAGGGAGATGTACCTCCCTTTTATGTTAGCCTAACTATTCATGATAAAGTCTTACACAATGCTATGCTTGACTCAGGGGACTCCCACAATCTTATGCCAAAGTAATTGTGGAGAAGTTAGGATTAGATATTACCAAAAGGTATAAAGACATGTATTCATTTGATTCTAGTCAAGTTAAGTGCCTTGGACTTATAAAATATTTATGTGTAAATTTAGTCCAAATCCCTTCCAAAACTGTACTTATGGATATAGTATTTTTCGATATCCCACCCAAATATGGAATGATGCTCTCTCATTCATGGGGAGCCAAACTCTAAGGAACCTTATATATGGATATGTCCTATGCAACAATCCTTGTCTTTGGTCAGAACAAAAGACTCTATAGAGAGAAACTCATGAAATTCATGGTCACCACTCAGGATAGGCCTAACAATTATCCTATATATTATGTTCATTCTGATTTGGGCTCATTTATCCTATACAATGATGTAAGAACACAAGGACAAATTCAAAATCATAATACTACTTTTCATCTCAATGTTGATGGTAAAACATTAATCACTGAGCAAGATAATTCAAACATGAGTAAAGAAGGAGCTGGTGTTGGTGTATGGGTTTCTAATTCATATACTCATCACTCAAAAGGTCACACCTGCAAATTGAATTTTTAATGTTCTAATAATGTTGCAGAGTACGAAGCCTTAATCTTAGGTTTACAACTCTTAAATAAACTTGGTGCTAAATGGATTGCCATTCATGGAGATTCTAAGTTGGTGATAAAACAAATCAAAGGAGAATACTCTGCAAAACATCCTAGGATGAGAGCATATATAAATGTTGTGCTGGATTTTCTAGACTCTTTCACTGAATATAGTTTATCTTTGGTTTCAAGAGATCAAAACATATTGCCTGATGGTCTTGCTACTTCGGAAAGTACTTGTAATTTACCATTTCATCCTACTCGTCGATATACTGTCGAAGTGAAAAATAGACCTACTATACCTGATAACATTAGATACTGGCAGATTTTTGGAGATGATGCTCAAATTCAAAACTTTTTGCAGTCTAAAGACAAATTCGAAGATGCTAATATAGATATAGAATTTGATGTAGAAGATGTTGTACATACTAGTGTAAATAAATTAGAATTGCAATAATTGATGAATAAAAACAAGAAGCATATATTCTACAACTAAAAGACAACATCCTACCTAGAGGGCTTGTTCCATTAGAAGATTTATTTGATTTCAATGATGTAGCTAAGAAGCCCAAAATTGAACCCACAGGAGTTGGTGGTGAAGAACATAATATTAGGAATGAACTTCAACAAAAAATGATCAAACTATCCAAATCCTTACCCCCAGCTGAAAAGTTGAAGTACATTAGATTGTTCAAAGAATTCGTTGATTTTTTTGTCTAGATTTATGAGGACCTAAAATCATATGACACCAGTATCATACAACACAAAATTTCCTTGAAAGAAGATCATAAACCATTTAAACAAAAATTAAGGAGGATTACTCCAATGCTTATGCCTCTAGTTGGAAAAAAGGTAAAAATAATGTATGATGAAAAAATCATAGTACCTCTGAGATATTCCAAATGAGTGTCCAATTTGGTTCCCACTCGAAAAAAGACTCGTGAAATCAGGCTCTGCATTGATTTCTGTAATTTAAATAAAGCCTCCCTAAAATATAATTACCCTCTACCTAAGATGGACCACGTCTTACAAAAGGTAGTTGGATCCAACAAGATTTCCTTGTTGGATGGATTTTTTGGTTATAACCAGGTCTTAGTACACCCAGACGATCAAGAGAAAACAATGTTTACTACATCATGGGGCACTTTCATGTATGTGAAAATTCCTTTTGTTCTATTGAATGCTGGAGCAACGTTTCAGAGAGCCATGGATTTTATTTTTACTGATGAAATGGGTAATTTCATAGTTATATATCTAGATGACATCACCATTTTTTCGAAAATAGATGAATAACACTTAAATCACCTGAGAAGAGTTTTTGAAAAATGTCAGAAATTTGGCATTTCCCTCAACCCCAAGAAAACATTATTCAATTTGCAAGAAGGAAAAATGTTGGGACACATAATTTCGAAAGATGGAATCAAGATAGATCCCAACATAATTGAAGCTATACTCAAAACTAATCCCCCAAGGAACATAAAGGAATTTCAATATTTTATTGGATAGATAAATTTTTTAAGGAGATTCATTCTGAATTTAGCTAAACTTTTAAAGAACATTACCAATATGCTAAAGAAATATATTGAGGTCGAATGGAACATGGAAGCAAGACAATCATTTAACAGTGTAAAGCAGGCTTTAACTCAGGCACCTGTGTTAATTAGTCTAGATTTTACTAAAGATTTTCTAATTTTTTCATTTTCTTCAGAGCACATCATTCCTACAGTTCTCCTACAAAAGAACGATGAGGGCCACGAACCCATTGCTTTATTCAGCAAAGCTTTGAGAGATGCAGCATTGAAATATGACATTATGGAAAAACAAGTTTTTGCCCTGGTAAAGGCCATAAAAGATTTTAGAGTGTATATTCTTCATTCACACATCATTTCTTTTGTTCCAAGTGTAGTAGTTAAAGATAAACTGAATCAAAATGATCCAGATGGGAAAAGGGGTAATTGGATTGCTGTTATATTAGAGTATGATATTGAAATCTGACCCACTAAACTCATCAAACGTCAAGGGTTAGCAACATTAATGGCAGAATCTAACTTGCATGCTTCAAATATAAATTTTCTGGCAATATTTGATGAGCTAGATGAGTTGGCGACTCCAACGATAACAGAAGCTTTTTCTACCTCTCCCTGGTATGCAGAAATTATTTATGTGCTACAAAATTTACAAGCTCCTCCTAGTCTAACTAAAACAAAGGCTAGATTTATTAAACTTAAAGCTGTTAAGTTTTGTATTTTGAATGAAAATCTATATTGGAAAGATGTTGGTGGTGTTTTACTAAACTGTTTGTTGGAAAATGAAGCAGATAAAGTCATGCAAGAGTTCCATGAAGGAGATTGTGGTGGACACCTGTATTGGAAGACTACTGCAAATAAGATTCTGAGGGCATATTTTTACTAGCCCACTCTATTTTTTGATGTCCAAAAGAAGGTTACTTCATGCCACAAATGCCAAATATTCGAACGTAGAAGGAAGCTTTTGCCTTTACCCTTGAGGCCTATATCTGCTGAAACCCCTTTCCAACAATGGGGCCTTGACTTTATAGGAGAAATCCACCCTGCCTCATCTTCCCAACACAAGTGGATTTTGACAACCACTGATTACTTTACAAAATGGATAGAAGCCATTCCTACCAGACAAGCTTCTAATGAAGTCAACATAAAGTTCCTAGAGAACAATATCCTTGCTATATTTGGTTTCCCTAGGAAAATTATTACTGATAATGTTGCAACTTTCAGGTCAAAAAGGATGGTATATTTCTACAACAAATATCAGATAACATTGGGACATTCTACAGCCTATTACCCTCAGGGAAATGGACTAGCATAATCCTCCAATAAAAGCTTAGTTAACATTAAAAAAAAAAAAATTGCAGGACAATAAAAAATCATGGCATGTAAAGCTAGTTCATTTATTGTGGGCAGACGGGCTCACTACCAAAAAGTCAATAGGCATGTCTCCATATCAACTAGTTTATGGGATAGATGTTGTTTTTCCAACCTCATTGGGAATTCTTGTTTTAAAGATGATGCAAGAATTGGAGGTGGAACCAAATAATTTACAAAGGAGAATAAACCAGACCATCCATTTGCATCAGACAAGAGAAGAAGTTCATAACAGAACTCAGTTGATCCAAGATAACATCAAGAAAACATTTGACCGAAGGACTAAAGCTAATGACTTTTAGATCAGCAATCATGTTCTGAAATGGGATTCTAGAAGGGAAGAAAAAGGAAAACATGGTAAGTTAGACAACATGTGGATGGGACCTTACGTTATTGATTCTTACCAAGGTAACAATGCATTTTTTCTGAAGAACACAGATGGAACATAAATACCTAGAGGACATGTCAATGGCAAGATGCTCAAGCATTATGTCTTTCACAACTAACAAAGTGTTTTTATGACATCCATTGTTGATACCATTTACTTTTGTATTGTCATGAGTGGGTAGCTTATGTCTCAAAGTTGAAGCTCATGGAGAAGGCCCTAAGCTTTGAGGCATTTTTCCACCATAACTACAGAAAATAGAAAAATCAAATGTAGCAAATACTGAAGATGAGGATTCAAGGCTACTAGTCTATGATGTTCTTGACACTTCACCAGGAAGTGGCATCCCCACCTAGAGCCATTGTTATGGTCCTATAATTTATAGGATCAATTGAGCAATGAGTAATTGCTTTCAGTATTTCAGATTGTAAATAATATAGCTTTCTGCCAATGATTTCCAAAAAAAAGATAGCAAAATGAAAAGAGGGTATAAATACAAAAACTAGAAAAAAAAAAAAGGAGAAAAAAAAGAAATGATAAATGAACCCCACAAAAAAATGAATAAATGTGAAAGTGATGCTAGATTAAGTGCCACTACTAGCCTTTTAGCTTTGTAAAGAATAAATTTGTGAAATTGTGTGCAACTTGTTTAAAATGCCACAATCCCTTTCTACTTGAGACATATGATTTAATCATGTTCAAGTTGTTTTCAATTTATGTTAATTAGGTTAAAGTGAATAACTTAGCCAAATTGTTTAATCTTGGCTAATATTAGACAGGTAGAATAAGTGAATAAATTTAATCAGTCGTTTAATCTGGATTAATTTAGTTGATTAGATTAGTTTAGTGTCTGAAATAAATACTCATGATCTCTTTAGAATAAAAAAATTGATAGGGTTTGCATGCTCAAATGCACCCTCATTTGCTTAAAAAAAATTAGAATACGAAAATCAATATTTTTTGATGTAATGAGTCTAAGTGATTCATTGTCCTAAGTTTTGGACATTGGGTTATAATTCATGTGCTCGAAACATATTGCGGGGATCTCTCATATTAAACCTCTCCTCATTCCGCTACCCTGGATCTAACATAGTAGTGATCTGATGGCCCACGATAGATTTCAGACCCCCCCCCCCAGAAGCAACAACCTTTAACGACAGGGGAGAGTCTGAAAAGCGGTTTGCTGCCCCCTACGTGTCGCCACCATGTGATTTCAGACCCCCCCCCCAAAAGTGGTTTCGTCATCCCGCCTCAACCCACCTTCCCACCATGTGTCACCTCCACATCCCATCTATGCCACCATTCCCGTCACGCCACCTTCCCTTACCCCCATCACTCCCACCAACGATCCCGCTCCACTCGTCCACCAATCTCCAGCTGCCACATCAGAGACCATTGCAACCTCCATAAATTCCCTATCCCTTTTCCCGCGCCATTACATGAATAAATGCCATGTTTAAAATCGTTAAGCCAATGGTTAAGGCCAATTCGCGGCTGATAAATATGAAATTCACCTCTGAGATATACCTTTCCTCCCTCACTCATTCAACATTGCTCCCGCTCCTCTGTGCTTCGATCTTAAACCATCATTTCAGTTGCTTGTTATTGATAAATTTGTAGAGCGCTTCCACTCTAAATTCTCACCAATTATTGAGCTTACTGCCAATTCCTCTCGTTACATCTTTCACCTATCTATTCTGCAACTACCATGGCACCTAAAGTCACCCCTATAGTTAATCTGATGCTCACTCCCCCTATGGAATTAGACCATATTCCACTTGTAGACAAAGACCACAAGATTGCCGAAACATAGTGTCAATTCGACCTCTTTGAATTACGGTGCTGGTTTTGGGATAATTTCCTTGATCTATCTTATGAGATACACCTCTGGAAATCCAGACTTCCTCTATTTTTCATCCCCCAATTGTATCATTTCCCATTATTATTTCTAAAATGCCAAGCCTCTTACCTTGAAAGCAAGAGGGCAATTATCTCCCAAAATGGTGAAATTCTCTTCACCATCAAAGCTAATAGCATAAATCAAATGTTGTAGGCTCCCCACTGTGATTCCCTCTCCCCTTTCTCCCTTGAAGCTCTCAGAGAATTTTACTAGAAATTAACCTTCCCGCAGAGAACTGCCATTTTTGAAATATTCCTCCCTAAAGACTCTTAACTCCCTAAGAAAAATCCCCCATATCCCTCTTCTATGTTCCCTCAAAGGACAGACAGATTATCTTTTTCTTGTCATCCCTTCTTGGTTACTATTCAGATGAGTGGGTAGATGAGCCTATTCTAGGCATTCTATCCACCCTTTCTTCAGAAGAAGGACCATCAGTGACCTTTGACTATGGTCACTTCTTATCAAATTTAATTCATGAACAATTCCTTCAGTTTTTAACTAAAGGCATGTTTATATATTCATCAATTCTTATGTATATGTTTATGTTTTTTCAAACAAATAATTTTGAAAAATCCCTAAGAAAAATCCCCCATATCCCTCTTCTATGTTAGGTCTCTATACTACTAGTGTAACCCCTTATTGTTATTAGTGCAACCACCTTATTATAATTTTGTGCCCATGTAGTACCCATATTGTTAGTATTGTGCCCCATAGAAGCCCACTATTGTTATTGTTGTGCCCTTACATTATTATTTTTATGTCGACTCTGATTATATTATGACCCCTTAGACTCCTATATATAGAAAGGAGGTCTTGTCATTTTGTATCATCCAAGAGTTGTTCATTTGTGTAAGTAAAGGAGGTTTCCCCCTCGAAGAGGCTGATTTCTAAGGCGTTGATATTTCTTTTCTATCTTTTTGTGAGCTGGTTTCATAAAATTTGGTATTAGAGCTTTGGATTCTAGGGTTTCGCTGCTCCAAACAGGTCATCCCGGGATTTTCGTTGTAACATTTTTTCTACAACGTTTCAGAAGCTAAAAAAAATTCATTTGAGCTAAAATCGCTCTAAACCTCGGTTCCGAATTTCAGATATTGCCTCGCTATATTTTTGGAGATATGATCTAAGGAAGTTAGGGTTTTTTCAGACTCCCGAATTACATTCCAAACAGGTGACCTTGGGAAAAACGTCATAACTTTCTCTCTGAGCATCAGATTGAAATTTCATAAAAACTTAAAAGTGATGACAGACTGTAGTTTTCTGTGTATCTTTTTCAGATCCGAAGGTCGAAACAATGACACGTGGCACATCGTACAAGTTCGATCTATTGAAAAATTATATAATTAGGTCATCCTGGGAGATTGGGTATAACTATCTCTTGGAGAATCCAATTTTGATCATACTAGTGGCATTGGAAAGAGGACTCAGAGGGCTAACGCGGGAAGAAATTTTAGAGCTTGGAGATCAGCAAGTATAGAGTTACATTTGTTTTAAGAGCGAGCTCCTAAAAGCAAGAAAAATAGATATGAGGAAGTTTGATGGCAAGGATTCGGTAACATGGATACTACAGATGGAACAATATTTTGATCTACATGATGTGCAACTGTTACAAAAGGTATGTATTGCATCTTTATATTTAGAACCGAATTAGTTTGTATGGTGTAGAGGACTTTGTTCTCTTAAAGCACTTGTCACCTCATCAATTTTCATGGAGGAAATGATAGCACCTTATGAGGAGACAAAGAGCAACACCTTCTTTAGCCAATTGATAAATATCAAACAAAAGGGTTCAATGGCAGAGCACATTGAGGAATTCCAAAAATTGAATATAAGGGTAAATGATATTCTAGGGAAGCAGAGGATTGGTGTCTTCATAGGGACTTTAAAATATAACATCCAACATGAGGTTCACCTTTGGGAACCCAATTCATTGGAGAAGGCATACAGGTTGGCAAGAAAAGTGGAAAACAAAATTATGACAAGAAGGAAGTCTACCACTCACAACTATAAAGATGGAAGTGTTATTTCTCCTAGCCTTCCACAACCTACAAGGTTGATACCCACAACAATTGGAAGAAAAAAGAGCAAAAGGTCTTTGTTACAATTGTGATAACAAATACATTAAAGGTCATAAGTGTGCTAGGAAGAAATTATTTTACATAGATTGTGAAGAGGAGGAAGAAAAGTATCAATAAACGTTAAAAGAAGAGGATATATAGCAGGAACCAACCTGTTGAAGCCCTGAAAATTAGGTCGACAACAAGGGGGATACCCACCTGGTCCGAACCTTGGTTGGCAGCTCCTTATCCGTTTGGTATAGCGGGTCCGACTGGGGATAATGGGACCAGTTTCCCAATCTAAGGGTGTGTGTGTGCAGAATTGGATGTTGCTGATCTAAGGATACTTAAAGCTAATCTAATTCAAACTTTTAAACTAACTTTATGCTATTGTAATCTAATGAAAAACAGCACATCTAATCTATGCTAACCCGGGATGTATTTCTTCTATTATGCGATCTAAAGAGATTTTAAACAATAACTGGTAATAAAGATCATTCAGCTATCATAAGAATGGAAATCAATTTAAGATGAACCACTTTGCATAAAAAGTTAGGCAAAACAGTTGTGAACAGCATATTGCATAATAAGTTATTCATATATCAAACATAAATAAATGACTCCACCGTACAAAAGTGCCAAATGGTAACTCAGACATTCATGCAACAACATATGAACAACTAAAATTGTATATCACTTTAAGAATATAAGCAGAAATGGCCAAGAGATAAAAGTACCATTTATGATTGATCCTACTCATAAGCTTCAAGAAAAAATGATTTATCTCTACTTGTTCTAACATCTACTAAGAGTACAAAAGTGCAACATCAGTAGTAGACATCAAATGCAAACATTAATAAATCTCGATCCATCCATTCATCAAAACCTCCTCTGAGGGTGCAGAAGTGCATGTTCTGAAGACAAGTTTTTGACAAATTTCTGGACCCTTCTCCAAATGCAATGAGAAGGGTTAAAATACTACTTCCTAATCCTAATAATAGTTTATTTACAAAATTTAGGATGCGGTTTTCAAATGATCGTCCTTTTTCTAATCTAATTTTAAAGGAAAAAACAACATTCTAAATAAGGCTACTTCTGAATCTGATCTTTAAAGCTGCAAGTGTTCATCATGGGCTTGAGGAGAGTCAGCTGGCTGACTTCTGCTTTGAGCTAGGCTATGAAAACGGAATCTATGAGAGCTGGCACTACTTTTTCGGCCGCGTTTATGATGCATTTCACAGTCATCCATTGACTATGCGGCTTGACCAAGTATGCCCAGTAACACTCCCAATTTAACCTGTTTAATGCTTGGATCGCTTTTCCCTTTTCCTGCGCCTTCTGCTTCCAGTCGTAGTTTATTTGGTAGATACCCCGGGGTGGTCTCTTTGATTAAATTTGCTCTGTGCAAATTCTCATTTACACAGTCGATAAGAATGCTTGCTTGCGTGGCCGCTGTTTCCACTGCTTGTTCCGCCTCTCTGATCTGATCGTCCCACTTGTTGAAGAGTAGTTCTTTATGATTCTCGTTTATTTTGGGTGCACTTGCTCTTTTTCCCTCATCTTCATCCTGCCAAGCCAAGTACTCCATCACTCGTTTGTCAATCTGATCGTAGTCAGCTCACAAGTCTACCACTTGATTGGTGATTTTATCACTCAGTTCGCAATAATGACTCCACTGTGATATCTTCCGTCCCAACTCTTCCTGTTGCTTGCAGTAGTTGTTCATTTAAGCCAATAGACTCTGAAATAAATTCTGTAAGCTTAGGCTCATCTTTATGCATTTCTTGTAAAATTTGTAATTGTTTTCCTTTCTCACCTAGACTTCTTTGATAGCCTATCTGCATCTGCTGAAAGTCTTCCTGCAACTTCTCGAGTTGTTTGTTAACTTCAATATTAGCATTGGCTTGTTGCAATTGTCGTTGTAGTAGTTGTATTTGATCTTCTTGTTATTTCAACAGTTGTTGAACTTCCGATGCCTTGTCAATAGTTGCAGAAGCATATGCTCCTGCGATCTGAGACAATTTAGTGAGATTTTCAGTTGGGTTATTGTTGGGGTCTTTCCATAAGACGTCCAATTGTTCAGCATCTTGTGACAGTGTATTTTCTAGTTTTCTTTTCTTTCTCTTTCTTCTTACAACTGCTTTATGTTGGGGACTATAGAATACGTCTAGTGGGGGAATTTCTTCTACATTAAGTAGAAGTTCAGAAGGTGGAGCGATAGGAATGTGCTCCGTTTCTGTGACACTACTGACTATGGTCGAAAACACTTCTTGTACTACCTGTGTATTGCTCACAGGCGTTCTTGGGGCTTGCCCTTCAAGATTGATCAGCTCATTGAAGGTTTCCCATTCTTTGTCTAATTCTGTCGTGACGGGTGGTGCTTCAATGATGAGAGGGGGGACATCTCTTAGCGGGGAGGCGATAACATGTTGTTGCGACATTGCACTTGACTGAGCCATGTCCTTAGATGTTTCTTCGTTCTTTCCTTGGTCGCTTCCAGACCCTTTAGAATTTTCAGGTACTCCTTGCGCAGTGTTAGATTTAGATCTGGAAGTGCTTGAGTTCCCACTGAGGCTAACGCTTGGAGTTGGTTCCCTGGCAGGTAGTCGCAGCTTTTCTAGAGGAACACTAGCTAGTCTTTTTTCCCTGTATAACATGAATCTTTGGAGGTCATCTGGAGACAATTTCGACTGAGCTTCCCGCAAAATTTCCTAGAGTGAGCTTTTATTCTGAAATAAATCATCAAATAAATCTTTCTTTCCAATGAATACTTTTATTTTGACATTCGTTGTGAAATATTGGGTGACTTCATTTGGGTCAAATGGCCTTGCCGAGAATTTAAATAATTGCAGACACGTCACGTTCTCCACTTCGGTGAACGAGTGACCTACATCGAACAATGAAAATTCCCCACAAGCTACAGGAAACTGAGGCCATATGGCCTTCTTTTTGTCTTTTAGGTCTTTAGTTAGGACGCCTTCTGAACAAGTTTTATATGCAATTTCTCGAGCCAATAGTTTGTCAGGAATATACAAAGGCAGGACATGAGGAGGGACGGTGCTTCCAAATACTCTAATATAGGTGAACCATTCTTCCCGAACCATCTTGCGATGGGGATGATATCTATCTGTGCCTCGGGTGAGCACCTCGGGGGGTCTTCATCATACATCATTCTATACAAGGGTAAGATAAGCTCGTGACAAATATGGTAGAAATGTGGGATGAACTGAGAATCCTACAATATCTTATGATAAACATGGATAGGTAATGGGTCCTGGGTAGTCCATTTCCAACCCATAATGGGAAATTTAGACACATAACAAATAGAATCCATAACATATGCGGATAGATAAAAAGGAGGATAGATCCTTTGAGACAAGGATCTTTTAGACCGGTAATTGATAATAGTCGTGTATAGATTATCAGAAAAGATCTTGGCCCAATCCATAATATCGGCATTTCTGGCAGCATCTATTAATGGTAACCATTCAGACGAAAACTTATTGATATCTGGCATCCCAAATAATCTACAAAGCATGGCCGCAGCAAAACAATACGGAGAGGTGAGGGAACCAGTGCTGTACATACCGTTTTTGTCTTTCTTGAGCGGTTCCTCTTTTCTGGACCAATCTTTGGTGGTCTCTGCTAGGTTTGGGTTCTCCGCCACAAATTTCTTAACGAATTGTGTATTGTAAGTCGGCGGTTCAGGAAGATGATACATAAGCTTTAAATCTTGTGCAGCGAATGATCCGATAAGCCCATGTCCTTGAATCTTAAATTGTCTGTTGTTCATCTCTGCATTGTCAAGTATCCACTTGATCATATCCGTATATGGTAGAATTTTGGGCCTTGCTGCAATCCGATGAAGAAATGAGCATGCTAGTTCTTCTAAGGACGCTTCGGAAGAGCGTTGTGAGCCCGCGACTGCAGTAACCTTCATTATCCTGGGATTCTCTTCTTCAAGCAGTCTGTACATGCTTTCCCACGTCGATATCCCTACGTCTCTATTACAGGCTGTGTCTGTATACAAAGGCGCCATTTCCTTCGTCTTTTCCTTCGCCTCAGAGCCCTGAGGTTTATTTTTCTTTCCCATTTATTCCTGTGTTTGGCTTTGAATCGTCCTTCGTTCTTCGTTCCTGCAGCTCACAAGTGAAATGGAAATGACTGATCAAGAAAGGTGATGGGAGAGTTTTAAATGCAACAGATATATCAAATATGCCACCTTACGTGAAGTAATTCTTTACAAAATCACGCGTCTACATTTCATTTAATAGCTGACAACTAATTCCTTTACTATCATTAAAAGCACATGATCTTGAGTCAGATTATGGTAAGTGGCTTTTCTCGACTAGCATGCCCGAAGGATTCGCGATGGAGTAATCTTGCGATTTGGTTCGCAATCGTCGCAGATCACGACATCGCATCCATCACAGATCACGATATCGCATCATCATAGCTCGCAGAAGTTTTATGCTTGCCAAATCTTGTCAGCTCATTTTCTGCGATATGCGATCTTGCGATCGGTGTTATCGCAGATCGGTAAATCTTGAAGTTTTTTCCTTATGAGTATTACTTTATTGCGATGCGATGTATTTCTTAGCACGAGAATCTTGCGCATACCGATATTATAGCGAAATGGAGGCACTTCCTATCTTTTTGCAACGCAGCTTTAAAGATTTTTCCCTTATCATAGACTTAGGTTTTAAAGTATTCAAAAGATCTTCCTAAGTTTACGATGGTAACCTTATTCTGAAGAAAGGAAACTCTTGCTTTTCCTGAATTTTAACTAAGGGTCCCCATTCATTTAACATTTTGGACAACACTTAAATAAAAAAGGGGGGGGGTTGTTGCTGGCCACAACACAACCCTAGAGAAAGAATAAATGAATCCGGCCATATCTTGTACTACATTGGTAGGAAATTACCACTCCTCAAACTCTCAAGATAGAAGGACATATCAAGAAGAACAAGGTTCAAGAAGTGAATTATCAGGAAGAAAAGGATCAAGAAACATCAAAAGAAAAGGATACTCACCAAGAACCAACCCTAGAGAAAGAAGAAATTAATCTGACCATATCTTGTAATGCATTGGCCAAAATTACCACTCCTCAAACTATCAAGATAGATGGACATATCAAGAAGAAAAAGGTAATATTGTTGATTGATTCGGCCATTACCCATAATTTTATTCATTGTAAGATAGCCAAGGAATTGAATTGCTTCCTATATGTAGCACTAAAGTGTCAAGTGATGGTTGCAAGTAGAAGAACCATAAATTGCTCTAGAAAGTGCCATAATATCAAGCTATCCATGGGAGAATATGTATTGAATAGTCCAATGCTTTCCATTCCAATGGGTGGTGCTAATGTTGTCCTAAGAGCCCAATGGCTACAATCCTTGGGTACACTAGCTTTTAATTTTCAATAACTTTTCATGAAATTTTCTTCAGAAGGAAAGGAAGTTGAATTAAGGGGTATCACAGAGAAACTGGGAAAGATAATCAGCTCTAACAAAATGACAAAGCTTCTAAAGAAAGAACAACGAGGCGTAATTGCGCAATTATGTTTGCTAGAGGTTCCCACATAGAAAACATCTATTTCTCTATATCTCCAAAAAGTCTTGGACAATAATTCCAAGGTACTTGAGACTCCCAAAGGCCTCCCACTTATTCATGGTCATGATCATGCTATTCATTTGATTCCAGGAAGTGTTCCTCCAAACATCAGGCCTTACAGATATCCATATGCCCAAAGGAGTGAAATTGAACGTATGGTTGCAGAAATGTTAGAGGTGGGTATAATTATCCAACCAAGTTCGATAAACGAAGCAAGGGATGAATGGAAGAAATTACTTGTGTACGAATTCTAAAACACAGAAAATAAACAATGCAAGAGCATAACACATAAAACACATATACACAGAGATTTTCCCCTAGATCCCAAAACTGGGACTACCAGCTTGATTTTTCATTATGTTCCTTTCAATTTTACAATACATATTTATACATGCCGAAGCATCCAATACCATGGACTGAAAACCATCACGTCCAAAGCCATGGACCGAAAACCAACGTGTCCAAAACCATGTGCGAAATCATGCATAAAACCATAGATTGGTCCGCCCAACCTAATATAGAGTCCAAAAACAAAATTTTCCGGGGTGCTACCTAAGACCCCATAGAGTGGGATTACCTGCACCCCTCAAACCCCCTGTGACCCCCCTGCTACGCAATCGACGCAATGAAGGGGCGGCTCCGCCCCCACTCTAACCCCTCGGTTAACTACGTGGGCTAGTCGTGGAAAGAATATAGCACAACCCAACATTCTTCCACTTATTGTTTTCTTTCCAAGAGGGCCACAAGAGAGCTTAGTCATTTATCCAACCCTGCAACGCCCATTGTTTCTCTACATCAAGAGAACTTCTCAGAGCTCACAGATTTTGTCAATGTATTTGCAGTATTCTTCAAAGTGTCCACCTTTACCAACAACACCTTTTTGTCTTCTATCATATCCCTCACAAATTGGTACTGAACATCAATGTGCTTTGTCTTTGAATGGTAAGCAGGTTTCTGTGCCACGAAAATTTCACTTTGGCTATCACAGTCTATCCTTATAGCTCCCTGTACTAACCCCATACTTGAACAAAATCTCTGCAACCAAACTGCTTCCTTGCTTGCATGAGTGGCTACCATGTATTCTGCCTCTGTAGTTGATAGTGCCACTACAGATTGTTTCTTACTCATCCAACTAATTGCACCTCCAAATAGGTTAAACACATACCCACTTGTAGATCTTCTCTGATCTAGATCTCCAACCCAGTCTGCATCAAAAAAGCCACGAATATCCAAAAATCTGCCCAATCCTGGTCTTCCTTGGTAGCACAAACCATAATCACTAGTGCCACACAAATACCTGAAAACCCACTTCACTGCTGTTCAATGCTCCTTCCCTGGGTTTGACATAAACCTGCTCAATACTCCCGCTGCATGTGCAATGCCTGGTCTAGTACATACCATCACATACATCAGGCTACTGACTACACTTCCATATGGAACACGGGACATATCCTCTTCCTCTTCTTGTGTCTTGGGACACTGTTCAGCAGATAACTTTACACCTACAGAAATAGGAACCTTCACTGTTTTACTATCCTGCATATTAAACCTCTGCAATATTGTCTCGACATACTTCCTCTGGTTTAACCAGAGCTTTCTATTTGCCCAATCTCTTTTAATTTCCATGCCCAAAATATATTTTGCAGCACCAATATCTTTCATGTCGAATGTGGAGGACAATTGGGTCTTCAAATCCTGGATAATTTCTTTTTCATTTCCAACTAGCAACATATCATCCACATACAAGACCAGATAAATAACACAGTCACCAATTAATTGAAAATACACACAGTGATCTACTTTGCTTCTGGTGAAGCCAAGTCCTCGTATAAATTTATAAAATTTCTGATACCACATCCTTGGTGACTGTTTTAACCCATACAGAGACTTCTTTAACTTGCATACCAATTCTTTCTTACCCTTCACCGCAAAGCCTTCAGGTTGCTTCATGTAGATCTCCTCTTCTAGATCCCCGTGAAGAAATGTTGTCTTCACATCCATCTATTCTACCTCAAAATAAAAAACAACAGCAATAGATAAAAGTAATATAATAGAAGTTACCTTGGAAAAAAGAGAAAAAATATCACCAAAATCAATTCTCGACACCTGGGAATAACCTTTTTCTACCAACCGAGCTTTGTATTTCTCCACCTTTCCTTCTGCATTTGTCTTCTTCTTGAACACCCATTTGCTGGAAATGGGTTTCCTTCCAGCCAGCAACTCCACCAGATCCAAAGCCTCATTTTTGTGCAAAGATGCCATTTCATCAACCATGGCCTCTTTCTAGAGTTTTCCATCCTTTGAATCTACTGCTTCCTTCACAGTTATGGGATCATCATCAGTAATAGATAAAGCAAAATTTGAACAGAAAGCATATGGAATATACCTTTATGGCTGCCTTCTTTCTCGAACTGATCTTCTCACACCCACAGTTTGTGGCTCTTCATCTTCTGATTCCTTCTCTACTGTAGAGTCTGATTCTTCCTCCTTTAGCTCAAACTCTATCTTCTCAGGTTCCTTTGGTTGGACTTCATGTTTAATAACATCTTTCACCTCTCCAAACACCACATCTCGGTTGTACACAACCTTCCTTGTTACTGGGTTCCAAAGCTTATAACCCTTTAAACCATCCTTATACCCAATAAAGATGCACTTTTCAGATTTACTATCCAACTTGGTTCGTTTCTCCTTTGGAACATGTACATATGCATCAGATCCAAATACCCTTAGATGTGAAAGAGAGGGTTTCTTACCAGTCCATACCTCTTGTGGAGTCTTATCCTCCAATGTTAACAAAGGTGATCTGTTGACCAGGTAACATGCTATCTCCACCTCCTTTGCCTAGAATTCCTATCCTAACCCAACACCACTGAGCATGCTTATTGCCCTTTCCATCCACGTCTTTTTCATTCTTTCTGCAACTTCATTTTGTTAAGGTGTATATGGAGTAGTCTTCTGCCATGCTATACCACACTTCTTACAAAATTCTTCAATTTCCTTACTGCAAAACTCTCCACCGTTATCTGTCCTCAATACCTTTATCTTCTTCTCTGTCTAGTTTTCCACCAAAGCCTTAAATTCTTTAAACTTGTCAAAGACTTCAGATTTCTTCTTAAGGAAGTATATCCATGTATTCCTTGAGAAGTCATCTATAAATGATACATAGTACACAGACTTACCCAGTGATGGAACCTTCACAGGTCCAAACACATCACTATGCACAAGCTCTAATATTTGTTTCTCCCTCTTACCACCAAAGGGGAAACTCACCCAATTCTGCTTCCCATATACACAATTTTCATAGAAATAAAAATCCAGATAGCCATTATTCATACCTTCTACCATACCTTTACCATGAAGTATTTGAAGGCCCTTCTCTCCAATATGTCCAAGCCTTTGATGCCACAACATGGTCTTCTCTCCAGAGACCACTAGATTTTCTGCTTCACTTTCTGGAACCACAGAACTGTTGCACCCATCAACAACAATGCTACCTTGCATCTTGTACAGAGTTCCAATCCGAACTCCCCGCATCAATTCCAGTGCTCCCCGAACCATCTTGTAGGTATCCTTCTCAAACACTATTTTTACACCTGCATCATCCAGCTTGCTTACAGAAATGAGATTTCTGGCTAATGCAGAAATATGTAGAACACCTAGAAGTGTTCTAAACCTTCCACCTTGCAACTTCAACTTTACTTTTCCGTGACCAATGATTCTAGCCTTCCTATCATCCCCTAAGAAGACATCACCACCATCATATTTCTCATACTCGCAGAACCACTCTCTATGGGGAGTGAAGTGAAAGGATGCACCTAAGTCAATCAACCATGCCTCATGATCTACATGTGTACTTGAAGAAGCCATGTACACATCCCCACCTTCATCTGAGGTGGTTTTTGCCTCTGCAGAAGGAGCATCATCAGATCCCTTTCCTTTATCAAGAGATTTAGATTTATAGTCCCTTTTGTAGTGCCCTTCCTTTCCGCATTTCTAGCACACCACCTTTATAGGTTTTCCTGGAGATTTAGATCTCCCTCTAGATTTAGATCTCCCACTCGATGACTTATTTTTGTTTCTGTTCTGGGACCGTCCTCGTACAGACAAGGCATCACCATTCTGGCTCTCCATATTTTCCATCTCATCTCCTCCATTAGCAAGGATGAGACTATTTCATCAAACTGCAAGGCAGTTGCATTTCTACCTATTGCAATAACCAGACTATCCCACGAATCTGGTAAAGAACACAACAAACTAATGCACTTATATTCATCTGAAATTTTAATATCAACAGATGATAACTGACTTACCACAGTATTAAATGTGTTTATATGCTCTGTCACCGAGTCTCCATCTTTCATCCTCAGATTATACAGCTTTTTCCGTAGGAACAGTTTATTCACCAGAGACTTAGATTGGTACAAAGTCCTTAACTTGTCCCACAAAGCCTTCGTCGTAGCTTCCTCTGATACATTCAGCAATACTAAATCTGAGACATATAATCGTATTGTGCTCTTTGCCTTCCGATCCAACTTCTTCCATTCTTCATCGGACACTCCTGTTGGTTTAGTACTTGGATCTACCACGATCCACTGATCTTTATCCACCAACAGATCCTCCATCTTGATTTTCCACAACTCAAAACTCTGACCATTAAATTTCTCAATCTCTATCTTTCCACTACTCGCCATCTTCTTTCACCACCAGAATCGATCTCGTAGATATCCCACTGAACAGGGTCTACCACAGGCCCGAGTGAAACCCCTCAGCAACAAAGGCGTCCCCTTGAAGCCAAAATAGCTCTGATACCAAATGTAGGTTTTAGCCCCGTACAGAAATTACCTGCATACGAATTCTAAAACACAAAATAAACAATGCGAGAGTGTAACACATAAAACACATATAAACAGATGTTTACCCTGAATCCCAAAACCGGGACTACCAGCTTGATTTTTCATTATGTTCCTTTCAATGTTATAATACATATTTATACATGCCGAAGCATCCAATACCATGGACCGAAAACCATCGCGTCCAAAACCATGTGAGAAATCATGCACAAAACCATAGGTAGGTCCGCCCAACCTAATATAGAGTCCAAAAACAAAATTTTCTGTGGTGCTGCCCCAGACCCCATAGAGTGGGGTTACTTGCACCCCTGTGACCCCCCTGCTATGCAATCGGCACAACGAAGGGGGGGCTCCACCCCCCCTCTAACCCCCTGGTTAACTATGTGGACTAGTCGTGGAAAGAATATAACACAACCCAACAAGAATATCCCAGTTCAAACAATATTGCCAGAGCTTGATAAGGAAGGAAAAATCATATTGGAACCTGAAGCAGTCACAGAACCGAGAAATCCATAGCTACGAAATGGATCAATTTCAAAGTATCTCATCAAGTGGAAGAACTTACCTGCTAAACATTCCACATGGATGGATGATAATTTTATACAGAAGCATCCAGAACTACTCAAGCATTGAGGACAACACTTTTTGAAGGAAAGGGGCATGTTAGGTCACTATAATATTAGTGTAACCCCTTATTGTTATTAGTGCAACCCCCTTATTATATTGTTGTGCCCATGTAGTACCCATATTGTTAGTATTGTGCCCCATAGAATCCCACTATTGTTATTGTAGTGCCCTTACATTATTATTGTTATATCTCCTCTAATTATATTATGACCCCTTAGACTCCTATATATAGAAAGGAGGTCTTTTCATTTTGTATCATCCAAGAATTGTTCATTTGTGTAATGTAAAGGAGGTTTCCCCCTCGAAGAGGTTGATTTCTAAGGCATTGATATTTATTTTATATCTTTTTGTGAGCTGGTTTCGAGATAATTTCCTTGATCAATCCAATGATATACACCTCTCACAATCCATACTTCCGTTGTTTGTCATCCCCCAATCCTATCATTTCCTAGAATTCTTTCTAAAATTCCAAGCCTCTTACCTTGCAAGCAAGAGGGCAATTATCTCCCCAGATGGTGAAATTATCTTCACCATCACATCTCACAGCATAAATCAAATGTTGCAGGCTACCCACTGTGATTCCCTCTCCCCTTTATCCCTTGAAGCTCTCAGATAAATTTACCAGAAATTAACCTTCCCCCAGAGAGCTGCCATTTTTGAAATATTCCTCCCTGAAGACTCTTAACTCCCTAAGAAAAATCCCCCATATCCCTCTTCTATGTTCCCTCAAAGGACAAGACAGATTATCTTTGTCTTATCATCCCTTCTTTGTTACTATTTAGATGAGTGGGTAGATGAGCCTATTCTAGGATTTCTATCCACCCTTTCTTTAGAAGAAGGACTATTAGTCACCTTTGACTATGGTAACTTCTTATCAAATGTAATTCATGAACAATTCCTTCAGTTTTTAACTGAAGGAATGTTCAGATATTCATCAATTCTTATGTATATGCTTATGTTTTTTCGAACAGATAAGTTTCCATTCTCAATGCAGAAACTTGATCAGCAAGGAGAGCCTCAATTTTTTGTTTTCTGGACTTCCTTAATCATAAAACAATCACAAGAATTCAATTTGTTAGAGTTTATAGACCAGTTTTATATCCAACAACTTGTTTGCTAAGTGGCTAGCAAGTTCTGAGGATGAGTGAAGACATTTAAAAGGTTTTGCATCTCAACGAACAAGTCAAAACTGGGGACTGGTATCTTTACCAGTCATTCACAGAGATTAGAGTGTATGGTTCAGAGCTACCACCATACAAACTGCCTAAATATTTTCCAATGAGAATATTTTCCTTGGAATACATCAGGAAAATAATTCATTCTGACAATATCCATTTCGTGGTAGCCAAGAAGATATCTTAGTTCTGGATCAAAACACAGGTGGGACCCTTTATCTGTAACAGTAGAGCAGCAGGAGAGGAAGCATACCTCCTGCTAAAACAGATGAACTTCCCTCTCAGTTTCACTTGGTCTTATGACCCCTTTGGGGTAATTTCCAAGTTGAGAGTGGAACAAAAGGCTACACCATATGTGCATACTCATAGGCCTGAAATAGAGAAATATATGAACCAGTGCACTTGGGTAGAAAATACTTTGTAGGAGGCCGAGGAGAAGGTACTTTCCAGGACAACTTCAGAGACTCCCATACCCAGGGAGAAGATAGATAATATACCAAGAGAAGATGATTCTCCATCAGTCACCAAAGTCTCAGCCAAAGAATTCAAAATATATACTAAGAAGCTTAAAGCAGGCTCAAACTCTAAAATAGAATTCCCATCACTGGAGGACACACAAGGAACTATTGTGCTCTCGGGTTTGAAGACTTTTAATTTGGAAAGTGGTACCACAGAGTCCCCATCATCCTCGATTACTAAAGAGATTCCAGATATTGTCCCTCAGACACTAGAAATATCCACAGAGTAGAGGAAGTTTGACATTTTTCAGAGATACAAGGAGATTAAGCAAAGAAATGAGGCTATTCGTGATAATATATCTGCATAGTTCAGAAAACAATCTTCCTCCATCCATCACAGACTCATTTCAGCATATGATACAGATAAGGGAAGGATGCATATGGAATTCTTGTAGGCCTAGGTCCCTCAACCAAAGTCAACAGCAGATTTCAAAAAAACCACTTTTGAATTTGAGGCAAAGGATGTCCATCCTTTGGATCAAATAGATATCCACAGGCAGTCAGGAGAGATGGTATATTCCACTTTTACACAGACTGCTATTACTGCCTCTAAACTACAACTTACTCTAAATAATGTGCAGTCTCAACTCAAATTGGATAAAGCGTCCTCACTTTCCAAAGATAGCAGAATCAAATACTTGGAGGAAATGGTGGTCAAAGCAGGCCTTAACCCAGACAATTCAAAATCTATCGAGGAGAGAATCAGAAAGGAGAATGTTGACACTGTAGCATTAAAGAAGAAATTGAACCTGCCAACAATAGAAGACCCCCAAGCCAAGGAACTTGGAGAGACAGAGCTAAAAAAAGGAAGAGATGCTAAAGCTTCTAGTGGAGCAATGTGCCCAGATCAAAGCAATGGAAGTAGAAATGGACAAGCTAATAAAGGAAAATAAACAAAATTCACAACGTGCAATTGTTCCTCTTGATGTAGTTCCCATTCCATCTCTGCTACAAACAGGTGTCCCTACAACAACCACGATAGCAGGAGCATCATCTTCTACTGTGCTTCCCACATCAGTTGTAGATGACTCAGTTAAGTTAGCCCAATCTATGGAAAGCATGTCTATAGAGGAAGAAGAGCTAAAGAAGCTAAAGTTGGAGATAAAGATTTTACAGGAGAAGAGTACAAGGTTTGAAAATGCCTACTTGACAGAAATACAAAAGTCCCATACATTGTCCCAAAGATTGTAGAAAATGGAAAAATATTGTGCCATGGGCAATACATTGGCACAGGTAAAGGAAAATATATGGAAAAGGATCAATGAAGACATCGTGGATTTCTGGCCTTCAATCCAAATTATTTTTTAACAGAAGGCGTTGATTGAATGATCAAATGAATCCATTAAGCAAGTCAAAAAGCAGCTAAGAGATAAACCCAATGAGGCCACTGAGCTTATCAAATTTCTAAATTCCAAGAACAGTCAAGAATTGGAAGAGTTAGAAATTGAAGACAGGACTGAGACAATCTTGGAAGTCAGGAAAGTGCTGACTAAAAGGAATCTGATGAGACAACTTGAAGAGAAGGGTCAAAATATGAACATAGGTATACAAAGATTCTTTTCCAAGTTGGAGCCTCTCTACAAGAAAGGACTTCCAAACCTATTAGTGATTAATGACAAGCTCAACACGTGGTCAGATTACAGTGAGAAGATTATGAACAAGGCAAGATATAGTTCAAAGGTTACAGTCGGAAGACTCAGTATGACAGGAAAGGCGTTCCTGGAAGCATTGTCATACGATCTCGACATTCAATATGCGATCCCAAATCTGTTCATCACCCAGTCAACATTTTCCAAGTATACTGAAGTTGACGAAGTGTATAGGAAGTTGATGAAGATGAATATCCCAAGTGAATAGCATTGGGATAAACTTTGTGAGTTACTAGAGTAAAAGGTAATTTCGATGGCACAGCTCAGGATTACAGCACATACAAAATTTCAATGCTAGCCAGCCAACTATTCCCTAATTTCATTGTAATAAGTTATCTTAATTCAGTCCTATTATTTTGTAGATACATCCTCATCATCCTGATAGGATATTTTTTGTAAATTAGTTATAAATACTTCAATTGTTGAAGTAATAGAGGTTGGTTTTTGTACGAAGAAATACTATTGTATATTTTCTGAAGCATTAGTAGATTTTCCAAGTAATACAGAAGCTCTTTCACGGGATTCATGTGTCAAGTTGGTGGTGAAGTGCATCTATTTGTCTTATGTGTTTATACTTCTCTGTGTATAGCACATATTTGTTTTCCAAACATAAATTATTCAATAGATAAATAAAGGCCAGAATTTGTTTAAATCTACGCTCTGCACCCTGCTACAAATAAAATCTATGTTTTCTTCCGATCTTTGAATACAGAATTCAGGTAACAATGCTCTATATTTTAAAGTGAATCTTAATATGTTCTTCTTCTCCATTTCATGGAATTTAAAGAATCCATTTGGTTTGGCTACCTTTCCTTGTGAGATCTATCTGTAGATGCTATAGTTAATCTATATTTTATGTAACATACTCCATGGCCCAATGGAAATATAAGTTATCAACCAACCATTCAAATACAAATCAAACCCTAAACTTCATAACTAGCCTAATATCCCATTAAACAAAGTTAAATCTTACAGAGAGAGCCCTCTCTGAAGCTGGCAGGGCTAGATCCCAGCTTCCAAAGTTGGTTTGTGGTTACCTTGGTGATTTTATTTTACAACCTCAGAAAATTACTGAGTGCTAACACGTTCCATATAACCAATGCACAACGTTATTAGGGTATTGGGACACAAAACCATATATTGAGCCCTGAAACTATGTGTTTGTGTGTGTGCGCTCTACAAAGGTAGGTGACAAGCATTGGTAGTCTTTGTATAGTAGATTATGTGTACACGTAGGTACGGTTGTGAAGGCCAAAGCGGTTAACAAGCATGGTGTCATCATGTATAACATAATATCCTTACATATGTTTAATCAAAGGCTCAAGTAAATGTAAAAAGCCTCGATACACCATTTTCTATATATGTATAAATATATAAATATTATAACTATACATGTTATATTTAAATTTATAATCTTCTTAAGGTAAGGAAGGAGAGAATCCAAATACCAAGGGTCTTGGATCAAGGAAAAAGGAAGCAAAACCATAATCATAGTGCAAGAGAAAATGTTGGAATGTTCTTGTACAAGTATTCAAGAAAAAGAGGGGTAATTAAATAAACTTTTAAATTGTGATAGAAACTAATTTCATGACTATGGTGAAGTCTTATGAATTGACAGAGACATTATTGGCGACATTGTAGAATTTCTTTATATTTTTGTACCTTTAATTTGTGTTGAATTTAACCTAGTAACATTGGGTTTAAAGAAAAAAAATTCTAATAATTTTGGACAATTTTTACCATTTGAAAGAGGGAGATATTACATTCTTATTATCACACTCGTTAGTTTTTCCTTATTTTCATATCAATCAATGAAAGGGGCGGTTAAAATCGTAGACCATTCAAATATTTAACTCAATCTATTGTAGTAAATGACATACCTTATCTATCTTGCTCTCCAATATTAATAGTAGCTTTCTACAATGTCAATCATCATGACTAATGCATTGCTAAACTCCAAGTAAGTTTCAATGGTAGTTGTTTTATATTACCTAATTTGAATGCAAATTGACTAACAATGTTAAATGATGGACAAGTCAAATTGCAAATAGTTTACAGTTTCAAGAAACAAACATTTTAGGTTAGTGAACATTTTATCTAAAATAAAAAGTCAAGTATTTTATTTATGGTTGAATTACTGTAACACAAAAATCAATGCACGTCGTCAATAATTTTTTTGTTCTTACACTGCAACCAATGCACACTATTAACCTAATTACTTTGAAATTATTGTACATCATACATATAGTTTCCTCAAATCACAAATCAACATCTACATTGAAACCAATACATCTAGTGCAAGAAATCAAATAGGATTAGAAACCAACATATACACTAAAATCAATGCATCTAGTGCAAACAATCAAATAGAATTAGAAATCAACATCTACATTGAAATCAATTCATCTAGTGCAAGCAATCAAATATGATTAGAAATCAACATCTACAAAGAAATCAATACATCTATTTCAAGAAACAAAATACGATTAGGAATTAAAAACTATAGTTAATCAATGCATCAAGTGCAATAAATCAAATAGGATCAAGAATCAAAATCTACATTGAAATTAATGCATCTATATCGGTGATAAACCAAAATATTCATGGCTTTCTAAATCCAACTTGTTTTACCTTTTGTAAAAACCTTACTTCCTCTTCCTCTATGGTTAATAATGTTCAATATTATATAATACTATATAATATTTGTATATGTCTATGTGCGTCTTTTTCTTTTTCCCTCTTTCTCTCCCATCCACTTTTGTGTCTATCTCCCTCCCTCTCTTCCTCTCTCTCCCAACCCCTCTCTCTCTTTACCTCTCCCTCCTTATGCCTCTCTGTCTCTACTTCCCTATCTCTTCCCCCGTAATATATATTTTTATCTCCCTCCATATATACTTCTTTGTCTCTCTATCTCACCTCCCCAAACACAAACACTCTCTCTCATTCCTCCTCTATGTCTCTCTTTCCTTCCCTCTCTCCCCCCTCCATCTATATCTCTATATCCCTTCATCTTTCCTTCTTTGTCTCTCTTCACCCCCCAAACAAACTCTCTCTCTCTCTCTCTCTCTCTCTCTCTCTCTCTCTCTCTCTCCTTTTCACTCCCCCTCCTCTCTCCACTTTTATCTCTTTATCTCTTTCTTCTTCCCTCCCTCTCCCCCCCTCTAGCTCCATCTCTCTATCCCTCCCTCTCTCCTTCTCTCTCTCTCAAGTCCTCTCTCTTTTCTTCCCTCCCTCATACCCCCTCTATCTCTCTCTCCCATCTATCTCTCTTCCATCTCTCTCTCTCTCTCTCTCTCTCTCTCTCGTTGCACTCCAACTAGGTCACTATATCTCTCCCTTTCTCCTTATTTATCTCTCTCTCTTCCCCTCTCTCTCTTCCCTCCTTTGCTCCTCTCTCTCTCACTCTCTCTCCATCTCTCCCTTGTCACTCCCTCTCTCTCCACCTCTATCTCTTTGTCTTTTTTCTTCCCTCTCTCTCTCCACCTCCAACTCTATCTCTCTCTCCCTCCTTCTCTCCTTCTCTCTCACAAGTCCTCTTCTCTTCCTTCATCTGTCTATCTCTTTCTCTCCCACCTCCCTTTGTCTCTCCCCCTATCAGTATCTCTCTCTCTCTACCCTCCAACTCTATCACTAGCTCCATGTCTTTCTCCTTCTCTCTCCACCAGACTCTCCCCTCTATCTTTGTGTCTCCCTATCTCTCTTCCCCTTCTCTTCCTAGCTCTCTCCTCTCCTTCTCTCTATATTACCTCCTCTCCACCCCCCCCCACTCTCTTTCCATCTCTCCCTTCTCTCTCTCTCTCTCTCTCTCTCTCTCTCTCTCTATGTCTTTGTTCTTCCCTCCCTCTCTCCTCTCTCTCTCTCTTCCCCCTCCATCCACATGATCAAGAATTGTCACTCTATGTAATCAATGATATATGTAAGGCCTAATATATTTTACATTATCGTTTTTGGGCATGTGGTATTGATAAGTCACTATATCAGCCCATGGTATTGTAAAAAAACTTATTTACATGTTAATAATATCCATGGTAAAGTGGGGATGAATATCCATGGTTAAGGAACTTGTTATATTGTAAGTATTATGTTTTTTGGGGCTATTAATTAAATTTAAATATATTTATGGAATGATTATTAGTCTTCTAGGAAAGGAATCTAATAATCATTTGTTGATTACTATTAGTTTAACATTGAACAATGCAAAATAAAAAAACTAATTTTCAAACATTTGATTAGACCATAACTTGAAGATCTTATTGTGTAACGCCCTCCTCCCACATTTACCCAAGTTAACCAGTCCACTAGGGTAAACATGTTACGAGGAGTTACTATGATATTATTCAAACTCATAGATCACCTTAAGGAAGTGGAATCGACAAACCAAAACCATTAATGATTTCCCTATTAGGTGCTATAGGACCCCCAAGGGCTAAACCACCCTTCCAGGTGCCCATACCTTGAATTAAAATTCTTTTTTTTTCATTGCCCTGATCTCCTAGACATTGGAACAACACTACATGATTTCAACTGAAACCCTCCAGTTGCACGGATGATGCCTACAAGGGATCGAATGTAGTCTTTTCACCTAGTTTTATGTCTGCAACTGTGACATTTATGCCACTATTTAGGTTAGGATCAAGACCTCTACCCGGAACTTAACAAAACTTTCCAAAACCATCAATGACATAAGGAAAAATCCTTCCATACAAATATTAGACAAGAACTTGAACTAATAAGGCCTATCCATGACAGACATTCTGTCAAACATATCATGAACATTAAATCTACAAGTCATAAATACACATATGAACATAGGGGTATGATACTTATTTGAAAATCACCAAGACGGTCTAGTGCCTTCGCATAATAGTTGCAATAACATCTATTAGGTCATACTTTCATCATTCAATTATTCATTAATCACAACATGATGAGATCCATAACCAAATTCTATCATAAAACCATGCTTATAACCAGCAAAGTAACAATAATAGAACAACAATTAAAGTCTCATAATAACAAGTACATGTACACATAAATCACAAGAGGAAAAGAGCTCTTATTAACATATGCAAAATCCAACCAAGTTAGGGACTTCCACGTACCACACGACCATAGATTGGGCTGAACCAAATCTTTATTTTATCCAATCGCCCTTGTGCCATATTCCAAGCATGAATGTGGGACTCACAACAAAACCAATCAAGGTTTGCTCAAGATTTACCATATATCCCATCAAGAATTTTCTCGGCCCAAAACCATCATTAATACAACTAGGATTTATCGCAATCCCCAACAGATCACTAGGACCTAAACAAGCATGGATGCCTCATGATCTCTCCACCTACACCACGAGGAATTTGTTCGTAGCAACCTCTCGACTTTACCGTGTATCCCTCCATTACCGCTCAAGGGATTCCTAGGCCTAATCATGGGTACTCCCCTCTGAGATTTACAGTGTATCCCGTCATTCACCGGTCAGGGATTCCTAGGCTCACTCAAGGGTATTCACCTCTAATGTTTACCGTTTATCCCTCCATTCACCGATCGAGGATTCCTAAGCTCAATTGAGGTGTTCACAATCAAGCTTTACTGTGTATCCCATCCTGAGATTCCTAGGCCTTGTGAATAATCCCGAGACCACCCCATTCAGCTTCAATTCCATCTAGCAATCCAAATCAACCAATACAAGAGAACTGCATCACACCATGGCTATCTGGAAATGGAAAGGCAAGGCTGAAAAAAATTGTCACACCTGGAAAAACCCATTCCAATTACAACAAGAGAACCAACAACACACATGAATGTACCATGCATGCCAAATCTAGCAAGGAAATCATACATGCAACTCGATACCTACAAGTAATCGCATTCTAGATGATTGAATCTCGCTATTCCTTGCTTGATCCTTGCTTCCTCTTGCTTTCTTGTCCTTCCTTTGCCTTCTTTCCTCCAATGCTATAGTTCTCAAAGAATACTCTAAGCATCCAAGAGTATGACAGAGAGAGAATAGAGAGATATCTCCACCATAGAAATGACAAAATGTTACCAACTGATCCTCAAAAGCCTTTTAATTAATTATGCCTCTAATTTATTCAATTTTCCATTATTTCCTTCAATTTCTCCTCACATGCAACCAATGACCTTTCACCATTCTTTTCTCCTAATTTCCTTTATTTTCATAAATAAGATGTCAATTAATGCCTCATGACTTTCCAAAGCCTTTGCCTTTGCCAATTTCGTTAGCCATAATAAACCAAATGAACACCCACACTAGGATGTTTTTCCCAACATTCAACTTGAATACGTGTCCCGTGACCTTGGTCTTATATTTTTTTATATGAATTTTTAATCGGGGTTGTTACAGAACCCTCCTCCTTGGGGTAACACCGTCCTCGATTTTCAATGACACCTATAAACCAACAAACTATTGAAAACAAAACATACTTCCTATGGATCTTTACAAATCTAGCTCGATACAGTATTCACAATGATATGCACAAATACACATATGTACATTTTCTCTAACCATCAAATAAAAGGATATGATGCATGCATCCGCAACAATGGAATCCAAAGGCTCACACCTCCACCCTCAAAGTAATACCAGGATTCACCTCTTTCCAAAGAAGTCCAAAATCCACTATCAAAATCAAATCTTCATCTAATGTCCAAGGCTACAATCCTGCACCACTAGTCCGCTCAGTGAACAGTTACCGACTCATTGTTCCAGGGCACACTCCCAATGTGCATTTTATTCCATATAGCAATGCTAATGACCAAAAAAAATGTACTCCCAAACCTTCCCTTCTCTGCTACACAATCCTCACGCAATCCAATCATCCCCTTCTGTGCAGTCACTCACCTTCCAAGTTCCTCGACATCCACTATCCTGGGTGATCCATCCCTTGGCAAGGTTTCCTCGCATCATAAGGTTGAAAAACCAAGGCATATGCCTGTCTCAAACCATCATACTGACCATAGCATGCTCATGGAAATCAATGGACACTATTGGGTACCAGTGTCCCATAACATCCTTGCTCTTGAAGTGCTTTACCAACATACTATTGCATTTTCCAATTCCTTTTGTTGTTGTTGCTAACTTTCTTATAGTCAATTCCAACCACCCAACCAGACAATTCATGCTCTCCTGTACCAAGTACATTACTTCCATTAGATTCAAAATATATCGAAATAAATTCACATCATACCTCATCGGTAGCCTGTCAATAAGGTACACTTGCAATTCTATTCACTTCCTATCACAACAAGTCAAACTAGTTGTTTGATCAAATCATCATGTATAAACATGTCACACCCAGTTAGCTCAAAACGAAACCGCCATAAATAAAAATCATGAATTACATGCAATCATCATAACCAAAATCATAGATCACATGTAACCATCATAAATTTGAATCATATATCACATGCATAATAAAACTGAATTAAAGTATTGATATTGATCCTTTAACTGGTCCTTCGCTTCTACCTTTATCCTTTGTCCTTTTCATACACACACCAAATTGGTTGCCACACCCAACGCCTTTTTCTTTTCTTCAATCACGTACACATACACAATGTACATCACAACACATACATACACACACAATGTACGACACCACACAATGCATACACCTACACTTGATATACATCACGACACGTGCACCTACCCCTGATGTACAACAAAACACAATACATACTCCTACATATGGTGTACAACACAATACACATACTTACACATCATACAACACAATTAATACACATGTCACGATGCAACGACTACATAATGCATGTACATAGTACCACATGTACACAAGACAACATGTACGACATGCAAAAATACCACATTTACACCAGTACCACCTATACACAACACCACCTTCACAACATGTACACATCATCACATGTACACGACACCATCTTCACAATGTGTACACAATGCCACATGTACACCGTACCACCTGTACGATGTATACACAACACCACATGCACGATATGTACATGACACCACATGTACACAGCACCACGTGAATGGAATGTACACAACAACACCTGCACATAGCAACACGTGTACAATCTGTACACAACACCATATGTACATAGCACCACATGTACAACATGCATTGTTGGGATAGGGTCCCTTGGGGTCAAGTTTTGGTACTTACTTTTTGTATAATTGTAAAGTCTCCGCGATTTGTGGAAGCGGAGCACGAAGGTAATAAGAGTCAAAGGGGCTTTAGTTCCTTAGGTTGTTATGAGATAAGAAGTTTTGAGATCCACCGATGGTCTGTGGACCATGGTATTGTAAAAGCAAAGGATATATATAGAAGATTCATAGCGAGTCTAGAAGGAAACTAATAACTCATTGATAGAATATCATTGATGGGGCTAGTAAGCTAAGGCGGAAAGTCCGTTTCCTATAATTAGGAGAAGGGGAAGGCTCCTGCAACTCAGTGTGCAGAGACCTTGGTAAGTCTATAGACTGAGTGTGCGAGCCCCTCCAACTGAGTGCGCAGGGAAGAAGAGTATGTACTTGAAAGAATACATCTAATAAAGACAGTTTTGATCCCTAAATTGTGTATATGTGTATCTGTATTCGTTTATGCAATTTCTGTATTTTTGCTCTGTATCTGAAGTTATATGAATGAATGCTTATCTTATGCATGAATGTAGTAGATCAGTATGGTTTATTAATGTTATGAATGTTTAAAGACCTTCGCGAAGGTATAGATGTTGTTTATGTGAATTACTGTAATTATCTGTGTCGAAAGGGTTAAGGTTCACGAAAATAGAACTAAGCCATAGAAGCTGCAGGAACCCATCACACAGACCTCTGGATGCAAAAACCTGGATTTTTTATCCCCCAATACTGCTTCTGGTGAGACTGTAGCCTACGCTACACGTGTTGTTGTCGAAAGGGCTAGCAGTTTAGGGTTTTGTTGGTTGGCACAACTAACTTTGAACCTGGGTCATGGCCAATCAAGCCAACAAATGGTTCTGTTTTCGAGACCAGGATATATCTAAGGAATGTATGATAAGTGGTTCCCCACTAAGAAAGAAATCAAAAGTGGATGAATCAGAAACTGCACATGTTTGCAGCTCAGGAGAACAGGAATTTGCGCCTCTCAAAGGAAGAGTGGTTGAATAGATACCTATTCACATATAAACACGATATATTCTTCTGCTCTTTCCCCTACGAATTGCACCAGTGGCTGTCCAAATTGGTGGATAGTCAAGGTATGTGGAAGCTTGATGACCCTATTGTGTGGACCCCAGAACTAGTGAAGTGCTTGGAAGCTTCAGAAAACGAAATCACGCGGGTTGTCGACCATTGGATCGATAGTATTCTGTAAGGATTCATTACAGAGTTCGCGGTCGATACGTCCACCAGTTATAGTGAAGCAGAGCACGTGTTTTTCAAGGGACCAAGAGGTAAGTACCTAAAATATTTGAAGACCTAGATTATGATGTTATTGTGTGAAAAGAAGGTTATTCCTTTAAATTGATGTTTTGGACTGGATCAACCCTAGTGTGGATGAATGAATCACATGGGATAGGGATAGTTTCTGCACTTCAAATTCTGATGAAGAGCTTGAGCATTGACAAAACCAATTATGTGAAGTTTCCTCATTGTGTTTTAATATGTTGACAGAATCACTTTGATGCATATCCACTGAGGTATGGAATTTACCTTATTATGATGGGTTAGAAGATGTTAATTTGTTTTTGGATAAGTTTGAAAGGGATGTGCTAGAATCGCATCGGTTCCAAGCACTAGATCTGGCACTACGATCTACGCTTGCCCGTTGGTGGGGTACACATAAGGACAGCTTCGCTGATTGGAAAGAATATTGGAGGATGATGAAGTTGAGGTTTGGGTATGCCAATACCCATATGACAGAGAAATACACAGGGAAGGACGATCCACGTGAACATTTGGCATGATGGACTAAAGCATGGGGAGAGGAACCGCAACTGGAATGGGTTCACATCTTTTGTCACACTTTGGATACCATCCCAATGAACTGGTACTTGGAAACTGAGCTGCGACATGGGATGGTTGAATGGGATATCCTGAAGGAAAGCTTCCTGTTAACTTTCATCTTTGAATATGGATTTGAATGTATTGATGAGGCGCTCCAAGAAATCAAAGCAGCAATCTTCAAAATACCTAAGGAACTAGTAGCATGGGTTCAGCCAGATTGGAATACGCATCTGTGCCATGCGCTGGAATGTTATAATGTGACTACAAAAGAAAGTAAAGATGACCCCAGAAACATTAGTATTCCTGAGTCCGAAGGACAATACGAGGTTGAGGGACCTAAGGCAGCAATCCCTGACATATCGGAGCCTTTAAAGACTAAGCAGGTAAATATTGGATCAGACACACAACCGAAGTTTGCTAAGATAGGTGACTATTAGGATGAAGATACAGTTGATAAGGTCGCAGAGTTGCTGCATGAGTATCAGGACTTTTTTCCTACCAATTTATTGGATCTAAATGGGATAGTAGGGGATTTGGGTGTCATGAAGATTACTTTGAATCCAGATGCGAAACTTGTAAAGCAGTGCCCCTACCGATTAAATCCAAAATATAAGGAAAAGGTGTGCAAGGAGTTGGATAAGATGCTGGAAACTAGGATCATTGAACCTGTGGAGGAATTAGACTGGTTAAGTCAGCAGCATGATGAAATTTGAATATGCATAGACCTAAATAAGTTGAATGATGCGTGCATCCATGACCCATTCCCTACGCCATTTACAGATGAGGTACTGGAGAACGTTGGAGGGCAAGAAGCCTACTCGTACACTGATGGGTTCTTGGGGTACCATCAGATCAATATCGCGTTGGAGGATCGAAGTAAGATCACCTTCATGATGGAATGGAGTTGTTTTCAATATACGGTAATGCCATTCGGGCTAAAGAATGCACTTGCAATATTTTCAAGAGTGGTAATTGTGACTTTTAAGGAATTCATCCACAAATTCTTAGAAGTCTACTTTGATGACTGGACCATATTTGGATTAGTAAAGTGCCATGTTGCTAGTATGCGCCTTATGTTGGATACCTGTCGAAGACATCAGATCGCCCTTAACCTGAAAAAGTGCATATTTTATTTACTGTATGGAATATTGTCGGGTCATGTGGTTTGCAAGCAGGGCTTGATGGTAGACCCTGCCAAGATAGTTGTCATTGTTAATTTGGAAGCCCCGAAGAACACAAAATAGTTGTGTGAAATGTTGGGCCATACTGGGTATTATAGGAAGTTTATCAAGGCATACACACAAATAACTGTACCAATGGAGAATTTATTGAAGAAGGATGTAACATTCTGTTGGGATGAATATTGCCAAAGAATTTTAGACATTTTGAAGGAGAAAATGGTCACCACGCCCATTCTAGTGTTGCCGGATTGGAAAAAGGAGTTTCATGTTCACATGGACGCATCCTGCATTGTGCTAGGTGCAGTGCTAACCCAACCAGGTGAAGGAGACATTGATAATCCTATAGCATTTTTTAGTATGAAATTATCAAAGGTGGAGAAGAACTACTAGACTACAGATCGTGAAGGAATAGCCATGGTGTATGCGCCATAAAAATTTTGGCACTATCTGTTAGGCGCACACTTCAAAATGTATACAGACCATTCTTCTCTAAAATACCTGGTCAATAAGCCTATTTTGGGAGGGAATATTTGCATATGGTTGTTGTTATTCCAGGAGTATGATTTTGAGGTGAGCGTGAAGCCTGGACACCTGAATGTTGGTCTTGATCACCTATCCAGGGTTGAGACTAGTGATGAGCCTACAAGTTTGGAAGAAGGGTTGCCTAATGCACAACTCTTTGTTTTTTATGTCGTAAACGATCACTTTGCTGATATAATTCATTTTTTATCTATAGGAAAAAACCCCGAAAGGATATTCGACACAACAGAAGAAGGAACAAGTGGTTCGCGCAACTGAATTCTCTATGATCGCTTGACACTTATACAAAATGGGCTCTAATGAGATACTGTGTAGATATGTCCCAGAGTACGAACGACCAAGAATTGTTGCAGAAGTGCATGCAGGAGTAGTGGGAGGACATTATGCAGGCAGAGATACTACGAAGAAGATCCTGAGTGTAGGTCTTTGGTGGCCAATAGTGCATAAGGACTCGCAAATAAATTATAGGGCATGTGATTCTTGTCAGAGGAAAAGGAGACCATCACGAAGAGATGATTTTCCCTTAAATTTGCAAATAACCTTGCATGTGTTTGATAAACATGGACGATAGACTTTGTGGGTCCAATTCAGCCACTAGGTAAAAAGACTAAGGTGCGATACATTATTACAACAATTGAATACTTGACATGGGGGTGGAGGCACAACCAATCAAGGATTATAGTGCAGCTACCACTGCGAAGTTTATCTTTGAGTTTATTTTGTCCTGGTTTCGTTTCCCTAAAATCTTAATGAGTGATAGGGGCACGCACTTCTTAAACAAAACAATTGTTGTGATGCTTAAGGAATTATAGGTATATCATCATAAGAGTATGCCATATCACCCTCAAGCTAATGGTATGGTATAAGTCTTCAACAAAATATTGGAGAGCACTTTGACAAAGTTTTGTAATGCGAAATAGAACGACTGAGATGTGCACATATCAGCAGTCCTTTGGGCGTATAAGACTACTTGTAAAAAGTTGACAGGCCGAACCCCTTTCCGACTGGTATATGGGCAGGAGGTTGTAATTCCCATGGAATACATTGTGTGAAGCTTTCGGATTGCAGCATTGATAGATATGGCTGATCGTGATACTATGGAGGAGCGTCTCACACAACTAGTAGAACTGGAAGAAGAGCACTTCCTAGCAGGGTTTTATCAGCAGGTGCAAGAATCACGAAAAGGCATGGCATGATCACCATATAATACAATGCATCTTCCAAATTAATGATTTTGTATTGTTATATGACAGGAAATTTACAAAATTACCTGGGAAGTTTCAAATGCATTAGCTGGGAACCTATGTTGTGAAGGAAATTACCAATGGTGGCGCAATTCAGCTAGCGAAGCTGAACAAGGAATTATTTCCGGGAAAATTCAATGGTAGTCGATTGAAGCTGTACAGGGGTGATCCCACCCCTGTGCAATGAATATATGATGGTGGCATAGTCTTAGTACTCCAGGAGGTTGCAATGAAGTATGGGACTCTAAACTACACTGCCTAAAAGTTGGAAAACCGAAGTAAGGGAGCTGCACGATGGATGGGAGAAAGGAAAATAGGGGAGTTATGCCAAAGAAGCTGCATCACAAGGTTGGGTGTTTAGCGGCTTGGCTGACAAATTACCATTGGACGCACTATAGATGATTGGATAGAAAAATTCATGTTGAAGGGAGCGGGGAAGACGCATTTATGTAGCATATCTTTGGAAATATGTTGCCAAAGAGGCATTAATGATCGGGAATTGGAGGGAATGGTTGGATTCGAATTCAAAATCATCTATAAACATGATATGCTGCCCCACATTCGAACACTTTTCTTCTTGAGAGTTTGTAGTGAGATTTGTCACCTTGTCGTGCGTCCAGTGCAGAACTGTATGTTTGAGCCAGATTGGGAAGAACTCTTTTCATGACCAGGGTTGGCTGACGTACCTGAATTTCTTCAAGAGATATTTCTAGAAAGAATGACTACAACTCCCCCTGAGATGGAAGCAATGCCATCTGCCCCTACAAGATTTCTGACTACGACGCCTAGGTCTCCCAGGCCTAAGCCCTTTTTATTGCAACCTTCTGCGTCCAAGGCAACAGATAAGAAGTGGAAGAAACCTCAGTAGGTCCCAATGAGGCAGTCACCATGGAAAAGCCCGACGAAAATTTGCGAGAAGGGGAAGATGGATCGGTCACAACAACTGACAAAGCCGACTGATTTGGGTGAAGAAGAATTGCATGGAGGCATCACAGAGATTGATTCTAAGGAGGCTGAGCAAATGACTCGCCTATAGAAGTATATCCCACTCCGCAAGGCCATAGGAAAAGTGCCTAAAGATCCAGACAATGCAAAATTCATGGTGACTACACCACTATTGCTGGAGAAGGTGGTGTTTGAGGGCGCATTGTTGGCTCGCATACCAACCCTAAAAATGGAGGATTGGGACTTAGGGGATCACGAGAAGTTCCCTCAGTTGGCACCAACCAAATACCTGTCCAAGGTATATTATGAAGAATCAGAGGTTATGCGGTTGGAGCCGATGAAGTGGGTCGTTGGTGTTGGGGCCGCGGGGCTCCTGAACATGCTCTGGGTGCCACATTTCAGTCACACCAACATAAACACCATTTGTGTATGAAAATTTCTTACATTGGTGCATGATGGGTGTCTCTGGCTGGGAGAACCCATCCCAATCATGGACATGTTGATCCACCGGATCACCTTGCTGCCATATCAAGAAGTGGATCTGGTAGAGGCGTTTGGGGGAAAAACGCAAGAGAAGAAACTCGTGGACCAGATGAAGAGCGAGTTTGGCCTCATAAAGAAGTCGTGTGGATATTCTATCCACTCTATCACGGATCCTGTGATGTAGTTTTCCATGCAGATATTGGCATGCAAGATCATGCGTAAGTGCCGCGCAAACAAAGTTCTGACACCAATCATCTCTTTGGCTGCGCAGTGTGCCAAAGGAGTCCAGTACAACTGGGCTCAATACTTATGCAAGGAATTTTTGGAGAACTATAGGGAGGCCCAGGATGAGGGCAAGGCATTTCATTATGCCTAGTTGCTATTGTTGATAGCATTGGTGGCTTTGAGGACTCTAAAATATAATCAGTTTCCTCCCCAGGAGTTGGACCTTTTAGAGGCAGTGAATATTGCAACAAGATGATGGAGCTTAGTGAAAAGAGTCGCCTTCACTAAGTGGGCCCGCAGGCAAATTATGGCGCAAGTTCTATTTTTGGATCAAAGCAGGGATGATCACAGCAGGAGTGACCACAGCAGGGATGATCACAGCAGGAGTGATCACAACAGGAGTGATCAAAGTCTATTTTTAGACTGGCTGTCAAAAATAGAAAAGTCAAATATTATTGTCTCATAATAATATTTAGACTATAAACTTTATCTTATTCTCTTGGAGCACTTCAGTTTGAGCTACAGATGTGGCACATGCAGCTGTCAGAAGGAAATATGCTTTCTTTGTGGGTCAGTTGAGTTGTTGCATGCATGACTTTAGTTAGAACTCAATCAATTGAGTTTGGTGGAGTTGATTGTGGAGTTGATGGAGTTGTGTTCAGTTTGACTTGGTTAAACTAGTTGTAATTAGTCTAACTACAAATAGACTAATGATGGGTTGTTAAACTAATTATTAACTCATGATACAACTAAAGAATACATCAGTTAACTCAATTGCATGTCAGTGCATGTTCAGTTCAATAGGGACAGGTGTTAGAGGACCAGATTGCTATCAGTTGTGACTATAGTTGTGCATGAGGATTTGCACAACCAAGGGATTGAGTATGCCAATGAGTATTGCCCAATTTTTGCCCAATAATATAGCCCCTGCTCACGTGATTCCCAGTGTGAGTGATTCTCTTGAGGTAAATACGAGTTTGGTTAAGCCATTCTCATTCATTCTTGAGCAGGTATTGTGCAGTGGAGGCAGGCAAGCAGTGGAATAGATTTGGAGATCAGATCTGAGCTGTATTGTGTATAATAGGTGGAGATAGTGTTGGATACTTGTGAGGAGTATTGACTATTGTAATGTTACATGTTCTCAATCATTAATATACAGATAGTGTGGGGTTTTCAGCTGTAAGCTTTCCCCAGGTTACATATTGTGTTAATGTGTGCATGCTATTGATGTTTTATTGTTATTGATGCTATTAAATTGATGATCAACGTAGAGGAGCTTATGTATTGTGTATGTATTCCACAATAGTACATGATCAGGATAATCTCCACTGAATATGTGTTTATTATTCAAAATTTCTACATGGTATCAGCGCTGTTGATCATCAGATATATTATTCAAGAAGTGTTTACATTCTATTTCTTCAGGTAGAGTCTGTAATCGGGCCAGGTAGCCTCTAGATCATCCTTCCTTTGGAAGGTGAGATATCCGGTGAATGCCCACACAGTCAATCTCTATATGAGAAATATTTTGTTCTCACGAATCTTAGATCCGAGGCGGTTGAGTTTGGAGCTGGTGGAATTCAAATTTGCAGCAGTGCTTTCTTGGTGTCAACGAGGCAATGTCTTTCAACAGATTGCGATTGGAGTATGCTCTTGAGGGCAGCTCAAACTATATTGCATGGAAGGACAGGATGGAGGCAGTATTTGATGATAACGGGCTGAAGGAGTTCATAGACACGGATGTCCCAAAGCCTATTGATGCTACTCAAGCTGATGCTTGGCAAAAGAAGACCGCAAAATTTCGAAGGATTCTGTTGGAGGGCATGAAGGATCACATTGTGTCCAGCCTGCATGGAAAGACTTCTCCATATCTGATGTGGAAGGCTTTAACAGATCTATTCCAAAGCAAGAGCAATCAAAGGAAGCTGGCACTCAAAGATAAACTCAGAAACATCAAATGCGAGAAGGGTCACAGTATGCCCAAGTATCTCACAAAGTTCACTCAGTGTCGAGATGAGATGGGAAGTGTGGGGGTTACTGTCGATGATGAGGACTTGGTGAGCTTAGCTCTCCTTGGTATTCCGAAGAGTTGGCATTCCTATCAGGACTCTGTTAATGGTCGGGAGAAATTGCCAGGGACGGCTCTTTATCAAAGGGAGCTGATGAAGAAAATTGCACTTTGGATGCCAAAGCAAAGAAAGGGAAGAGCAAGAAAGCTTCTCAGTCTGGTGCGAAAGGCAAGAAGAAGGACATGTCCAAGGTGAAGTGTTTTCATTATCACCAGCACAGGCACTATGCCACTAATTGTCCGTAGAAGAAGAAGAACAAGCAATTTGTTGGATCTGAAGCAGGAGAGGCTCTAGCCTCACAGTTTGAGCTTGATTTTTCATTGATCGCATGCTTGGTTTCAAGTGTGATGGGATCGATGTGGTTCTTGGATAGTGGTGCGTCTTTTCACATGACAGGAGATAGAGTTTTGTTTTCTGATCTGGAGGACAAAGATCTTGGAGTGCACATCGAGATGGGCGATGATGGTAGATACAGTGCTACCGGTATCAGTACCATTTATTTTGAGAGGGAGTCTGGTAAATCCTTCGTATCGAAGGAAGTTATGCTTCTTCCAGGATTGAAGAAGAATCTTATCTCTGTGGCGATGTTAGAAGACAAGGGGTATGATGTTGTTTTCAGCAAGGGAAAAGCTTTCGTACGCAGCAAGACAACTTGTGAGACCCGGAAGATAGGGGTTCGAGTAAGGAACCTTTATCAGTTGCATGTAGATGGATGTGTAGCAATGGCAAGCAAGGTAGAAGGATTGGTGAGCCGGGATGATGGCGAGTTGTGGCACAGGAGATTGGGTCACCTTCACCATGGATCCTTGAAGATACTGCAGCAGATCACTACAGGGCTTCCTAAAGGAACTCTTGCGTAGTTAGATCAATGCAAGGGGTGTACTTTGGGGAAGTTCGTGAAAGCCACCTTTCACGAGAAGGATAGTCGCGCCACGACGATCCTTGAGAGAACTCACATAGACATGTGTGGACCTTTCTCAGTTGCTTCTACAACAAAACACAGGTATTATGTGATTTTTGTTGATGATTTCTCTCGTAAGTGCTGGATCTTCTTCATGCAGAAGAAGAGCGAGACATATTCAAAGTTTTGTGAATTCAAAGCACTGGTCCAGAAGGAGTCGGGGAAGAAGGTGAAGGCTCTTAGGAGCGATAATGGTGGTGAATACATCTCGGATGAGTTCAAGGATTTATACAAGGCAAAAGGGATTCAAAGAGAGCTCATAGCTCCCCATAACCCACAGGAGAACGGGGTAGCTGAGCAGAAGAACAGAACGATCGTGGGTGCTGCACGGGCGATGTTGCATGATCAGGGTCTACCCCTTCACTTGTCGGCTAAAGCATGCAATACAGCAGTTTATGTGCAGAACCGTTGTCCTCATAGGATACTTGGCATGAGTACACCCGAGGAGGCTTATTCTGGTAAGAAGCCTCATCTTTCTCATTTGAGGATTTTTGGTGCTAGCATTTACATGCATGTGACGAAGGATGCCAGGAAGAATTTGGAGTTGACTGCTGAGGTTGGGATATTTGTGGGGTACACTGATACGCCCCACAACTATCGTGTGTATTTTCCAGACAGTGGTAAAACTGTTGTGCGACGAGATATAAAATTTCAGGAGGAGAAAGCCATGAAGTGTTCGCTTGAGAGGGAGCTACACTTGCATGCAGATGAGGAGCTATTAGTTCCTAAAGGTGAGCTTCAGGACATGGATCAGCCACAGGACGAGGTTCATGGAGTGGAAGAGACCACTCATGCAGCGCCAACCATCATAGGGTGAAAGCGCTTGACAGAGGCTGAGCGACTGGCGCAAGATGCAGAGAAAGTTGTAGGACCACCTACAACCCAACGCAGGCAGAGACAGTCACCTGATCAGTACACTGGATACATGGCTCTTATGAGCAAGTGTGTTGTGACTGAGCCATCCTCTTTTGAGGAAGCTGTGGAGGATCCTGCATGGGTAGACGCCATGGTGGAAGAGTATGATTCTATTGTCAGAAACAGTGCATGGGAGATTGTTCCTAGACCGGAAGGGAAATTAGTGGTGGGTTTGAGATGGATCTACAAAGTTAAGTAGGCAGCTGACGGGAGTGTGGAGAAGTACAAGGCAAGATTTGTTGCCCGAGGCTTTTCACAAGTAGAGGGGATTGATTATGAGGAGACCTTTGCACCTGTCACAAGGTATTCTTCCATACGGACGATTCTTGCTCTCTCAGCGCAAATGGAATGGCACATTCATTAGATGGATGTGAAGACTACGTTACTCAACGGATTCATTGAGGAGGAGGTGTACATTGAGCAGCCCGAAGGCTTTGAGGTCTTCAGCAGTGAGTCGCATGTGTGCAGGCTCAAGAGAGCACTGTATGGGTTGAAGCAAGCACCACGTGCTTGGTACACACGAATAGATAGCTATTTCACAGGACTTGGATTCTCCAAGAGCGAGGCAAATCCTAACCTATACCAAATTGTGGTGGAGGGTAAGTTGCTTATCATTGTATTGTATGTTGATGATTTGATTCTAACGAGTGATGAGCTTTTGATACTTTCATGCAAGGATGATTTTGCTAAGGAGTTTGAGATGAAGGACTTGGGCCTCCTTCACTATTTCCTAGGATTGGAAATATGGCAGCACAGTGGTGGACTGTTTGTTTCTCAAGGTAAGTATGCTCGGGAGATACTGGAGAAGTTCAACATGCATGGCTGCAAGCCTGTTGATACTCGTCTTCCTGGAGGTTGGAGGAATGAGGATGCCACTTCGGGAGAAGAAGTGGATGCCACTGTTTATTGACAGTTGGTGGGGTTGCTGATGTATTTGGTCAATAAACGACCGGATATATGCTATGTAGTTAACCATCTTTCACAAGCTATGGTTAAGCCTACCAAGCTCTTCTGGAAGGCGGGCAAGCATGTATTGCGTTATTTGAGAGGCACATCGGGGTATGGATTGTGGTACAGACAGGAGGAGAGGTGAAGCTATGTGGCTTCACGGATGCAGATTGGGTAGGGAGACCAAAAGACACAAAGAGCACATCAGGAGGGGTCTTCAGTATTGGATCGACAACAGTTTCTTGGTACAGCAGGAAGCAGAGATCCGTGGCACTTAGTTCAGCAGAGGCCAAGTATATGGCAGCAAGTTTGGCTGCATGCGAGGCTATATGGATGAGGAAGATCCTAGTTGGTTTGTTCAGTTCTCATTTGGATCCTACGGTGATTTACTGTGATAACCAGAGTTGCATTAAACTCTCTGCTAATCCTATATTTCATGATAGATCTAAGTATATTGACATCAGGTACCATCATATCGCAGATTGTGTGCAGCGGAGGATCATGTTACTTTCATACATTCCAACGGAGGATCAGGATGTTGATATTCTAACGAAGGCGCTCACCAGGATCAAATTCGAATACCACCGAGGTAGGATAGGGGTTGCTGATAATCCATATCTTGTCGAGAGGGAGTGTTGAGATTGCAACAAAATGATGGAGCTAGTGAAAAGAGTTGCCTTCACTAAGTGGGCCCGCAGGCAAATTATGGCGCAAGTTCTATTTTTGGATCACAGCAGGGATGATCAAAACAGGAGTGACCACAACAGGGATGATCACAGCAGGGGTGATCACAGCAGGAGTGATCACAGCATGAGTGATCAAAGTCTATTTTTAGACTGGCTGTCAAAAATAGAAAAGTCAAATATTATTGTCTCATAATAATATTTAGACTATAAACTTTATCTTATTCTCTTGGAGCACTATAGTTTGAGCTACAGATGTGGCACATGCAGCTGTCAGAAGGAAATATGCTTTCTTTGTGGGTCAGTTGAGTTGTTGCATGCATGCCTTCAGTTAGAACTCAATCAGTTGAGTTTGGTGGAGTTGATTGTGGAGTTGATGGAGTTGTGTTTAGTTTGACTTGGTTAAACTAGTTGTAATTAGTCTAACTACAAATAGACTAATGATGAGTTGTTAAACTAATTATTAACTCATAATACAACTAAAGAATACATCAGTTAACTCAGTTGCATGTTAGTTCATGTTCAATTCAACAGGGATAGGTGTTAGAGGATCAGATTGCTATCAGTTGTGACTATAGTTGTGCATGAGGATTTGCACAACCAAGGGATTGAGTATGCCAATGAGTATTGCCCAATTTTTGCCCAGTAATATAGCCTCTGCTCATGTGATTCCCAGTGTGAGTGATTCTCTTGAGGTAAATACGAGTTTGGTTAAGCCATTCTCATTCATTCTTGAGCAGGTATTGTGCAGTGGAGGCAGGCAAGTAGTGGAATAGATTTGGAGATCGGATCTGAGCTGTATTGTGTGTAACAGGTGGAGATAGTGTTGGATACTTGTGAGGAGTATTGACTATTGTAATGTTACATGTTCTCAATCATTAATATACAGATAGTGTGGGGTTTTCAGCTGTAAGCTTTCCCCGGGTTACATATTGTGTTAATGTGTGCATGCTATTGATGTTTTATTGTTATTGATGCTACTAAATTGATGATCAACGTAGAGGAGCTTATGTATTGTGTATGTATTTCGCAATAGTACATGATCAAGATAATCTCCATTGAATATGTGTTTATTATTCAAAATTTCTACAAAGTTCGCTTCGCTCTGGGCTACAAAGGGCCCTGTGCGAGTCACTGAGGCAAATATATTTTGGGTCTTGTTTGAAATGGATATGTAGACAGTGATTAGCCAGAGACCGAGGTTGTAACCCACACTACATTCCCAGTACGATCCCCTCACTAAATTCAAGGTAGATTTCCACAACTTGCATGTTTGCGCAAGGAGGGATCCCCGAAAGACATGACACAAGTTGCCTTACTTGGTGGCTGAGGAAGACGTAGCAGAGATCATGGGCAAGTGGCCACCTAAATGGCTAACCCCATCAGATGTGGGTGTAGGTACAAGCAAGGTTGTGGAGGATACCACCACACAGAGGACAACAAAAGAGAAACAAAAGGAAGCCCAGAGGGTTTCCACCTGGGAGAAATCTACACAGCAGAAAGTGGTTGCTACTAGAGAATAGAAAGCGGCAGAAAAAGAATGAGAAACCCAAGAAATGACAACGTCGCATACCACCATCACCGTTGATGAGTCCAATACATAGCAAACACCGGAACAAGAAGAAACAGAGGAAGAAGAGGGAGGGGGCATGGAGCAGGAAACTCCCTTCATGGTAAAGAAGTGAAAGAAGTAGACACCCACGGGGCTGTGAAAGAAACAGAAGTCCAACCAATCAGTCAGGGCGACCCCTTTAGTCCTCACTGAAGGGGACGTAGATGAAATAAGTGATGTGGTTCACGACACAAGCTCAGAACTTTGGGGCCACTTCAAGGAACAATATTAGCAGGCGCTGGAAAAGGTTCAGTAAGACCTGCGTGAGTTGTAGGTTCGAACAGTCGAGTACAGATGAGTGTGGGACATGAAACAAGGGTGCAAGAGAACCTGCATCAAGCGAGCAAGTCAGTTTTGGATACGGACAAGACTTTGGATCTCCATATAGTTTAGTTACCAAATGGATCCTTGCACGCTGAGATAGGAGAAGCAACGACCCAACTACTACAAATGAAGAATCTGGGCTTAAACATTGTGACACTCCCTATCCATACCTTGCATGAGCTACACCAGGGGGTATCTGACGAATTACGGATTAGGGAGCAGTGCGCCCTGTTGGTAATCAGTGAAGCAAAAATGAACAACCAGCATATATTTGCAGAGAAGGCGCTGAAGAAGAAAGAGGAAATCACCACACTAAGCCAACAATTAGAGGCGGCCATTACACATGCTTACAATGAGCTTCCAAAACTCAACATTTCGGCTGAAGCAGTTTCCACGGAGAAGATCCAAATGCTAGTCGTGACAATAAAAGAGTCTAAGGATGAAATCAATCGAGTCCAATTTGAACTGCAGTTATATATATTAGAGCTGAAATTGAAGCTACAACCTACGACTCCTCCAAAGGTTCGGGAGCAACATGGAGCTGCTATCAAAGAGGGAATGGCCACTTTAGAAGACGTAGTCAAGGGCTACACTGAGCTATTTGAGCATACCATGGAGTTATGGACTTCACTGCAAGAGGACCCGACTCTACAAAATATTGGCGCAGATATCAGGGAAAAATAGAGGCAGTTAGATGAGATCCGATTGACTGCATGAACACTAGAACCAATGCAACAATTCACGCAGTTGCAGAGAGGCAAGCTAATACAAAATGAGATTGATGAGTTTCACTGCAAGGAATAAATTATCACTGCATGAACAAAGCCATGGATGGATGAGGCCAACGATTTGACTCTATCAGTATAGATTAGACTTAAGGGGATGCAATAGACTCAGAAGACCATGGGTCTCACGGTGGAAGGCCCAACTACCAAAAAAATTGGTCGAGGAAGTGCAGTAGGCTGCTACGTAGGGAACAACTAATCTACAGGTTTTGAAATTGGAGTTCCATGAACTCCAAGCGAAGATCGAAGCACCAGCCAAGTGACTCGAGGACAAGTCACAAAATTGTGTTGGGGGCATGTTGGGATCGGGTCCCCTGGGGTCAAGTTTTAGTACTTTCTTTTGTATAATTGTAAAGTATCCGTGATTTGTTGAAGTGGAGCATGAAGGTAATAAGAGTGAAAGGGGCTTTAGTCCCTTAGGTTGTTAGGAGATAAGAACTTTTGAGACCTGCCCATGGTCTGCGGACCATGGTATTGTAAAATAAAACGATATATATAGAAGAGTCATAGCGAGTCTAGAAGGAAACTAATAACTCATTGATAGAAGATCGTTGATGGGGCAAGTAAGCTAAGGGAGGAAAGTTTGTTTCCTATACTTAGGCGAAGGGGAAGGCTCCTGCAATTGAGTGCGTAGAGACCTTGGTAAGTCTGCGGGCCCCTTCAGTTGAGTGTGCAGGGACGACGAGTCTGTACTTGAAAGAATACATCTAATAAAGATAGTTTTGTTCCCTAAATTTTGTATCTGCCTATCTGTATTCATTTCTATATTTTCACTCTGTATCTGAAATTATATGAATGAATGCTTATCTTATACGTGAAAGTAGTAGATCAGTATGATTTATTTATGTTATGAATGTTTGAAGACCTTCACGAAGGTATAGATGTTGTTTATGTGAATTACTATAATTATCTGTGTCAGAAGGGTTAGGGTTCACAAAAACAAAACTAAGCCCTAGAAGTTGCATGAACCCATCACACAGATCTATGGATGCAGAAACCTAGTTTTGTCATCCCCCAATACTACTTCGAGTGAGACTGCAGCCTGCGCTACGCAGGTTGTTGTCGAAAGGGCCAACAATTTAGGGTTTTATTGGTTGGCGCAACTAACTTTGAACCTAGGTCAGTGCCGATCAAGCCAACATGCACACAACACCATATGTACATAGCACTGCATATGTAACATGTACATAGCACCATATTTACACAACAATGCATATCCAACATGCACACAATATGGTATGTACACAACATCGCATATCCAACATGTACATAGCACCATCTATACCCAACACTACATATGAAATATACACACAACACCATATATACAAGATGCACACAACATCATTTGTACACAATAATACATATACAACATGTACATAACACCATCTATACCCAACACTACATATGAAATATACACACAACACCATATATACAACAGGCACACAACACTATATTTGCAACATGCACACAACACCATAGGTACATCATGTATAACAGATACACAACAGTAGTACTACACACCCAGAAGCCACATTGTCTCTACCAGGGAGCCTTACTTCCAGTGTATTTCCACTTGTCCACGCTTGTACCAACATGTTGCTGATCACACTACTTTCATTCTGTTGATATATCCCTCAGCATATCCTGTCCATAACATAAACATAGTATAATCACATAATATCAATTCATAACCACATGATACTAACCTCATATATCTACCAGGGCTACTCTACCACTTGATTCCTCATAAAACTAGGAACCTCTTCATGTCATTCACCTGCATAAGCAATCATTCCTCCATAAGAATGATCCTTGACAACCCTGTCAGACAATCAGATACATACATACATACACACATATATATATAAATTAACATAAAACAATCATGATCCCATCAGATAATGACATACATACACACATATATACATATATAGACATTATCATAATCATGATCACAACATAATTACCAGGTATCATAAGGTCAAGGTTAAGATAACTCATTTTATCCATGCACACCATGCACAACATTGAGAACAACAGTTCCCAACATAGTCAAGGCATCAGATGCCTCACATCTATTCACTTTACCTTTCCTTTTACCTTTCTCATGATTCTCCTGCCACCATCCATTTACCACAATGGACCCAACCAATCCAACCAATTTTCATATTCTTGCCTTCAGCTGCCATTTACTCATGCACTGAGCTTCATCTGAGTCTTACATTACCTTATGGGTTTCATTTATCTCCTCTCAATCCCCATTAAATTTCCTCTTTCTGAAACCAATTCCAAGACTCTCAAAAAATAAAAGGCAAGCACAAGAAACAAACAAGAAGAAAACCATGAAAAACAAAAGCAATACGCCACCAAAAAAAAAGTGGCAAGGCCATACACCAGACATAATCAAAACCCATAAATCAAGCTCAAACAAATCAAGAAATACTGAAGGCACAAAACTCCCAACAAACACCATGACTCAACCCCATGGGTTCCCAATGCCTCCAAGGGGAATTCAACCTAAGCCTTCTTCAATGTTTCACGGAAGTCTCTTTTGCCATGCAATCCCTGCATTATACTACCATAAACTTATAATTGTGAGTGTATAAATAAATATAACAATACACCATTTACCTTTTTTGTACCTAGCACACTGACCTATAACTGAAATAGTACATATATAATCTTTCAAGGGACTCCATTCCCTTGAGGAATCCATCCATAGTTGAAAACCAACTCAATATATATGTCAAATACATGTTTAGGAATATAACATATATCCACATAATATCAGACAAATTTTGGGTTAAGAAGACTTCTTGTATTCAAAACATTCATTCGTTTGGAATTGCAGTTTCCAAACATAACCAAAGTCATTTTCACCCAATTCCTTTCCTTTACCTTTACCTTGTTGCAACTGAGTCTTACTATGTACTATCACATCACCCAATGAATAGTTATATAAACAAATAAACTATTACTTTGTCATGCTAATACCAAGCATGTTTCCCTACAACTTCTCACACATGTCAATCACATGTTCCAAAGATCAAGTCACCATGTCTATTAATTTTAAATCAACCTTTATCATGACTAACAACTGTATCACAATTAATTCACTGTCACTAGTCATAATACTACAACTAGCACCCACTTACACTCAAGTACATATCAATTGTTCTTAGCACATATGTGTTAGCACGATCATCTTAAAACAAGATCATTTCTTCATGCAATATTATAGATACAAGTCATATCATGTAAGTAACCAAACATTCAAACAACAGATAAATGACATAATAGACACCAAACACTCAAACACCAAATAAACGACATAATCAAACATTCAAACACCAAATAGACGACATAAGCAAACTCATACCTTAATGTATCTTAGGGGAGGCTATCTTGTCTACACAATCAATCTAGATTAGCACAATATAACTTCATAACACATCAAATCAAACATAAATAAGGTCATGATATCCATAATAATAACTAGCTAACATGTTCACATCATAAGCTCATAAACAATTTTCATTCATGCATAACAATCACATATGCACAGTCAGTCTAGATTAGTACAACACAATATCACAAATATGTTGCCTCGTACCTAAATATCGTAACCATAACCATATGCACAATCTAATCTAGATGAGCACGATACATATATCATCAAGAACTTAACACAATAACCATACTCATCATGTACATGACCACAATGCATATAACAAGAAGTTACTGTCATTCACGACTATCCAACACATATGCATATAACCACATTGATTAACTAACATCTATCATACATGTAACTGCAACAACCATAGACTAACAAACATGTACATGACCCTAATGCTTATAAAAACCATTAACCAACATACCTGCATACCCACCATACAAACCTGTATGATGATTTTCTCTTACCCTGAGGTCCAGTGCTGCAACCTTGCTTTGATGATATACATCTCCTGCTCTATCTCAGCCAACACATTAGCATCATAACAACCAACAACATCATGATGACACAAACTACATACAATGACCTCACAATGCATGTTTGACCTACTATACATGCATAACTATAACCATGACAATGCATGCATAATAACATATAGACACTGACATGCATAATAGATGCATATACAACTAGCATGCATTCATGACTAAATCATCCCAACAACAACATCATCAACTCTTACATGGAAATACAACTGTAACAATGACCATCACATGCATACATACAAGAACATATACATCCTTCATGCATGCATGACAAACATATTTTTCCCATCTAGTCCAAATGTTGAACCATTCTCTAACACAACTCTATGGTATCAGATAACACCCAAATAGAACGAAAACCATACATCACCCAAAGAGAATGAAAGCCGCTCAAATACCACTATGCAAGGCCCTCCTCCCACATTTACCCAGATTAAACGGCCGTCTGGGGTAAACATGTGACGAGTAGTTAATATGATATGATTCAACCTCCTATATCACCTTAAGGAAATGGAATCGACAAACAAAAAAATTTAATGACTTCCCTATTAGTTGGTATAGGACCCTCAAGGGATAAACCACCCTTTTTTGGAAATAATACTGAGATGGGGCATGACTCAGTATTTATTAAATCAATAATTTTTTCTTTTCATACTCAAATTTATATATGCTACTTCAATGAAGGTAACTCACATGTACACGCAACTGTCTTTAAAGAAACCAGCGTATATCTAACAAACTTATGATTCAGTTAATTCATGATATGTTAATCTTTAATCAGTGCATCAGTACTTCATTAACCATATAAACTGTAACCATGTGTAGTAATAACAGAATAAACCATCACACATAAGGGACACACATGAACACCAAGATTTAAAGTGGAAACCCAATGCGGGACAAAAACTACCTGCTGCTATCTTCTTTTAATATAAGAAAAACCTGTTTACAATCTTGTACTGGTGCAGACTCATACCAATATGTAGGCACCCACCTGCAGAAGGCTGCAACCTTCTCTCGCTCTCTAGCTTCTATTGGAAGGGAGCTACAACGCCCTAGCTCTTATACTAGCCGATCCGTTTACTAGTACGTAGGCAACAACCTATAGAAGGCTCCAACCTTCACTAATTTTCCAGTTGCTATTGGAAGAGAGCTCCAATCCCCTAGCTCTTGTACTAGCCGATCCATTTACTAGTACGTAGGCACCGACCTACAAAAGGCTCCAAACTTCACTTGTTTTCCAGCTGCTACTGGAAGGGAGCTCCAACCCCTTGCCTCTTGTACTGGCCAATATGTTTACCAGTACGTAGGCTACGACCTTCTCTCTTCCTATAGGGACCACGTTTCATAATTTTTCAAACTAGATACTCTTGGAACACAACACCACAATCTGAAGGCCTCGTTTCATAAAATTTTCATACTGGACCCATTAGTAACATTGAAGCTCAAAATTAATCACCACTACAATACAACCATCAAATACATATGCATCAACCAATCACTAAAACTCAATCATCAATCTCTGAATCAACCTCAACTGGATCAATCAATCACTGAAATCCCATCATCACTGAAGAAAATCACAATCAATCAATCTGAACATTCAGGACACTGTCACAAAAGCACAGAGCAGAACCCAGAACTCTGCGTTAACAACCAAAACCAACTGCAACTTTAAACATCATATTTCATAATGTATACACTACTTTGAAGTGCCGAAACAACATGTATACACACTTTTACCAAAGCGAACTAGCATACAGATCTGCAAATACTAACTTAAAACATCACAATTATTCCAAACTTTAGTCATACCCAGATCAGAACATTTACAGTGTAAATCATGCGTTAGTGTTTAGATCTAAGCTATCCATGATCAGACCACATAATGATAATTCATTTTAGGTCATGTGATCCTGATCCGTCATTAGATCTCATCCCTCATCAACCACTAAGGTTCATCCTTAGTTTATTCAAGTAAAGCACGAGAAACCCATAACATGCATATTTGCTTTTGATCTCACTCTTCATAAGATATTCATTCCTTGCACACTTATCCCTTTGATCTTCTCCTCCTTATATATTTTTAGGTCTTTCTCAATACCTCGAACCAAAACCACTTAGGACCACTACCTTAGACCAATATCTCGAACCAAATACCTCGGACCAATACCTTGGACCAAAACCTTGATTTTCCATCCCATACGCGCTTTTCCTTCTGTGAAAGTGTGTGCATATGTATACACTCTTTTTTTTCTATTAACCCACGTGTATACTCTACTTGCACAAAATGAACCAGCATATACCTCTCTTTCTTCAATCTCTAGAGTCTGATCCGTAATCCTTTGTTGTTAACCTGTTGCACTGTGAACTGTCATCTATGTGAGTTGTCATCAAGGACGACACCTCTATCATAATGTCAACACCCTTCTAGGTGCCTAAACCCTGAACTAAACCTCCTTTTTTCGTGCGTTGATCTCCCAAATGTTGGCACAACACTGCCTGATTTTTACTGAAACCCTCCAGTCGCATGCATGATGCCTACAAGGGAGAGATTGTGCCTACGACAACGAGATTTAAGCCACTTTTCAGGGTAGGAGCGATACCTCTGCCCATAACTTAATAAAACTTTCCAAAACCATGAATGACACAAGAACAAAGATTTCCATACAAATATTATACAAGAAATTGACCTAACAAGGCCTAGCCATGACATACATTTTGTCAAACATACCATGAACATGAAATCTACAGGTCATAGATACACATATGAACATAGGGTTCTGATACTTATCTAAAATTCACCAAGAAGGTCTTATGCCTTCTCATAATATCTGCAATAACATATATTAAGTCATACATTCATCATTAATTCATTCATTAATCAAAACATGATGAGTGCCACAACCAAAGTCTATCATAAAACCATGCTTATAATCAACATATAACCAATAGAGTAACAATAATAGAACAACCATTAAAGTCTCATAATAGCAAGTACATGTACACATAAATCACAAGAGGAAAAGAACTCTTATTAACATATGCAAAATCCAACCAAGTTAGGGACTTCCACATACCACCCGACCATAAATTGGGTTGAACCAAATCTTTCTTTCAACCAATCACCCTTGTGCGATATTCCAAGCATGAATGTGGGACTCACAACAATACCAATCAAGGCTTCCTCAGGATTTACCGTATATCCCATCAAGGGATTCCTAGGCCTGAAACCATCATTAATATAACCAGGCTTTACCGCAATCCCCACTGGATCACTAGGCCCTAAACAAGCATGGATGTCTCCAGATCTTCGCACCTACATCGTGGGGAATTTTTCCATCTCAACCTCTCAGCTTTATCGTGTATCCCACCATTATAGGTTAATGGATTGCTAGGCCTACGAGGTTACCACCCTTTGGGCTTTACCATGTATCCCATCCTAGGATTCCTAGGCCCAATCAAGGGTACTCCCCTCTGAGCTTTATCGTGTATCCCGCCATTCACCAGTCGGGGATTCCTAGGCTCCATCAAGGGTATTCCTATGAGCTTTACTGTGTATCATGCCATTCATCGGTCGAGGATTCTTAGGCTCAATCGAGGTGTTCACTACCAAACTTTACCATGTATCCCATCCTGGGATTCCTAGGCATTGTGAATGATCCTAAGACTAACCTGCTCAACTTCAAGTCCATCTCGCAATCCATATCAACCAAAATAGGAGAATTCCATCACACCATGGCTATCCTGAAATGGAAAGGCAAGGTTGAAAAACACTGTCACACCTGGAAAAACCCATGCTAATGTCAACAAGAGAACCAACAAACACATGCATGTACCATGCATGCCAAATCTAGCAAGGAAATCATACATGCAACTCGATACCTGCAAGTAATCCCACTATAGCCACTTGAATCTTGCTATTCCTTGCTTGATCCTTGCTTCCTCTTACTTTCTTGTACTTCCTTTACCTTGTTTTCTCCAATGCTAGAGTGCTCCAAGAATACTCTAAGTTTCCAAGAGTATGAGAGAGATAAAATAGAGAGATAACTCCACCATAAAATTGACAAAAGGTTACAAATTGATCCTCATAATCCTTTTTATTAAATAGCCTCTAATTTCTTCAATTTTCTCCTCACATGCAACTTGTGACCTTTCACCTTTTTTTTCTCCTAATTTCCTTTATTTTCAAAATAAGATGTCAATTAATGCCTCATGTCTTTCCAAAGCCTTTGCCTTTTCCTTTGCCAATTTCCATAGCCATAATAAACCAAATGAACCCCAACACTAGGATGTTTTACCCAACATTCAACTTCGAATATGTGTCCCATGACATTGTCTTATATATTTTTTTACATGAATTTTTAACCGGGGTTGTTACATATTACAACCTTTGCGCAATATAATGCCAAGTGGATCATTGTCTTACATATTTTATGCCAAATTTATTGTTGGCTTGAGGGGCACTGACCCAAGTTCAGCGTGAAGTAGCCAAGTAAATCCCTACATTACTGGCCCTTTTGGAATCAATCCGCGGAGCGCAAACTAAAGTCTCACCCAAAGTAGTATGGGGGGATACAAGAACCAAGTTTTTGTACCTTGATATGGTTGTGATGTCAATTATTTTCCCTAAACCTTGCTTTGCACAGAATGATAAGCCCTTTAGGGCTTGTCAAAGAACTTCTCTTATTCATCCTTGAAGCCTTAGCGAAAGTCTCTGATCGTCCTTCGCGGACCCTAATTAAATAGATCAGGCACTTATGTGCCTCTGTAATTACTCTTATTTCTGTATTTACTCGAATTCGATTAAGTATTTGTTAACTTTAACATGCATTATGGTTATCTTCCCGTAAACAGATATTCTTACTTGCATTCATATGTCAAAGTAAAATACATAGATTTGCACATCAATATAGCATTAATTCATAACCCCAATATTCAATATAATATAATCGCACATTCATAACATAAGTAAAATAAAACATAAACAGATAATTCTAGAATACTTCTCTTTATTGATAATCCAAATTTCTAGTACAGACTCTGACTACCCTGTGCACACAGCTGTAGGGGTCCACACACTCAGCTGCGAACTTCTACCCTAAGCCTCTACGCACTCAGATGCAGAGCCTCTTCCTACGCTAAGACCCTTCACTCTTAGCTCTCATAGGCCCATAAACGTACTCAGAACTCTACCAAAACTTATCCACTTCCTTAGACTCTTCTAAGACTCTCTTTTATGCAATCCCATGGTCCGCGGACCAATCTCATCAAACCGACATAAACTATCTAAACTAAGGGTGGAAAACCCTTTTTGAATGCTTACATCTTCTTGCTCCATGGCCACAAAATGTGGAGACTTTACATTCTTTACACAAAACTTAGGCCTTTAGCCCCAAAAATTGGGCTTTTAACCCCAAAATTGACCTCAAGGGACCCGTTCCCAACGGGCCCCCAACACAAATATGGTGACTCGCCCCTGAGTCACTTTGCTGGTTCAAAGATCTTGTCATGAAGACCTCCCAGCTCCACTTGTACTACTGAGACTTCGGCAGTGCACTGTTTTACTGCCTGCTTCACTTGCTCGACCAGCTACTCCATCGTTGGCTCTGCGCTGCCTGCCTATATTTTCTACTATATTGCCTGTAGATTGGACAATTTCCCTTCAATGGAGGCAGTGAGTACATAGGCCTCCTCCAGCCAAGGCCCCAATCTGGCCTTGAGTACTGTCTCCTTGTGTTGAGCTGCATCCACCTGTTCTTTCAGTGCCTTTGCTTCCTGCAACTTCACTAACCTTTGTGTAATGGTGACAGTGCACGCCGTCGCTTTAACCTCATCATATCTCTGTTGTAGCTCCTACGCCTCTGTCTCCAGCCTCTGCACTGTGGGATCCTCCTATAGGTTGGTGACTACTTCGAGCGACTACTTGAAGAGCACAGTGCACTCCTTCACAGAAGCATATATAGCTGCTACGACATCTTTGACAATGGCCTTGCGTTGTTCCTTCACCTCTGGTGGAGTCAAAGGCTGGGTCCGCAACTCGAGTGTTGCAATCTTAAGGTTTAGATCACACTATACCTTAGCTAGTTTTGTTCGCGCTTCTTGCACTCCGGCAACGAGATTCCAAATTCTCACGTCCACTGACGCGTCTTTAGGAATATCAAACTCTGGAACAGTCCTACATGCCTTAGCCACTACATATGCTCATTCTTGTCCGTGATGGCCTTAAGAGGATCAATGGCAGAATTCTTCTATGCAGCCATCTGAGCGTTGTTCATCCTCTACTCATTGATAACGTTTAGTGCGCGCTATTCTCGAGCCCAAAGTTCCGCGATCACACCATCCTACAGAGTGTGAAGGACTTCACTAGGAAGCACAACCAAGTTTAGCCAAACCCACTTGAGGGCGTTGATAGTGGCCTTGTCAACTTCTGCTATCGTGGTCAGTGGTCCATCGGGCAGCGCTATTGCCCAAGGGATCCAGTGTGCACACCATTTCTGTTGCCTCCGACGTTCCAAGTGCCAAACTAGTTGATGTCGCGCTGCTTCACCCAACACTAGTCTGTACCTGTGACGCCTGGATCTACAGCTTGCACAAACCCATTTGAATGGCACCCAAGGCCTATTGCTACTCCTGCTCGAATTGTTGCAACAGTTCTGCGGTTGCATCCCTCACCACATCATCAATGTCCTTCAAATAACCCTTTGTTAAGGTAATTGGGTCAAGAGACGTTTTTCTGGCCTTGGACTTCTTCCTCAGCCATACTTTCTCCTGATCCTTGTTGCGCTTAACCCAAAACGAAGTAGTCTCCAGGTCTGCTCCTCCCTGGTCGGATCACTGCTCTTCCTCTTCTGTCTCTGGGGAAGGAGATTTCTAACTACTGTCGAAGTCACGCTCCTCCTCTTCTTCCTGCCCTTCTATCTACTTTGTGGTAGTGCGCTCCACTTCGACTTTTTCCTTAGCCTATTTATTCCTCTTCTCGTCCAATTGTTCCATCTTTAGTTTGGCCTCTTCCTTCTTATGCTTCGCTGCAAACTTGCTAGACCCAACAGTCAAGTCCGAGGTTCTGCTCCACTTTACTAGCCAGCGGTCGAGGACCGTCGCAATCGCATTGTCTGTGGCGAGGTATGGAAGATCATACCACTTTTTCTCAGGGTTATTTCAAGCGCACATGGAGACACAGTGGAAGTCTGCCTTGAACTCCACATACACGGCCAACTAGTCGAAGACAGTCTGTGACAACCGCAGTTTGCGATTGATGGCCATGTTGATACTCATCTCCATCAAGATCCAAAAGATCTTGCTATCCTTGAACCTTTGGGGGTCCTTGGTGGCCCAGAGCGAAGTGAACTTCACTAATTCCAGTAAATCCTATGCGACCAGAGGAAACTGACTATCCTCCAGTAACTTCCATGCAACTAATACTATGGATAGAAGCAACCATGCAAAGTGAAAAGTTTTGTTGTGGTCTTGTGCCTCTTTGTAGTTCATGAGGAACTCGTTGCAAAGGTAGCACGCCCAGTTGAATTGTATGCCCTCTGCGCACTGGGCTGCTAATGATACAATTGGTGCCAACCCTTCATCTACGCAACACTTCCTCATAATTTTCCTAGCCACGATCTGGGTGGCTACTTTGACTGCGGGGTCAATTATGCTAGAAATGGAGTAGTCACGCGGCTTCTTGACGAGCTTAAATTTGTCCTTCATTTTCTCGAAAAGTTTGTTCTCACCTATCTTTCCGCCAAATTCCATGGCTGGATTTAGCCCTAAATGCGACAGCCAAGTGATCCTATGGATCAGCATGTCAGTGATCCGTATGGGCTCTTCCAACCACAGGCAGCCATCGTGCACCAAGCACAGCAGTTGCTTGATAACTATCATGGTTATGGGTGCGCGGTTGTAATGCGGCACCCATAGAATGTTTAGCAGTCCCACCTTGTCCACCCCTTTTATCCATTTCCTTGGCGCTGGCATGGTCACACTAGTGTCCTTATAGAAGACACGATGCATGAAATGATCAGTCGCTAAGTGGGGAAAGTGCTCTGTATCGACCAAATAAAATACTCCAACTTTAAAAGGGGGACGCGCGCCAAGTGCAGTCCGTGAAATGTGATCTTATCCGATAGCAACGATGTATGCAGCGTGACCTTGCTCTCATCAATGCCTTTGGGGACCTTTGCCTTACCTCCTCCCACATTTACCCAAGTTAAACAGCCCACTGGGGTAAACATGTGACGAGGAGTTACTATGATATGATTCAATCTCCTATATCACCTTAAGGAAATGGAATCGACAAACCAAAACCTTTAATGACTTCTCTATTAGTTGGTATAGGACCCTCAAGGGATAAGCCACCCTTTGTTGGAAATAATACTGAGATGGGGCATGACTCAGTTTTTATTAAATCAATAATTTTTTCTTTTCATACTCAAATTTATATATGCTACTTCAATGAAGGTAACTCATGTGTACATGCAGTTGTCTTTAAAGAAACCAACGTATATCCAACAAACTTATGATTCAGTTAATTCATGATATGTTGATCTTTAATCAGTGCATCAGTACTTCATTAACCATATAAATAGTAACCATGTGCAGTAATAACAGAATAAACCATCACACATAAGCGACACACATGAACACCAAGATTTAAAGTGGAAACCCAATGCGGGACAAAAACCACCTGCTGTTGTCTTCTTTTAATATAAGAAAAAACTGTTTACAATATTATACTGGTGAAGACTCATACCAGTACGCAGGCACCCACCTGCAGAAGGCTACAACCTTCTCTCTCTCTCCAGCTTCTTTTGGAAGGGAGCTATAACCTCCTAGCTCTTATACTAGTCGATCCATTTACTAGTATGTAGGCACCATCCTACAAAAGGCTCCAACCTTCACTCATTTTCTAGTTGCTATTAGAAGGGAGCTCCAACCCCCTGTCTCTTCTATTAGCTGATCCATTTACTAGTACGTAGGCACCAGCCTACAAAAGGCTCCAAACTTCACTTGTTTTCCAACTGCTACTGGAAGGGAGCTCTAACCCCCTGCCTCTTATACTGGCCGATATGTTTACCATTACATAGGCACTGGCCTACAGAAGGATACGACCTTCTCCCTTCCTTGAGGGACCATGTTTCATTATTTTTCAGACTGGATACTCCTGGAACACAACACCACAATCTGAAGTCCTCGTTTCATCAAATTTTCATACTGGACCCATCAGTAACATTGAAGCTCAAAATTAATCACCACTGCAATACAACCATCAAATACATATGCATCAACCAATCACTGAAACTCAATCATCAATCTTTGAATCAACCACAACTGAATCAATCAATCACTGAAAACCCATCATCACTGAAGCAAATCATAATCAATCAATCTGAACATTCAGAACACTGTCACTAGAACACAGAGTAGAACCCAGAACTCTGCATTAACAACCAAAACCAACTGCAACTTCAAACACCATATTTCATAATGTATATGCTACTTCGAAGTGCCGAAACAACGTGTATACGCACTTTTACCAAAGCGAACCAACGTACAGATCTGCAAATACTAACTTAAAACATCACAATTATTCCAAACTTTAGTCATATCCAGATCAAAACATTTACAGTGTAAATTATGAGTTAGTATTCAAATCTAAACTATCCATGATCATACCACATAATGATAATTCATTTTAGGTCATATGATCTTAATCCATCATTAGATCTCATCCCTCATCAGCCACTAAGGTTCATCCTTAGTTCAGATCAAGTAAAGCACCAGAAACCCATAACATGCATATTTGCTTTTGATCTCACTCTTCATAAGATATTCATTCCTTGCACACTTATCCCTTTGATCTTCTCCTCCTTATATAGTTTTAGGTCTTTCTCAATACCTCGAACCAAAACCACTTAGGACCAATATCTCAAACCAAATACCTCGGACCAAAACCTTGATTTTCCATCCCATGTGTGCTTTTCCTTCTATGAAAGTGTGTGCATATGTATACGCTCTTTTTTTTCTATTAACCCGCGTGTATACTCTACTTGGACAAAATGAACTAGCGTATACCTCTCTTTCTTCAATCTCTGGAGTCTGATCTGTAATCCTTTGTTGTTAACTTGTTGCAGTGTGAACTGTCATCTATGTGAGTTGTCATCAAGGACAACACCTGTATCATAATCTCAACACCCTTCTAGGTGCCTAAACCCTGAATTAAACCTCTTTTTTTTCGTGCCTTGATCTCCTAGACACTGGCACAACACTGCCTGATTTTGATTGAAACCCTCAAATCGCATGCATGGTGCCTACAAGGGAGAGACTATGCCTATGACAACGGGATTTAAGCCATTTTTCAAGGTAGGAGCCATACCTCCACCCATAACTTAATAAAGCTTTCCAAAACTATGAATGACACAAGGACAAAGATTTCCATACAGGTCATAGATACACATATGAACATAGGGGTCTGATACTTATCCGAAAATCACCAAGACGGTCTTGTGCCTTCTCATAATAGCTGCAATAACATATATTAAGTCATACATTCATCATTAATTCATTCATTAATCAAAACATGATGAGAGCCACAACCAAAGTTTGTCATAAAACCATGCTTATAATCAACATATAACCAATAGAGTAACAATAATAGAACAACCATTAAAGTCTCATAATAACAAGTACATGTACACATAAATCACAGGAGGAAAATAACTCTTATTAACATATGCAAAAGCCAACCAAGTTAGGGACTTCCACGTACCACCCAACCATAAATTGGGTTGAACCAAATCTTTCTTTCAACCAATCACCCTTGTGCGATATTCCAAGAATGAATGTGGGACTCACAACAAAACCAATCAAGGCTTCTTTGGGATTTACAATATATCCCATCAAGGGATTCCTAAGCCTGAAACCATCATTAATATAACCAGGCTTTACCACAATCCCCACTAGATCACTAGGCCCTAAACAAGCATGGATGCCTCCAGATCTCTGCACCTACACCGTGAGGAATTTTTCCATCTCAACCTCTCGGCTTTATCGTGTATCCCGCCATTACCGGTTAATGGATTGCTAGGCCTATGAGGTTACCACCCTTTGGGCTTTACCATGTATCCCATCCTGGGATTCCTAGGCCCAATCAAGGGTAATCCCCTCTGAGATTTATCGTGTATCCCATCATTCATGAGTCAGGGATTCCTAGGCTCAATCAAGGGTATTCATATGATATTTACTGTATATCATTCCATTCATCAGTCGAGGATTCTTAGGCTCAATCGAGGTGTTCACTACCAGACTTTAACATGTATCCCATCTTGGGATTCCTAGGTGTTACCAGGAAAAGTGTCTATTTAGAACTGCTCTATCCCACTAAGGTGTGACAACTGCCTTAGAAACAAACAGAGAAAAACTACTTTTGTAATGGAAAACTGTAAACGACTCAACAAACACACAAAAACATCTATAGTTCTTTTGTACAAAGGAGGCGGAATAACAACAAGGAAAAGGGGTTTTTAAACAGACATATACTGATCACGGGCTGCAAAATTCAAAGACAAAACTGGAAAGAATGAAGCACAAGAACCTCAGCTACACAGTGCTAGTCTGATCAGCGCACTTGTAACACAGAGAAACTGGATTGCAGCGCAGGTTGCCCTTTCGGGAAGTGCGCTGAAATGCAGGAACTCTTAACTGTACCTGCGCTGGGCCAGAAACGAGAATCTGTCCGGGTTCTGGGTCACGGTTTGCAGTTTAGTCTTTGGTTTTTGGCCGAGTAAAAGCAACCAGTAATGCACAATCAGGGGTAGATCTAAGGAGGGTCTAAGAGCTATCACAAGGGCAATCAGATCGTTTTTGAATCAGCTGTTCAAATCATAAACAGATCCAGTGAATGGATTGAAGCAGCAGATGTCTACTTTGCATTTGTTATGGAAAATGCAATTCGAATGCTACTTATAAGTTTATGAAACAAACAACAAAAAGATACACAAACAAACTAATTAGACAATCGTCCCCAGCGGAGTCGCCATTTTGTTACCGGGAAAAGTGTCTATTTAGAACTGCTCTATCCCACTAAGGTGTGACAGCTTCCTTAGAAACAAACAGAGAAAAAATACTTTTGTAATTCCTTTATGAATTAAAGATAGAGGGGAATAGAAAGAACCGACCTGTGTCTTGCGCTAATCCTTTGATTCAATCCCTCTCTTCTTTGACAGCTTCCAGCTACTTGCTCCCTTACTTGCCCAGCTTCACCAAGTCCCTGTAAGATCACAGAAGAAGAAAACTATACAAAGACATGGATCTATATTCATAAACAGCTTAGGATTAGATTTAAGCTAACCATACAAATGTAACAAGCATCAATGATACAAAAGCATGGAGGAAAAACTCAAATAGTTTTTATTGATATACAAGAAGATCCAGGAGGAGTTACAACCGATGATTCCTGACCCAGCATCAACCTCCCAGCAAAGAATCCCCTCTTCACCTCCAACAAAGCATAAATCACCCAATACTCTGATATCTATCTCAAAACCAACAGCAATTCCTTACAATGTGCAAAATTCCAGCCTCTGGATCTCTGGGATGAGGGATCCATTTATAGATGTATGCAAGGAGGATGAGTCAGCTTGTGATTTGATTAGTGTCTTCTCTCTGTCAGTTCTTGCTTCCACTTGGAGACTGAAGGCCTCTTACTCATCCTTGGTCGAATTCAGTGAGGCAAGTGTCATAGGAGAAGACTCTGGAAGCTTCCATTATCTTTCCACCTCGCAGAATAGCACTGCCATTTGTCATTTCCCGCTCAACGCACCCTCATAGTGCATTTAGGTGCGTTGCAACGCACCTAGCTAGTGTGTTTAGGTGCTATGCAACGCACCTAGCCAGTGGAGCAGCTGAAATGATCATGTTTTGACTTATTCTGAGCAGTTTCTGGTGGAGAACTTCTGGGAGAAGCTATGATTTGTTGACCTTGTTCCTTTAGGGGTTAGAAAAACACTTTTAGGGACTTAGGAGCCCTTGGTTTATGGACATTTCATGCTTGGAGCTGCAAGGCACAAAAATGTCTATAACACTAGGCCTTGTGAATGATCCTAAGACTAACCTACTCAACTTCAAGTCCATCCCGCAATCCATATCAACCAAAGCAGGAGAATTCCATCACACCATGGCTATCCTGAAATGGAAAGGCAAGGTTGAAAAACATTGTTATCACCAAAATAAGAACCTGATAGGCTACTCATCAAGTCAATCTCAGTGTAACTATTTCAAACCAATCTTTTGGCTGAGGCTTAGCCTCCTCAGCCTGAGAGGGCTCTCTCAAGGGTTAATGATATTGATTAAAGATATAAATAGATGGCTAACTCTATGGTTTGTGATTTTGTATGTTTATAGGCTGAAAGATGGAGACTTTCTACCATTGGGCTATAAAGTCAGTGACAGAGATAAAGATAACAAATAGCTTTTCTTATGAAACTGAGGCTTGTATATACTTTAATGAAAGAGTAACACATTCAAGAAAGTCTCAATAACTTGAAGTTCATAGAAGTCAGAGCATGTGGGCATGAATTTTGACTAATGATACATCAAGGTATTCAAAAGGAAAGTATTAAAAGTGATTCATCAAAGTCTAATACTTAAAGGAATTCAGAGCATGAATAATCATGAATTCTAAGTAATAAGTACTAAAACATTGAAGAAAAACATCCAAAGATAGGACCCAAGACCTCAATTCACCATAGTTTAACACTTAAAGGAAGTAAGAGCATGTTCCTCCATGAATTCTGAGTAATAAGCATTAATAATATGGAAGTAAAACATATCAAAGATAAAAGATAAATCTCACTGAAGTACACTAAGAATCTCAGATTCAAAAAAGTTAAATTGCTTCTGTATATATCAGTCCCTTCACAGCATTTACAAAAATAGTCCTTTTCTATCACATTTTCCAACCCTGAGGAATTCGATTCTCAAGCTTTATATAGAGTTTTACAACTTTGGATACTATGATCCATCTTTGGAGGAATTCAAATTCCTAACTTTGACACCTATCTATTCATCAAACAAACTACTTAATTACAACTTGACAGCTAGTTGTCTTTAAGAGTCCTAATACAAATAGAAGTGAAACTCCTAAATCATGCTTTTAAAAACCTTATCTATGACTTCAATACATTCTTTAATCAGCTGCCAACCCATGTCTTCGAGCTTGATGATGTCCATAGTGTTGTTGCAAAACCTGCTAAGTCATGACCTAACTGTGCTGAAAACTAGGAGACAGAGTTCCTCCTTTTAAGTTCCTTAATCCTTAATGCCTATCTTCAAAAAAATTTGCTGGTGTACATGTGGCATGCATTAATAATCCATAAAAACTTCATTTTTCCACCTGTGCAAGAAGGGGAATCTTGAATAGATGAATAAGAGAATAAAACATGATTGTGCTACGTAAATAGCCTGTTTTTGTAGCACAGCTTTATATTACTTATGGAATACTTCTTTGAACCATTCTGCATCACTGCCATCTGAAACTTCATCAATGATCCTCATATGTCTACCATAAATCATCAAACTTGGAATTTATCAGACCTTACCTTCGAAATACATCCATAAGGTGCTAAATGGTCACCTTCAGCAGTTTCGTAGCGTGCTACAAAACTGCTGTGTATGCTCTTTTTCAACACGGCCTTCAAAAATCTATAGTTTGGGAATTTTTTCAAAATTTCATAAAGAATGATATGATCACCAAGAATCAAAACAACTTACCCTTATGAGATGTTCTTCTTCACAGATGTTCTTCTCTTTTATGCCAAAACTGTCCTATAAATTTATCATTTTCTGCACTGTTTTTTATCTGAAAAATAGTTGTTGAGACAGAGCCTATATATTTTGATCCCTGATAGTTGTTACAAAAATGGAGGAGGTTTTTGTAGATAAGAATGTTTATAAGAAAAACATCTCTCAGTTTTTTGAAAACCAGCTTCAGTTGTCCGGAATCTATATTATAAAATCATGTATAAAACAGGAAAATTCAGAATCCTACAAATAGGTCTCAAAGGAAACTTTGAATCTCCAAAATGGTAGCACCTGGGAGAAATTTGAAAGACATTTTGTTCCTCATTATGTTCCTAGAAGAAACCCCCTTCAGATTTTTGAAACTCATCTTCATTTGTCTGAAAATTCCTTTTGAAACCAACAACTCAAAACAGTCCAAGGAACACACAAATCCCCTTGCAGCTCCTGGTAGAAATACATGTAACCAGTCTGGATGAAGGCTTGTGTGAAGCTGAGGTCATCCATGATAGCCTTCTTTTTATCCTTTCATCTTCATGGCAATTTCCCTTTATAACCAAAACTGCCCTCTTAAAAATGGCAATTTCCCTTTATAACCCAAACTGCCCTCTTAAAAATATGACAGTTGTAAAGAACTTTTTAGACAGCAAGTTGTTTGTCACAAAATTAACTTTTCAAAGGTGACAACTGACTGATACATGCAAAGGTTGAAAAGTAAATGATAGAGAGGAGCTTGGGTAATTTTTTTAAGGAATGATATTCAAATGTGGAGAGAAAGGTGACAAAATGAGGGAGTGGAAAGCAACAACCACTTCATCAACCAATAAAAATAACTATGTTTTTCCTGAAAAAGAAAGCTGCACTCTTGAGCTCCTATCTCTTGATCCTTGATAGATGTTACAAAAATGGAGGAGGTTTTTTAGATAAGAATGTTTATAAGAAAAAACTCCTTCATATTTCAAAAATGAGTTTGTAATTACTTAGGATACCCCTTGGAAGTTAACTACTAAAAACAGAAAAACAGGGTTTTTGTTCACCTTCAGCAGTTTCGTAGCGCGCTACGAAACTGCTGTGTATGCTCCTTTTTCAACACAGTTTTCAAAATGGTTAAAGATATGGGTTCTAAACAGCATGTGATACTTCTAGGACATTGAACAAGGCTGATTTAACTTTATTTGGATATTAAAATGAGACTCTTAACCTATCACCTACCCATTATCAAGACTAAAATGACCTTTAGACCTCCTTGAAATCATGACCAAAAGGAGAGTTGACACAATGATGTTTTGAGAATTTTTTGAGTGATAAAAAACACTGTCACACTTGGAAAAACCGATGCTAATGTCAACAAGAGAACCAACAAACACATGCATGCCAAATCTAGCAAGGAAATCATACATGCAACTCGATCCCTGTAAGTAATCCCCTATAGCCTCTTGAATCCCGCTATTCCTTGCTTGATCCTTGCTTCCTCTTACTTTCTTGTCCTTCCTTTACCTTGTTTTCTCCAATGCTAGAGTGCTTCAAGAATACTCTAAGTGTCCAAGAGTATGAGGGAGAGAAAATAGAGAGAGAAATCCGCCATAAAATTGACAAAAGGTTACCAATTGATCCTCATAATCCTTTTTATTAATGAGCCTCTAATTTCTTCAATTTTCCATTGTTTTCCTTCAATTTTCTCCTCACATACAACTTGCGACCTTTCACGTTTCTTTTCTCCTAATTTCCTTTATTTTCATAAATAAGATGTCAATTAATGCCTCATGTCTTTCAAAAGCCTTTGCCTTTTCCTTTGCCAATTTCCTTAGCCATAATAAACCAAATGAACCCCAACAATAGGATGTTTTACCCAACATTCAACTTCAAATACGTGTCCCATGACATTGTCTTATATATATTTTTTACATGAATTTTTAACCGGGGTTGTTACATATTACAACCTTTGCACAATATAATGCCATGTGGATCATTGTCTTACATATTTTATGCCATAATTTATTGTTGGATTGACGGGCCCTGACCCAGGTTCAGCGTTAAGTAGCCAAGCAAATCCCTACATTACTGGCCCTTTCAGAATCAATCCACAGAGTGTAGACTAAAGTCTCACCCGAAGTAGTATGGGGGGATGCAGGAACCAAGTTTCTGCACCCTGAGATGGTTGTGATGTTGGTTGTTTTCCCTAAACCTTCCTTTGCGCAGACCGATAAGCCCTTTAGGTCTTGTCAAAAGACTTCTCTTTTTCTTCCTTAAATCCTTAGCGAAAGTCTTCGATCATCCTTCGCAGACCCTAATTAGATAGATCAGGCACTCATGCGCCTTTGTGATTACTCTTAAGTATTGGTTAACTTTAACATGCATTACGGTTATCTTTGTGTAAACATATATTCTTACTTGCGTTCATATGTCAAAGTAAAATACATAGATTTGCGCATCAATATAGCATTAATTCATAACCCCAATATTCAATATAACATAATGGCACATTCATAACATAAGTAAAATAACACATACACAGATAATTCTACAATACTTCTCTTTATTGATAATCCAAATTTCCAGTACAAACTCTGACTACCCTACGCACATAGCTGCAGGGGTCCACACACTCAGCTGTGAACTTCTACCCTAGGCCTCTACGCACTCAGTTGTAGAGCCTCTTCCTATGCTAAGACTCTTCGCTCTTATCTCTCACAGACCCATAAACATACTCAGAACTCTACCAAAACTTATCGACTTCCTTATACTCTTTTAAGAATCCCTTTTTATACAATCCATTGGTCCGCGGAGCAAGGGCGGATCTCATCAAGCTGACACAAACTATCTAAACTAAGGGTGGGAAACCCTTTTTGAATGCTTACATATTCATGCTCCACGACCACAAAATGTGGAGACTTTACATTCTTTACACAAAACTTAGGCCTTTAGCCCCAAAACTTGGGCTTTTAACCCCAAAATTAACCCCAGGGGACCCATTCCCAACAGGCCCCCAACATAAATATGGTGACTCGCCCTCGAGTCACTCTGCTGGTGCAGAGATCTTGTCGTGAAGACCTCCCAGCTCCACTTGTACCATTGTGACTTCGACGGTGCATTGTGTTGCCGCCTGCTTCACCTGCTCGACCAATTGCTCCATCACTAGTTTTGCGTTGTCTGCCTACATTTTCTACTGTATCGCCTGTGGAATGGCCAATTTCCCTTCAATGGAGGCAGTGAGTACATAGGCGTCCTCCAGCCAAGGCCCCAATCCGGCCTTGGTACTGTCTCCTTGTGCTAAGCTGCATCCACCTGTTCTTTCAGTGTCGTTGCTTCCTGCAGCTTCGCTAACCTTTGTGTAATGGCAACGATGCATGTCGTCGCTTTAACCTCATCATATCTCTGTTGTAGCTCCCGTGCCTCTGTCTCCAGCCTTTGCACCGTGGGATCCTCTTGTAGGTTGGTGACTACTTCGAGCGACTACTCGAAGAGCACAGTGCACTCCTTCACAGCAGCATCTATAGATGCTACGACATCTTTGACAATGGCCTCGCATTGTTCCTTCACCTCTGGCGGAGTCGAAGGCTGGGTCCGCAACTCGAGTTCTGCAATCTTAAGGTTTAGATCAAATTGTACCTTATCCAGTTCTGTTCGCGCTTCCTGCACTCCGGCAACGAGATTCCAAATTCTCACGTCCACTGATGCATCTTCAGGAAAATCCAACTCTAGAACAGTCCTGCATGCCTCAACCACTACATATGCTCATTCTTGTCCGTGATGGCCTTAAGAAGATTAGTGGCAAAATTCTTCTGTGCAGCCATCTGAGCGTTGTTCATCCTTTGCTCACTGATAATGTTTAGTGTGTGCTATTCTCGAGCCTGAAGTTCTGCAATCACACCATCTTGCAGAGTGTGAAGGGCTTCACTAGGAAGCACAGCCAAGTTTATCCCAACCCCCTTGAGGGCACTAATAGTGGCCTTGTCAACTTCTTCTACTGTGGTCAGCACTCCATCGGGCAGCTCTATTTCCCAGGGATCCGGTGTGTGCACCATTTCTGTTGCCTCCAACGTTCCAGGTGCCAAACTAATTGACGATGCGTTGCTTCGCCCCACACTAGTCTGTACCTATGACGCCTGGATCTGCAGCTTGCGCAGACCCGTTTGAATGGCACCCAAGGCCTATTGCGCTCTGTATCGACCAAATCAAAATCCTCCAACTTCAAAAGGGGGACGCGCGCCAGGTGCGGTCCGTGAAATGCGATCTTTTCCAGTAGCAACGATGTATGCAAAGTGACCTTGCTCTCATCAATGTATTTGGGGACCTTTGCCTTACCTCAGCGTGGAGGAATGTATTTAGTTAGTTTAGAGATAGGGTTGGAACCTTCAACGTCAATGTTCTCGGCCCCCATTGTAATGTCACCCCCACCTATATTGAGTTCTTCACTGTCTTCTTCAGGTTCCAGGTCAACTACCTTGCCTTTTCCTGCGGGGTGGGCTTTTCCTTCTGTGGGTGCTTCCTGGGTGATGCACGCATCGACAGTGTCACTTTCTGCTTATCTTGCTTTGTTCTCACACCCTCTTTGTTTGGCATAGGCCTTGGCTTGGCGTCAGCGATTTGGGTACCTCTGCAGGTACTTCGCCACTTGCAACCTTCGGGGCAGCTCCGTCAACTGCCATTGCTACCTCTGGGGCAGCTCCCTCAGCTACCATTGGTACCTCCAAGACAGCTCCCTCAGCAACCATTGCCTCTCCAGCACTCACGGTTTCTACGAGCACCGACATGATACTAGACAACAACTCATGTGTTTCCTTTCGCAACTTCTCAAACGTTGAACTTGTTATCAAAGCTTCAATGTACTCACAGTTCATACGCGCCTAAGAGCTCAACACCTCAATTCTCAAAATCCAAAGTGTTTTTCACTGGGAAACCACCTGTAATTTAAAGGCATTTTTGAATTCAAATCTGATCGTTCCCCCCAAACTTCATTCATAAATGTTGGATTGGTGGCAGATTTTCAAAGATATTTCCCTTAAATTCTAACTTAAATGTCAACCCCCCCCTCCATTTAGCCATTTTCCCATTGTCAAGTCATGAACAGTGACCATAACGGTCACTTTCTGGCTTCCCTATGCGGTCCCTTCTTCGATAGCGCATCTCCCTGCGCGTTTCTGTTGACACTATGACATTCCTTTGTTTCGCGCTAGTTGCCCAATCATGTAGCTCCACAACCCAGGCAGTTTAGTTTATAGTCCCACTCCTCCTTTCAACTACCTGGAGCGCTAAGACTGTGCTTCCATCGTATAGTCATCTAGCCGAATCGCTAGTGTATGGCTTCAATCGACTGCCATTCACCCTCCCTGGGAATGGCTCTCCATTTAACTTTACCAACTGAACTGCTCCACCATCGGTAATCTCCTTGATGACATAGGGCCCCAACCAATGCATCCGAAATTTTTCTGGGAATTTATCAAAATTGTTGTCATATAAGAAAACTAAATCATTTACCTTGAAGGTGTGCAGTTTGATGTGTCGATCGTGCCATGCCTTTTTGCGCTCCTTTTGAACTTGTTGATGGAATCCAACTAGAAATCTAGCTTCTTCAAGCTCTGTTAACTGCATGAGCCTCTCCTCCAAGGCTCTGCGATCTGCCATTCCAGTGAATGCTGCTATACGTAGACTAGGTACAATGTACTCCATCAGCATCACAGCTTCCACACCATAAACCAGTCTGAACGACATTTGTCCAGTCAACCTCTTGCAAGTCGTTCTATAAGCCCATAGCACCGCGGGCACACAAACATCCCAGTCGTTTCTTTGAGCATTGCAAACCTTTGTTAGCATGCTCTCCAATATTTTATTAAACACGTCCACTGTCCCATTAGCCTGTGGATGATATGGCATGCTCTTTTGATGGTAAACCTGAAATTCCTCCGTCATCGGGCTAATTGTCTCATTAATAAAATGCGTACCGCAATCGATCATTTAAATTTTTGGACATCCAAACCTTGTTAGTACGTACTCAAAGATGAATTTGGTTGTTGTTGTGCTTGTATAGTCCTTTACAGGTTGCGCCTTTGCCCATATGGTTAAGTACTTAGTCGCGGTGATGATGTACCGTGCACCCGTCTTCTTTCCTAGAGGTTGAATTGGTCCCACAAAGTCAATCGCCCACTTCTCGAAGGGTTGTAACGATATCTGTGGATTGAGCAGGAACTCATCCCTGCACAAGGGTCTGCTATTACTTTGGCATAAGTCCCATGCCCTACAGTACGATTTTGAATCCTTATGCAAGGTCGGCCACCATGAGCCTCAGCGAGGATTTTGTTTCATTCAAACTCTGGCACATAACATCGCAATATTTCATCTGATCCAATTTTGTACAAGTTCCCTACAATGACAAAAAAATTTGTCGTGCACACCACCAGTTCCTTCTTCTGTTGGCTTGTATATCCTTCCGGAGTCGTACCTATCGTCAGGAAGTGTATAATATCTTCAAAGTGGTTTTCTGCGATGTGCACTACAAAGAGATGTGTGTCAAGCAGTCCTTCCTCCAAATTAGCGGGCTCTTCGCAAGTTTCAATGTGCGACAGATGATTAGGTCCTACATTCAATCGTCCTGGTTTCACAATGACTTCAAAATCATATTCCTAGAAAAACAACAACCACCTGCATATCTTCCCCCCCAAAACTGGCTTGTTGACTAGATATTTCAATGCAGAATGGTCTGTATACATCTTAAAATGTCCACCCAACAGATAATGCCTAAACTTCTGGAGCACGTAAACCATAGCTTATCCTTCACGCTCTGTCGTGGAATAATTTTTATCAGCTTTGGACAACTTCCTACCTGCGAACGTTAAAGAGTGATCCAAGTCCCCTTCATGGGCCTGTGTTAGTACTGCTCCCAACGCAATACATGACGCGTCCACATGCAAATGAAATTCCTTCTTCTAATCCGAGAAGACTAGGATCGTCACGGTGACCATTTTCTCCTTTAGCACATCCAAGCTCTTCTGGCATTCTTGTTGCACTAAAAAATGTCACCATGACTATTTACAGTTAGTATGGCTCTATCAACAGTCATGCTATCCTCCTGGGCAAGTCTTATGCCTCTGCTCTCCATGTCAAACTCCAAAAAGAGAGAAAGTCTTTATAAATGTATTTATCTCTGGGTACGCAGGTTCTCTCAACCTTACCTGCGGGTACGCACCCAATGTTCACAAAAGCTGCGTCCTTGTACGCTCTGTATGTAAAGGGGCAGGTGCGTCCCCCTGTAAAGGTCAAAATGCGCAAGTTTCATCTTTAAAAAGTTACTTGTGGTCATTTCTAGAGGCTTCTAGAAGTATGTTTGACGTGTATGAAGCGCCTCCAGATGGTTCATGTACCCCTACCAAAGAGGAACTTATCCCATCAATAAGGGAGCTATCCCATCCAAAGAGGGGATTATCCCATTGATGGTGGACCTGAATAACTTCCTCTTGAGCACTATAAATACAGGCATTGGGCCAGAAGGAGGAGAGGTTGGAAGCTAAACATTTCTAAGGGTAGATGTTGCAGGAATTAGGACTCCCATTTAGAAGCTTGTGAGGAGAGATTGCCATCTTTGCTTGTTCTATTTGGAAGTGGGTGAGCTTTGTCAAAGTAAAGGAGAACTCTTGATGGACCCTGGGAAGGACTTGCACAACAACAAGGCTCAGGTTGTAATTGTTCCTTTTGTTTCCTATTAATGCAAATGAGTCCATTCTTCTCAATAACTTGTTATTTATGAGTTGTTTCATGTACTCCTTGGTCTATGTGTTAAATATGTTTTATTCTATGAGATTATCAAGTGTTATTTAATCGTTTGATTGTTAGTGGATGCAGGTTTCAAAGTGAAGGAGGAGCTCATCCGGATCAGCGGGGCTGGACTGCTACAACAGTGTTGGACTACAGGTAGGATCTAAACACTTGATTTCTTATATAGTAAATGCATTTTTAGAGAAGGATTGCTCTTGTTTGTCTTGTTTGTCACTAGAGAGTCTTAGGCTCCTAGGGAGGTTGGTTGTGTCCGCGCAATCGACTCTTTCCGCCTGACAAATTGGCGACTCCGCTGGGGACTCCATTGATGTGAAAGTATTTTCCTTTGTATGCAACTTTGATCTGAGAAAAGTCATTTCTTTTCTGGTTTTTGGCTCTGTGACTTTGCATTTGGGTGCGTTAGCTTAGGGTTAGATTGAATTTAGTTTTTCTTGGTTTTTTCAGTAGGACGCACCCTCTGAGTATTGCACAGTGCGTCCTTGTACGCACTGTTGCTGTGTGCATAGAGCGGGCCCGCACCTGGCTTAACTGGTTGCCTGCGTCCCCTGCTAAAAATTAAGAAATTTCCATTTTTTGCATTTTTTCTCTTGGATTTTGCTTTTTATTAGTTTTTACTGCCCAGATCTATTAGTCTCTTGTCAAAGATTTTCACCTGAACTTGTTTCGATAGCATTGAGTGTTTTAGTGGATTTCATAGAAGTTTAAGCCCTAGGGTTTGATTTTTGAGTAGGTCTTGTAGTGACTTTGGCGGCAGAAGTTGTCAAGCCTTAGATCTCTCTGGTTTTGTCAGCCTTCTTAGAAGTCAGACCTGTCATAAAGTCTACCTGTGAGAGAAACTTACCTTTGAGTTGTCTCTTTGGCAAATTTCGAAGTACTTGTTGATTGAGTATTGAATTCCATTTTACAAAAAGAACAAAAAGATTTGAGTTTTGTTTTGACTAGTCTTTTGATTCTGCATTAGCTGGTCCTTGACTTGATTTTGGTCAAGTAAAACAACCTAGAATCATATTTGTAGGCTTTTGCCTCGTTAGGTTTGCTTAGAGTAAATTTCTTTTTGATTTGCTTGTGAGTCAAATTTTTCATAGATTTTATAGCTTTTAAGATTGATTTTCGTTAAAATAGATTTATATGCTTTGTTAAATAAGAGAAAATACAAAAACGTCTCCTTTGAAAAGTTTTGTTTCAAGTAGCTTTGAAGAGTTTTGAAAGAGAAAGAGTTTTCGTGCACGTAAGGAGTGGTCATGTTTGTATGCTTGAAAAGATAAAGAAAATTGTTTCTTTGATTGTCTTTACTAAGAAAGTTGTTTTCTATAAAATTTGCATCTCTCAACTCTCTTAGTTAGGAATTTCATTGAAAGAGGAAAATAGTGTAAATCATCTTAGGTGCATCTTTGTAGTGGTTTGAGTCGAGTCTACACACCATTGGTTTCACTTCCGCTACCCTTTGTCTTTAAGAAAAACCATAAAATTAACGCTTAAAGTAAAATCAACGTAGTAACTTTTATTTACTAGGGCTCTGAAACACCAATTTAGATCAGGCTAGTGTCTTGGAGTAGGAGAGTAATTAACTCTCCAAGACAACAAAACCAAACAAGTAGCTTATCTTGTGATAGAATAAATCCAATTGTCTCATTTGTACTCTGGGAAAGCTCCTCTTAAAGGAGAAGCACGAGCTCTTGTCCGAACCAGTGAGGGGATCAATCCCCCCTCGTTGGGAACGACGCCAGACACGCACGTATTACAAACGGTAAACCTCGGATTAACCATTGTCGAGGAGCCAGGGGTCACTTGTCGGTAAACCTTGGATTATTGTCAAGGAACCGGCAAGGGGATTGAGCTTGATACTCTGCCCTTGCGTGCTGTCGGAGTGTAGACTGTTCCCCCAGGTGCATTTGTTGCGGTTGGTAACCTTAGTGACCATTATCTTTAGGATTCTACCGAGGTGACGGTGGAGGGAAGATCCCACTGTACCTGGAGCAGACGTCGGCTAGACTCACTTGGATTTTCCGGGGGGTTCACTTCACTCGAGACGGTTAAAGTGGAGGAACTTGTGTCGGTCTATTCATTGAGCAGGTTGTCGGGGTAACTGTTCCACCCGCCACTTCTGTACTGAATCCGGCGATGTTGGGTTTCATTACCAACTAGCGTTTTCGGTCTGGAAGGCTACTGTTTGTGCTTGGTTTGACGCCCTAGATTCTTTAGGCATGTGATTCAAATTTGTTTGGTTCTTTAGAGACTTTAGGTGGTTTGATTTGAGATTTTACTTTGTTTTCGTGTGTAGTAGTTAAAAGTTTTTAACTGTGGCGGAATTACCGAGACAGTCCCGTAGACTTCGGGGCCAGTCTCCTGAAGTTGTTTCTGTGGCCGAATTTTTGAGAAGATCCCGTAGACTTAGGGGTGAACCTCCTCGAGACAACCCCAGTAATATAGAGGGTTTGAAGGTCCTTGTAACTCCTCCTAGTGGCAGTAGAGTAGGTTCACCTGAAGAAGGAGAATCTTCCTTGGTAGTCCATTCAGATTACCAAGGCCTAGAGACAGGTTATAATCCCGAAGCTGTTACAGTTTCTGAGCTTGTTGGTAGTTTTTCGTCTGCTAGTGATACAGGCAAAGAACCTGAAATATCTGAACCTGTTACTCCGACTTCTAGTGTTCCAGATTCACTAAGAGTAGAACGAGTTATCACCGAAAATCTTCCTAGTGGTCTGATTGCTATCGAAGAACTTGCTCCAGAGGAAGAAATAGGCGTCTCTAACCTTGAAGATCAACTTACTATTGATCTCAGGGAGCGTGAATCTCTCTTTTACAGTCCTCCTAGAAGTACTACTTGGTACCTTTCGTTAACCAATTATTTAGACAACTCAGGGGTAGGTTTTTCTACACCTCGTACTCCCTTTCCACATGGAGGTATTTATACTCCTGTAATGGAGGTATGTAAATATGTCTGGTCAGTCGTCCGTGTTTACTCAAACTCCTGAATCTTTCTTACACGGCGGTCCTTCTGTTCCCACCGGGTATCAATCACTTTCTGGTACCTTTGCGGGGGCATCTCCTCAACCCGTTGATCATGGGTTATTAGCTGGAAACAATGGTAATATACCATTGGGTGTAGGAGACATTTACATGATGTCAGGTTCAGTTCCCGTTTCCCAACCTCAAGGTGGCCAATTACCGCCTGGGGGGCAGCCTCAGTTAACGCCTGGGGGGAAACCTCAAGGTACACCATTCGTGTCTGGGGGGCAACCTCAAGGTCAGTATGTACCTATGGTGCAATACATGCCTCAAGGTCAACCCCAGCCTCAATATGTACCCCAAGGTCAACCTCAGTATCAATATTTACCCCAAGGATGGCAACCTCAAGGGTATCAACCCCAAGGGTATCAACCTCAAGGGTATCCACCTCAAGGTCAGTCATATGTTCAAGGTATGGGAACTGCACCTTTCAATTATCAATCCTATCCTCAATCCGGTTATGGATCTCAGTATCCTCAACCTGTTATGGGTCAATACCCCGGAATGTTAGTATGGGATCCATCACAGGGTCAACAGGTGTTGCAGCCAAGTATGCAGTTGGTACCTCAAGCTGGACAACCCGTAGTTTCTGGTCCACCCCAGCAACCGCAACCTGTCCAGTCAAATGTTCAAACTTCTGTAACTTCGGTAGTTACTCAGCCGCCAATTGCACCTAGTACTCCATCTCAAACGGCTGCTCCAACTACCGCTACATCTGCCGCACTTAATTCTGGAGTATCGACGGCTCCGGTTTCTACTGTCTCTGTAACCACTCCTCAGACATCTTTACCGTTGTCTGGATCTACGATTAAAACCACGGTCCAGATGCCTACAGGTCAGCCTGGTATAAGTATGGTTGTCACTACTCAACCTCAATTTGTTCAACAACCGTACCAGGGACAGTACCAACATGGGCAAGCTGTCCAACAGCCGGTTTACCAGTATCATCCGTATCCTGGGTACACTTATCAACAACCTCAACAACCCCAGTACGGTCCGGTTAATCCTGGTTTTCCAGGAGGATATAATATCCCTAATGCGACTCCTGTTCCTAGTTATCCTGGATATCCTCCTCCTGGGACTGGTCTTGTGACCCAGAGTTTTAGAGATCCTAACCGGCAGTTACCGTTTATCGCAACTTTGGATTTACCAGACTTGACGCGCCTAATGAACGATCCAATTCAATATCTTCCGTTCTGGCCGCCAATGCCAAATAAGTTGCCCAGTGATATACCCAAGTTCGAAGGTAAGTCTGGAGAGGATCCGTCCAATCATGTGATGACTTACCACCTCTGGTGTGCTTCAAATTCTATCTCGGATGATTCGATCCGCTTACGTCTTTTCCAGCGTACACTCATTGGTCTCGCGGCCAAGTGGTACATTGAGTTACCACGGGCCTCTTTTTACAATTTCAGCCAGTTAGCTACCTCGTTCTTAACTCACTTTCAGTTGCCGGTCAGATACGATAACGGCACGGAGCTATTAACTTCCCTAAAACAATCGACGTCCACGTATATTTCTGATCACATTCATGAGTGGAGACGTCGAAGAAGGCTAGTGAAAGTTTTTATTCCGGACCAAATCTTAGCTGAATGGTTTGTTAAATCATTATTACCGAAGATTACTGAAGATGTAGCTAAGGCCGGAGTAGTTACTGAGGAGCAAGTCATTGCTCAGGCACAGTACCTTGACTTAGTTTACACTCAGTCGGGTACGTTACACGAGAAGATTCCAGATCTTCCAAAATCAAATCAAATCGCTGTTGCTCCTTCGGGATCTCATGCCGCTGATGGTATGATTGGTATTGTGAATACAAAGAGCAAGAAGAAGTCTTCCAAGACTTCAACTACTCCTATAATCACTTTGCCCGATTCCCCGACAGGAGAGTCTTCTCCTGAACTTTCCGCCGATATTCACGCTGTAGAGTCATCTACGGCCAAATCAAAAAACGGTGGGAAGAAGAAAGGAAAGAAGAAGGCTAAAGCAGACAAGGCTCCAAAGGAGAAAACGGAAAAGTCGGAAACCAATGACGAAAAACGCAAACCTCGATATCCTTGTCTTATTTGTGAAGAAGATCATTTTACGAGAGATTGCCCTCATCAAGCCGAGGTTGTGAAAATAGTCAAAGGTTCTCCCACTCCTGCTGTGTTAAAAGATCCATTTCCAAAGCAGGAAAGTAAGATGATAGGTTCTTCCTCGACTGCCAGTGAAGAACCCATTTTGATGATGTCTCATGTGAGGATTGCGACTCGATCGCAAGATTATGGTAGTAAGAATCCTGTTGATGGTAAGGAAGCAGAATCTTCTCATTCTATTCCATCAACCTCAGCTCCTGGTTCCGATCCACTACAGATCGAGAAACCTAACCCTGATCTAGTAATCAAACCGCCCACCAAGGGTGTACTTCGAAGGTCTGCTTTCAATCCACATGCAAGAGCGGCCCAGAATTACAAAATTGTTGAGGACTTAGCTGTTTCACCCTCAGCAATGTCGCCTTTAGAAGTGCTGCAATCATGCCCAGCACAACGAAAATTACTTTTGTCGGCTATCGGAGCTGTTGATGTTCAGGACCCGAACCCGATAATCTTCGATCTAGAAAATAGTACACCGCGTCTACCCCATCAAATGGCTTTCCAAATTCCATTGATAGTCAAAAACATGCCTATTCATCGGACTGCGATTGATGAGGGAGCTTCTACGTGTATTATGTCGATTCAATGTTGGAGATCACTTGGTTCTCCTTCGTTGAACCAATCCCCGACCATCCTTAAGGCCTTTGATGGCCGTGGGTTCCATCCGTTTGGTATTCTACAGGAATTGCCTATAGGGGTAGAAGGCAAAACCGTTAGTCTGGATGTGGAGGTGGTTGATGCCCCTCTAGACTACAACCTTATTTTGGGTCGAAGTTGGTCATATGCTATGACAGCAGTCATTTCGTCGGTCTTCAGAGTAATAAAGTTTCCATATAACGGTAAGATCGTGACCATTGATCAGCTGTCATACTTTTCATCCGACCCAGCCTCTTCAGAGAGTATCCAGCATGTCAGTAAGACGACAATCCCTTATAGGGACGTTGGCGTAGGTTTAGTTAAAGATTCCGGTTTACTGGGAACTTTTCCTTTCCCTCCAATCAACGCAGACTCTTCATTTGCATCAATTCATATGATTACATCAGAAAACATTATTTATGATGATCCTTGGATCGTCCCATCTGAATCTGAGATAGACTCATTCGGTGATGCTATGCCTTTGAGTCCATATGAAATTGTTTATGAAGCTGTCATGTCTTTTACCGACACGTGTTCAACCGAAATCGGCCAAATGAATGAGGTCAGTGAAGAATCACTTTTCACATCAACCTTAGAACGGATAGCGTTTCCCGAAGTCGTGTCATCTGACGAACAACTTCACGAAATCCTAAGTGTAGACGATCTACCATGGGAAGATCTCCATCACAGATCTTTGTTTTTACCTAAGGATGATGCTTTTGAAAATGATTTTTCATCTATCTTTACCGCTGAATATGTCAAAGACGCTCAGAATCCAACGAAACATTCTGATTCAGAGTTGAATTTAGGGAATATTTCTCGCACTATTCCCATTGATATTTCAGTGAAGCCCGGAATTGAGGAGAACATTCATATAGGTGCCTCATGTATAGAAGATGAAATCCAAACTTACAAGGCCCTATTCCAAGAATTTCGCGATGTGTTTGCCTGGTCTTACGAGGAAATGCCGGGAATCGACCCTGCCATTGTTGTTCATGAAATAAAGACCTACCCGGATGCTAAACCCGTCCGGCAATGGTTGCGTCAGATTCACCCTCGGAAAGCGGCTGCGATTAAAGCAGAAGTCGAAAAGCTGTTGAAAGCAGGTTTCATTTATCCAATCCTGTTAACGGATTGGGTATCGAATATTGTTCCGGTTAACAAGAAACAAGGAACAATAAGAATCTGTATCGACTATAGGGATATAAATCGAGCTTGTCCAAAAGACAACTATCCTACGCCTTATATCGATCAAATTATTGATGATTGTGCCGGAAGTGAAATGTTTTCCTTTATGGATGGTTTTTCGGGCTATAATCAAATCAATATTCTACCTGCCGACCAACCAAAAACGGAATTCATTTATCCATGGGGGACATTTGCTTATTGCAAATTACCTTTTGGGCTTAAGAATGCCGGGGCCACTTTTCAACGGGCGATGTCTTATGCATTTCATGACATCAAGCACATTGTGCAACCGTACCTCGATGATTTGCCTGCTCATTCTTTACACCGAGCTGATCACCTTGTCCACTTATGAGCAATCTTTATGAGGTGTCGGCATTATCGAATTCGGTTGAATCCCCACAAGTGTGTGTTCTGTATTGAGACGGGTCGATTGCTGGGATTTGTTGTTTCAAAAGCCGGCATTCGCGTCGATCCCTCGAAGGTCGAAGTTATCATCAAATTGCCTCCTCCTTCGAGTTTGCGCCAACTCCAAAGTTTGCAAGGGAAAGCGAACTTTTTACGCTGATTCATTCCAAACTACGCCGAGGTCACTAAAGGTTTTACACGGTTGTTGAAACAGAACGCTCAATTCTTTTGGGACGAGATTGCCCAACAATCTTTTGATGCACTTAAACACGCGTTGACCCATGCACCGTTGTTGCATCCTCCCAACTACAACCACGACTACTTCTTATACCTCGCAGCTTCGCATTCCACTATTGGAATGGTGTTAGTTCAAGAAGATGAATTCGGCGCGGAACATGTGATATATTATCTTAGTAGGACATTAAACCCCACTGAGCTAAAATATTCGCATGTGGAGAAATTGGCCCTGGCAGCTGTTCAAGCTGTCCAGCGTTTTCGTCACTACATTCTTCTCCGTAAAACTATAGTTATTTCGGATTGCAACCCTATGATTTATATCTTGACAAAACAACTGCTAGGGGGCAAGTACTCTAAATGGATCGTTATCCTGCAAGAGTTCGACTTGGAGTTTGAGAAGTCCAAGTCTAAGAAATCCTTAGTTTTTGCGGAATTGATGTGTGATTTCCCGCGTGCTGACACAGAAACTGTGGCAGAGGAGTCCATTGCGGACGAATCTTTATTTCTTATCAGTACTTTAGATCCGTGGTACGGGGATATAATCATCTATCTCCAAACCCAAACCTTTCGGCCTGAAGCTTCAAAGTCGGAACGTCGAAAAATTCAGTTTCAATCCCAGCAATACAAGATTATTGGAGATACACTTTATCGCCGGGGGGCAGACTTAGTTTTTCGACATTGCTTAACTCACGAAGAGGCTGAGAGGGTTTTGAACGATTGTCACTCTGGAGCATGTGGCGGTCATATGTCTGGGTATGCCACAGCTCAGAAGGTGTTGCGCGCTGGCTATTTCTGGCCATCTATGTTTAAAGATTGTATCATTGCAGTCCGGAAGTGCCACAACTGTCAAGTGTTTGATCGCAAGATGCACGCACCACCTGCTCCTCTCCACCCTATAATTGTCGTTGGTCCATTCGCCAAATGGGGTATCGATTTTATTACTTGTAACCCTCACTCGGTCGGGGGGAATGCGTATATCATCCTCGCGGTTGATTATTTTACTAAATGGGCCGAGGCGATGCCTACATTCGACGCAAGCAGCAAAACAACTGCAGTTTCGTATTCAATCATATTATAACTAGGTTTGGTGTCCCACAAACAATCATCACTGACCATGGGAGCCATTTTCGAAACATCATGATGACTAAGCTTACAAGCCAGCTTGGTTTGCGCCACGATAGCTCTACTCCTTATTATCCGCAAGCCAACGGTTTGGTTGAGTCTATCAATAAAGTTCTGGTTATCATGATCCGACGAACCATTGGTATTCATCGGTCGAATTGGCATAACATGTTATTTTCAGCGCTATGGGCATACCGAACCTCGGTGAAAACTTCAACAGGGTTCACTCCTTTCCAGCTAGTTTATGGCTTGGAAGCTGTGTTACCCATTGAATGCGAAATCCCATCACTTCAAATGGCTGTCGAATTACTTCCAGCTACTTCCGAAGAGGAGAAGCGTTTATTATACTTAGCTAAATTAGATGAGACTCAACGCGACGCTGCATTGGCAATCGAGACTCACGCGAAGCGAATGAAAGCTCAGTATGATAGAAATGTGACCCCTCGAAGTTTTTCGGAGGGAGACGTAGTGCTATTATATGATCAAGCTAACGATAAGCTAGGTGCTGGAAAATTCGTTCCTATGTGGCATGGACTCTACATTGTAAAGCGAAAGCTAGCAAAAGGGGCTTATGAGCTGGTAGATTTTGATGGGGACTCTTTGGGTAAACCCAGAAATGGACTTTACCTAAAGAGGTATTATGCTTAAATGGTGGGTATGGAGAATTTTTAGTTAGGTTAGGTTTTCTTTCTATCTAGTATGTTTGTTAGTTTGGTTAGTGTGCTTAGCTTAGAGAGTGTGTTTTTCGTCGTTATTCTGGCTTATCTTGGTTTTACTCTTGATATTGCAGATGTCGACGCCTCTCTAAACATACATTGGATTTGCTGATGGTGCTTGTCGTAGTACACAAAATATCTCTTCCGCAGCTTGGGTTATCTATTCGCCCTCTGACGAGTTAATTTCTATGCATGGAGTAAGCCTCGGTCAAACGACGAACAACATTGCAGAATACAATGCAGTGGTTGAATTATTATCTGAATCTATTTCATTTGGAATTCGACGTTTGATAGTGAGGTTAGATTCTGAACTTGTTGTATTACAGCTTAATAGAGTATATGCCATTAGAAATCCTGTGTTATTAAGGTTGTTTTTGAGAGTGCGTCTCTTGGAACGTGAATTTGATTACATTGAATATCAGCATATTCCAAGGTCTTTAAATACATTAGCAGATGCAATTGCTTCTCGAATGTTGGATAGACATTTACAATAATCATGCAAGTAAATTTAAAAACATTTCATCACATATGTTAAACAAGATAAGCCGGTAATAGTGATATATATATAGATAGGAGTGTGTCAAAAAAATATACATCGTTTTCGATCATAGGTTGAAAAACACCTTATGATCGGCAAAAATGATAAGTACAAAAAGCCAAAAATGTCATATGTGTCTACAAAAGTGACTAGCCAATCACTGGTGGTGCTCCCTATACGACACCACTGCACGGGCTACCTTACACAAAAACCTTCTAAACGGTCCAGGGACTGCGACTACATAGCGCTGAAGTCTGATAGGAATATCATCTATGGTAGTCTCAGTATATCCACCGTCAGACGCTCTAGATCCTGCTCCAACTCAGCTAGTGACTCTGCAGCCGCGTCCTGTGGAGCCGGTACCGGTGCAACTGGATGTCTCCTCTCAAAAGGCCGGAGGTTGGCTGGGCGCTGTGGACCAACATCTGCATTTTGAAAATTTTTACTGTCAGTTTTGAGACGATATATATAAAAAACAAAACAATATATAATTTGAAAACTTGTGAAAAATAAAGTACCTCTGTCGTCCCATTGTTCTCCCTGTGGAAGAACCATGTCTGGATCACCTCGAAAATCTACTCCGGCATACGGAAAGTCCTGGATCGAAAAAACCTGGTCCTCTAACCAGGGAATCGAACAACTGCCGCGCCCTCGTCAGGATGTCGGGCCATCACCGTAACCCATCGTATCAGCTTTGGCTCCCGAGGACCCAAGATATCAACAGTGAGTTGCTGAGGGATCAGCATCGGAACTCTCTCTAAGGCAAAGCTCATAACTAGAGGCCCATATCCAAAGGTCTTCAGTTGTCCGTTCTTTGCCCTAGTCAGTTGGCCCTTCATATTGGCCGACACAGCATCACACTAGTTGAAAATGGTGCCTTGGAAACAGTCAATCGCCATCCGCATTTGGGACCCGGTGGCAATATGTAAAGTGGTTGCACCGCAAATTCTGGTAACCGTGAAAGCTATAACATTGAGTTCACGCCGAGAGATGTGTTTGATTTCTACGCCTTTCGCATGGTGTTGATTGGGTATGCACCAATCTGCCCGGAGACTAGCAAGGGATTGGCCACCCGGCCTAGTCCCGGCTAGATTGAGTTGCTCGCCCCTATTTGGCAAGCCAGTGAGAAAGTATATGTCAGAGGGCTCTATCTCGAGCTGGTGCCCTCCGATGTAAAAGCATTGCTCATGAATGTTCCATCTCTCAACCAGCCACTCCAAGAATCTCACCTGAGCCCTCATGCCAGGTATGGCCCAGTATTTATATAGTCCACATGCTTTTAGGGCATCAATGGAAGGTTGGTGATTAATTGCGGCTAAATCAACGTCCTCGTGCTCTCTTTCTCTCCAATCCAACATGGTGAGTGCCCTACACACCAAGAAACAAAGATTAGAATTAGTTTAGGAAATTTCAAATGGTTATTTTTGGGTTTTGGGGTTTCAAATTCCGCCCTTCGCGGGGGACGCACCCCGCGTTTAGGACACAGAGCGACGGGACACAGCTGGCCTGAAGGTGGGCTGCGTACCCCGACCTTTTTCCTGTGTGGGAAAAAGTCGGGGGACGCAGGTCACCCTTAGGGCACCTGCCTACCCCGCAGAGTGGATTTTAAAACCCAAAACCCCCCAAAAACCAAAACTAAAACCTAAAACAAAATTTTAATCGAATGAAATTGAAGAGGAGGATGTTGTGAAATACCTGGGAGAGACGGCGTTCGATTCTGACGGTCGGATTCTCCGCAGCGACCACGGGAAGTTTCTTGCCAAAAGCCCTTTTTTCAACCTCAACAGTAAAATGGTAAAAATGACATGGTAAAAAGTCTTTTTATAGGTTTTTTGGATGAATGAATGCTAGGTTTGTTCATTTTTCACCATGGAAGGATATTTTTCAATGCATTTTTGCCTATCTTAAACAGGTATGAGTAATGTGTCGTTTTTGTGCAGGACAAAGGGATTTAGAGGGAAAATTGTCATTTTTCACGAACCAAAATATCAGAGTCATCTTTTAAGCCCTTTTCTGACTCCTAAAATATGAAAAGATTGCCGAGCGTTTCTTTTACACTCGTTAAAACGGAATTAAAAGACGATCCCCTTATAGCTCTTTTCTGACCGTAAAATCAGGAAAAGATTGTCGGGTTTTTGTCGTTTCAAACTCGATACTGGAAATAAAACGACGTGTCCTTGATCGCTTTTTACTTTTCAGGTCAGTGGCACTAATTATGAAAGTACTCCTTGGTCGCAAGATCAATCGGTTCCCCCAAGTATTATTTTATACTTTTTCGGGCTTGAGGGACACAAATCTATGAAAAAGTTCAACTTGGAGTCTTCTTAAGTTTTTCAGACTCTCTAAAATTGAAAAACGCCGAGTTTCTCCTATACTGGGCTCGTTAAACATTTCACAGTAAAGGACCTGTTCAATTACAAACAGGAACGAACCACTCCTTCCTAGGGTTCGAATCAAAACTAGGTTGGACTCATCCGAAGGATGAGCTTATAATCAAGCATATGTTATCCTCCTCAAGCTTGTTAAAAATAAAGAGGTACTTGCCAGAAATGGTGGGGGAAAAGAGAGAAGAATGAGCCTATTTGTTATCTTTTGTCTCAGAAGAAACTTTATTACCACTCTTGGACACGACACTTTTCATTCACCTGGGTTGGGAAATCCTTTACCTCACAGTTGATCAAACCACTTTGAAAGACTTCAGCCGGGTTCCGGGGATTAACTTTGAGTCGTTTATCACCAGCCCATCTGTCGTGTCGTTATGTGTTCAAGAGGTATGCAAGCAAAACTTTCATCTGCAAAATACTTGTCATCCATTTGACCATCCCTGAGTCAGTCCTTACAGCAACATTTCTTCAACTTGAAGAAATGATTTCGTGTTGTGGGCTTGCCTACAACGGGTCGCTTTCTATCGACATCAGCACATTATCTAGAGAGATGACTTAGAAATCGTCAGTACCTTGAAGTCTGCATGCATCAATGGCAGGTTTCTCGCCTTTGACGTCAGTTTACATCATTGACTTTCGATCAAAGGATTCCGTGAAATGTTCGACATCAACTCATTCATTCACATCTCATGGATTGTACTGGGTACTTTGAGAACCATTGACATTACTGGTGGTCTCTCTCACACTTGTTAACAGTTTACATCATCGACTGGTAATCAAGTGGTTTCTACCATGTTCGACATCAACTCATTTATTCACATGGCTAGAATCGTACCAATTCGGGAAGTAGAAATGAAGACCCTGGATCTAGTTTCCACCATCCAGGCTGCGAGGAGTTTTGTATTCATTATCTAAGTAGACTAATCATAAACAGATGGCTGCGCCCATACTGTGTCTACAAAAGTCTATGATTATGATGTACTACAAGATCATTCCTGTATCAGAGTAGTTAGTCTGTTAGTTAAAGTTTTGATCTGAGTATGGGAATGCCTACCTCAGTGATGATATAATCTTATACATGTATTTTGTGTTGAAAATTGCAGGTTCTGACCAGGCTCTCCACGAGATAATCCTTGAAATGATAAAGTGCTTCACCCTTCCTAGATAATACAAAACCCTAATCTATTACAGGCTTCGCACTTTAGGGGGCAATCTGTTACACTAAAAAATGTCACCATGACTATTTACAGTTAGTATGGCTCTATCAACAGTCATGCTATCCTCCTGGGCAAGTCTTATGCCTCTGCTCTCCATGTCAAACTCCAAAAAGAGAGAAAGTCTTTATAAATGTATTTATCTCTGGGTACGCAGGTTCTCTCAACCTTACCTGCGGGTACGCACCCAATGTTCACAAAAGCTGCGTCCTTGTACGCTCTGTATGTAAAGGGGCAGGTGCGTCCCCCTGTAAAGGTCAAAATGCACAAGTTTCATCTTTAAAAAGTTACTTGTGATCATTTCTAGAGGCTTCTAGAAGTATGTTTGACGTGTATGAAGCGCCTCCAGATGGTTCATGTACCCCTACCAAAGAGGAACTTATCCCATCAATAAGGGAGCTATCCCATCCAAAGAGGGGATTATCCCATTGATGGTGGACCTGAATAACTTCCTCTTGAGCACTATAAATACAGGCATTGGGCCAGAAGGATGAGAGGTTGGAAGCTAAACATTTCTAAGGGTAGATGCTGCAGGAATTAGGACTCCCATTTAGAAGCTTGTGAGGAGAGATTGCCATCTTTGCTTGTTCTATTTGGAAGTGGGTGAGCTTTGTCAAAGTAAAGGAGAACTCTTGATGGACCCTGGGAGGGACTTGCACAACACCAAGGCTCAGGTTGTAATTGTTCCTTTTGTTTCCTATTAATGCAAATGAGTCAATTCTTCTCAATAACTTGTTATTTATGAGTTGTTTCATGTACTCCTTGGTCTATGTGTTAAATATGTTTTATTCTATGAGATTATCAAGTGCTATTTAATCGTTTGATTGTTAGTGGATGCAGGTTTCAAAGTGAAGGTGGAGCTCATCCGGATCAGCGGCGCTGGACTGCTACAACAGCGTTGGACTACAGGTAGGATCTAAACACTTGATTTCTTATATAGTAAATGCATGTTTAGAGAAGGATTGCTCTTGTTTGTCTTGTTTGTCACTAGAGAGTCTTAGGCTCCTAGGGAGGTTGGTTGTGTCCGCACAATCGACTCTTTCCGCCTGACAATTCTTCATTCCAACAAAACATAACATCCTTCTTTAGTAGTTTTTCCATCGGCGCGATGATCTGGGCATAGCTCTTGATGAATTTCCCATAGTATCATGTATTCCCCAACATTGTATGCAGCTGTTTCACACTCCTTGGTGCCTCCAAATTGATTATGACTGCGATCTTCGCAGGGTCTACCATCAAGCCTTGTCTGCATACCACATGACCCAACAAGATCCAAAAAGGGACACAAACAAACATTTCTTCAGATTGAGCATGATCTAGTACCTCCGACATGTATCTAGCATCAAGCACAGAATTACCACATGGCGCTTTACCAATCCAAACACTGTCCAATCGTCAAAGTATACCTCCAGAAAATTGTGAATGAAATCCTTGAACACTGCGATGACTACGTGTGAAAAGATCGTCGACGCATTCTTCAGCCCAAAAGGCATCATTGTATACTAGAAGCATCCCCATTCAGTCGTGAAGGTCGTCTTACTTCTATCCTCCAACGCGATCTTGATCTGATGGTACCCAGAGAACCCATCAATGAACGAATATGCTTCTTGGCCACCAACATTATCCAAGCCCTCATCGGTGAATGGAGTTGGGAAGGGATCATGCACGCAGGCATCATTCAACTTCTTGAGATCCACACATATCTTTATTTCTTCCTTCTGCTTCTTTTCCTGGACCACTATTGGGCTCACCCAATCAGATTCTTCCACCGGTTCAATAATACCTGCCACGAGCATCTTGTCTAACTCTAAGCGGACCCTTTCTTTGTACTTCAGATTGAGGCGGTAAGGTCTTTGCTTCATAGGTTTCACGTCTGGTTTTAGGGTGATCTTCATGACACCCAGGTCCCCTATTATCCCTTTCATATCTGAAAAATTTGTGGGAAATAGATCATGATATTCGCAGAGTAGTTCAGCGACCTTATCTACTGTCGCATCATCCCAATAGTCCCCAATCTTTGCAAACTTTGGCTCTGCCTCCGTGCCAATGTTCACCTGTCTGGTTTTGAGTGGCTTGGTTATGTCTGGGTTCTCTAGTTGTAGTCCTTCAACTTTGTGGTGACCTTCAGTCTCTGGAATATTAATCTTCCTTGGGTCTTCGTCTTCTTCTTCCGTTGTTACATTGTAGCACTCCAGCACGTGGCTCAACTGGGTAGTCCAATCAGGTTGAATCAAATCTAGAGGATCCTGCAGTATCTTGAAATTTTTTTACTTAACCTCATCCAACGCTTCATCGATAGATTCAAATCCATCCTCAAAACTGAACGTCATAAAAAATCCTTGGGGCAAAACATCCCATTCTTCGGTGCCATGGCGAGTTCCGTCTCCAAGTACCAATTCATTGGTATAACATCCAAGGTATGACAAAACAAATGGACCCACTATGGTTGAGGCTTCGCTCCGTACACTTCAATCCATTTGGCCAAATGGTCGCGTGGATCATTTCTTCCATCATACTTTTCTATTAGTCACACCTTCGGATGACCAAAGCGTACCCTCATCATCCTCCTATATTTGCGCCAATCATCAAAACTATCTTTGTGCATACCCCACCATCTTGTGAGCATAGCATGCAGGACCCAATCCAATGCCTAGAAGAGATGCTTGTCTAGTACTTCCCTTTCAAATGCATCCAAAAAGTGATCAACATCAGTTAACCCATCATAGTAAGGCATATTTCTTACCTCTGATGATACACAACGCAACGACTTGGTCATCATATTACAGTGCAGCGTAGATACTTCATGCAGTTTATTCCACCAGTGCTTCAGTTCTTCGTCTGAATATGATGTGCAGGAGCTCTCGCGGTCCCACACAATACGTTCGTATGCTGTCAGATTCACCCAATCCTGATTCCACACCATTATTTTGTAAATCTGGTCCAAATCGTCATCACTTTCATAATCGCGGACTGGTTCAGTATAGCGTGGTGCTTCTACAGGGTCCAGTGGCACCACTATGCGAAGCAATTTCTTCTCAAATATCATCTTTCGCTTCTTCAGATTGATTACCACATTCATGGCAGTGGCCCAATCGATCCCAAGGAGCGTGGGGTAGGGATTGTTGCCATCCAAAATCTCTATCACTTCAAAATCAGCTAGTGTGCTCACGCCTTCGATATCAACTGTTACCCCCTGCAACCTCCCCATTAGGATGATTTTTTGTTGATTTGTCATCCTTAATTGAATCAGAGACCACTGTAGCACAAGTCTCCCCATTCTTTCCCATGTCCGTTTCGGCAAAACGTTCGCATCGGACCCTATGTCCAAGATAACTTGGTCCATTTCTCATTCTCCTATCTGTGCGGTGAGTCTCATCTCATGTCCAGTCCTTGCCTTATGCTTACCAAGCTTTCTAACCACGCACAGTCTGTCAGTAACATTTTCCTTGCTAGCGCACCTATTGATTAGCTCCTGCAGTCCCTTCACAACCTTGCTATCGTGGAGCAGTTTCATGCAGGTCTCCAAGAATGTGGTAATCATGGACGGGTCCATTTCTTCAGCCAGCTTCTCTTGACTCCCTGAGGTAGAGGCCTTAGCGAAACTTTTCTTCGCTTCCATAAATGTTTCTTTTGCACGTTCTAGATCAAACCCGATCTCCTTTTCTGGTGCTTTGCGGACCCACTCACCTTCTTCAGGCTGCTTCCCCTTATCCTCACCAGTCATCGCTCCACTCCGCAGCACAATATTTACCTTAGGGTCTTCCTCGCGAGGCTCAGCCCTCATCATCTGCAGGTTCTGAGTCAGTTATTGAGGTTGTGCCCCTTCTCGCATATCTTAGCTAACAATATAGGGAAATCCTTCGTTGCATGGTCAAACTGAGTACAATAGCGACATGACAGCCGCGTCGGGTTCGGGCAGTCTTAGGCGTAGTGTCCTAGTCCTCCACAGTTGTAACAAATATCCTACCCTCAACCTTTACCAGGTCCTCCTCCACCTCGGCCTCATCCGCACCCCTTATACTCACCTCACACTCCTCCAGCGCCTTGGTCCGGAGGCCACATTTCTGCCTACACCTTGTATGCAGGTATGCTTTCCATATAACTCCGATAATTGCGCACATCATGACCCACAGATTGACAGAAGTTGCAGAAGAGTTGTTGCGGTGTCTGTACGAATTTCTACAGGGAATGGCAATTGTCTGTCACATGTTTCCTAGCTACTTGACAGATATCACACCATAGCACGGACCCTGTACTTGGCCCTGCTGCGACTTCTGGCCTTAAAGGCATTGGCCCCCCTGCTGCAACATAATTTGCGAAAACTGGATAGTGATCTTTTTCATGCCCCTGGATTTTTCACTTTAGGCACCACACTTCTTCGCACGCCTCTGGCCAAACTGTTCTGTCTTTTTTCAGACTTTGCATTTCGAGGCAAAGGTTTTGCAACTGTGCATGAATTTGTTGAACCCCCAGATTATCATCTTGCATCAGTGTCTCATGCATTTCCAGAGCTTCCTCCTAGGTCCCAATCTTCTATTGTGATAGCGCAACCCTTAGATGAGGTAGGAGCGAAGCCACAAACCATTCGCAGTCTTGCCCATCAGTCAAATTCATGTTAGATTCACGGATCGTACAATTCAATCTCTGATCCAAATCCTAGGGCATCTCACCAGGCTTCATCATGATATCTTTGAATCCCACAATTGAATGTGCCTCAGACTTAGGTATACTGAATTCCTTATTCAGCCCAGTATGGATATCTGCCAATGGGGATGTCGGATTATCAGTGCAGTAATTAATTTACCAAGTTATTGCGCGGTCCTGCAAAGCACTAACCAACATCACTTTCTTCACTTGATCATCTGTGATACCCTGAGCTTCCTATACAGCCTTTGTGACGAGCCAAAACTGGCCCGGATCTTCATTTCCCACGCCCTTGAACACAGGTAGCTTTACGGAGTTCACCATGTTGAATGGTGGTGGAGGTGGCGGTGATGTGGGTAAGGGTGTAAGCGGTGGGGGTGAAGATGGAGGTGGTGTGGGTGGATGAGGTATTCGCGGGAACCCTTGCTTTATCAATTGAATATCGCTCTGCAAAGAAGTCTATGTTGCTCCCTTATCGTCACTCAGAGGAGGCTCAATCAGTGGGCTATATTCAGCACATTTTCTTCCTCTGTCCCTGAAAGTCCTTCCACTTCACGTACCCCCAAACATAAAGGTAACTGCATAACCTGCTTTTCGCACAAGAGCATCTTACTCCAAGTATTTAACAATTTCAAATACTTACCTCACGACCCTTTGAAGAAGCAGCACTCTGCTTTGTTGTAACTGACCGAAGTATCAACCGCGAACTCTATCACAAACCCTCCTATGATACGGTCGAGCCAATGATCGACAGCGCGTTCGATCTTATCTTCAAAGGCTTCCAATTTCTGCACTAACTCCGGGGTCCAAACAATCGGATTGTCAAGCCTCCACCTCCCTTGGCCGTCTGCCAACTTCGCTATCCACTCATATAATTCAACTAGGAAGGAACAAAAGAAGATTTCATGTATATCTGTGTACAAATATCTGTCCAACCACTGTTCTTTCGTCAATCGCGAATTCATGTTTTCTTGTGCCGCGAATTCATGGATTTTTCTATCCAACCAGTCTTCAATCTCCTTCTTAGTTGGATTCCAATGATGCGACATCACACATCTCATTATGTAGATCTCGATCCCGGCAACAGAACCATTTGTTGGCTTGATGGGCCCTGACCCAGGTTCAACGTTAAGTAGCCAAGAAAATCCCTACACTACTAGCCCTTTTGGCATCAATCCGCGGAGCGCAGACTGAAGTCTCACTCGAAGCAATATGGGGGGATGCAGGAACCAAGTTTTCGCACCCTGAGATGGTTGTGATGCTGGTTATTTTCCCTAACCCTTCCTTCACGTAGACTGATAAGCCCTTTTGGGCTTGTCAAAGGACTTCTCTTATTCATCCTTGAAGCCTCAGCAAAAGTCTCTGATCGTCCTTCGTGGACCCTAATTAGATAGATCAGGCACTTACGCGTCTCTGTAATTACTCTTACTTCTGTATTTACTCAGATTCACTTAAGTATCAGTTAACTTTAACATGCATTACGGTTATCTTTGCGTAAATAGATAGTCTTACTTGCATTCATATGACAAAGTAAAATACATAGATTTGCTCATCAATATAACATTAATTCATAACCCCTCTATTCAATATAACATAATCGCACATTCATAACAGAAGTAAAATAACACATACACAAATAATTCCAGAATACTTCTCTTTATTGGTAATCCAAATTTCCAATACAGACTCTGACTACCTTGCGCACACAGCTGCAGGAGTCCACGCACTCAACTGCAGACTTCTACCCTAAGCCTTTGCGCACTCAACTGCAGAGCCTCTTCCTACGCTAAGACTCTTCGCTCTTAGCTCTCACAGACCCATAAACTTACTCAGAACTCTACCAAAACTTATCCACTTCCTTAGATTGTTCTAAGACTCCCTTTTAAGTTTTTATACAATCCCATGGTTCGCGGACCAAAGGTGGATCTCATCAAGCCAACACAAACTATCTAAACTAAGGGCAGAAAACCCTTTTTGACTACTTACATCTTCACGCTCTGTGACCACAAAATGCAGAGACTTTACATTCTTTACACAAAACTTGGGCCTTTAGTCACAAAACTTGGGCTTTTAACCCCAAAATTGACCCCAGGGGACCCGTTCCCAACATTTATGGATATGGGTACAATATTCATGCATGATTTTTAGATATTTGTTTAGTAATTTTTTATTCTCAAGCTTTGCAGGAAAACTATACAAGAATAAAATCCTTGAAAATAGCTTATGCTTAGGGAAATAGCATATTTACCATCAATTACATCCCACCATAAAAATCTTTACATCAAAAAATGATAATAATAAGATGTAAATAAATATTCCACCATTATTTATGTTTTCCTCAACACTTATATAGGAGTAAAACTGTAAATATGTAGACTTACTAGTAGTTACTACCCACCAAAATTTATCCACTTCACATCTTAATTTATTTGTCTATTGACCACAATTAATTTAGCATTGAATGTAAGTTATAATTATTTATGCAATTTTTACCATAACATAATTTCTAACTTGAATTGGAGGGCCTAAGTTGTCGTGCAAAACAAAATTACAATATAACAAATTGAATTGTATTATTTTCATTACTTTTAACTTTTTATTAATAGAATAAGATAGATGCCATATTTGAATTGAAGTAATGATTTTACATACATGAATCCCTTTACTTTGCTAACTTGGAAAAACAAAACCTATTCAATGAACATGTAAATCTTTAAACTCATTTAGAGACACTACAACATATCTCATATTGGGCTCTATATAACTTTTAACCTTTTATTATTTTTTAATTTGAATTGACAATAATGAATATAAACTTATGGTTTTTGTTCAATTATTTACATATTTTTATTAAAGCTAAAGAGACCATATACACTTTATAATTTAATACTAACGAAATATATAATTTAATATTAATAAAATTAAATTAAAACAAAATTATAATATAAAAATAATTTTAAAGATTAATAATAAACATGTTTTTAAAAATTTAGTTTTTACTTTTAGAAAACAGTATTATTATTTTAAATTTTAATTACGTCGTAAGGTAATCCCCTCTGAAAAGAACTCCCTCCACTGCCACGTGTACCTTCCTACGCCCTCCGATGACTTGTTAGACGATTAAAAAAATGCCCGCCATCGGATGATTCCCTTGGTAGTTAGGGTAACGAAGTAACCACCTACCTTGTTACGGTTTTTTGTTTTACTTACACACAGAACTTCTCCATTTCTGCAATTTTCTATTTTACTTACACACAGAACTGCTCCATTTTTGCAATGCTTAACACGGAACTATATTTCCCAACTAACCTGTTACGATTTCCCTGTATCTCCATTTCTACAATGCTTAACAACAAACTGCTCCATTTATGAAATGCTTATCACCGAACTACTCCATTTCTGCAACTCTCAACACGGATTTCTGCAACTCTCAACACGGAGCTAGATTTCCCAATTGGTGGTATCAAACTGTCAGTGAAATTTAATGCACAAGGATTGAATCTCCACACCCCAATCTCTCAGACCTGCAGCTCCATTTCAATATTATTTGTTGATTGTTGATATGGTGGTTTGCTCCTCACCTGGGATGCTCGTTTTTTCATTATTCCTTTTCAAAGTGCACTTTCTGTAAATTGGCTATAAGTGCACACTTTTCATCACTTTTCATAGACAAAATGTCATGTTTTCTATGACTCATGTGACAATTCTCCTTCAACACTAGAACACATAAGGCTTTTATTGCTTTGGCCATGTAATTGGTTACATTTGGTATTTTTTATCTTTTCCTTGTGATTATTCATTTATGTTTTTTTAGAAACCCTTGGTTTCATTGACAGAGCCTTCGTATGCTTTGTTTTGTTCAGGTAAATCATCAGTGACTGGTCTCAGCTTTTTTCATAACCCTTGCCACATACAACTACTCAGTCATGTAATTTCTTTCCAGGTAAGTCTTTCTCCTTTGAACTACTTGAAGAATTTAATGGGTTTAGCATCTAGGTTATCATTTGCTCTGCTTAATTGTATTCATGGTTGCATGGAGTTCCCCTAGGGGTTATAGATTACAACACTGACCAAGTCTTAATTTTAAGCTTTGTACAATAGAAAATGGAGGGTAATCCTTTCAAGGGAAGGTATTTGATTTCAACTTACCTGAGAGATTTCCATTGTTTGTCTTGTGGCAAGATCCTCGGAGCCCTGGCCTGGTTACTGACACACAGATTAAAGATTTTTGACATATTTTTGTAGCTGGTTATTTCAAGGTTTTTGATGTTCAATTTCTGTTGGATCACTGGGATTCTGGTAGTTTGGTGGTCAGTATAAACAACAAATATGATATTTTACATTTTATTTATGTATAAGGGACTATTTTAAACAATAGTGTGATATTTTATTTGTGTACACTGGACCAAATTAGTCAATAGTGTGATATCTTGTGAGTGTACGAGACCCTTTGCACATTTATAAATAGAAAGGAATATATGATTAAGGTAGATGGTGCTAGAGATTTAGAATAGTTAATTTAGTTTTATTTAATAGCACGCTCTTGTATCGCATCTGCCAAATCCAACATTCCTGAGCTAAAATTTGACCCTGCACAACAAAACTTGGGTTCCCATATGATTAATCCTTGTGCTAACTAATTCTAAACACAAATTTGTCTTTGCAATTTACACATCTAAAAAAATCATTGTTCCTCCTCGAGGTCTGTGCAAATGACATAATAATGCAAAATCTCTGGATGGCTCTGCCGATTTCTACAAGACTTGGAAGCACTGTGAACACTCATGAAATTTGACCCTGCACAACAAAACTTGGGTTCCCATATGATTAATCCTTGTGCTAACTAATTCTAAACACAAATTTGTCTTTGCAATTTACACATCTAAAAATATCGTTGTTCCTCCTTGAGGTCTGTGCAAATGACATAATAATGCAAAATCTTTGGATGGCTCTGCTGATTTCTACAGGGCTTGGAAGCACTGTGAACACTCATGATTGACTGCATTCTTAATCCCAATGACTTGGTCCCCACCTTTCTTTTTCTCAAAAGGTGGGCAATAAAATTTAATGTTGTATTTCTGGTTGCAAACAGTGCAGAGCAAGTAGTTCTGCCTCAAGAAACCTGCGTTTTGTTCATGCCCATTTGCTTAAAATATAAAGAAGACTTTCAGACATTGTGGTTTTTCTGTGTTAAGGAAATGGCAACATAGGTGATCATGTTCCCAAAGTTGCAGAATATAGGAGGTAGTTGCAACGACAAAACATTGAGAATACATGCATGATCTCTTTCATTTTATTGCTTATTTGTTTGGGTTCTTGCAATAATCATAACAACCAGGAAGGTCCAACACCATCTTCTATGACACATTTTGTTACCCACAAATTCTATGACTTAATATTTTGTAATTTAAGTTAAGTATTATTTTTGGGGTGGGGGGTTGCAGGGGGGCACATTAAACACATAACAGGAACCATGCCTAGACCTATCTCGGCTTAGGTGCAAGGTATGAGGTGGGGGTATCCATTCCATTTGGGACTTGCACCTTTTGAAACTCCTGTCGTAGGGCATATAGGGAATGGAACTGTGGTGGATGTTTTAATATTGTTTTATTTACATATTTTTAATTTATGTAATGCCTCTTTGTTAAGGAAGTGGGCTCTACCCTAAAGATCGCCAGGTTTAAGTTGGGTGCTGCAGCAGTGCTTGTGGTGAAGATGGCCCGGGTTCAAATCATAAATGACCTAGGCTTAAATCCTGAGTGCTCTTATAAAAAAGACTACAAAAGATGAAAGGTCAATAAATGTGAGTTTGAAATGATAGAAATTGTAAAAAGGATTTGTCATCCACTGCAGACTACCAGTATTATTTATGGTTAATTATGGTCAACTATAGAATTTCATTTCTGTTACATCATTGTATCTTATTTAGATTTGCCTATTCCTATATCACCATTGTTCCCTAATTTATGCCTTACAACGTTTCCTTTGCAACATCTGGTGCAAATGCAGGTTAATTTACCTTCTTAGTCCTTTACTCCGTTAGAGTTGTAAAATTTTCAAATTATTTTACCCAAGTGTTTTAGATCTTGTCTTTTCTAGATTTTATTATAGAGTTTATGAGTGTTTTCTATTATTTTTCTATTATGATTTTCTTCTTAAAGTTACTAATAGTATCTAGATAGATCTTCTAACTTTAGAATTTATGACCTATTTGTAATAATCTATTTTTTTCTTAATTTGAATCTCATTGTAATACCATAACTTCACTTATTACAAAATCATTAATAGTATTGATATCTTGAAGTGTATCAATGTCAAGAGAACAACCATTTATCATGGCATTGATAACAAAACAACACTTAGTAAAGGGTTAGAGGCGGAACGGCGAAGGTGAACTTCTAGGTTTTCAGCGAGTTGCAGACAGTGTTCCTCATGGAGGGCCGCAGAGGAGGGAGAGCCACTCCCTCCTACAAGGAGGCCATTGCTAGTAGAGGTAAGAAACCTCTAGAAAATGTTAGAGGTTCTTCGGATGAAGGGAAAAGAAGTATGGAAGAGGAGATAGCAGGAGCCAATACTAAGGAAATCAATGGCACAAAGGACAAGGAGGTAGAAGACAAAAAACAGGGCTTTAAAGACAAGAAACAAAAGGGACCTTGCAAACCCAAAGCTGAGATAACACCCAGAGTTGTTTTAAATGACCCTACTCTGCAGGCACACAGGGATCACATGCAGACATATGCTATTATTTGTAAGTTCATGGGACTATGGCCCACTAAAAAAACATTACATACATGGATACTGGAAACCTAAAGGGAGCATTGACCTTCATCTTGGGTCAAAGGGATTCTTCACTGTGGTGTTCACGAATATTGAATACAAGGATAGAGTATTTGAAGGAGGACCCTACTTCTATGCAGCAACTGGACTCTACATGAGGCCATGGATGATGAACTTTGTCCCGGAATGTGAGACTTTTACCTCGGTACCGGTCTGGGTAAGAATCTATTCTTTACCTCTTGATTACTGGCAAAATGAATCGTTAACAGCCATAGGCAATAAATTAGGTCGTTTTGTCAAAGCTTTTGAAGCCACAAGAAGAGGGAAATACACTTCATTTGCTAGGATATGTGTGGAAATGGATCTATCAGGAGCTCTACCAGATGAAGTGATCCTGGAAGTTTTTGATGAAGAATGGGTGCAAACAATAGACTATGAGCATATCCCATTCAGATGTCATAGATGTCATGAACATGGGCATCTATTTAGAGACTGTCCACTCGGGAAAGTGGTAAATAATAGCAAGGCTAACACAGCGAAGGAAATGGATAGCTTCCAGAAAGTGGTGAATCGAGGAAAAGGAGGCAAGAGAGGACCAAAGCAACATCAAGATGAAGGGCTAAAGGTCAGTCAAAATAAGTTCCAAGTTCTTGAGGAAGACGAAGAGATCACAAAGGAAGATCAAGCAATCAAAGGAAATCCCGGGGAAAAGAAAAAAGAAGAAGAACGTGACCAAACTCAGGAAACTGATTATGAGAAAGAAACCATGATGAGTGAAACAGAACTTGAGATGGATCAAGATATGACTCAGAGTGAAATGGACCTGGAGGACCATGAGCTACAGGAGATTCTTGATAAAGAAAACCTAGATCTGGAAGGGTTCTTGATTCAGGGAACCACGGGAGGAGTGGATTCGGTACCTCAAGAAGAGCTCAATAGAATAGAGCAGTTGTTTTTATGGAAAACACGGGCTAATGCATTGGAAAAGGGAAAAAATATAGATAAGCAGGATAACGGAGGGGTGAAGACGATGAAAACAACTCCGAGACTAGCAACAAGAAACCCAAGTAAGAAAAGAGGCAGGAAAAAGCAGAATGAAATCTTGATGGAGTGTGGCAAGCTAATGATATATTCAAGTAAGATGAAAGATCTAGCCAGCTACTCCTTTACAAATCTTTAATTATGAAGTTTACATCTTGGAATATCAGAGGTCTAGGGAGTAAGAGAAAGCAGAGAATTCTTAGTAATAGAATGAAACAAGAAATGCCGGACATAATCTTTATCCAAGAAACGAAATGTTCCATTCAAAAATTAAGACAAATCCATAGTAAATGGCTCAGTAGATTTGAGTTTCTAGAAGTTAAAGCAGAGGATACAGCGGGGGGAATTCTCACTCTTTGGAACCCTCAAAAAATTAGCATAATAGATGCTGAGGCTACCAGGAACTATCTATCAGTCGTTATTCAACCTATAGGAGACAGGTACACCTATCTGGTCACAAATGTTTATGGCCCTCAAAGAATAGATGACAAACTCAAGTTTCTAGACTCACTGGTGGATCTCAGGGACAGACATGTAGGAATACCTTGGATCATGGGAGGGGATTTCAACATGATCAAATCTCTTTCGGAGAAAAAAGGAGGAATCAGAATTCTAAGTAAAGACTCTTTGGAGTTTCAAACCTTTATAGACAATATGAACCTTGTAGATACTGAAACGAATACTGGCCTCTTTACTTGGAATAATAAAAGAGGAGGAGAGTCTCAGGTAGCCTCAAAGTTAGACAGATTCATGATCTCAGAGGATCTGATGCTAACAAATAAGGAAGTAATAGCGGAAGTTCTCCCCTTTGGAGGCTCAGATCACTGGCCGGTTCAACTGGAGATCAAAGGTATGGGCATTCTCAGAAACAGACCTTTCAGATTTGAAAATATCTGGCTCTCCCACCCAGATTTCTTCAACAATATTAAAGAATGGTGGTCAGAAGATTTACAGATTCAGGGAACAAGAATGTTTCTTCTTCATAAAACATTAAAGCATATCAAACTCAGACTAAAGGATTGGAACAGAAATGATTTTGGCAATATTTTTGTGGAGAAAAAATTAGTTGAAAACAAAATGAAGGTTCTCAACCAAGCTCTGATCAAGGATGGATTTGATAAAGTCAAAAGTAACCAAGTGGATAAATATCATCAAGAATGGGATAATCTGTGTAAACAAGAGGAAATTTTTTGGAGACAAAAGTCTAGGGTTCAATGGCTAAAAGAAGGGGAGCGTAACACGAAATTTTTTCACAGGTCCACCATGGCGAATAGAACGCACAACAGAATATCTTCAATTAAGAATGAAGAAGGGAATCTTCTCACCTCCCATGAGAATATTGAAGCTGTGTTAGTTCAGCACTTCCGAAGCATTACTCAGGAAAATAATTCAGATAGAGAATAGTCCATCAGTGAGGTAACTAGAAACATACCAAAGATGGTATCCAGAGAGGACAATTTCAATCTAAATAGGCCAGTTTCTGAAAAGGAGGTAGATGATGTCCTCAAAGAAATGCAGAATGGAAAAGCACTAGGCCCGGATGGTTTTAATGTGGATTTTTTTAAAGCATGCTGGAATATTGTTAAACATGATATTTTGAATGTAGTGGAGGATTCCAGGTTGAACAGAACTATTTTGAAAGTGCTCAATACCTCCTTTATCTCCCTTATCCCTAAGCAGGACATTGCTCAAACACCGGATAAGTTTAGACCCATAGCTCTATGCAATGTGGTTTACAAGATAATATCCAAAGTAGTGGCTAATAGACTTAAACCTCTGCTTCCTACCCTAGTTTCAGGGGAACAATCTGGTTATGTGGAAGGCAGACAAATTTTAGATAACATCATTCAAGCCCAAGAGGTGGTTCACTCGTTAAATAGCGAAAGGTAGGCTGGAATGATCATGTAATTAGATATAACAAAGCTTATGATGAGATAAACTAGACCTATATGAAGTGGGTACTTATTGCTTTTGGTTTTGATCATAATTGGGTCAGGTGGGTGATGGCCTTAGTTACTTCCTCCAGCTTCTCTATTTTGGTGAATGGCTCTCCCTCTGAGATTTTTAGTCCTTCCAGAGGCCTCAGACAGGGAGACCCACTCTCTCCATTTCTTTTCATTCTCATGATGGAAGGACTTGGTAGTTCCATCAAGCATGCTAAAGTATCAGGTAAGATTAAAGGCCTTCAACTAACCGAGAATGGCCAGGCTCTAACCCATCAACAATTTGTAGATGATGCAATGCTACAAGGAGTCCCCACAGTCAAAGAAGCTACAACTTTTTATTTTGAGGAAGAACCTGTGAACAGTTTTGAAACTAACATTTCGGACTAGCTTAGTGAATCCATCATCAGGGCAATGAGATTTGTTTTGAGAAGAGAGAGCGTGAAAATTACTGAGCTTATTAATAGTTATTTGAAAAGCATTGTTGTTGTCTTCATTAGTAGTCGGCTTATATATGGTAAATTAATTAATACTTATTTAATTTATTTATTTACATAGGTATTTATTATATTTATTTATTTAGTTATAATTTTGTTATATAATTGTTTATTTATATGTATATAATTTATTATTTGAATTTCAAATAAAATAAATTTATTATCTATTTATTAATATTTTTATTATTTTTATTATCATTATTATCATTATTATTTACTGATTTATTTTTATTTATTTATTTAGATAGGAATTTATTAGGTTTATTATATATTATTATTGTTTATTTATTTGGTTATATATATATATATTTCAAATGAAGAAAATCTATTATTTATTTATTATAATAAAATAAAATAAAATAATAAATACCTATTTATTTATTTAGATAGGTATTTATTATATTTACTAAAAATTGTTATTGTTTATTTATTTGTTTATAATTTTATTATATTATTATTTATTTATATATATAACTTATTATTTTTAATAAGAACCGATTTGTTTAGATAGATATTTATTATATTTATTCTATATTATTATTATTTATTTATTTAGTTATAATTATATATATATATATATATATATATATATATATAATTTAAATTTCAAATAAAATAAATCTATTATTTATTTAATATTATTTTATTATTATTATTATTAGTTAATTTATTAACTTATTATTCATTATTTATTAAAAAAAATTAATAAATACCTATTTATTTAGATAGGTATTTATTATATTTATTAAGTATTATTATTGTTTATTTATTTGGTTATAATTTTATTATATTATTGATTATTTATATATATATATAACTTATTATTTAAATTTCAAATAAAATAAATCTATTATTATTATTATTATTATTATTTATTTATTTATTTATATTTATTTATTTATTATTATTATTATTATTTATTATTTATTTATTATTATTATCATTATTATTATTATATATTCAGTTATTATTATCTTTATTGCTTTTTTATTTTATTTAATAGGGGTTTCCAGGAGTCACTTAACTTTAGACCGTCGTCTCTATTCATATTATTGGAGGATTTTTCGATTTCAATTGCTTCTTTAACTCTTCTTTTTAAATAATGGTCTTCTTTATGGATTAATTTTGCTTGTTCCATGCAAATATAATGTGAGGAGGAACAAGCATGCTCAGCTAGCCCAGATTTTTCTGACCTATTTCTTGAGATATCACTAATATGCTCTTTTAGCCTAATGCCAAAGGATCTTCCTGTTTCACCTATATATACTTTGCCACACGAACAAGGAATTGAGTATACACCTTTGTGATTTTTTGGGTCAATAAGTTACAACTTATAAACAAGTCCTGAACGTCTTTGCCATGGCCACAGGTATGGAAGTTAATCTCTCCAAATCAAAAATCTTTTTCTTTAATACCAATATTGCGATCCAAAGGAATATTTCCAGAATTCTTGGCTTTCAAAGGGATTCCCTTCCCTCAAAATATTTGGGAGTCCCTCTAACTGCTAAACCAATGCTCAAAATCATTTGGGAACCCTTGATTAATAAGTTGTAGGATAAAGTCAGTAAATGGACCTTCAGATCTTTAAATCTTGCAAGCAGGTTGGTTCTCACTAAAGCTGTTCTGCAAGCCATCCCTATTTTTATGTTATCTGCCCTCCTAGCTCCAAAAGGAGTCCTGCAACAATTCAGAAATATACAAAGAAACTTCCTTTGGGGTAAGGAGGAGATGAAGAAGAAATGGGCCTTAGTGTCTTGGGAAAAAATTGCAAACCCAAAAACCATGGAGGGCTTGGCTTGGACAATCAAGAAATACTCTGCAAGGTTTTAGGGGCCAAACTATGGTGGCACTAGGTTCAGAATCCAAAGACTCAATGGGAAAATATCTGGAAAGAAAAATATGCAAGATCCTGGAAAACTAGTGATCTCATAAGAATGTCAGGTAATATTAAGGGCTCATACATCTAGAACAAAGCCTGGGAAAACAGAAGATTAGTTCAAGAAAATAGTTTCTGGGAAATCAAAGAAGGGAATCAAGCTCTTTTTTGGGAAGATAAGTGGCAACAAGAACCAATATTGTTAAAAGAAGACTTCCTCAACCTTAAACATGAGACAGATTCACAAGGATTAATTAAAGTAAAGGACTTCTGGGATAATACTCAGCAGATGGAGAAATGGAGAATCTGGAGAAACATTGATTGCAGAAATAACAACCCCTTGAAAACAAAAGCAGAGGAGCTAAGGAAAATGGTGGAACAAAGGATGATCTTAGTTTCAGAGGGACAAGACCAACTAAGATGGGGCAATAATAAAGAGGGCACCTTTAATCTCAAAGAAGCAAAAGGCATTCTCCTTGAGCTGGATCCCCAGGTTCTGGACAAAATCTGGCAGAAACTTTGGAGGCACCAAGGGTGGATGAAAATTAAACTCTTCATGTGGTTGGTATACCACAGGAAAATCCTGACTTGGGACAACATCAGGAAGAGGGGTGTTCTGGGGCCTTCTAGATGCCTACTCTGTGGGGAGCAAGAAGAAACAATGGAGCATCTACTCAACAACTGCATTTTCACCTCCTGGTTATGGGACATATTTGCCAAAATCTTTCAACAATCCGATAGGGACAGAGGAAGCATCATCAATACCCTCATTAGTTGGAGGGGAAATTTTTCAGACCATGAAATTCTCAACTCAGCCTGGGCCCTTACACCAAGCTTCATTATATGGAATGTTTGGAAGGAGAGGAACAAAAGAACATTCAAGGAGGAAAAAAATCCCCCATATCGCCTGTTTGAGACTATCCTGAAACAACTTAAGGAGACAGTGGGTACCACTGTTTGCAACCACCCTAATAATCCTCCCTCAGATATGGATGGGAAAATTCTCAGATAGCTGGGGCTGCAGGGACTAACTCCTCAAGGTCTTAATAGGAAGGTTATAGCAAGGGACACAGAGAAGGATTTCTGGCATCCTCCCCCAGAAGGATATCTAAAATACAACATTGATGGAGTGTCAAAAGGAAACCTGGGAACTGCTGGGTATGGTGGAGTCCTTAGGGATGCCAAGGGAAGTATTATCTTCATCTTCCATTGTCGCCTAGGAACAGCTACCAATAACATGGCTGAACTAATGGCTTTGGCGCAATGCCTGGATTTTCTAAGTCAGGATAATTGCAGTAATGTGATAGTAGAAGTGGATTCCAAACTAGTAATTAACTCAGTGAAAAGAATAAATAGTGGAACAACGTCGGAGAAAGTCTCCAAACACTGGAAATTAATTAGGGTTTTCCAGAGAATTCAGGATCACCTACAAAACCTGTGCACTATTAGCTTCCATCATGTTCGCAGAAACGCCAACAAGTTGGCGGATCTTCTTACCAATCAGGGGGTCAGCAGTACAGAGGTCAAGGTTTCGATGGAGTGGCAGGAGTTATGACAAAGTAGGTTGAGAACTCTTTGCTGTGAACAAGAGGAAGAAGATAGGAGAGTGTTCAGACACAAAGCCACGGAGGCAAGCTCTTAACCTCTTGGCCTTCGTATGTGTCATCAGTTTCTAGCAAATAGGTCTTTGATGGGGGGACGAACACGGATGGTCGCTAGATACCCTGGAGTCAGCGAGATGGTCATCACTGTTCATCGGGGGGAGCGTAGTGGATACCATAGTTCCTTAATTAATGGTGAGCCTCTCTTCTTCTTTGGGATGCAAGTTCAGGCTAGAAAGATGAGTAAACGTGGAAGGAATCCCTGTTTTATCGGTAGCCAAAATCTTTGCATTTTTGTGCCTCGGAGAGGAAAACTGCTTCCTTGGCGGTATTTGGATGATCGCACCGCTCTAAAGTGGAAAATGGTTTTAGTGATTTTGTAGCGATCCCATACATCATCCTACACGTGGCAGAGTGAGGATTCAGAAAACCACCCTCCATCGCACATTAATGTCTGGTTAACTTGTGCGATGCGATATGATTCTCTACCATTGGATCTCTTTGTGTGGATCAACGGTCATGATTGGTCGTGCAGCTTGGAGGGGCAGCCTGTTAAACCTCGGTCATCTTTGCTTTGCGATATCTTCCTTGACCATTGGTTTAGGCATCGAAATGTACGGCTCAGATCAAAGGGTCTCTTCCAGGGTCTGTTGGGCGGAAGATCTCGCGGGCTTCTGGGGGCGGGTTGTAATTTTGGGTTATCTGAATTTTGGGTCAAGATTCACTGTTATCTTCCGGGCATGTTGAGCCGTGAGGTCGGAATCGGTGGATTTTGGGCAGATCACATGCGCGATGTTTATTCCACCATTCGGACCCGAAATCTGTTTAGTATGGTTTCTATTTTTTCATCGGGTCCATTTTTGGAATCAAAGAATATGCCTTTTTCAGTCCTGATATGCGTCTCATCAGATAGATCTTTACAAATAGTCCGGGCGGTTTAGGCATTGGTATGTTTTTTTGGAGGTCTCACAGTTAAGTTAGTGGACCCTTAGCCTGGTACCCAAGCCCTGAGCGGATTGTTGATTTTTTGTCCCTAAGGTCTCTTTGGGTAGTTGTATTATATGTAACTTGTGTCTTTATTTATAATGAATAGAAGGTACGACTATTTCTTTAGCAAAAAAAAAGATATCTTGAAGTGTATCATCTTTTATTATCTCTCAATACTAGAGCTAGAAACCAACATTTCAACTACCTCTCTTAAAGTAGCTTTGGGTGATTTTTACTAGTATTTGAATGTAGAATAGGTAAGTTTTACTTTTCTTTCATCATGTTAGATGGCTTATATTGTACAACAAGTAACTTGTGATAGAGTTACTCTCCACATGTGGTAGACCAACTTTGAAAAGAAAGATAAGGTAGAGTATATTGCTTTTAATTCTAAGATTATGTATTATAAAGTGTTTCTAGATTTTCCTCCAAGTCTTCCAAGAAATACCACAACTTTGAAACTTCTTAACCATGCAAAATCATTGGCATAACAAGCGTGTGAATTTTTTTTTTGCTTCTAGCACTTGATTTTTTTACACTTATTTTCAAGACCATAAAAAGATTTCCAAACACGATTAATCTTTTATTCAATAATATAGTTCTAGTTTAACTTATGATGGATGTTAATTTCAAGGTATTTTTATGAATGAACTTATTTCAAGTTTTGGTTATCATAAACAAACTTTGGGTAAGTGACATTTCTAGACTTGATCATTGTTATCTTTATTTTATTAGTATTCATAGTCATCCTAGAGTTAGTTCAAATAGCTCTAAGAATTTGAGGCTACTTTTTGAGGTCACAAGCGTTCCTTCCTAAAATATCGGTGTCATATGCATATATGAGTATGATAACTAGCTTTCCAAGGTTTTTCCCTACACACCCTATTTCCTCTAGGAGAGATTCTAGTTTGCTTATATAAATATAAAAAAAAACATGATAAAGAATATCCTTACTTAGCCCCTATATTATAATTAATTGCTTTTGATACATCCTTGTTGCTTCTAATTTTGGCATGTCTTTCATATAACCTTATCACTACAACTTTCAACTGAAATTGGACCCCAATATATTCTAGTCTCCTACAAGGTTTTACAATGAGGAATCATGTCCAAGGCCTTTTTGAAATGAAAAAAACAATATAGAAGATCGTTGTTGCTATTTCAATACTCTTCCAATATAATCCTAAGATTAATTAAATGATCTCAAATCCAGTGATAACTTTGGAAACGGTCACCACCCTTTGACTTCTTTATCATGGTTCTCTAGTAACACAATAATTTTGTTTTCTTAAATTTTACCATCAAAATTAGTCATACAAATGTTAATCACAATGGTCATATAATTTGAGGGTTTATTTTTATCGCCAATTCTAAAAATATGAATAATAAGACCCTATATCCAAAACTTAGGAAAACTCTTCTTAACTATTAGATTAAATGGTTTGTGGATATAAGGTATGATAATGAAGCTAGCAATTTTTTAGAATTTATGCTTAACATCCCTCAATGTCCTTAGTTTTCCTTTTATATGATGCTTAGCTTTGAACTCAATGGCATTGATAATCAAATAAAAATGCATTATTGAAATCATTTAACTATTTCTTAAGCAATTAAGTGATTCTTAGATTTTTTAAGATACAGGTTTTGTTATTTGATAATAATGTTAACTTTCTTACTTAAGATAAAGTTACCAAAACCTTTGAAACTCTAAATTAAAAATATGTAAGAAGTTTTTATTTTTATTTTTATTTACATATTATTGCTTCTTTCATTTAATCAAAATCATAAAAATCATAAAAAAAAATTTAACAACCTTTTAAGGTCGATTGAAGGTATCTTTGATATATTTTTAAATATGTTGAACTCGTTATATATCTTAGTTTAACCATTCTTAATTTTTAGATATCTCATATATTTAACATCATTAATAACTAGTTATCAAATCTATTAACTATTATATTATTTAAATTTAGATTAAATTTTATTTTGATTTTTGATTTTTAATTTTATTTATAAAATTATAACTACAATGGTTAATTTATTTCATTGAAATTCAATTTTTATTTAATATATAAATTGTTTCTAAAAATACTATTTGAATACCAATTTTGTTTAATATGTTTTTTTTGAGTTAAAATTGTTTCAAAAAATACTAATTGACTACCAATTTTGCTTAATATTTTTTTTGAGTTAAAAATTTAATAGGAAATAGAATCAATACTTTCATCATCAACAACTACACTACTTTTGTTATTGACAACTACTTGAGAGAGGAAATATCTAAAACCTTGATAATGATTACAAATAATGAGAATAAATGAGATATTAATAAAAAGTGCCACATAGTAGTTTCTTCGTGCGCTTAGTTTAAATAAAATAAAAATATTGAATTCAAATTATTGTTAAGGTTTGTAAGGTGGACTATTTTAATTTTACTGATTCCTAAATTGAGATATTTGGTTATTTTGGAATCTGATCTATTTATATTTCATTGGTTGGTAAATTTAAATATTTTGTTATTTGTAATTTCACATTGTGTAGTGGAGAATCTAATCCTACCCAACAACCATAATAATGTTTTATTAGTCTTTATCATGAAGTATAAAATTCTATTTCCATGAACATTTTCAATAATTATAGCTATTTTTTTTTAGATATATTAGATATTTTTATAGCTTATCATATTATTTTGCAAAATTAAATAATTATGAAAATATTTTAGTTAAAGATTTTTTATTTTTTATTTTTAATTTAAAAAAATTAAATTATAATTTTTAATGGGTTGAAACAAATGGAAACACTAATTAATTGTAGTTGAATATTATATAATAAAAACCAAAAATTAAAATAATGTATGTTTAATTTAAAAAATAAAAAATAAATTATGAAAATATTATAATTAAAGAAAACAATTTTTAATTTAAGAACATATAATTAGTTGTAATATGATAGAAACACTTAATATAGTGGTCAATAAATCATAGTTCCATGCATGTATATGGATTTATGGTATTACCACAAAAAAAACTTTACTTAACTAAGGTACTATATAATTTTTTTTTTAATATTTATTGTAAGATGTTATTAAGTTTTACTAGTATTTATTAATTAAATTTTATATAAATTCAAATATTTTATAATTAAATTTTTGACCTATGTAATTGGAATTTTTTTCAAAGAAAAAAAGCTTTATGTATTATATGAAATATATAAGAGCTGAATAATACATTCTTTCTCTGTTTATGCAGATCAGAGATATGATCCCATAAGTATATGAGGAAAAAACCTATAATCTAAAGAGCAAATTGACTCTGGATTCGACTCTGATAAAGTCTGATATCAAAACTCAAAAAAGAAATACGACAGCCATGTATATTTCTTTATTAATCTGGAAGGGCAAAATCAGGTATCTGATAATGGGAATCATCAGATACAATTTCGAGATGCCCATATTCTGAAGTAGAAAAGAGTCCCTTTTTTGAGAGACCGTCTGTTGTACTGTTTTCTTCCCTATTGATGTGCTGAATAGAGCAATTCTCCAGGCAGGACCAGTAGAACTGTATCCTATCTCTCCAACCAGACAGATGATGAACCTGAATGAGATTTTTCTGATTAACTGAATCAACCCATAGCTTTGAATCACCATAAAAAGCCACCTGCTGAATGTCTAGGAATATGCAAAATTTCAGAAGGCCAGAGAGAGCCATAGCTTTTTGGCATGGGGGCCAGGGATCCAATAATGTAATTGGAATTTGTGTCAATAGATTTTTTAAATTGTTAATTATAAAAAAAAAAGAGGTCAAACAAGTTTAATGGACCATATTTTATGATGGAACATGTGTATTTATGGCTCATTAATCCATACATTAAACAATAACCTGTTCATTTTCATAGCCAATCAAATTACAAAAAATAAATTAAAATAATATCAAAAAACATAAATTTCAATATTCAAAATTAAACTATAGAAATTTGATAATTTTTTTAAATCAATCAATTCCAAAAATATAAATTTAACCCTAAACTCAGTACAATATCCTCTACCTGCCTTGCCTTGCCTTACCTCTAGTGAAAATAATAATAAGCATTTGAGAGAAGAAATAATTAAATCTGTGATGAATAGTAAATCGATAATAAAAGGAAATAAAATAACAGCCTGTTCAATTATTTCTGATTCTGGGCTCCGTATTCAGTATCCAGGTTGGGTGGGTCCGGTGGATCCTGAAAACGTATCCAAACATGCTTTAGTGTCATCATAAAAATAATAAAATAACCACTTTCATCAACCATTTGAGAGAGGAAAGCTATTTGTAATTATTAAATTAGAAGACGTAAAGTGGATACACTTTGAGAGAGGAAAACGATAACCTTCCCCAAGAATATATGCATTTGTCACCAATGATAGGAAAGTACATTTTGGGACAACATGTGTATCATGCCATTAAATGACTAGGACAACAAGTAATAATTTTTTTCTCATTGAAATATGAAGATCTAATCTTTATGGAGATTCGTCATCAAATGGATTGGAAATGCAATTATTGATTGCATAAATGGAATGAACATTTTCATAGGCCTCAATGCACCTAGACAATGGTATCTATGAAAAGAATGATAATAAATTAATAATTATTCATTCAATATTGAATAATGGCGATTTTTTAATATAATGCTTATATTAGTATACATGTCATGTCATTAGAGTATAGATTGATATAATGAGAGTTGTACAAATTGTATACATGTTATTTCTACATATTTTTTTCAAATTAATATTTTTTAAATTATTTGTTTGTAAATTAAAAAATAAAACCCATAAAAAATGTCTATTGAATACTTTATACCAATGATAAAATGGAACTTTTAAATTTAATTACAAACCATTTGTGTTTATGGTACATAGTAATTAGTATATAATTTTATTTTTCAAATTATTTATATTTATTGTACATAGTAATTAATAATAGAGTACACAAAAGTCAATTCTTGCCATCATTACACAATAAGAGGGGAGACATTTCGACCAATCATATTTGAGATAAATAGAAATAAATTTAATTTCATAATGTTAAATTTTGGATAGATTTTAAATTTTTGTAGTCAAAGAAAAACTAATAGCAAGTCAATGAAAAACTAAATACCTTATATCTTAGCTGGGTATAATGAAGTAGACTTTAATAGAAAGACAATTCGAACTAAACCATATACCCTACATATACAATATCTTACATTTTCTTAATGTAATAGGTATTGGATTTATTGAAAACATGATTCAACTACAAAGATAGTTGTAACCAAGAAAAGGATAAAAGATAGTTGTAATCAAGATAAGGATAATATCTTACATTTTCTTAATGTAATAAGTATTGGATTTATTGAAAACATGATGCAACTATAAAGATATTTGTAATCGAGATAAGGATAAAAGATATTTGTAATCAAGATAAGGATAATATCTTACATTTTCTTAATGTAATAGGTATTGGATTTATTGAAAATATGATTCAACTACAAAGATATTTGTAATCAAGATAAAGATAATATTTTTTTTTAAGCCAAATTATGAAGTCTCTCTTTCTAGCTAATGGAGGAAGGGGTAGTATGAAAGATCCATTTTTTTTTTAATTTTACATTATCCACCCAAGAAATAATAGAGTAATTTTTTACAAACTAATTGCAGAATAATCACAAAATAATATATTTCGAACAATTTTTTATTTTGTTTCGTCATGTAAATTGAAACATGATTCAAAGTCTTTTGAATCTTTGTCTTGCATATTGTGGTCCATTTTGCAGGATTGTTATATAATAATGGAGTAACTAGTTCCTACAATTATAAAGTGTCTCCTTTTGCTTCATCATGTGTGCATTTAAATGTTTTTCCAATAACTACTTCTCCCTCTTATGTAACCTTTTTCTTTATTTTTTTCCCCTAGGAAAAAGTCGTAATTTTATTCATATTGATAAAATTACATTTTGTAGATGCTTGAAGCATATGCATATGGCTGTCCCTGTGATGACATGAAGCAAACAGAAATAAAACACAAAAGGTCAAAAACTGTTCCTGTAAATACAGGAATACAACAAAATTGTTAAAGTTGTGTCTACAGACCTATATTTTCCTTCCTTTTTTCTTTTCTACTTTGCGCCATACTCCCGCGTTGGGTGTGGGGGCAATTAAGGCAAGCTGGTTTTCCCCTGTATACACTGATTGTTCTTTGTCCGAGTCAGATCCTTCGGGGCTGTGTGCTCTTTTGGCTCCGCTTATTTCCAGCTGTAGATCTTGCTGCCGTTCCAAGTTGTTTGGCTCCAATTTGGGTTCTTCGTTGTTTTCCTCCATCGCTTTGTCCTGTGTTCCTTGTAACTCTGTGGGTTCCGTGTTCAGTGCTTCCTCCTCCAGTGGTTCTGTATGCTGCCAGCCCTTTGGTTTCTTCTGTTGTTTCTTGTTTCCTTTAGGTTCCTTACTGGACAGAGGACATGCATATTGTAGGTGCCCTGTCTGCATGCAGCTGCGGCATCTGAATGCCGTGTTCTCGTAATCAAGTTGTTGTGTCCACAATGAATTGTTAAAGTTTAGTGTGATGTGATATGGAAGCCCTTGGCTTAGATCCACCTCGACACATATTCTGGCATATGTGAAGATTCCCCGGTTGGCTCTGTCCTCATCTATTTTTAGATGTTTTCCTAAGGAATTCCCAATGGCTGTTAATGCCTTCCGATGCCAGAAGTGCAGCGGGAGGTTATGAAGCCTTACCCAAACTGGCATTGTCGATACAACCATTTTGTTAGCATCAAAGTCCGAGAACCAGGGGGTGATAAAGAGGCCAGCATTGCCCCAAAACCAAGGCCCTTGGTTGATGATACTGTCTCGTTCCAGTTCTGTGTTGAATCTGACTATGAAGAAACCCTTAGGGCATAGATATATTTCACACTTGGGTGACCATGAAGAAAAAACCCATTGATGCAGTGCATCAGCTTTGGGCCAGTAACCATTGAATCTGCAAATAACAACATTTTGCATTAAATCTGTGTACAAATCTGTTACCTCAGGCAGTGATACAGTGAGCATGGGTGCTTCTGGCCTCTGTTCCACGATATAGGGCCCTGGAAGCTCTGCTGTGGGTGCTGGTTTGTGTTGCATTGGATCTTTCCCTTTGACTGCATCGCGGAAAGAACCTGTGTTTTTTGAGGTAGTTCCCTTGCATCCGCCTCGGAGTCTCAGGTTGAGGATGATGGTTGAATCATTAGTAACTCCATAATGCTGAAGGGTATGTAGATCCTGCAAGCAATGTCCTGAAAATAAAAGATTTTGATATGATATCGGAATGCCCAGTTTATTCTGGATCTGTTTTTTTACTTCCAGAACCTCCATGCCTTTCTTGGATTGAACACAATAGTGTTTTCCGTCTACCGATCTGATGAATATTTTCAGATCTGTCGGATCTGCCTTAACCAAGCTCTTATTTGTCTGTTTATTGTCCGGATCTGGTGGATCGATGGCGGATCTGGGGTTTGCATACCCGCCTTCCGCGTTGTTGGGCTTTCTTTCTGCTTCTGGATACATCCGTGGTGGTTCCAGTGGCAGCCATGATAGATCTGGGGCACCCGCGCTCATTACCATCCAGAACTCTGCCTCCGAGGATCGATCCGCCGTAGTTGGAAGCCAGATCCGTGGCGTTGTGACCAAATCTGTAGATCTGAACCTTGCAGTCACTGTTCCTTCGGCGTTATGCACTGATCCGGTGGCGTTGAAGGTTACTTTGGCTCTGAATGTCCAGATCTCTTCGAGCCGCAGGGCCGCAGCCATAACCGCTTTCGGCCATAACAAAACTCCTTCGTTTAGCGAGACAAACAGTTGCTGCATGGGTTCTAAGGTTTGCCGTTTGTATGCAGCCTTCAGTCTTCCTTTGCGAGCTGGAGGCAGGTCCTTCGATCCCCGGTGGCCTGCGTTTCTGGTGCAACCTTGCAGCGCCATTCGAAACCCTCGTATCGCCGCAGAGCTCACCGTCCTTTTCGAATCGTTTGTTTCCCTTTGAACCCTCCTTTTTCTTTATTACTAAAGGGATATGTGGATTTGAAGAAGTAGCATGTATCTCTTCTACTTCCTCTACTCAATTGTGTTGGATGGGGAGGGGGTTGATGGTGGTATGCGAGCTAGTTACGCCATCTTATGTCAATGTGAGGGTTTGGGGGGTGGAGGTTGTTGGGTCAGTTAATGGTTCCTCTATAGATGTTACATCCCTTTTGAGCTTCCATATGATTTCTTTTTTAACCACTATTAGGTTATGATGCCACTAATAGTGCTCTACAAGGACTTCTTTACATATGACTACTAGGTGAGATTTTTCTACTTTTCCTTAAGTGGGAGATGATTTTTTCTTTTCATGAGGCATTAGCTTGCATTATGCCCTAATTCAAAGTAAGACTACAATGGAAGACAATGTGCTCATAGTCCAAGGATTGTGTCCAAATAGAGTTCATAGTTACCAAATTTATCTTTGTTGAAAAATGTTTTGATAAGTCCATCTTGACAAAAATGTGGGCATAAATAGTGATATGTTGGTTATATGTTTCCTTGTGATTGGACTAGAATTTTACCTATGGTGTTTGTTATCCTTTTTAGAGATTGAAAGCACCAAAATATAACAGGAATAATAGGGATCCTTAACCAATCCATGGTGGTGGAGTGGAGAGGCTTTCCTTGGACACATTAAAGGTATTAGGGAACCATCACTTCATGTAAAATCTAATTCACCCGCAAATTGGAGTCCTAATTTGATCTTGTGATTTTTATCTAGTATTGAGTTGAACTCCATGATGAAACCTCTTTGGCACACAGATGGATGAATGATTCTTCTTGAAGTTTTGATTTCTAAGTTTTGGAGATTTAATGATGAAGTTTTTTTTGGCAACAACTTAAGTCCATTGAATGAATAAAGCGAGCTATGGAAGACACAAAAACATTTTGACCTTGTGCATTCTCATTAATTGCATTGGAGGGGGAAGCATTGCTTCTATCAAGTGGAGTTGCCCTTGAGAAGAGGGAATTTGTAGCATAACTCTAACTAGATTCGACATCAAAGCTTCCTTGAAAGGTTTTGGTTCATTCTTGGGCACATTTGCTATTGAAAGGTGATTTCCTTGAAAGCCTAAAGAATGCATGACATTGAAGGATGAATTTTAGTGATCCCATAATAGAGAGGGCAATGTGAAACTAGGTCAAAAACCTTAAATATGATAATTTGTGCTTGTGATTTCTTTTGTTCCTTGAAAACACTATTAGTAATCAATATATGAATATTATTTATCCACGAGGTGTAGACCAATTGATTTGTGTGGGGTTTAGTCCCCACCAGGTCATAGGTTCAAATCTCATGGGGAGGGTTTCAGGAAGGGAGTCATTTTTAGGTGAATTAAACTATTCCAAGGGGCATCCGAGCTTGACCAAACTTCGCACAATCTTGGTGATAAACATCCCACTGGTGGGTAGATCATTCTTCCATCCAACATTGGGGCTAGCCTCGGCCTAGGCTTAGCCTAATTCAAATATGTGTGTGTGTGTGTGTGTGAGGGATTTGGTAAAAGGTGAAGATATCAAATGTTTATTTAAGTTGCAATATATTTGTTCTATGTTTTAGAGGGTTTCCCGACACTCAAATATGTGTGTGTGTGTGTGTGTGAGGGATTTGGTAAAAGGTGAAGATATCAAATGTTTATTTAAGTTGCAATATATTTGTTCTATGTTTTAGAGGGTTTCCCGACACATTTTCTGGTTCAATTTGCCTATAATCTGGTATGGAGGGTTTCCCAACACATTTTCTAGTTAAATTTGCCTATAATCTGGTATGGAGGGTTTCCCAACACATTTTCTGGTTAAATTTACCTATAATCTAGTATAGATTTCTTTGAATCACGAGTTTGAGTTGTAAACTCTCCATAATCAGAATGCACCAAGGTTTTTCAAGGTGCTAAATCCATATATGCAATAAAAAACTCATTTTAAACAACAAAAAATATTGACCACAAACTAACCATCCAAAATATAACATATTTAAACAATACCCTTATTTAATTGAGAATAGCAAATTCACCCTTTTATATACTTTTTTTTTTTTTTTTAACTAAAACAAAATAAAATTTCCATCTAAATTTGCTCATTTAAATTTCATATGTTCCGGTGCTTTAGAATCGAATATAACTTTTAAATTTTTTTTCAATAATCTAATTTCTTGCCTATAAAATAAAATTATAACTTTTCAAACATTCTTATCAAAATTGGATAAACAATTCCCAAAACATAAAAGAAACATAATATACTTTTTTATTTTTAATTTCTATCTGCCATGTGTAAAGCAACACACTTAACCACATGTTTTCCTACTTAGTGGGCCCCAATCATGCATGACTAGCATTAACTCCCTTATTAATAACCATCGCTTTCAAATACTTATGATTAAGTTATTAATATAAAGTAGCGGTGTAGGTAACGCCCTGTTTAAAAATAAAAATCCAATCATAATCGATTGTTTAAAACATATTTTTTAAATTAAAAATTATGATAAAATGATTCGATAAATAAATTTTCCACGTATTGCAGAAAACTTCAACCTTTTTCTGGCCACAAAATAGAGAAAATTAGTGGAAATCTGAAGAGTTGACGTGGATGAACTTGCGTGGATGATTCGATGATAAATCTGATCACATTAGGAGTCATGGTTTGTGTTGAATTTGAGTACGCCTCAATTATTCACGTTCAGTAATGCCTTTCACTGTCCAATCTCATTTTCCCATTCAAAGAAGTCCCACCGAAAATGGAGATGTGGGGACTGGGAAATGTTTTACTCATTTAAAATGGCAATTTGAAAATTGACAGGTGACAGCCGGGATGGATTTGCCAAAGCATGCAAAACCTACAGCTATTAACGCTCATTCTAAAAATAAAATTATACAAACGATGATAAAGATTAGAAATTTCATGAAGGTATGGTGATGTTGATGCTGACGACTCAGCAATTTTGCCTGATTGATATCAGCCCACGACTATAAAGCGGAGGCATTATACTAGGAATCTCACATCCTTTGTCCACAACTCTTGTCAAATGTACCCACAGAGGTCAGAGTTGTATGTGCCCTGTTATGCTGATTCATCCTCTCAGGACAGTGTCAGATCATATCATAATATAGAGTTGATATTTATTTAAGTTTTAGGAAGATCGAAGTTGTTCATCAAAATAATTGAGAGCACTACCTCTTCATGGAGCAGATTTTCACTGCCCTGTTGCAGGTTTGTTCAATAGTCGATTCTTTTTGGCTTCAAATTTTTGTTTGTTTTTAGGTTTTGTTTTGGCCTTTTGGCTCTTTTTCTGATTCTATTTTTTCAGAGAGGACCAGGCAAGTTTCTTGTATGGTAGAATTTAGCATTACTGACTGCGGGATAGAATACAAATTTGCAAATAATTTTGGACTCTGTGAGCTGATTAATGCTGGAGACGGCTTTTTCTCTTTAAGCGTTGCAAGGGATGGGGATTTTCAGAGTAATTGACAGTCTATAACCGCTTGTTTTTTGGGCACCAACCTGATCATCCTGATTTCTGCATCTAATTAAAGGCAGAGAGCGTCATTATATATTGGACAGTGACATACTGATGCTAGAATTCAAGTAAAATATTGAAAACTTGATATCATGGGATTAGTTTTTTTCTGAAATTAAGTTATAGTCCAGAGTCGTGAGCTCATGGCTTGTGAAAGAGGTCCAAACGTCCTTCAGGGTTTGTCCACCAAAGAGACAAATTCGGGGCTATACTTAGCATTGAAAGACTGAAGAGGTTTTCGGCACTTGGCTCTTAAGCCATGTATTAGGTACATACATCTTTCCACTATTGGAAAGTAGACAGTCCTTCAATTTACAAGGATAGTGTTTTCAATGCATCTATAAGTTGTCTGCCAATATGCTTCATGCTTGACAAACTCTGCATTTGCTTGAACCTGGGACAAAGAATAACGATTGTCTCTTGTTACGTTAGATCTGTCCTAATTTTCTCATTAGAGATGTGTGAGTCTCTTTACTCTTGAGTCTTGCCCTTGGGTTGGTAGTCGGAGGTGACTGTCATTACCCTTTCAATCCTCTACAATGCTCTTTGATTCAAGGCACTCAGAAATAGGTTGCAGAAACTCAAAGAGGAAAATAAAAGTTTCTATAATCGTATAACTAGGCTCACTAGGTTCCAAGTTGCTCTGATCTCCACTGCTGGGTGCTCCACACATGGTACAGGGGGCCATAATAGAGCAAATGAAAGGAAACCCGATCCCCTAGAGAGGAATTTCATCCCAGGAGAATAGGTTAGGAGCATGAACGCTGCTTCGGCCCCAGTATTCTCTCTTTGGTTTTCATCTTTGATACAAGGATGCAGCCTACAAAAACGGTGTTTAAAGTAGAAGTCTACAAATTTTAGGTCTTGATGTAATTTGCATAATTATTTAGCTCTGTGGAAGTGAAGGGCCATCTGGAAGTAATTTATGCCATTTTCTGTAGTTGTTGTTCCTTCTAGATTACAAGGACTGAATTTGTCGTTTCTTTATTCCTCAATTGAATGAGAAAGTCATCTGCTTAGTTTTTCCTTTGATAGCTCATGTTGGTCTTAGAATAAGCTAACATATTATCTGTCTACTTTCAGGCATCGTCCTTCTCTTCTATTCGATTTCATACACTGTTTTAGTCAGGGGCCTCACCAAAGATATAATAGACTTGCAATTGCTATGGTGTTATAGAAAGTGAATCAAGGCGTAAAGAGGCATTGATTCAGTACGACTAAAGTATTCATTAAAAACCTGAGGGGAAGGAACAAAGAAGACAGGATGGCATTCTGGGACCTTCTATCTGTGGCATCCATGCCAGTTGTGAAGATTCTTTTGATAAGTCTTCTCGGGGCTGTTTTGTCAACTCGATATGTAGGCGTGCTAACTGATGAATCTCGAAAAAGTTTAAATAAGGTAAGGGATCATAAACTCTGAGACATCCAACATTCATATTGGATTCATACAATCATTTTAAATTGGGATTATATCCTCTAAAATGGGAACTATGACTAATACTATAGCGTGGCTTTTCATAAAAGGTTGTATATTTTGTAAAGTCTAACCTTTTCCATAAAGATACTGATGACTAGCTATTAGTTTGGAATATAGGAACTTAAGCTTGTACCATGCCTGAGGAGTTGTTAATCGTAAATGGCTTTGCACATTTAATGCTGTTTGAATGACAATGTCACCTTCAACTAATATTGTGTTGTTGGGATTAGATTGTAAAGACCTCTTTTCTGTTCTTGTTGGTATAATAGACTGAAAAAACATAAATAAACAGAGGAAAAAAAGAAGAGGAAGATACTCTGCCAATAAGATATGCTTATGAGAGTTAACAATCCAGGGGGAAGGACTGAGTACAGAATAATTTAATTCATTCAAGACCACAGAAGTGGCCTATCAGAAGTTTTACTTGCATGATCACAGAATTTTGTGTGCCACTCAACAGGTCATCTTTGTTGTATTTACACCAGCTCTTATGTTTTCCAACCTGGCACAGTCGGTGACATTTGAAGATCTCATTTCCTGGTATGTAATATTTTTAATTTCCAGCTGTGCTTTGGTTGCAAGGAGGGCTTCTTTTATTCTTAGGTTGTTTGTGATACTAATAAATTAGTTTTTTCAAACAGAAGTGGGATTCTACCATGTACAACCCCCTTTGATATGAAATTTTCATAAACAGATAGTAATATGGTAAAATATTTCTTATTAGCTCAAATTGGAAAAAAGGCAAACTTTGAGGACATATAGAACACTTGTTAACCTTTAAAAGTTTTGAACATTTATTGGCTACACATGGTTTGCTTGGTTTATTCCTTAAATGCTTAAATGGCCTAGCACTTTGAGTTTGATCAAATACAATCAGGAAAAGAATAACCTGAGAGTATATTCCTAAGTTGCATGAAACGCCGAAATGTCTCAGAGTTTCTGAAATGGGTACGTTTAGAAACGTCACCTCCCAAAAATGGAAACGTCAGGCAAAACATCGGTCGAAACATCATATATGTAGATATATATAAAATTATTTTTATAAATAAGTGAATAACACATTATCTTGCAAGAAAAAAAGGAATAAGAACCATAGATGACAATTTAGAAGGAAAACGAAGTCTATATTAACTGTCATAGATGATTACATGATCGCTGAGTTTCGGCCAAGTTTCGGGTATGGGTACGACCCGAAACGTCGGGTTCCTAGAAGTTTCGTGCAACATAGGTATATTCTGAATGGGATGTGGAAGCTATAGTTCGTGTAGAGACAAAAATGATTTTGCCATCTCCCAGTCAGCAGATATTTTGTTGTCCAGAGACCATTTTCTATGGGATTTGAGACACAATTTTTAAATGATTGACCAGATGATAGAGTAAACTGTTAGCATGGAACATAAAAACTAGCCATGTTGCATTATTATAGTGTTATACATAGTGAGTTTGAACTTTAACTTTTAGCTATAAAAATAACCTAATCTAATATTTAATAGTTGTGATATGATGTTGGACAAAAAAGCAGTTTTCCATGGCAGACCTTGAGTATTCGTCTAAAGGTATATCGCAGGCTTGATTTATTGATAGGATTGGGAAACAACCAAGATAGTTGGGAGGTGTGCTTAGCAGAATGAACAGATTTGCTTATGCCCAACTATTGCACTAACTTCAGAAGTAACTGAAGTATGGGATGTTTCTTGGGGCAGCGAGGGTAATAATAACTGAAGTTTTGATGAAAAACTGAAAATAAAATCAACCTTACAGTTCACGGAGACATTAGGATTTCTTACTACTACGTACGTTGTAGTTTTCCTTGTGATTTTCGTATTCTTGTGCCAAAAATTTTCGAATTATAGAAAAAGAAGAATCACATTAAAGTGATGAGGATGCTACTTCTATAATGTAAATTCAGTGATGTTTGTTTCCTTGAGGAAATAAGCTCAAGTAATTGTTCTGTTGGAAAACACAATATCTAGAAGAATGAGTGAGCTTCCTACAGGGAAAGTTATTGGTGCAGTCACTTCTGTCAAAATCATGGCCATCACAACCAAAAAAATAAAAAACTAGCACTGAGAAGAGGTGGTTTTACTTGAACAATAGGCTAGAAGATGGAAGATTGATTGGGCAACTCATAATTCTAATTTCCTACAACTTTATATGAATAATGAAAGTAGTGCAAAATTGACTGATCTACACCTTGGAATTTGGTCCTATGCATTACTTTTGGTCTGGAGGGTACATGGGGAGTCTATGGGATTTCTGACATAAGATGAAGGATAAAACCTTCTCCAATGCACAGAGTCCTTCTGAAAGAACATGCAAGGAATAAGGTGCCATCTCGAAGGCCTTGATCTAACCTTGAGTTGTTTCAGATACTTGGTTGGCTATAGGATAATCGAGAGGTTTTTGACCATTAGATTATAATTGAAACATTGCTAATTCACAAAAGGGACTTTTAGTAGACAATAACTTGCAAAAAAGTTTATTTCACTTGGTCCTGAAGAAATCAAAGAAAACTCTGTGTTCAAGTCATTTTGTAAAGGTCTGGGACCATAGTCAAGCACAGTAATCTTGTGCATGTTGACTAGATTACAAGTTTGTCACCAATTTTAGGGGGATAAGTCTTGATGAATTTGAATCAAATTCTTGCAGAAATTGTTCTTCAGCCAGGCCGAGAAAATTAGGCATTTGCTTGGAAAATAGATGCTATTTTTTAAATGTTCCTTCAAGATTCTACTGTGAAGGTGTATATATTAGTATTCCTATGTGCCACCTTCTTAAACCACATGTAAACTGTACATCTTCTGAAACCCACTAGATACTGTTTTCTGCTAGCTTTCATTTCTGGAAAAGAAGAATTTTTATCTTCTGGAGTAACTAGCATTTGTTTCATATCATGGTATTACTCAAGTTGCCTTGTTATTTCCTTAAAGTTAACTGTCTTTGTCGTTTTCAGGTGGTCCATGCCATTAAATGTTTTTCTTACATTTTTCATTGGAGCTATCCTCGGATGGATTGTTGTGAAAATAACCAACCCTCCAGGATATTTAAAGGGCGTAGTTGTTGCAAACTGCTGTTCCGGTAGGTGTACTTCTGTTCCATTGTGCAGTTTTGAATATTTATAGAATAGTTGATTTTGGATGTAAACTTAGGGAAGGACAGTGGAGCAACTGAATGCATGTTCTGTGTGATACTGATAACAAATATGTTAGAAGCTAGGTTGATCTTTTGGTCTATTGATTCATAATGATCTTGTTATTTCAAAAATAGGGTGTTATGATCTATTATCCATCTGTGAAATAGTATAAAGAGTGATTCTTAACTAATTTGAAATTGTCTCAGTTAATTAATTTTCATAAACAGTTTCACTCAAGGATGGAAGCAGATTACATTTTTAGAATTTGCCATGCTGAAATTATAAACTAATGGAACTGCCTCCTCAATAACATTGTCAAATATTAATTGTATACAGGAAACTTGGGAAATCTTCTCCTCATCGTTGTTCCTTCATTGTGTCAAGAACGGGGAAGTCCCTTTGGAGAACCCAGTGTTTGCAAAGTAAATGGGGCAGCATATGCTTCATTTTCGATGGCGGTATAATTCTAACTAGATTTTAATCCCCCAGACTTTAAATTTAGTATTTTCAATGCTTCTTTATAATTAGAAACCCAAATGTGCTTACTTCCACACTTCAGGAGTTTATTTCCTACGAATTATGTTCAAATTTCTGTAGCAGATAAATACAAGCAGGGTGTCTCTTCGTTAATTTCTGATGCATTTTAAATTGGCTTTCCAGCTTGGCAGTATCTTCATATGGACTTATACCTACAATCTCATACGATCATCAGCAAAAATTCATGAAAAGGAATTAGAAAATGGACTTGACGAGAAGATCCCAAATAATGATTATTTGAGTGCTGGAGAAACATCTAAACTTTTGCAGACAATCCAAATTATTCCAGAGGTGCCAAGCTCTGGAGGAGATTATCCTTCTGATGAGCAGAAGGCAAATGGCATGGTAAGTATTTCATGGCCATTCAAGAAGTTTAATCAAGATGTAGGGATATGCATTCTGAACTTTTTATGTTATGGTTTGGCATTATTCTAGCATTTGTTGAAGTCATCTTGATGCTTTTGCAACATCTTCAAAATGAAGTTGGGTTGTGTATCCATTGCAATCTTGCCTCACCTTCTTAATTAGAAAATCTTGATCACCTTCACAAATGCTAATGTGTACAAGATTTATACCCATCATTGAACATATACCATGGTTTAAGAAATTTGGATTTGGAAGTGCCTATATCCCAAGAAAATTTATTAAGGGTGAGAATTTTTTTGTTAGAGTTAGAAATTTTTCCTCAAAGTGGGAATAGTCCTATCACAGACATTGGAAGTCCCGCTCAGGCGCACAACTTCTTTTAGGTAAAAAATTGTTGCATATTCGAGCAGGATTATCCTCTTATGCATCATTTCAATTTCACTGAATGCCCTCAGAGAGAAAAATGAAGCTGTTAACTTTAGTTAATTAGAATTTGCTGTTGATGGGAAAGGCACAAATCCAATATGCAGAATATATAATCATCTCTATAGTTTCAACATTATGTTCTCAAGCATTTGTGCTTAATCGTTAATGTTTTCTGGATCAGACTGACTAATATCTGTCCTGCTTTGCTTGTAGGCGGTGTTCCATTCCTCCAGCTGTTTTCAAGAGTCACTCGGAAAAGTTAAATGCTACATGAAAGAAACTGGAAATCTAATCCTTGAGGAGTTAAAAGAACCTCCCACTATTGGTGTGGTAAGTCGTGCAGATATCCATGTAGATGGCTTTCCTTTAATATTTGTTGTTCTGTACAGTTACGAATGCAGTTAAACTTATAAAGGAATTGCTTGAAATTTGATGTTTATCCTGGGTTATTAGATAGACTTACATCTTACAGAAAAGCAACTATATTGTCAAAATAAGAAATTGGCCTATTGAAACAATGTTGCAGGGTTATGGGAATGCATACTAGTCCCAGGTGTTGAATCCCATTAGAAAAGAAAAAATTAGTTGCTGATAAACATATTTAAACAACAAAAACGTCAAGGGGAAATAGGTTAAAGACTTAAAAACTCTGGGCTACCTACCCAACGAAAAAACACTTAAAATAACAAGTGAGGCAAAACTATTTTTTCACTCCTTTTGATTGGGTGCCCCTCATCTGAAGTATTTGTGTATTTAATAAGCAGCAAAGTAGGATTTTTCCTCGCAGAGAGTTTCTAATCAATAGTGAGCAGTGTGTGAGAACCAATTTTTTTTCCTCGGCAGTGGGCATTTTAGAGCAGCAGGTTCCCACATATTTTTATTCTTTGAAAATTTTTCACTAGCAGTGGGTTTTGTCAGCCATTGTCTCTCATACATTCATTTTTCTTTTCCTTTATACGAACCTGTCAACTGGTAATGCTAGCATTGGTCAAACTCACAGATCAACAATGGAAGGCCCATGGATGCAGCCCAAGACTTTCCTGATGATGAGAATAATGTTACTAATAGTGGAGGGTCCTCCACAATCACATCAAGTTCACTGCATTCATTAGACACTAAAGGCTCTTCTTGTATGTACTATGAAGAGACCATTGACAGATGCAATTGTTGATATGGTTGATATCAAGGGTGAGGCGGGTGTTGATCTTGCTTTAGCAAGGCTTTTCTTTGCATGTAGCGTCCCATTTGATGTGGCCTGTTACCCTAGTTTGAGCAAATGGTGTTGTGCTATTGGTGATGGGTTTGCAGGGTATAAAGCACCCTAGCTATGAGAGGCTTTGCTCAGTCTTGCTTGACAAGGAGAAAGAGTGAATTGAGAAGATTATAGGCCCTTTGATGGTGTCATGGAGCGTTGATGGATGTTCTATTGTGATGGTTGGATAGACACAGGAAATCATCCACTTTTGAACATCATTGTATCTTCAATATCTGGTTCCTGTATTCTGAGGGCAACTGTATGTTCAGGGGAAAATAAAAATGCTCTCTTCTTGAGGGACTAGTTATGTGAAGTCATTGATGAGATAGGGCCATCTAACGTTGTGCAAGTTCTGATAGAGTCAACTATCATTAGCAAAGCTGTAGAGTTGATGGTCCAAGAACAATACACACATATTTTTGTATGCGATGCTATGTGCATCCATCAACTAGTGCAGGAAAGGGCATTGGAAAAACAACTTGGATTTCCGAGTTAACTGAAGATGGCCAAAGATCCAGATGTTTATATCTAACCATCACCAATCATATGCCATTTTCCAAAAGTTTGTGATGGTGGAGTTGCTTGAGCCAGCTGATACTAGATTTGTTTCATACTACATTCTTCTTCAATGACTATGGGAGGTAAAAGGGGGTTTATGGACCACCATTATCAGTGACACATGGGCACCGTCGAGGCAATCTTCATCAGACATTGCCATTGAGGTGAGGCATAAGATTCTCGCTGATCATTTCCTGGATGATGTTAAGTTTATAGTTGATTTCATTGAACCACTATGTGATATGGTCTGCTACATGGATATAAATAGATGATGTTAAGGAGAGCAATGCATACACGAGCACAAGAAAAAATTTATTACACCTCTCCTTGTGGCATCTTATGCCTTGAATCCGATATGAGATATTGAAGAAACAATCCCCCTTTCAAAAAATATTGGTAATGGAGATATTCTTGACTACAGTGAGTAGGATTTGTCCTAAGAGAGGAGGCATCCATCATCAGGTATGAGTTCGCTTGATTTTTATGTGGACAAGGTGAGTTTGGCGCAAGTGAGGCTAAGTATAATAGGCATGTTGGCATGGATCCAATAGATTGGTGGGCACTTCATGGTGGACATGTCACAAAGTTGGAAAATATTTGCTATACAATTTCTCGCAGAAGTAGCTAGACTTGGAAATAATGCTTACATTAGTAAATAGGTAGATTTGGTTTGTTGGTTGGTTGGACTGTTGAGATATTTTCTCAACAAACAATCTCTTAGTTTAGAAATTGTTGGATCTCATAAACACCATATATACATGATGTAATTGTGTGATTTTAGCGTGTAATAGAAAAATATTTTTGTGTTTGCCCTGTGCATGAACTTATGAGGGCAATTGTACTCTATGGTGTTTTTCACTCGATGAAGAGAAAAACATCGGGATCAAAGATGTAAGAAAATCTGGTTTACATTCACAATGGCCTTCAATTCTCTTTCCAGAAAAACCAAGGGTGCTAGGAAGGCTCTTTTAAGTAATGGGACTAATTTACAGATGGTGTGCAATATCTCTCTCCCATAGCCTTTGCTATCCAAGGAAGTTGGTGGAGTTGGACTTGGGAATCTAGATATCTATGTTTCGAATAAAAGTTGATTCATGTCATTGTCTTCTAATCTAATGTTCTATTGGTTATTGCAGGCTGCAGGATTTATTGTTGGAGCAATCCCACAAGTAAAGGCTTTATTTGTTGGTGTATCTTCTCCTCTTCGAGTGATCCAAGATTCCATTTCTTTACTGGGGTATGCATCTCACCAGTCTTTAGTAATCCATCTTGTGCATTGTTGTATTTGATTTATAATAATCAGTGAACATTGCAGTTGATACCTTCGATAGGTCATGCTTCAATGTATACCATTAAAAAAATAAGCAACCAGTTTTTGTATCAGTTTATTTTCTTTCTTCTCAGTTTTTTTTTCTCAAATGTATACCTTACTGACCATTTCAGCATTTATTGATAGGTGGTTGTTTGGAACCAATATGATTTGCTGGAATTAAGTATTTACATGTACATAAATATCTGATCAGTGATTGTCTGTGTGTCTTTGGTACAGAGATGGAACCATCCCAGGCATCATCCTTGTAATGGGAGGAAATTTAGTCAAAGGTACTCTGCATTTGGCTTGAAGATATTTTTTAGTAAAGATGTGGTATTGCTGTTCAATCTAGATATGAAAGCTTTTAATTTTGCCAATGTTAACAATGTGTTTTAATGAACAGTAATATGTTTTCTTTTCCTTTTCATTTTAAAATGATTGTATAATCTAATGCATGGCTATCCTTGCAGGTTTAAGATCTTCAAAGTTAAGACCTTGGGTTATTGTGTTGGTTGTCTTTGTGAAGTTCATGTTACTTCCATTGATTGGAATATTCGTAGTTAAAGGAGCATCCAATCTTGGGTTATTGCCAGAAGATCCATTGTATCACTTTGTACTGATGGTCCAATACACAGTCCCACCTGCTATGAATATTGGTTAGTATCACGGTTCACACATCTGAACATACATGCGGTTCTAATTTCAACTTAGCATAAGATTTTCATTACGACTATCCTAATAGTTATTTTGACAGCTTAGTTTTGTTTTTGTTAATTTGAGGTGGTCCTATAATGGGAGATGTTATAGTCATTCCTATTTTATTATTTGATGAAAGACTGAAAACTTTTAAAAGTTAAGACTTAGCTGGTTACACCCGAATCAAGCAACTTCTCGTATGCAAACAATTCTATTTTGGCCAAAATATATTTTTAATTGTCTAGTCTTGCGTCCAATAAGCATATTTGTTCTTTCTGTCTGACAGGTGTGTATTTGTGTCGATGCAGGAACAATGGCACAATTATTCAATGTGGGGGAACAAGAGTGCTCTGTGCTTTTCTTATGGACTTATCTCCTGGCAGCCATTGCCATCACCTTCTGGTCAACAGTATATATGTGGATACTGTTTCCATAATTTTTTTGGAACTTCATTTTGTCAAGCTCATTGGTTGCATTATTAATCCGCTTCAACCAATGTTGAAGAGCTATTAGTCTTGACTCTTAATTGGTTCCATTCATTCGTTATATTTATACAATGCATTATTTAAATTCCCTTTTAAGAATATGATTCATATTCTTCCCGCTTGGAATCGATTAATATTTCTCTGCAAATGAATATATTCTTACAAACAATAAATAAATCCATCTAAGACCTGCTATTCATGGGGAAAACGATAAACTCGAATCAGCTGTTTAGATCATTTTTCTAATTACTATGTAGTATCTCAGTGTGTTTGGATTGGCATTCAACTCATACCAAATGATGTTCTCCACACTGATTAATGAAAATTAGTTTTTGAATGCCTATTAGTGTTACAGGCAAGATCGTGATAGATGTGAGTTGCATCAGAGAAAACCAAGGGCTAGCATGATATTATCATGATTTGTATTAGAGCCAGCTAAAATATTATTTGCTCCAACCTTTGCAATCCGCTCCTTATGTGCTTCTTTGCAGTCCACTCCCTTATGTGCTTCTGTCACAGTAGACTAAGCATTTGCAAGACAGCATGTAGCATATTGATCTCCAGTTTTTCTATATCTTAACCACAACTATGGTTGGTTTCAACATTGCCCCATCTCGTTTTTCCACATATAGTAGTTGGTATACCATTTACCATGACCCTTCCATGATGTAAGAACTTATCGTTAGTTTTATCTGTTGCTTTGCCCTGCAGCATGGTGCTCTCAGCAGATCTGTACAACATAGATTACTATGCAGCATGATATTCTGTGGATGAAGGCAGAGCACTAGATAAGACTATGAGGATATGCATGTATGTGCCGGCATTACGAAGTGTTATTTTTATATTTAGTTAAGCTGTTGTTCCACTAGATCTCCAGTTTTAGGAAAAGCACTAATCCCAAGAAGAGAGCGCTGCTTTGTTTTATTGACTATTCCTGGGAGGTGTAGTTGACTTGAGTCTTGAACACTGAAGTGCATGTGTTCACTTATGTTTTGAACCCTAATCAAGGCATCTAGGGTTAGGGTCTTGCTTATCTAGGGGGGTGCACTAGTCCGCATTCTTTGTAAATCCTCTTTTCTTATTCTATAAAAGCAAGAGGGAGCTCCACTGTTAGAAAATGAGTTTTGTCTTCGTTAGTGATTAGGAAGTTTGTTGTAGTTTTTCTTTGAGTTAATAAAGAGTGATGTGATTGATTGCTACAATACTGTAGTTTCCTGTTTGATTCTTAGATTTACATGTCCCCAAATTTCTAGATGAGGGTTTAGTATTGAGGAGCACAGAGTTGTTTCCGAGGACATGGCCTAAGTGCATGTGAGCTGAAATATTCCAGGATCAGTGTATGGAGTAGGCGCTATTGAAGGATTTCAGTGGGTGTGATACCCTAGCTTTAATGATTGGCATTGTTTTGTGCTTGAAATGAGTCCTTGGACCAATAAGGGGTTTGTAGGTGTAATGCCCCTTAGAGGCCAATAATTAGAGTGTTGTTTATGGTTGAGAGAGGTGATCAATCTGTGAAAGGTAACTGATCTGATTTGTTTCCTAGCTGAATTGTTTATTGAGTGTGTTCTAGTAGTTGCAGGAATGACTAATCTCAGTCTCAGAGAGTGTCGGATTATAGGGTACTTCCAACATGATAACTCGGAAGTGCAAACTACAAATGTTGTTGGAGGTTGATCTTTGGTGTTTTGTGGAATCCAAGGTTACAACTCCTACCGATCCTGTGCAATGGGCTGAACACAACAATAAGGCAACCAAAGAGAAGTGAATCACATTGATTCTATGAAGGACCAGTTGATCCCTTGCATCCAGGTGAAGAAGTCTGCTAAGGATATTTATGATGCCCTGATCACTCTATGTCGAAGTGTGAATATCAAACTGCTTATGAAGAACAAGTTCAGTAACATACATGAGTGATGCAAACACAATGGCTAGCTACTTGACAAAGATCACTAACTTGAGAGATCATTTTGTTGCTTGTTGCTTTAGGGATGAAGGTCATGGATGAGGAGTTGGTCCCAGTAGCACTAAATGGGTTCCCTTCACCTTGGGGACTCTTTGTGTAGGATGTTTCTGTTTGTGAAAAATTGCCCATCTTTGAGAAGCTTTGGAATGATTTCATCCAAGAGGAGACAAGGTTAGAAACAATGTTAGAGAGAGTGGATGAAACCCACAACCTAGTTCTCATTGGAGAGGTGAGAAGAGGAAGTAAGAAAGACTTGATAAGGGTTATAAGAAGAAGGAAAATTCAAGTTCTTTAAACCAGGGGAAGAAAGACTTGAATCACGTGAAGTGTTGGCAAGTCCCATAAGATGTGCCACTATGCAATTTTGTATCTTAAGAAGGTGGCTAATGGCAAGCAATAGTTGCAGAAACTTATGTCGAAGTAGATGAGTTATCATCTAGGTTGGAGACAACTTTCTCCTTGCTTTCATGCCTTTCCACCAACTTCATTTTTGGTGCAGGGTGGTAGCGGAGCATTGGACACATGACCTTCAACAAGTAGGCTTTCAACAAATTTCAAGAACAAGCGGTTGGCATATAGGTGGAATTGGTTGATGATGCCACTTATCTAGTGGCCAAAATGTGTTCTCTCACTTTCCCCATATCATGGGGAGCTGTTCTTGAAATAGATGGTGTTTTGTATGTTTATAATTTAAAAAAAGAATCTTCGGTTAGTGTAAACCATTGCAGATTTTAGGTGTGTGGTTGAGTTTGATGACAAATAAATTATTATCACAAATCTTCTCTAGAAACTTGTTCGAGTTTTGGCCAAAGGTATGCATGAATGGTGCCCTTTATATATTGCTTGCTAATTTAATAAAACATGGACCTTTAATGCATGGCAATGACAATATGTGTGAGATTTGGCACAAGATAATTGGTCACCTACACTATGGATGTACGGACATGGTGTAGGGATTGTTGGACTTAAAGATTGAGAAGACAAGTTTGTGCAAGAGTTGTGCACTTGACACACGCTGAGATTGCTTCTCTTAGCGGGGAACATGGATCAAGAGGGATTCTTGGTTCCAATCCATTCAAATGTATATGTACTAATGGACTCTAGTGGCACTAGTAAGCAAAATTTACTATGTTGCTTTCATTGGTGATTCCTCTAGAAAAATGTAAATTTAGTTTATGAATACCAATGAAAAAGTCTTTAGTGTGTTGCAGTAGTTTAAAGCTAGCTCTCGTGGATAATTAGAAATGTAAGAGTACTAACACAGTGAGGTCTGATAGTGGGGTAAAGTACACCTGTAAAGTCTTCTATGCATTTTGCAAGGAAGCAAGGATCAACAAGGAGATTATAATCCCTTACAACCCTTAGTTGAATGGATTTGTAGATAGGATTTACATGTCCATCATAGAGACAACTGAGGTTGTGATTCATGATTTGGATTTGCCCACTTGTCTTTGGGTAGAAGCATGTGATACAATTGCATCCATTTTGAATACATGTTCTTGTGGAATATTGAAGGACAGGATGTTAAAAGAAGACTTTACTAATGAGAAACCTCAAGTATCATAACTTCTTGTATTTGGTTGTTCTATATACATTCATCTTCTTGATAAGAAGACCTAAACTTAAACCTTTTAGTATAACAAGTATTTTTGTTGGTTATAGTGAGCCTTCTAAGGCTTATTGGATCTATCTTTTGTCACAGTGGAACATAGTGGTGAGTCAAGATATGAAATTTGATGAGGATGCAAAGTCCTCCAACTCTGAGAAGCCTCTTACATTTGTAGGAAAAAAAGCTTGTTCCAAGCGTTGATTTGCATTAGGGGAATTTTGTGGTAAAAAAGGGCCTCAAAACAAAAAATGTACCAACAAAATCAATTTTAAAAGAACCAATAAGATTCAAGATGATGATGTCATCCTCCAGTAAATATTTTTGAAGGGAAAATAAAATTTATTTATTTTAGTTGTATCTTTTGTTAATCTCCTTGTAGATTTACTCAAATATCAAGTGTAGACATTCGTTGGATGTGAAATTAAATTCTACATCCAATGAGCACCTGCTCTACATACTTTTGAGTAAATCCACACCAAAAAAAATTGAAAATACATGGATCTACTCAATAGTATGCATAGCAGATACTTGTTGGATGTATAATTAAATTCTACATCCAACGAGTGCTTACACTTTATATTTGAGTAAACCTATAAGGAAATATGCTAAAAATACAATAAAAAGTAGTCTTATTTCTTTTCTTTTAAAAAATTATAACTCTTATTTTATTATTTCTCTCAAGAGGCCCATTTTAGATCTCAAAAATTCCCTTGAAAGAGAGAAAAAGAATGTCAGGCCAGGCAGTAACTCCATTAGGCAGAAAAGATGATTCGATTTATTTCATTAGGTAGCTATTGTTATATACAAAGAATGTGACTGCTCAGTTCATCTTCTGATGACTGTTCACATTCCAAATTCACCCAACCGCAGAGGATTAGGTGTCAACATTCCCCCCCTTAATCTGAAGGGATGTTGATGAGTCCAAGCATCATTCTGAATCTTTCAAGCTTTTCTCTTCCAAGTGCTTTGGTGAAGATGTCTGCAATTTGCTCATTTGTGGAACAATGACGGAGATGGATTGTTTTGGCCTCAACATGATGTCGGATCAGATGATATTTAGTATTGATGTGCTTTGTACGATCATGGAACTTTGGGTTCTGGGCCAACTTTATTGCAGAGGTGTTGTCAATCATGAGTGGAGTTGATTGTACTTGTTTTACCTGCATGTTGTGGGGAAAAATGCCTATGCAGGACGATCCTATCCACCTAAGGTGTGACATCGCCTTAGCAACAAACGAATACAATTATTATGATTTCTTCCTTTATGAAATGGGAAAGAGGGGAGATTGGTAGACTTACCGTTGTCTTCCGGTTGTCCCTCGATCTAGATCCTCTTCTCTTTGGGTGTCCACAGCTACTTGCCTCCTCGCTTGCTCAAGAGAACAGCTACTTGAATCCCACGAGATCACAAGAGAACAACTACCTGTGACAAGAGAACAACTACTTGCGACAAGAGAAGAACACAACACAAAGGCAAATATACATATTCATAAATGATTTAGGATTAGAAACAAATCAAATACACTAATGCAATTATACAAAATACACCAGCATATAGGAAAGAATCAAGATAGCTTTATTGATTGATAACAAGGTTCAGGAAGAGATACAACCCATAGGGCTCCAATCCAGCATCTCCTTCCCAGCAGAATGAAATTCCTTCTTCAGCTCCCTTCAAAGCATTAAGCACCCAATGTCTCCAGTCTCAAACCAACAACAATTCTTTGCAATAACAAAATTCCAGCCTTTAGATCCCATGGAGGAGAGATCCATATATAGATATTTGGAGAGAGGATGAGTCAGCTTGAGATCTGACTAGTGTCCTCTCCCTCTCTCAGTTCTTGAGTCCACTTGGAGGTTCTTGCTTCCACTTGGAGATTTGGAACCTCTTACTCATCACCAGTGGAATTCCTTGATGCAAGTGTCATTTTGGAAGCTTCCTGGGCATTGACACCTTGAGGAATGACTCTGCCACATGTCCAAACTCGCTCAACGCAGGTAGCCTTTGTTGGAGTTAACATTCAACGCAGGTAAACAATGGAGCAGTTGACATTCAGCGTAGATGCTCAATGGAGCAGTTGATATGATCCAGAATTGGCTTGTTTTTGAGTGTTTTCAGGTGGAGAATTTCTGTGAATTGCTGTGGTTGGTTTGCCTTGTTCCTCTAGGGGTAGGAACAACATGTTTAGGGACTTTGGATCCCTTAGATTATGGACATTTCATGCTCGAGGCTGTAAGGCACAAAAATGTCTATAACAGTTGCCCCCTAAAGTATGAGGCCGTTTATCGGGTGAAATGCTTTATCCAGGAGGGTCCGAAGTTCATCCATCTGCTGGGAGGAGACCTGTAATAAAATACAATACAATATATTATGATTCATACTGCTTTCATGATCTAGCTGAGGCGGGCATTCCCATGCTCAGCTTTATAAATTCATTTTTGTACATAGAACAGACGATTGTCTGATGGTAGACTGATAATTTTGGTGAAATTATCATCCTTTGAGTATGATGATCATCCGCTGCAATGCTGTACATGTCAAATGTCTTTATTTTTCCTGAATATATATCACAGCCCGGATGGATGAAACTAGATCCGGGGTCTTCAAACTCGTTCGATCTTCACTCTAAGTACAAGTCGATCCATGTGAGAATTGCGCTGAAGTCGAACATGGAAAGACATCGCTTGATTACCGGTCAATGATGTAAACCGTTAACAAGCGCGAGAGGAATCACCGATAATGATAATGCCCTCAAGGTACTGCAGTACAATTTACGTGGTGTGAATAAAGGACTTGGCGTCGAACACCACGCAAAATCTTCTGGTCGAAGGTCATTGATGTATACCTGTCGTCGGAAGTGAGAAACTTGCCATTGAGGCATGCAAGCTTCAAAGTACTGAAAAGGGTTGTTCCTAGATTAACTTTTTGGATAATGAGCTGATGTCGACAAGAAGCGATCCGTCAAAGGAGGGCCTTGATGAACCCCACATCAGTGACACGGAACGGAGCTAATGATTTTAATGGAGGTGAAAACGATCTGTGACATATGATTCAGGGTGGCGGTCATGAATGGATGAAGGATAATGTATGGCAGTGGATGGGACCCGGTTGACTCTTTCTGAACGACTTCTCTTGAACATATGGCGACACTGATGCGATGGATCGGTAGCATTACCCCAAATATGGATGGTATGGCGAGACTATGGTGATGTGACCGGTGAATGAAACAACCCAACCCGATTGTGATACGGAGGAAAATTGTCATGTTCAAGAGCGACCTGCTACCATCAAAATTTTCTTGATTTTTTCCCAATTTTCCCTAGTCATTGCTGACCAGTACCTCTTTATTTTTGTCAAGCTTGAGGAGGATAACGTATGCTTGTTCTATAACCTGCCCTTCGGGCAAGCCCATCGCTATGTTTTAACGAGCTTAGCGATAGTGAAACTCGTTCTCGTCTAAAGACAAGTTTGTCGCTATTTAACAATTTTAACGAGTCTAACGACAAGGATAACTCGACCCTTTTCATTTTTAGAAAGTCCGAAAAGGTACATAAAGTCAACTCCAAAATTCCTTTTTCGTCATCTAATCCCTTAAGTTCGAAAAAGTATAAAACAATACAGAAGGGATGAGTTTTCGATATCTTTAACGAGCCGAACAAAACAAGCGCTCGATCTTTTTGTGCAATAATCCCTCGGGTCCAAAAAGATTAAAATCTAGAGGAGGGATAGCTCTTCCTGTCCTTTAACGAGCTGGAAGGCCAAAACTCGACAATCTTTTCATATTTTACGAGTCAATTGAAAAGAGCTTAAAGAAGACTCGTCTTTTGAGGAACGAGTGATAAACAGGGATAGCAACTGATTCCAGGTACAGGTTGGAATTTTCCAATCACGGCAGTGTCACAAGGATGGCTAGGTGAAATCACTCTTCGCAGCTTTTCCTCAAAATGGGTAAACAATCATATGGGGGTGAACGATCGGCCAAATGAAAAGTGGAGGTGGCAGGTGCAAACACGACCAAGGCTTTAACGACTGATAAAATTACGATCACAGTGGTTATTTACCGGGATAGGTTCATTTTTTAGTTAAAAATGAGCTTAAACACTGGAGGAAACTCTGCTCACTGCTTATATTTATTTTTTAACGAGCATGAACTTTATGCTAAAACTGCTCGATTACCCAGTCATTTGATAAGAGTGTCTCATCAAGATTCTATTTTTTATGGAGCTTCATTTCACAAAGCTTTGCTCCCCATCCTTTCTTTATGCAAGTTCGGAAACGGCTAATCCTACGAGTTTAAAGGGTTAGACCTACAGGTTTAAAAGGAGGACCTAAAAATTTAAAAAATAAATAGTCGCCCCTTGCTTGCACTCCAAAAGGTTTGCATGCCCCCAGGTATAAAGTATGATTTCAAGGTTACCTCTACTTTTCTGCCATCGAAACTTTCGTTTCACCGGGAGAGGCCTACCTCTTTCAGGTTACCCAAAGATTGTCTCGTTAATCTTTCAAACAAAACACTTCCTCGGCAATGTCTACCGAAATAGACAGAGGTGAGTGACGACCCCCGCCTCCTCACATAACTTTGACAAAAGAATCTTATTCCAGAACAACCCCTCTTCCAAATAACGGACGGGGTACGGACTAGTCATATTCTCCCGCGGAAACCTACCCTATACCCAAAGTTTTCCTGCCGAAGCAGGCCAGGACGCATGCCCCCTGGGTTCCAGTCATATCCTCCCGGATTACTCGCGCTCATCAGGAGGACGGACCGTGGGTTGAGACACTTCTTGCATGAATAGACCATTTAGGTATGGCACATGACTATTTGCGATGTGTGATCCGGGAAACGAAAGTTGGTCCACGAGCTTGACCATTCTTCCTTCATGCGGAAAACACATTACTCTAAAGAGTGAGGAGACTACAGCTCCCATGCAATATATATAGTCTCGTCCAAGGAATAGGTTATAATCCAAGGGTCCTTGAACGACCATCACGTTCATTTGAACGGTCTTCCCTTTCAATGTTATAGGCACATTGGGGAGGATCCCTAAAGGTCGACTGGTTCCTTTATCAAAACCTGATAGATTTTTCATCTCAGGTAAAAGCGCTGGCGAACCAAACGCTTTCCAAGCAACAGAGGAAAGGATACTCACAGATGCCCCCTCATCAATGATAGTGCCAACCATTACCATTCTGTATATTTGACAAATAATTCTGAATGGTATACTGGCTGGCAACCGGGGTCTGCCTAGTTGGTTCCAATCAAAGGACACAACCAGGTTGCTTGGTGGTGGGACCGAATAGACGGCCGGATATCGCTCCGATGAACTTCCTTTCTGCGATAAAGGAATGGTGGCATTGCCCCCTTGATCATTAGAGTCAGTGCTAATGAAGAGAATCTGGACGGTGTCGTCTTTATTCTCCTCTGTGATGTGTCATTCGAAGATGGAGCCTCTGAAGGCAAAACCGGGTCAACTGCCGTATCAACCTTTTGACTTTCGTCAGGCATGGATCCAGACGGTTCTTCTTCAATGACAGGTGCTTCGGCTGACCACTTAAGTGGCTCAGCCGGATTCTCAACTAGTGAGGGACTTGGGAGGAGTCTTTGATATCCAGGAGGGAGATGCGCTCGTAAAATCGGGTGATCTTCCAGAACTCTTTTTTCCTCGTCTAAGAAGGGACAACGGTGGATGGCGTGATCGCCTTCACACAGTCTGTAGGGAAATTTAGCTTTCCCGCTCTGTCCTGGGGCTTCACTCCCATTAGTTGACGGCGAGCAGTCGACATGGCTATCAGAGGTCGATGCTACTGAATTGTGCAAACGGGGGGACCAGTCCCTTAGTATCCGCGGGATACAGGGACAATCTCTATGGAAGTGGTTTCCTTGGCATATGACGCATGGCGATTTAGGCCTTACGAGTGCGGTGTGTGGACTTTTGTTAGACGACACTTGTTTGCCCCCAGTCGCCTTAGGCTCCTTCTTCTTCTTCTCTTTCTTCTTCTCCTTCTTCTCCTTAGGAACCTGGTTTTTAACTCGACCAGTTCCGTCAAGCGAAGAGGAAGGAGGGGAGGAAGATGAAGTTGAAGGCTGGGAGGCAACTCTTGTCTGATTTAACTGTTGACTCGACTGTTCAGGAATGGTGGTGTTCTGAACGACACTGGTTGAAAAGAGCCAAACTGGTAGGCCAATTGTCAGTCCTGGAAGCGACAATGTGGCCATGTGGGGTGCACCAACATCTCCCCAAGAGGAGAAGGGACTAGGATTTCCACCAAGAGGAATTCCTTGGTTGGTGTGCTCCATCTTTTCAACCTAAAGATCAACGCAGGATTAAAGGGTGATTGTTCCGTTTAAAATAAATTGTTAACGACGCTTTAGACACAACTTGCTTTTTTAGTTTTAAAGAGTCGAGAGAAAGCTAAAGATGACTCTAGTCTCCTTCGATGTTTTAACGAGCCCGAAGTGACAAATGCTCGGATGGACTTTTTCTGTTATAGAGTCTGAAAAAGGCCAAAAGAAACTGCTCTGGAGTTCTAGGCAGAGGGTGTGCCAAACTTTTCGCAAAACCGCAGAATACTTTTTAGGGTACGGGCGGTCGATCTTTGTGAATGCTGTGTTCACTGCATTGCGATCAGTAGGGCGGCCGACACGACTTCCTAAGGATAAAAGATATATGCCTATAGGGGTCTCCTAATATATACTCGACGGTACGTGGGAGCACAATTCGTACTAGCGCTATCGTCCCTCAGGAGGAATCACCCACCTTCCACGAGATCGACAGTCACTAGGCTTAACGACGCTGGAACACATCTCTAGCCTAGACCTCTATGTTGTGCGTTATGTTACAAAGCGTTGTTAGGTTCATTCAGTTTATTTTAGGTTGATCTTTTTAAAGTTTTCCTTTCAAGATTCACCACGAGATGTATGATACAACTTCCTAAATGCAGTCTAAGATGATAAGCAAGCTTTATTATCTTTCAACTTTGAAAATCCTAGCTACAAAGGGAAAAAAATAACACTATCTTTTCTCAAAGAGCAATCAACACACTCTAATGCACTTTCCCTAAATCCAACATGCAAACTATCAAATGCAAAATGCACAATGCAAGTGTTTGTTTTCCACTTTCTTAGTATAAATGCCTACAAAGAAAGCTTTCTGCACAACTTTGAATTTGCTTTTAAAAAGATTAATACAAACAAGTTCACTTTCTTTGAAATCAACAAGGGTAGAAGAGATTACAATCACTTTGCGATTTTCGAAATAAAGACTTGTTTTGACACTTTGAAAGAGACAAATTCAAACCAATAAGCAAAAGTAAATCTATAATCAATCTGAAAACAGCCAATGAACTCTCTTCTAAGATCACTATAAATCAGATCTGAATCAAAGGCTACAGGATGACTACTTTACTCATGCAAAGGAAAACTGTAAATGACGCCACAAACACATAAAAACATTCACAGTCTTTTTGTACAAAAAAGAGGCAGAATCTAAGCAAAGAAAAGGAGTTATCAGACTGGTACCTATGCTGGTTAAAGGCTACAAAAAACAGAGATCAAAACAGGGCAATAGACAGCAAAGAACCCCATCTGCACAAAGCCAAACTGGTTCAGCACAAGTCTAACACTGTGGAGTTGACATTCAGCGCAGGTAGCCTTCACGGGACCTGCGTTGAAATGCAGACTACCTTCACAGTGCCTGCGCTGAAAGAGAAACTCTCGTTTCCCTTGGTTTCTGGGTCACAAAATGCTCAAAAATCAACTGTTTCAGGCCAAATCAGAAACACAAGCAAGGTGTAAACAGAGGGATGCTTTGAGAGGGTACTAAAGACTATCACAAGGATCATCAAATCATTTGTTGATTTAGTTTAGATTATAGACAAGTTCAGCTACTGGATCAAAGCATCAACTTTCTACTTTGCATCCGGGAAAGATGCAGTTCGATAGTTGCTGTCAAGTCTATGAGTTAAACAAATGACGGAAACACAAATGAAATGAATAAACAAGTTCTTCCCCAGTGGAGTCGCCAATTTGTTGTGGGGAACAATGCCTATGCAGGACGATCCTATCCACCTAAGGTGTGAAAGCGCCTTAGCAACAAACGAATACAGCTATTATGATTTCTTCCTTTATGAAATGGGAAAGAGGGGAGATTGGTAGACTTACCGTTGTCTTCCGGTTGTCCCTCGATCTAGATCCTCTTCTCTTTGGGTGTCCACAGCTACTTGCCTCCTCGCTTGCTCAAGAGAACAGCTACTTGAATCCCACGAGATCACAAGAGAACAGCTACCTGTGATAAGAGAACAACTACTTGCGACAAGAGAAGAACACAACACAAAGGCAAATATACATATTCATAAATGATTCAGGATTAGAAACAAATCAAATACACTAATGCAATTATACAAAATACACCAGCATATAGGAAAGAATCAAGATAGCTTTATTGATTGATAACAAGGTTCAGGAAGAGATACAACCCATAGGGCTCCAATCCAGCATCTCCTTCCCAGCAGAATGGAATTCCTTCTTCAACTCCCTTCAAAGCATTAAGCACCCAATGTCTCCAGTCTCAAACCAACAACAATTCTTTGCAATAACAAAATTTCAGCCTTTAGATCCCATGGAGGAGAGATCCATATATAGATATTTGGAGAGAGGATGAGTCAGCTTGAGATCTGACTAGTGTCCTTTCCCTCTCTCAGTTCTTGAGTCCACTTGGAGGTTCTTGCTTCCACTTGGAGATTTGGAACCTCTTACTCATCACCAGTGGAATTCCTTGATGCAAGTGTCATTTTGGAAGCTTCCTGGGCATTGACACCTTGAGGAATGACTCTGCCACATGTCCAAACTCGCTCAGCGCAGGTAGCCTTTGTTGGAGTTGACATTCAACGCAGGTAGACAGTGGAGCAGTTTACATTCAGCGCAGATGCTCAGTGGAGCAGTTGACATGATCCAGAATTGGCTTGTTTTTGAGTGTTTTTAGGTGGAGAACTTCTGTGAATTGCTGTGGTTGGTTTGCCTTGTTCCTCTAGGGGTAGGAACAACATGTTTAGGGACTTTGGATCCCTTAGATTATGGACATTTCATGCTTGAGGCTGTAAGGCACAAAAATGTCTATAACACTGCAAATCTTCAATAATTTTCCTGAGCCACACAATTTCTTTCGCTGCTTCCGCTGCTGCCACGTATTCTGCTTCTGTTGTGGAATCTGCTGGAACTGATTGTTTGCGTGATCTCCAAGAGACAGCTCCTGATCCAAGACTCATAGCATATCCTGAAGTAGATACCCCAGTTTCTTTGTCTCCATCGAAGTCTGAATCAAAGTATCCAATCAAGCTGAAGTCGTCCACCTCTGTATACTTGATTCCAAGGTCTTGAGTTCCCTTCAAGTACCTTAGAACTCTTTTTGCAGCAGACCAATGTCCCTCACAAGGCTTTTGCATAAACCTGGAGAGGATTCCAACAGCAAATGAAATGTCTGGTCTGGTAGTAGTGAGGTAGATGAGACTTCCTACAAGTTGTCTACACTTTGTTGCATCCTCAAATTCCTTTCCTTCAATAGATGTGAGCTTTAAGTTTTGTTCCATTGGAGTAGAAAGAGGATTGCACTTTGTCATGCCAAATCTGTTTAACAAATCTCCAATGTATTTCTTTTGAGAAAGAAATATGGATTTTGGATGTTGGGTTACTTCAATGCCAAGATAGTAATGAACATAGCCCAAATCAGTCATTTCAAAACTTTTCCCCAATTCCTTCTTTATGGATGCAATGTAGCTTTCATTGTTCCCTGTCATTAAAAGATCATCTACACATACCACAAGATATACAATTGTTTTGCCAACTTTCTTGACAAATAAAGTTGCATCATCAAGATCAAAATGATTGAAGTTGAGTTTCAGAAGATGCTCCGTTAGTTTTTCATACCAGACTCGCGATGCTTGTTTGAGGCCATACAAGGAATTCACAAGTTTGCATACTTTTTGTTCATGTCCTTTCACAACGAATCCTTCAGGCTGGGACATTAAAACATTCTCTTTTAGATCTCCATTCAAGAAGGCAGTTTTAACATCCATTTGATGGACTTTCCAATCGTTCTAAGCTGCTAGTGCAAAGAGTGTCCGGATGGTGGCCCATTTTGCTGTGGGGGCAAAAGTTTTCTCATAATCGACCCCTTCCTTCTGTGCAAAACCTTTTGCCACAAGCCTAGATTTGTGCTTGTCAAGTGAGCCGTCAGCTTTGTACTTGTTCTTGTAGACGCACTTGCAGCCAATTGGTTTGGTTCCAAATGGAGGATCAACCAGCTTCCAAGTGTCGTTCTTTATGAGGGCATCATACTCCTTTTGCATCGCTTCTTTCCATTTATCATGAGAAGCAACTTCTTTGAAGGAAGTTGGTTCAAAATCTATAGACAAGCTCAATTCACAATCATAAGAAACATCCATATCAACAAGTGAATTAGAGTTATCTACATCACCTCCATTTTGTCGGTTTGAATTTCTGGTTCCTGTTTTTCCAATTTCATCAGGATGAACACTTTCAAGTGTCTTTGTCAGCCACTTTGGGGGACCTTTCTGAGATGGTCCAGGCTGCTCTGTTGATTGAGTTGGGACTGAATCAAGATTGAGTCTCCCAATTCTATCAATTACATCACTTAAAGCATCATCCGTTGTTGGAGTTTCATTCGGGGGAGAGTATTCTTCAGAAGAAGATTCCACATGTTGATCTAGTATAGGAATCCCCCCTTCAAGATGTGGAATCTGATTATCAAACTCTTGAAATGATTTTGTTTTTGCGAATCTATCCAAGCGATCAAGTTGCCGTTCAACAACATTGTTAGATTTGGATGATTCAAGAAAAATTACATCTCTAGATACAACAAACTTTTTATTTACTTCATCATAGAGGCGATACGCTTTGGAGGTGTTTGAATACCCTAGGAAGATACACTTACGACTTCTAGCACCAAGTTTGTTTCTATGTACCTTTGGTATCAAAGCATAACACGTGGAACCAAAGATCCTGAGATGTTTTACCGAAGGAACATGTCCATACCACAATTCATAAGGAGTCTTGTTTCTTATAGCATTAGATGGACATCTATTCTTTATATATGTAGCACATAGAACAGCATCAGCCCAAAACATTATCTTTACATTTTTGAAGAAAAGCATGGATTGTACCATATTCAAGATTGTTCTATTCATTCTTTCAGCTACACCATTATGTTGGGGATTATAAGGCACAATTGTTTGATGTTTGATCCCATGTTGGCGAAGATAGTTTTCAAATTCATTTGATGTATATTCTTTTCCATTATCAGTGCGAATAGACCCAATATGAGATTGTGCATTATTTTCAATCCATTTACGAAAATTCTTGAATGTTTGAAAAACATCAGATTTGTTCTTCAATAAATAAACCCAACACATTCTGTGTAATCATCAATAAATGTCATGATATATTTATTTCCATTTGTAGAAGGAACAGGCATTGGACCACATAAATCTGAATGAATGAGTTCAAGCTTCCTATGTGCTCTTGAATGTGAATCATGAAAAGACTGTTTGCTATGCTTTCCTAGAATGCAAGCAACACATTGTTTATGTTTCTTAGGAATTGTAGGCAAACCAACAACACCATTTTTCTTCAATAAGCGGAGACTGTCATAGTTTAAATGTCCAAATCTAGCATGCCATAATAAACTCGATGGAAGTGTACCTTCTTCATGATGAGAAATATATGATAAATGTTGTGCATGAGCAGAGGTTCCTTGTAGTTTGAGAAGCCTTTCGTCTTCTATTCCCCTCATGACAAGTGAGTGGTCAGATGCTTTTCTTACCTCAAGCTTGCCATCAAACATATGAATGAAGTGACCTTGCTGGCGGATGTGGACCAAGGACAACAAGTTTCTCTTGAGCTGTGGGAGGTATAGAACATGATCCAGAAGAAAGTCTGGAAGACCAGGCAGTTTAAGCCTGATTGTGCCAAGCCCTGATGGCTTGATTTTTCACTGATCTGCAAAGTATACTGCTCCATCAACATTGTCAGTGAAATCTTCAAAAAAATCTTTTCTATGAGTCATATGACAGGTTGCTCTTGAATCAAGTAACCAATCATTTTTCGAAGAAGCAAGTGAAGCATTAAACAAATCTTCATTTACTCCAATGTTACATTGTGCTTCAATATAGTGAGCAGATTCAGGTGCTTTACCTTTGTCTGTATCATCAGTTTTACCTTTCTGTTGGTTTCTTTTCTGCTCAATTTTGTCCCATGGTAACTTGCATGTAGAGGCATCATGTGATCCATTTCTTTTGCAGCGAATGTAGTGTAAGTCTGCCTTTTCTCCTTGAGAATGTCTGCCCCCTTGCCTCTGAAGTATCTTCCTCTTCCTCTTCGTCCACCTCTTCCTCTTGTAGAATCTTGAGCAGGATGCTTTTCTTTATGAGCAAGGCACACAATCTCTTCAGAAGATTCAGGGGCTGTCTTCTTTCCAAAGGCTTTCTCTCTTTCAGCAAACTTTTTCACAAGAGAGTCAAAGGTTATATCTTTAAGATTTCCATTTGCTTGTAAAGACTCAAGATAATTGGAGTAGGTAGGATAGAGTGCCTTGAGAAAAGCAATAAGAGTGATATCCAGCTCAACCTTAGTGGATTTGATATCATGCATTATAGACTTTACTTCAGATGCAAGAGCAAGAGGATCATTATTTTTCAGTTCAAGAGTGAAGAGTTTAATCATGAGCTGAACAACTTCAAGTGCAGAATGTGAGTCATAGAGTTCTTTCAGCTTTTGTAAAGCTTCAAAGGCAGTTGAATATGATGAAATATGGCGAATCACCTCTTCATTTACAGATGCTGCGACTAATGCATAGGCTTTGCTGTTCTTGTTTTCCCAAATGACGAGCTCTTTGCCCGATGTAGGCTGCACTGGGTCATTGTTTGCTTCTCCGACACACACTCCTTTCCACAACTCATTGAAGATGAGGGTGTGTTTTATCATCCGGGACCATTCAGGATAGTTCTCCTTTCCAGTGAGAACTATGCCTACCATAGAGATGATTGAATGCGTTCTGTAAAAAAAATACTTCTGCTGATAAAAAAAACTTCTGCTGATATACAGTGAAATTGTACTCAAAAGGGCAAAAAGATTTCAAATACTTTATGCACTATGTTTCTTCAAATCCCTCCAATGTTTATAAAAGCATCCTCATATAATATATCCAACATATTCCATTCTACAAACTCAGTTCATATTCCATTCAACGCATTCAAATGGAAGCCATTCAATATATATACTGGACGCATATACAGACTTGGACGATCATATCTATACACCCACAATGTTTCCCTGGATTTAATACTCAAAAAGGCGTTAATATCATTCAAGCCAAATGCACCAAACTGAACTGAGCAATAATTTAATACTGCGCATTTAAAATAGCGCCATTCAAAGCTTTATTTGAATCTATATCCACTGCGCCAACTTAGACCGTTCAATCCAATGGTAAGACAACAGAATGTTTGGGGAGTGGGCTTTGTTCGAACCCAACCATAGGTGGCACATATCATGAATATGCACCCACTAACAAAACTTTAATTATGCACCGCACTAACAAAAATTTAATACAAAGATATATTTATAAACATAATAGCAATATACGGCGCCATACCACGAGTTCGCTTCCGCTGCGCTACCACAACATTTAATTATGTCAACTGGAATGTGGGCAACGGAACCAGATTTAACTGTTTTATGCTCTTATAATCTGGGTAGAAATATGACGTTGACCAGTTTTCGTGGAGGAGAAATTGCACGGAATAGAGGCTGCAAGTTTCCTCTGTAGGTCAGTTTGATATTAACGCTCAAATTGTAAGATACGCTCATAAAAAATATAGGGAAACGCTCATCTAAAAACAATGCACAGTCTCTGTATAGTCTTATAAAATTGAGGCAATAACTGATTGGGACAGAAAAATAGCAGAGAACGCAGGAGTTATCTCACACTTCAACAGCACATCTCCACGTTTCTCAGGTCTTATCACCACAATAGCCAAGCATATCAGATTTATTAACAAAACATGAGCAGGCATATCACGCTGTCTCAAATATGCAGTGCGCAGTGTCAGGCGTATTAACAACAGTAGCGTTTTTATTGAAAAAGAAACTATATGCGTAACAACGTTCAGATATATGAAATTTCAATTGTTCAAGCATATGAGACTGATACCATGTCCAGGCGTTCAAACCATGCAGTGCGCAGTCTCAGGCATTCATACCATGTCAGGTGTTCAAACCATGCAGTGCGCAGTCTCAGGCGTCCATATCATGTCAGGCAGAGAGCGTAGGTATAAGGGCAGCGCAAACGTTCCCATGAATGTCAGACAGAAGCAGGTAATCAGTTATTGAATTATATGGGGAGCAGTGGAGCAGACCAGGTGTTACGAGGACATAAAGGCTAAAAAAAGGAGCTAGCTCTGATACCATGTCAGGCCAGGCAGTAACTCCATTAGGCATAAAAGATGATTCGATTTATTTCATTAGGTAGCTATTGTTATATACAAAGAATGTGACTGCTCAGTTCATCTTCTGATGGCTGTTCACATTCCAAATTCACCCAACCGCAGAGGATTAGGTGTAACAAAGAAGAATTAGATTAACAAAGTCATAGTGATAGAGCATAGACCACTTTAACTTCTAGATTAGCGAAGAAGTTGAGATGGCTTAACTAGACTGTGTGAAGCACAATATCAAGTAGGAACACTAATGACATTTTTTTTGGGTGAGTCATCCCTCCAAGAAATTTTCTAATTATGTTGTATTGATATTTTCTATTATTGATTCAAAGCCTTCAATTTATGAGAGAAGTGATTGTAAAGATAAAGTATGGCAAGATGTCATGATAGGGGAGTACAACTCCATCCTAAAGAATGATATGTTTGGGAAATTGTTCCAATAATTCTGTGGAACATTGTGGTAGATTCTAAGGGGTTGTACAAGGTAAAGTATTTTGTTGATAACAATATAGAGAAGTGCAAGGCCAAATTTCTAGTGAGAGGATTCTCTTAAAGAGGGAGTTTATTATGAACATTCTTTTGTTCCAATTTCCAAGTACCGTTCCAATAGAGCCATTATGTATTTTGCATTATTTATTTATTATTTATACTAGATGGATCTAAACACTATTTTTATCAAGGATTTGATTGATGAGGAAGTATATGTTAATTGAATAAGGGCCCTTGAGGTTCATGGATGAGATACTCATGTGTGTAGGTTTAAGAAGGCCCATTATGCATTGAAGCATGGATCACATGCATGAAACTCTAGGATTGATGAGTACTTATTGAATTTGGGCTTTATTGACATTGCTATAGATCTTAACATTTATTCTTTCATTTGATAAATATGATGCTTTCCTAGTCTTGTACATTGATGAATTGATCCTTACAAAGAGTTATGAGAAGTTCATTGCATGATGCAAGGAGTTAGAGAGTGAATTTGATATCAAGGACATAGGTGTTGTGGATATAACCATCATAATACCTAAGGTCAAACTATCACAAAGAAATGCAAAGAATAACCGATTTATTTTTCCAAAACTAATTGTTGTTTGAGGAAATCAAGTACCTTGTTCTAGTGGTTGTTTTGACATGTATCTTGAATGCTAATCCTACTACACTTGTCACCAATACAACCTAAACATTGAAACTTGCACGCAAATAAACAACTACCTTTTTCAATGCAATTAGTTTAGTATGAAAATAACTAACCCTGATGAACTCTTTAAGCAGACTAATTCACACATCCATATATAAATTTAATCAATTGTTTGCCCAAAGGTCACATTGAGAGGAGAGGGTGAATCAGTGAGATCAATTTTACTATTTCACAACTTTTCATAATCAAACAACCATATAGAAATGAATCATAAGCGTAATGTCATTAACTATGAAAATGCATTATCAAACTACCATCATATCAATAATATATCAAGAAACCATCACATCAAAAAGAGACACAAGCTTTTTAGGTGGAAATCCATACGAGAGAAAACCACTAACCTTCTTCTTTATCTTCAATTATTTACATAGGTTTGCAGACTATGACTGTTGATTTTCTATGGCACATGAGAATCTGGGTTAGGTTTCAGAATCACTGACACAAACCTAATCATGTACTTCAACCAGCCTACTTTGCACAACAAAAAATTACACATAAGTGAATCATGCAACAAGGCACAGTGTTATTGGTGTAGAGGTGCAATTGGAACTCAGAGGTTGTGTGTTAAACCGCAGTAGTTGACAAGTTCATAAATATATATATACACAAAGGGCAACACTATTGTTGTAGAGGTGCAATTGGAACTCTGAGGTCGTGTGTTCAACCCCACCAGTTGACAAGTTCATAAGAATATATATATATATATATATATATATATATATATATATATATATATATATATATATATATATCACATCTTTAACAAATGCCTATGATGATGTGGATAACATGCGACCCCCTACCAACTCAGTGACGATGTAGCTGTCTAGACACATGGCGACAGTTTACAGGGTGTGACATCGCAGATATGGAAACATGTGGTAGGACATGTTAGTTGCTAATGTCAGTATGATGATGTCATGCCACCAAAGAACTACCCTATGGCAAGGAAAAATGGCAACTTTGGATTGGTGAAACGCTTGAAAACGAGTGACTTGTGGCACCCCTCTCGAGTTGCCACATGGCATGATGACATCATCATGCTGGAGACCAAGGAACCCTAAGGACCCATTCTTGAGGCATGGTCACATGGATGAAAATGAGGGGCTAAGCCTGGGTGTAGTTACACATAATCCCCAAATCACATGAACACATATTGGATGGGCATATGGCTTTGGTCGTATTTGGTCAAAGGCCTACATACTGAGACTTTTCCAATGGTGCAAGAATTGCGTCAATTAGAGTCTGTACGCAAAAGTTATGCCACTCAAAAGTTTGCCTTCATGTTTTCACCACCATAATTCGAGATGATGCCACGTCACCCTCATTATTCATGGAAAAAGGGCTAGCCACGTTATTATGATGTAGAAGACTCTAGAAAAGTCTATATTGTAACTCTAGTTAAGAGTTGAGGTAGTCAAACCTAACCACTAGTAAGCTACTGGGTTGTGTTATAACTGGGCCACTAGGATGAAAAGGGGTTCCATTCTTTTGAGTGCATTTGTTCCATATCTGAGCAAGAACATCCAAGAGGGATGGGAGATAAAGCCAACAAAGAAGATTTGTGCAATGCAGTGGCCCATGGGCCATCAACCATACTTCTTTGTACTCGTAGTGATATTCACATTTAGAGAAAGAGAATGGAGCAACCTCACCTTCTAGTGGGGTTTCTCCCGAAAGGGTTTCCCAGGTCATATCTTGTGTTAATGTGTGTGCGAGTTTTTATTTATGCTATTCCCTATTTTATACATAATTCTAATTCACATGCATACACTATTAACAATCATCTATAGATCTATAAATTTAAAGGGAAATAACACTGTAATAGTGTAGAGTTTTAGATTTTAAATGTAATTTTTATCAAATCTGTTGTAACGAAGTTTCCAATGGAATATCCAAGACAATTTACAAATCAAAAACAAAAAACTCAAATAAATTCAAGAACCTATATCTTCATATGATGAGCCCTTGTAAAAGATCTAGTTGTCATGTTGCTTCATAGAGAGTTTTGCTATTTCCTTAGACATCATGAATGATGTTGTTGTTGTCTTGAAATTTCCCTTTAAGATCAATGACAAACCTATGTGAAACAATATCCCCCTTTGTCATTGATGCTAATACCAATAGACATTGATGTCATTGGATGTCAAATAATTCTAAAATTCCTCTTGTGCAAATGTAGTGTCTGCAATCTTTCTCTGCTTGGATGCAAATGCAATGTATACAATCTTTCTCTGCTCAAATGCCTTCCTTTGTCAATGTCAATGTATCAATGTCATCAATCTCTCACCCTTTGACATCAATCGCAAAGGTTCATTGATGTGTTTTAAAACTGCCATGTTGATGAGTGAACATGATCTGGCATAAGTATCTGTCAAAACTCCAAAATCTATTCTTGGATGATCCTATGGACTCGACTAATCCATATTGTCTTCCTGCTACTATGCTACCACTCTGATAGTCTCCCACTGAGACCATACTTCCTCTGCTATTCACAGTTGTTCTTATACTTCTAAAGTCTCCCCATTGCTCATACTAGTGCTTCCAAAGTCTCCCCCTGAGACCTTGCTTCCACTGCTACTCATAGTTGTTCCTATACTTCTAAAGTCTCCCCTTGGGACCATTAATTTTCCCATTGATGAGTACCTTTCATACCTGTATTCTATGATTTCCCTTAAATTATCATGGGGACTTGATTTTTTTTGTGGATATGGTGAAGTTCCCCCCCTGCCTAATTGTACCAAAACTTCCTTCTTTCTCCTTGAATCTACCTACTCAATGAGTGTCAATATCTGCATTAATATATTCATCACAATTTTCCTTTGTCAATATTCCTACTTGATTGATTGTGTATTCTCTCTCCTGATATGATCCCGTCTGCTATCATATTCTCCCATCATCCGTGAGGTTTCAAATTTTCTCATATACTATGTCAACATCTTGGATTTTTACTAATAACTATTTCCCTAGAGATTATCATCCTACTTTCTTTTCTCTTCCATACCTTCTTTCTTTTACATCACCCATGCTTGTTATTGTTGCAACCAAAGCATACCTTCCATAACAATCTTCGAACAAGGGACTCATTTATTAGTTATAACTTTAAATAGAACAATCATAGGTTCTACCTTAGGGCACATAACATGATTAGCAAATAATTTCTGAGCCTTGAATACTCAGGTAAGGTTTAACCTTTGGCTCAACCTGTTTTCTTCTCCAAACCTTAATGTGACTTTCTCCTTGTCTAGTAGAACCCTTTCCTTCCCTAGTTTTCTTAGGGAACCTTATGCTACATTCTTATGCAATGTGACCAAGATTGTGGCATCTAAAACATCTTACATAATACTTTAATGGATGAGAAATTGGCATATACTTGAATGGATGAACAATTGAAAAGGGGTTCCATTCTTTTGAGTGCATTTGTTCCATATCTGAGCAAGAATAGCCAAGAGGGATGGGAGGTAGAGCACACAAAGAGGATTTGTGCACTGCAGTATCCCATGGGCCATCAACCATACTTCTTTGTGCTCACAGTGATATTTCCATTTAGAGAAAGAGAACAGAGCAACCTGACCTTCCAGTTGGGTTTTTCTCCCAAAAGGGTTTCTCAAGGCATATCTTGTGTTAAATGTGTGTTTGATCTTTTGTTTTTTGCTATTCCCTATTCTATACATAATTCTAATTCACATGCGTACACTATTAACAATAATCTATAGATCTATAAATTTAAAGGGAAATAAAATTGTAATAGTGTAGAGTTTTATATTTTAAATATAATTTTATCAAATCTGTTGTAACAAAGTTTCCAATGGAATATCCATGACAATTTACAAATCAACAACAAAAAATCAAATAAATTCAAGAACCTATATCTTCATGTGATGAGCTCTTGTAAAAGATCTAGTTGTCATGTTTCTTCATAGTGAGTTTTGCTACTTCCTTAGACATCATGAATAGATGTTGTTGTTGTCTTGAACTTTCGCTTTAACATCAATGATATATTCTTGTCATCAATGACAAAACTATACCCCTTTGTTATTGATGACAATACCAATAGACATTGATGTCATTCGATGTCAAATAATTCTAAAATTCGTCCTGTGCAAATATAGTGTCTGCAATCTTTCTCTGCTTATATGCAAATGCAATGTATACAATCTTTCTCTTCTCAAATTCCTTCCTTTGACAATGTCAATATATTAATGTCAACAATCTCTCACCTTTTACATCAATGGCAAAGGGTCATGGATGTGTTTTAACACTGCCATGTTGTTGAGTGAACATGATCTAGCATAACTATTTGTCAAAACTCCAAAATCTATTATTGGATGATCCTATGGACCCGACTAATCCATATTGTCTTCCTGCTACTATGCTACCATTCTGATAGTCTCCCCATGAGACCATACTTCCTTTTCTATTCATAGTTGTTCCTATACTTCTAAAGTCTCCCTACTGCTCATAGTTGTTCATGTGCTTCCAAAGTCTCCCCTTGAGACCGTGCTTCCACTATTGCTCATTGTTGTTTCTATACTTCTAAAGTCTCCCCTTGGGACCATGAGTTTTCCTTCATTGATGAGTACCTTTCATACCTATATTCTATGATTGCCCTTAAATTATCCTAGGGACTTGATGTTTTTTGTGGATATGATGAAGTATCCCCCTGCATGATTGTAACAACACTTCCTTCTTTCTCCTTGAATCTACCTCCTCAATGAGCATCAATATTTGTATTAATATATGCATCACAAATTTACTCTGTCAATCTCCCTACTTGATTAATGGTGTATTCTCTCTCCTGATATGATCCTGCCTGCTATCATATTCTCCCATCATCTGTGAGATTTCAAATTTTCTCATATACTATGTCAACATCTTGCCTTTTTTTATAATAACTATTTTGTTGTAGATTATCATCCTACTTGCTTTTTTCTTGCATGCCTTCTTTCTTTTACATCACCCATGCTTGTTATTGTTGCAACCAAAGCACCCTTGTCATAATAATCTTTGAACAAGGGACTCATTTATTAGTTAGGACTTCATATAGAACAATCATAGGTTCTACCTTAGGGCACATAACATGATCAACAAATCACATTTGAGCCTTGAATACTCAAGGTAGGTTTAACTTTTGGCTCAACATGTTTTCTTCTCGAAACCTTAATGTGACTTTGTCCTTGCCTAGTCGAACCCTTCCTTCCCTAGTTTGCATAGGGAAACTTATGATACATTCTTATGCAACGTGACCAAGATTGTGGCATCTAAAACATCTTACATAATACTTGAATGGATGAGCAATTGACATATACTTGAATAGATGAGAAATAGACAAGGGGTTCCATTCTTTGAGTGCATTTGTTCCATATCTGAGCAAGAATAGCCAAGAGGGATGGGAGATAAAGCACACAAAGAGGATTTGTGTACCGTAGTAGCCCGTGGGTCATCAACCATACTTCTTTGTACTCACAATGATATTTCCATTTAGAGAAATAGAATGAAGCAAGTTGACCTTTCAGTAGGGTTTTTCTCCCGAAAGGGTTTCTTGGGGCATATCTTGCGTTAAATGTGTGTGTGAGATTTTGTTTTCGATATTCCCTATTTTATACATAATTCTAATTCACATGCATACACTACTAACAATAATCTATATATCTATAATTCTAAAGGGAAATAGAACTGTAGTAGTGTAGAATTTTAGATTTTAAATATAATTTTATCAAATCAATTATAACAAAGTTTCCAATGGAATATCCATGAAAATTTACAAATCAACAACAAAAACTCAAATAAATTCAAAAACCTATATCTTCATGTGATGAGCTCTTGTAAAAGATCTAGTTGTCATGTTGCTTCATAGAGAGTTTTGCTACTTCCTTAGACATCATGAATGATGTTGTTGTTGTCTTGAACTTTCCCTTTAACATAAATGATATATTCTTGTCATCAATGACAAAACTATGTGCAACAATATCCCCCTTTGTTATTGATGACAATACCAATAAACATTGATATCATTGGACGCCAAATAATTCTAAAATTCCTCTTGTGGAAATGTAGTGTCTGCAATCTTTCTCTGCTTTAAAGATGCAAATGCAATGTATACAATCTTTCTATGCTCAAATGCCTTCCTTTGTCAATGTCAATATATCAATGCCAACAATCTCTCACCCTTTGACATCAATGGAAAATGGTTATGGATGTGTACTAAAACTTCCATGTTGTTGAGTGAACATGATCTGGCATAAGTATTTGTCAAAACTCCAAAATCTATTCTTGGATGATCCTATGGACCCGACTGATCCAGATTGTCTTCCTGCTACTATGATACCATTCTGATAGTCTCCCCATAAGACCGTACTTCCTTTGCTATTCACAGTCATTCCTATACTTCTAAAGTCTCCCTACTTCTCATAGTTGTTCCTGTGCTTCCAAAGTCTCCCCTTGAGACCATGCTTCCACTACTGCTCATAGTTGTTCCTATACTTCTAAATTCTCCCCTTGGGACCATGAGTTTTCCTTTTTTGATGAGTACCTTAATGTTTTTTGTGGATATGATGAAGTCTCTCCCTGCCATATTGTAACAACACTTCCTTCTTTCTCCTTGAATCTACCTGCTCAATGAGTGTCAATATCTATATTAATATATGCATCACAAGTTTCCTCTGTCAATCTTCCTACTTGATTGATGGTGTATTCTCTCTCCTGATATGATCTTGCCTGCTATCATATTCTCCCATCATCTGTGAGATTTCAAATTTTCTCATATACTATGTCAACATCTTGGATTTTTTTATAATAACCATTTCCCTGGAGATTATCATACTATTGCTTTTATCTTCCAAACCTTCTTTCTTTTACATCACCCATGCTTGTTATTGTTGCAACCAAGCATACCTGTCATAACAATCTTCGAACACGGGACTCATTTATTAGTTATAACTTCAAATAGAACAATCATAGGTTCTACCTTAGGGCACATAACATGATCAACAAATCATATCTAAGCCTCGAATACCCAAGGTAGGTTTAAATTTTGGCTCAATTTATTTTTCTCTCCAAACCTTAATGTGACTTTCTCCTTGCCTAGTAGAACCCTTTCCTTTTCTAGTTTTCTTAGGGAACGTTATGCTACATTCTTACGCAATGTGACCAAGATTGTGGAAATTAAAACATCTTACATAATACTTGAATGGATGAGCAATTGACATATACTTGAATGGGTGAACAATTGAAAGGGGTTCCATTCTTTTGAGTGAATTTGTTCCATATATGAGAAAGAATAACCAAGAGGGATGGGAGATAGAGCAAACAAAGAAAATTTTTGCACTGCAATAGCCCATGGGCCATCAACCATACTTCTTTTTACTCGAAGTAATATTTCCATTTAGAGAAAGAGAACAGAGAAACTTCACCTTCAAGTTGGGTTTTTCTCCTGAAAGGGTTTCTCAGTTCGTATCTTGTGTTAAATGTGTCTGCGAGCTTTTGTTTTCACTATTCCCTATTTTATACATAATTCTAATTCACATGCATACACTATTAACAGTAATCTATAAATCTATAAATCTAAAGGGAAATAAAACTGTAATAGTGTAGAGTTTTAGAATTCAAATATAATTTTATCAAATCTGTTGTAACGAAGTTTCCAATGGAATATCCATGACAATTTACAAATCAACAACAAAAACTCAAATAAATTCAAGAACTTATATCTTCATGTGATGAGCTCTTGTAAAAGACCTAGTTGTCATGTTGCTTCATATAGAGTTCTGCTACTTCCTTAGACATCATGAATGATGTTATTGTTGTCTTGAACTTTCCATTTAACATCAATGATATCTTCTTGTCATCAATGAAAAAACTATGTGCAACAATATCCCCCTTTGTCATTGATGACAATACCAATAGACATTGATGTCATTGGATGTCAAATAATTCTAAAATTCCTCCTGTGAAAATGTAGTTCCTACAATATTTCCCTACTTAGATGCAAATGCAATGTATATAATCTTTCTCTGCTCAAATACCTTCCTTTGTCAATGTCAACAATCTCTCACCTTTTGACATCAATGACAAATGGTCATCGATGTGTATTAAAACTTCCATGTTGTTGAGTGAACATGGTCTGGCATAAGTATCTGTCAAAGATCCAAAATCTATTCTTGGATGATCCCATGGACCTGGCTGATCCATATTGTATTCCTGCTACTATGCTACCATTCTGATAGTCTCCCCCTGAGACCATACTTACTCTAGTATTCACAGTTGTTCCTATACTTCTAAAGTCTCCCTATTGCTCATAGTTGTTCATGTGCTTCCAAATTCCCCCCTGAGACCATGCTTCCAATGTTTCTCATAGTTGTTCCTATACTTCTAAAGTCTCCCCTTGGGACCATGAGTTTTCCTTCATTGATGAGTACCTTTCATAACTATATTCTATGATTTCCCTTATTTATCCCGGGGACTTGATTTTTTGTGTGGATATGATGAAGTCTCCCCGCGCTTGATTGTAACCGTACACTTCCTTCTTTCTCCTTTAATATACCTTCTCAATGAATGTCAATATCTGTATTGATATATGCATCACAATTTTCCTTTAGAAATCTTCCTACTTGATTAATGGTGTATTCTCTCTCCTGATATGATCCTTCCTGCTATCATATTCTCCCATCATCTGTGAGATTTCAAATTTGCTCATATACTATGTCAACATATTGGATTTTTTTATAATAACTATTTCCCTAGAGATTATCATCCTAATTGTTTTTCTCTTCCATACCTTCTTTCTTTTACATCACCCATACTTGTTATTGTTGCAACCAAATCATACATGTCATAACAATCTTCGAACAAGGGACTCATTTATTAGTTAAAACTTCAAATAGAACAATCATAGGTTCTACCTTAGGGCACATAACATGATCAACAAATCATATCTGAGCCTTGAATACTCAAGGCAGGTTTAACATTTGCCTCAACATATTTTCTTCTCCAAACCTTATTGTGACTTTCTCCTTGCCTAGTTGAACCCTTTCCTTCCCTAGTTTTCTTAGGGAACCTTATGCTACATTCTTATGCAATGTGACCAAGGTTGTGGAATCTAAAACATCTTACATAATACTTGAATGGATGAGAATTTGACATATAATTTCTACCATTAAATCCATAGGAATCCAAACTACCTGCAAACTTACTTATGAAAGATTGATAACTATCTCTTTCATAGGCTTCGCAATCCATAGCCTGATCTCCAAAGTTTGTACGTAAAAAGCAGTGACCAAAAAATGTACTTTGATACCTAAATTCCCTTGAATATTTTCTGAAAATATTCTTCTTTGGAGGAGGATTATACCTTTGGTGATGGTCAACCTTTAATACATTGTTGTCTTCTTCTTGATCATCACAACAACCTATAGTAGCAATACTTCTAATCTAGTCTTCATATTTGTTTTCAAAATTTTCTTCGATTTTGTTGGAATAAGGAATTACTGAGATGAGGGGGGAGGTGGGGGCGGGTGGGCGAGGGTGAATCAATGATTAGTGAGATTCTTAAACTTTAAACTCAATTCTTAATTTCCTTTCAATCTTGGCAATTACTTATGTGAGCATTATTAATAAAATGCATTTACAACAAGGTAAAATATTCATATGAACATACAATCCATCAATTGAGCAACATACGCTTTTTATGTGGAAAATCGAAGGGAGAAAACCATCAATATGTTTGTTATTATGATGTAATTTAAGCTCCTACTTAATTACATCATTATGTTTGTGAGCACCCACTCATAGGAGGCCCTAACCCCATTTAACATAGCAAACCACACTTGCCAAGAGGCACCAACCTCTTATGAATGCATACCACAACCTGTTGTAGCCAACTGTTATACTTTTCATACAATTTTCAAACTGGTAAAATAGAGGCCTATACAAATGTACAGAAACATAAAACATGGTAAACTACTCCACACAACACCTTCCCCTCTACTTTGCATTCCTTTGCACTACACACTTCACTGCTCAAACAACTCTAGTCTTAGCCCTCAATTTCTTTATTTGACTATCATCACTCAACGACCATCATCCTTTTGCTCACACTTGGTCACTTACAACCCCTCACACACTTCACACAACTCACAATACTCCTCCATGCAATAATGTTGTATTCACTAATTGCACACTTGCAACCCCTGGTTATGTTCCTTTATTTCACAAGGAACAATGTTGTCTTTGTTGTCATTCACACTCTGTCCAAGAGTGTGCTCATCATGGCTCTTCATGTTGTTGTTACATCAAATTTCTTGGCCACTACAACTGCATTACATATAAGAACGAGCACCTATGTGTTTCTCCATAGTGAGAATCAAATATCAGTCAAACTGCATGCTACAACAAAGCTCTCCATGCTTATTAATTTGATCACAGTGCTCAGTGTGTAATCCACACATGGCATACTTGTTTTATAATCATATCTTCTGCACCCAATCATCTTTTCTATTTAATTCTTTATCACGTGTAAGAAAGCTTAGGCATGGTTGTTCTTGAGTCGACTGCTACACCTACAAATTGTGGTCCCTACTGCCTCGAACCAACAATCTCTGCATTCTCCATTAATCAGTTGCACCAAACTCACTGTGTGCATTTACTTGACTTCCCAAGCTTTGCTAACTCTAATTATGGCCATAGAAATTTTTGGTATAACTGCTAAGTTTTGCACACAAGCTAACTCCGATTGTCGCCCTGTTTCATGCCTTTAATCATACGCCTTTAACACCTTTTTTGTATTTATCCTGAAGGTCCTTGGTCACAATAGCAAACGAAAATGCCACAAAACCACCGCAAACTGGGTCTTGGGCACTTCTTTACCTTTAAGCCTCGAGGGATTATTTTCCTCCATGACCTTGGTCATACAACTACATAAAACCATGTTTTGGCACTTGCGTTTGGCCACCAACACCTTTATCCCAGCAATATAAACTGCACACCTTTATTTGCCTCTAGTATGAGTCTTGCGGGATGATGTGTCTTGTGGGGCCACCTGCCTTCACTCTCATTGGTCATTGGTTATTGCGTTGTCTTGCCGACGTGTCCCAACATTATTATCCCGATGGTTCTCCTTTGTGCCTTTAGAATTCTTCCATGATGAACCTTGTGGGATGAGTTGTCCCATGGGGCTGCTTACATCTAGTCTCATTGATCATCACTTTATGCTTTGTATACGTCGATGTGTCCCAACGCTTGTATCCTCGCCAAACCTGTGTGCCTTAAAGAATATTTCGAGGTCGACCTCCAGGGATGAGTTTTCCTTGTGGGTCCTCCTTCGTGCTCATGGACTAATCAAATGTTGACCGTAACTGCCTCTGCATCACCTTCATTTCCTGATGCCTAGTAAGCTCACATTTTCTTCCCTACGCCCTTCTTTAACCTTTCAGGATCAAACCTCAAGGATGAAATCATGCTTGCGTCATTAGCCCCACATGGCACCTCCTGAGTGGTGACATGTGTCACCTAGATTTGGCCCATTAGGCCACCCAAAAATACTAAAATTGCATGCCACATGTCCTCCATACTGCCACCTCATGCTGACATCATCCTTGGCTTACATAATCCATGCCTTCAACTTCTGCAACCCTTCAAAACTTCTGGGGTAAATCCTGCGGGCTCACCCGTCAAGTGGGACCTCCGCTGGCCAATAAACTGCGCTCACTTGCTATTTTCAGGCCACCTGTCCCATGTTGATATCATCCTTGGTGCTTCCCTTGTCACTTTTCTTCGGCTCTTATGGCAAAACTATTCCGGGGTACTCTCGTCGGGATGGAATCATCCCGACCTTTAAACATTTGCACGCACCTTTGAAACCCTTTCGGCTAAAGTTCGTCATGATGAGTTGTGCAATGGGTCCGCCTGTGGGCCAATAAAAACACTCACTGCTGCAACACTGTTAGGCCACATCTACCCGAATCTCCTCTATTAGCTCCACTTGTACCTCCACCGCATTTGGAAAAAGATGCCAAACTTGGTCACCACTTTGACCCTTCTCTATAATTAGCTTTGCAACTTGGACTTTGGAGGCCCTTAACTTTGACTAGAAAAACTCTCGATCCATGAGGCCATTTGCATGCTTCAACATACCATTGGAAATCTCTTTCTGAGCACTATCAAGCTATGCCACTTCCAGTATATTAGCTAAACTCCTAAGGCATGAATTCCTTCAAAGTCTGGACCAACAAACCATCATAGATATACGATTTTATAAATTCTTTGCATATCCTAATACTATGATAGTTCTCTACTTGAAGACTACAACACCCATAGGACTCTACTTGGGCTTGAAAACAATGATAGCTTGGTTGAAATTAATGCCAACACACAGGATGCCACCAACCATTCAGACAATGCCAACTACCTAACATATTTCAACCATTGGAGATTTGAGATTTGAGTCTTCTTTGCAAGAGAACCTGCTTATTTAGCAAAGACCTGTTTTGTCACTTGGAAATTTTGACAATTAAGGATATTATCTAGTACTTGCAAAGCCATCAAGCTCTTATTGAGTTGTTAAATGTCATCCCTCAATGAAATAACTTCTTCAAATCGAGATTTAAAGAAGATGATTTCCCCTTTAATCTCAGCTTCAAGTTTATTTAGGTCCTTTGATTTTTCTTGTAATTCTTCTCTTCAGAATCTTGCTTCTTTTCTTCTAGCTAATTTACCAAGGCATATTTACTTCTTCTAGTTTCTTTAAATTTTGTTCTTAAGGATGTTATGAATGTTTGATCGAGGTTCTTGGGGTGATATCCATCACATGATCTTGGGGGCTTTGCAATTTCCTTGATAACCGAGACCCGAATTAATAAGTAGGGACTTCTGCATGTTGAGAATGTGATCTAGGGACTCAATTCTTTTGTACAACTTTGAGTTGAGCTACTCTAATTCTTCTCTCAAGAGGATAACTTCCTCTTTCAATCTTCCACATATTTGTTCCTTCTCTTTTATTTGTTTAGACAAAAAATCCTTTATTCTTTTTGCTTGTTCTAGTTCGACTTTGAGAGCAAGAATGGTGTCTTCATTTAGACTTTTGTCTTGAAGCTACTATATCAATTTACATTAGGGGAATTTTGAGGTCTAAAATGGGCCTCCTAAGGAAATTATAAAATAATAGTGGAAATAATAAAATAATATTAGATTGCATCATAAAATTTTAGAGGGAAAAAAGAAAAAAGAAAAAACTATTTTTTCAACTTTTCTCTTTATGGGTTTACTCAAATTTCAAGTGAAAACACTCGTTGGATGAAGAATTTGATTCTTCATCCAAGGAGTACCCATGTTGCATACTTTTGATGGACCCTGCTACACGAAAAATGAGAAATACATGAAAAACATGATTGCAATCACGTTTTTTCATTATTTCTCATTTTTCATGTAGCAGGGTCCATCAAAAGTATGCAACATGAGTACTCATTGGATGAGGAATTAATTTTGCAACCAATGAGTACTCCCACTCGAAATTTCAGTAAAATCTTAGGGAGATAAATTGAAAATATGAGTTGAAAAAGTAGTTTTATTATTTTTTAATCTTTTTACTTTTTTACTCTAAAAATGGTGAATCACCCCCCATGGTTGACATCATCATCTTGAATCCTATTGGTTCTTATAAAGTTTATTTTCATTGTACATTTTTCTTAGGAGGCCCATTTTAGACCTCAAAATTCCCCTAATGTTTTCTTTCTTTATGAGGATCCTTGTTTCTTTAATTCACTTTAAGTTCCCCCTCATAATCAATCTATGCTTTAGGTTCTTCGGCCTCAACAATGAATAATATTTCACTCCTTTATTCATCGGTCACACTTCCATTTCTTTCACTGTCACTTTGTTCTTTTGAATACAAATTATTTTTCTTGCTAGCTTGCTTCTTTTTCAGATACTTAGGTTTGAATCTTGACTCATCATCACTATCATTCATCTTGGCATAAGGACATGTAGATGAATAATGACCAATTTTTCCACATTCAAAACATTTGAAAGGAAGCTTACCTTTGAACTTGTCGATTCCTCTGTTAGGTCCCTATAAGACTAGTGTAGTCCCCTATTTTTATTGTTAGTGTAGCCCCCTTATTGTTATTGTTGTTATTATTGTTATGTAGGCTCTTATTATGTTGTGACCCCTTAGACTCTTATATATAGAAATGATGTCTTGTCATTTGTGTCATACAAGAATTGTTTATTTATGTAATGTAAAAGAGGTTTCCCCCTCGAAGAGGATACTTTTTAAGTCATTGATCTATCTTTTTGTGAGTTGGTTGCATAACATTTGGTATCAGAGCTTTGGATTCTAGGGTTTCGCTTCTCCAAACAGGGCATCTTGGCATTTTCTCTATAAATTTTTTTATAAGAGGCTTCTAAAGCTGAAATTTTGACCAGGTAGAGCTGAAATATTGGTGAATATTGTGTACTAATTTCAGATCTTGGTTCGCTATGTTTTTGGAGATACGATCCGGGGAAGTTAGGGTTGTTGCAGGCTCCATAATTTAGTCTCAAATAGGTGACCTAGGGAAAATTGTCATAACCTCCTCTGTGAGCATCATATTTAAATTTCGTAAAAAGTGACTAAAATTGCACAGACTTTATTTAATTTTGTATCATTTTTAGAGATGAAGGTAAAAACAGTGACACGCGGAATTCTGTACAAGTTCGCTCTACTGAACTCGTCTATAATCAGGTCATCATGGGAGATTCAACATAACTCTTTCTTGAAGGCTCCAATCTAAGTCTGAATTGTGGGCTTCGAAAGAAGACTCATAGGGATACTTCAAGACGAAATGTCAAACCTTGGAGATCCAAAATTATAGAGCTACAACAAATTCAATATTGAGCTCCTACAAATCAAGAAAAATGTGTGTATTTTTTAAAATTTGCATTAGTTTTGTTTGAAAAACTAGTTTGAAGTGATTTAAGGGCCATAATGAAGCATAAATATCATTGTCTGATCCCAAAATGACTTGAAGTAAGAAAATGGAAACACCTAGTAAGAAACTAGAAAGATCTATTATGATGCTTGAAGAAGATGAAGAAATGCAACATGGTCTATATAGTTACGAGACCAAGTGCAACAAATTTCGCTCTCGCAAAGAGTAACAAAAAATGAAATGGAAGCTAAGATGGATGGTTTGAATAATGGTTTAAAATAATACATGGGAGGTTTGAAATATGGATTAAAAGCAGACATGGAAGGTTTGAAGGGGGATTAAAAGTAGACATGGATGCTAAGATGGAAGGTTTAAAGGTAGGTTTGACAAAGTTGCTACAAGAAATGATTCCTAATGGCGAAAAGGTATTTGATGAAACTCGTGATGAGAACAAAATGAATGTTAATCATGATTTTAGAGACTCTAACTTTGGATTGAAGATCCACCATATTCCAAAGATTGATATGAGGAAGTTTGATGGCAAGGATCTGGTAACATGGATACTACATATGGAGCAATATTTTGATCTCCATAATGTGCAACACACACAAAAGGTACACATTGTAACTTTATATTTAGAACCCAATCAATTTGTATGGTATCAATGAATTTGTTCTTGTAAACCACTTGTCACTTGGTCAATTTTTATGGAGGAAATGATAACACATTATGAGGATACAAAGAGAAACACCTTCTTTAGCCAATTGATAAATATCAAACAAAAGGGTTCAATGGCGGAGCACATTGAGGCCTTCAAAAAATTGAATATAAGGGTAAATGATATTCCAAAGGAGCATATGATTTTTGTCTTCATAGGAACTCTAAAGGATAACATCCAACATGAGGTTAGCCTTTGGGAATCTGATTCATTGGAGAAGTCATTTAGGGGGCAAGAAAAATTGAAAGCAAAAGTATGGCCACAAAGAAGTCTACCACTCACAACTATAAAGATGGAAGTGTTGTTGCTCTTAGTCTTCCACAACCTACAAGGTTGACACCACAACAATTGGAAGAAAAAAGAGAAAAATGACGTTGTTACAGTTGCGATAGAAAATACACTAAATGTCATAAGTGTGCCAAGAAGAAATTATTTTACATAGATTGTAAATAGGAGGAAGAAAAGGAACAAGAAACGTCAAAAGAAGAGGATATACACTAGGAACCAACCCTAGAGAAAGAAGAAATGAATCTGACCATATCCTGCAATGCATTGGCAGGAATTACCACTCCCCAAACTTTCAAGATAGAAGGACATATCAAGAAGAAAAAGGTAATAGTGTTGATTGATTCAGGTAGTACCCATAATTTTATTCCTTGTAATATAGCCAAAGAGTTGAATTTCTTCCTATATCCAGCACCAGAGTATTAAGCAATGGTTGCAAATGGAGGAACTATAAATTGATTTGGAAAGTGCCATAATATCAAGCTAACCATGGGGTAATATGTATTGAATAGTCCAATTCTTTCCATTCCAATGGGTGGTGCTGATGTTGTACTAGGAGTCCAATGGTTACAATCTTTGGGGATGACAAATTTTAATTTTCAAGAAATTTTCTTGAATTTTTTTTGGGAAGGAAAGGAATTTAAATTAAGGGGTATCACAAGAAAACTAGGAAATATAATCAACTCTAATGACATGACAAAGCTTATAAAGAAATAACAACATGGCGTAATTGCGCAATTATGCTCACTAGAGGTTCAAACATCGAAATCATCTATTTCTCCAGATCTCCAAAAAGTCTGGGACAATCATTCCAAGGAATTTGAGACTCTCGAAGGCCTCCCACCTATTCATGATCATGATCATGCTATTCATTTGATTCTAGGAAGTTTTCCTCCAAACATCAGGCCTTACAAATATCCTATGCCCAAAAGAGTGAAATTGAACGTATGATTGCAGAAATGCTAGAGGCTGGTATAATTCAACTTAGTCAAAGTTATTTCTATGCTTCAGTAGTATTGGTGCACAAGAAGGATGGATCATGTCGCACGTGTTTAGATTATAGGGAGCTCAACAAGCTCACTATTAAAGATAAATTTCCCATTCCCGTCATTAATGAATTGTTGGATGAATTTCATGGAGAAATTTACTTCACCAAGTTGGATTTTCGTTCGAGATATCATCAAATTAGAATGAAGATTGAAGACATTCTGAAAACAACATTTATAACTTATGAGGGTCATTATGAATTGTTTGTCATGCCTTAATGCACCATCCACATTTCAAGGTTTGATGAATTCCATTTTCAAATCCTTCCTTAGAAAATTTGTGTTAGTATTTTTTTGATGATATACTAATCTACAAAAAGTCTTGGAAGGATCATGTTCAACATGTTGATAGGGTGCTCAAACTATTGGATGAGAAACAATTATATGCAAAAACCTCCAAATGTTTCTTTGGAGTACAGGAGGTGGAATATCTAGGTTATATTATATCTCAAGAGGGTGTTAAGGTAGACCCTAACAAAATTGAAGCCATTAAGGAATGAAAAATCCCCACAACCATAAAGAATCTTCGAGGATTTCTCAGGTTGAAAAGGTACTATCACAAGTTTGTTAAGAATTATGGGAGAATAGAAACACCTCTAACAACATTACTGAAGAATGATGCATTTTCTTGGACTCCATAAGCAATTAAGGCCTTTGAACATATTAAAGAGGCAATGTGCCAAGCACCGGTCTTAGCTACACCAGACTTCATAAAACCTTTTTTGTGGAATAAGATGCCTCAGGAAATGGAATTGGTGTTGTTTTAATGCAAGAAGGAAGATCTATTGCTTTTTAAAGTCGTCTAATTAAAAGAAAGCATTTACACAAACCTATTTATGAGAAGGAAATGTTGGAAATACTACATGCACTAAAGCAATGACGACCTTACCTAATGGGAAGACACTTCAAGGTAAAATATATCATGATAGTCTTAAATACTTCTTGGAAAAAATTTTATCTTCAGAAGAGTAACAAAAATGGGTCACAAAGATGTTGGGTTATGACTTTGAAATCATCTACAAAAAAGGGAAGCAAAACTTTTTTGCAGATGCACTCTCAAGAAAGGATGAGGATGTGGAATCATTGTTGTGTTCCATTTCTATTATCCAACTAGATTGGATAACCGAAGCAAGGGATGAATGGAAGAATGACAAAGAAGTGTGGACACTCATTCAAAAGTTGCAGCAAGATCCGAGTACATCTGATACATTTAGCTGGAAAAATGATTCATTATGGTACAAAGATCACTTATATATTTTTAAGAATTCCCAACTCAAATAAAATATTCTTTTGGAATTACACACCTCTCCCATAGGGGCACTCAAGATTTTTAAAAACTTACCATCAGGTTAAGAAGATTTTTTTTTGGGATGGCCTTAAATTTGATATTCACAAGTTTGTGGTGGAATGTTTGGTTTTCCAACAAAATAAAGTTGAGATAATTAAGACCCTAGGTCTGTTACAACCCTTAGCCATTCCAAGTCAACATTGGGAGGAGGTCTCAATGGATTTTATCACAGGTTTACCCAAGTCCGAAGGAAAGAGTGTCATCATGGTGGTAGTTGATAGACTTACCAAGAATGCACACTTTTGTGAATTATCTCATCCATTTAAATCCAGTATAATTTCCATTGCATTTATGGAAACAATTCAAAAGCTACATGGAAACCCAAAATTAATATTATTGTAAGCGGTGGAGATCCCATTTTCACTAGAAATTTTTGGACGAAATTATTTTCTTGTTAGGGTACTCAATTAGCTCATAGCTCATATTATCACCCTCAATATGATGGGAAACCTGAGATAGTTAACAAATGTTTAGAAGGATATATTCCTTGCTTTGTATATGATAAACAAACACAATGGGTCAAGTGGTTACCTCTGGCCGAATGGTGGTATAACACTTCCTTCCACACTGCAGAAAAAATGACCCCATTTATGGCACTTTATCGATATCATCCACTGTCCATCACATCATATTTAAGAGATAATTTTGTGGTTCAAGCAGTGTAAGATCACATTGAGCATCAACAACAAGTTCTCCAACTCTTAAAGGATAACCTCACTTTGGCACAAAATCAAATGAAACAACAAGCAGATCAACATCACAATGAAAGAAGTTTTGATGTAGGCGACTGGATATTTTTACGGCTACAACCATACAAACAAATGTCCCTCAAGCAAGCTAAGAAGGATAATAAATTATCACCAAAGTACTATGGTCCTTACAAGGTGTTGTAAAATATTGGTACTATGGCATACAAATTAGAGCTTCCTGCATCTTCCCTAGTGCATCGAGTTTTCCATGTTTCATGCTTAAAGAATGTTATAGGTGACAAGCTCCTAGTTCAAACAATATTTCCAGAACTTGATGAGGAAGGAAAAATCATATTGGAACCTGAAGCAGTCATGGAAACAAGAACCCAAAAACTACAAAATCGATCAATTTCAGAGTATCTCATCAAGTGGAAGAACTTACCTGTTGAATATTCCACATGGGAGGATGATAATTTTATACAGAAGCATCCATAACTACTCAAGCGTTGAGGACAACACATTTTTGAAGGAGAGGGGCATGTTAGGTCCCTATAATACTAGTGTATCACCTTATTGTTATTGTTAGTGTAGCCCCCTTATTGTTATTGTTGTGCCCATGTAGTCCCCATATTGTTATTATTGTGCCCTATAGAAGCCCCTTATTGTTATTGTTGTTATTATTGTTATGTAGGCTCTTATTATATTGTGACCCCTTAGAATCCTATATATAGAAAGGAGGTCTTGTCATTTGTATCATCCAAGAATTGTTCATTTATGTAATGTAAAGGAGGATTCCCCTTCGAAGAGGATAATTTTTAAGTCGTTGATCTATCTTTTTGTGAGTTGGTTGCATAACATCATCTCTTCAACTTTCAAACAAATTTGGCTTCTTCATCAAAGTCATCATCTATTTGAAGGAAATGAGAGAATCTTATCCTCTTTTATCTTTTTATCATATATTTTCTTGGTCTTTGATTCATCAAGTATATATATATATATATATATATATATATCGGTCCTGATGGATTTAGACACCAACTTGCTCATGTCTGACTTTTGAATCTCGCAACATTTGAAGTTGAATATGACATAAAAATCATGATCAGATATCTCACTAACACTTAAAATATTAGACTTTAATCCTTTTATATGTAATACACCCCATGATTTGGTTATTCCATTATCAATGGTAATTATGCCTTTTATAATGATTTTAATAGATGCATTATTTCCAAAGTTTATTTTACCTCCATCTATTTCCTTGATGTTGATAAAATGACTTTGATCTCATGACATGTGTCTTGAGTAGCTACTGTCAACATACCACTTATCCTTTTTCTTATGAGCATATAATATGAGGCCACAATTTTCTTCTTTCTCCTTCCATACTTTAAGTGGCCATTCTTATTTTTCTTGACAGACCTTATAACTAGTGGCATTATGTTTAGAATTATGATAAAAAGTAACAACCTTATGACCAAATGCATGAAATAGAAATAAATAACCATAAAATACCATGGTATCTGGAGGGTTTCCTTTTTATTCTTGTTTTTGTCTAACCATCTTTGTGAATTTCTTTAGCTGACTGCCTTGTTGCATCTACATTTTTCCTTGAGATGGGATATTATGTCATTCTTCTCTTCTAATTACTTTTGTGTTTCTCCCAGTTATTTTTTAACTTCATCAAGCTACTTTGCCAAGATTTCATTCTTTCCTTTAAACTCCTCCAACTCAAATTCCAGAATCATAATAAATGTTGCATATAAGTCCATTTCTCTTTGATCCATCTTCCATTAGTTAACTGTTTATGAAGATTACCTGCTCTAAAATCACTTGTTGGCCCAAAGGTCACACCAAGAGGGGGGAGGGGGGTGAATAAGTGTGAAATCAATTTTACTATTTCACAACTTTTGATAATCAAACAACCACATAGCAATGAATCATAAGAATCATGTCATCAACTATAACAATGCATCATTAAGCTACCATCATATCAATAAAATATCAATGGATCGTCACATCAAAAAAAGGCACAAGCTTTTTAGGTGGAAAACCACACTAGAGAAAACCACCAACATTCTTCTTTTTTATCTTCAATTATTTACCGAGATTTGGAAGTTGCGACCTATTGGAGGAAACTATTCCAAATAAATGAGAATTTCCAGTTATGGCATGCCACAAACTGATTGAGGCACCAACCTTGAAAGATGCAAGAAACTACTCATTGTAGGCTACAACCTCATTTATGAAACAACCTCTATGATGAGCAGGCTCCAACCCACTCTATGTTTCAACTTGATTTAGGTTCCAACCTCGAGAATAAATAGGCTCCAATCTGCTCTAAGTTCCAACCTGATTGAGGCTTCAACCGTAGTGGAGGCACTGACCTCGTTCTTCAACTTCCTTATGGAACTATATTTCATCTCATGTCAAAATGGTTCCATTGTCATCATATATCACTGAATTATAAGTACAATATCCAACTTGTAATTTTTTTCACTACATAGTCCACTATCACTACCACAATTTGCAACGACTACCACTACAATATCCTATCACCATTATCACTACAAATTACTATCATAACATGCAACCACTATTTATACAATCCCCATCGTAAATTATACCACTAACTACCATATAATCAACTGTCACTAGTTGTCATGCTGCCACATACTATACCAATTCATCAATCTTGACAATCCCCTTCTCAAAACCTTTTTTCATAATGCATCCAAAACCATTACAACCCTACTCATGTTCTCTCAAAACATACCAAAGGGTTTTTGGTCATCAACTAAACTGCAAAAATACATCACAAACCTTTGGTTAGATGCATATTTGAGCCCTTATTTCCAAAATTGTTTAGAAACTCAATTTGGACAAATATTGACCCCAAAAGCTTACAAAAATCATATAAAACTATATACAAATTAAGGGTTTTGTAAAATACCCTTTTCTAGGCGTGCTTCTACAAAATTCCCTGTTTTCAACAACAGATCTATAGAATGAACATTGAATTTTTTTAAATATGTGACAAAATTCTTATACATACATATAAAAAAAAATGAAGCTGTCAATTGGCAGGGTTGAACATGACCTCAGAGTTCCAATTGCACCTCTACACCAATAGAACTTCCCTTTATTTCCTTCAATGTACCACTTCCAATGTTTTTTTTATCGACCACCAAATATACATATGAGTTGGGTGCGAGGCCCATTCATTTGTACATTCAAAGAATAACCAAAGCTTGTTGGTTCATCAGGCCAACCTGCCTGTCTTTAACCAAACTACATGAGTTCCACCAATGTGATCACCAATAAAAACCTAAACCAAAACTTTCAACAAAAAAATCGTTCACACTAAGACTCAAACTTGTTCATACAATTCAATTAAATGTTATTTTCTATTCGAAAGGCGTGGGTGTTGTATATATAGTGGTTCCATGGGTCTAATGTCAAGAGGCCCGATCAAATTCTTCAAGAGATTATTCTTGGAAACTTGGGGCTTTGACTAAATCCGACTGAAGCCATATTCATATGCAATAATGTGTCTATGCGATCTAGGGCTTATGTGTAATGACACCCAGGCTTAGCCCCTCATTTTCATCCATGTGATCATGCATCAAGACTGGCTCCTTAGGGATCCTTGGTCTCACGCATGATGACATAAACATGATGTCATCATGCCATGTGGAAACCCAAGAGGGTTTCCACATGTCACTCATTTTTGGGCGTTTCACCAATCCAAAGTTTCCAATTTTCCTTGCCATGTGGCAACCTTTGGTGGTGTCATGCCATCATACTACATTAACTGTTGATGTGTCCTACCATGTGTTGCCAAATATTCCACGTCACACCTTGTAAAATGCCACCATGTGTCCATAGTGCTATGCCATCATTGAGTGGGCAGGGAGGCCACATGTCATCCACATTATCATATCCATCCAATAAAATTATTCCAAGTGTCAATGCTTGATTGGGCCACTTATCCTCCAATGTGTGCTTGACACATGTATTCATTCCATTGGCTTTGCTAAGTGTGTTAACCATCATGTAATTATCAATCCCATCTAGTGTTTGTGTTTTATATCATCGTTGGATTAACTGAAAGATGTGAACTCATTAACTGCATTAATAAATGTGCAATTTCACTTACCATATATCGTTAATCTGATCTATGGGTCATACATGTGCCCAAACGCTACATACTCATTAACAAATTTTGTGTTTGGTTTTTTCCCTTGATCCTTTCATAACTCATTAATTTCAAATGGACATAACTTCTCATTTGAGAGGGGTTTTTCAGAGAAGGATATACCATTTGAAAGGTATCGGTGAGACCTAAGAAAACATGCAATTTTTGGGATCATTTGGAAATCATTATTTCATAAAAAACTCAAATAAATTCAAGCACCTATATCTTCATGTGATGAGTTCCCATGAAAGATCCAGTTATCACGCCACTTCATGGAGAGCTCTATTACTTCCTTAAACATCATGAATGATGTTGCTATTGCCTTGAACCTTCCCTTTGACATCAATGACATGTTCTTGTCATCAATGACAACACTGTGTGCAACATCAATAATCAAAGAAGAACAATTTTGTTTTGTGTAACCATTATTAGGTTTCCCTCCAATGTTGGGCCACTTCTATAATTCAACTCCTTTCCAAGCAAGTGACTAAGAAAATTGAGAGGTTTAAACCTTAAATCCAAAGGAAGAATCCATAACTCAAAAAATAAGGTTTTTGGGACAAGAAGGTTATAAAGCTTATGTTTATGATCACCTATAATTGTTGTAGCATGAGGGTGTCAATGTGTTAGTTTTCATTTGTCCAACACTATACCTCATTTTAGAGTCTTATGAGTTGGTTGAGGTAGTTGGTAATGGGGTTTAGTAGGGTATGTGTGAAAATCTTGTAAACCTTTATTAGGGATATGATTTTTGTGCATTTTTTTTTTCACATTTTTCAGGGTACTAGCACCTTTCTGATTGGCACAACATGTGTATACACAACTTCCTTCAAAGGAAAGCTCATGTAAGTGGAAAAAATGATTTTTTTAATATGCTTTGAGATGAGCAATGACTATGAGTGATCATTGTAAATGCCATATAAGCATTATAGACATAATACTGTCAAATAATGCTATAATAGATGCCATTTAATGTATGAGGTTAGAAGGGAAGCTAATGAATGGAATATATTATTAAACGATGGCGGAAGCTACCAAGTGGTAATACATGGAGTTAAAATAAATTTAGATTTAAAAAGTATTAGCAACAGAAACCGAAGTATTGTATGAATTTTTTTGTCGAGGTAGGCATACTGTTGGGTTGTGTTATATTATTTCCATGACTAGCCCTCCTAGTTAATTGGGGGGTTAGAGGGGGGGCGGAGCCCCCCCTTCGTTGCATCGATTGCGCAACAGGGGGGTCACGGGGGGGCGACAACCTCCCCTATCCGGGGTAGTGCCTCAGAGAAATTTTTTCGGGACCCTATATTAGGTTGGGCGGACCTACCTATGGTTTTCTGCATGGTTTTCGCACATGGTTTTGGATGCGATGGTTTTTGGTCCATGGTATTGGATGCTTCGGCATGTATAAATATTTATTGTAACATTGAAAGGAAAATAATGAAAAATCAATTTGGTAGTCCCAGTTTTGGGATCCAGGGGAAAATCTCTGTGTATATGTGTTTTATGTGTTATGCTCTTGCATTGTTTATTTTCTGTGTGTTAGAATTCATATGCAGGTAATTTCTGTACGGGGTTAAAATGTACATTTGGTATCAGAGCTATTTTGGCTTCAAGGGGACGCCTTTGTTGCTGAGGGGTTTTGCTCGGGCCTGTGGTAGACCCTGTTCAGTGGGAGATCCGTGGGATCAATTCTGATGGTGAAAGAAGATGGCGAGCAGTGGAAAGATAGAGATCGAGAAATTTAATGGTCAGAGTTTTGATTTATGGAAACTCAAGATGGAGGATCTATTGGTGGACAAAGATCAATGGATCGCGGTAGATCCGGGTACTAAACCAACGAGAGTGTCCGATGAAGAATGGAAGAAGTTGGATTGGAAGGTAAAGAGCATAATAAGACTGTGTGTCTCAGATTTAGTATTGCTGAATGTATAAGGGGAAGCTACGAAGAAGCCTTTGTGGGACAAGTTAGGGACTTTGTACCAATCTAAGTCTTTGGTGAATAAATTGTTCCTACAAAAAGAGATGTATAACCTGAGGATGAAAGATGGAGACTCGGTGACAGAGCATCTGAATGCATTTAATAGTGTGGTAAGTCAATTGTTGTCTGTTGATATTAAAATCTCAGATGAATATAAGTGCATTAGTTTGTTGTTGTGTTCTCTACTAGATTCGTGGGATAGTCTAGTTATTGCAATAGGTAGCAATGCAAATGCCTTGCAGTTTGATGAAATAGTCTCATCCTTGCTGATGGAGGAGATGAGATGGAAAAATATGGAGATCCAGAATGGTGATGCTTCGTCTATACGAGGATGGTCCCAGAACAAAAACAAAAATAAGTCATCGAGTGGGAGATATAAATATCTAGGAAAACCTATAAAGGTGGTGTGCTAGAAATGCGGAAAGGAAGGGCACTACAAAAGGAACTGTAAATCTAAAGGTCCTGACAAAGGAATGAGATCTAATGATGCTCCTTCTGCAGAGGCGAAAACCACCTCAGATGAAGGTGGGGATGTGTACTTGGCTTCTTTAAGTAAACATGTAGATCATGAGGCATGGTTGATTGACTCAGGTGCATCCTTTCACTTCACTCCCCATAGAGAGTGGTTCTACGAGTATGAGAAATATGATGGTGGTGATGTCTTCTTGGGGGATGACAGGAAGGCTAGAATCATTGGTTGCGGAAAAGTAAAGTTGAAGTTGCAAGGTGTAAGGGTTGAACACTTCTGGGTGTTCTGCATATTCTTGCATTGGCTAGAAATCTGATTTCTGTAAGCAAGATGGATGATGTAGGTGTAAAAATAGTGTTCGATAAGGATACCTGCAAGATGGTTCGGGGAGCACTGGTATTGATGCAGGGAGTTCAAATTGGAACTCTGTACAAGCTGCAAGGTAGCACTGTTGTTGATGGCTGTAATAGTTCTATGGTTCTTGAGAGTGGAGCAGAAAATCTAGTGGTCTATGGAGAGAAGACCATGTCGTGGCATCAAAGGCTTGGACATATTGGAGAGAAGGGCCTTCAAATACTTCATGGTAAAGGTATGATAGAAGGTATGAGTAATATCTCTATGGATTTTGATTTATGTGAAAATTGTGTATATGGGAAGTAGAATCGGGTGAGTTTACCCTCTAGTGGTAAGAGGGCGAAACATATATTAGAGCTTGTGCGCAGTGATGTGTTTGGACCTGTGAAGGTTCCATCACTGGGTAAGTTTGTGTACTATGTATCATTTATAGATGAATTCTGAAGGAATACATGGATATATTTCCTTGAGAATAAATATGAAGTCTTTGACAGGTTTAAAGAATTTAAGGCTCTCGTGGAAAACTAGACAGAGAAGAAGATAAAGGTGCTGAGGACAGATAACAGTTGAGAGTTTTGTAGTAAGGAATTTGAAGAATTCTGTAGGAAGTTTGGTATAGCACGACAAAAGACTACTCCATATACACTTGAGAAAAATGGATTTGCAGAAAGAATGAAAAAAACGTTGATGGAAAGGGCAAGAATCATGCTCAGTGGTGTCGGGTTAGGACAAAAATTCTAGGCAGAGGTGGTGGAGACAACATGTTACCTGGTCAACAGATCACCTTCATCAGTGTTGGAGGATAAGACTCCACAAGAGGTATGGACTGGTAAGAAGCCCTCTCTTTCACATCTGAGGGTATTTGGATGTGATGCATATGTACATGTTCCAAAGGAGAAAAGAACCAAGTTGGATAGTAAATCTGAAAAGTGCATCTTTATTGGGTATAGGGATGGTTTCAAGGGTTATAAGATTTGGAATCCAGTAACAAGGAAGGTTGTGTACAACCGAGATGTGGTGTTCAGAGAGGTGAAAGATGTTATTAAACGTGAAGTCCAACCAAAGGAACCTAAGAAGATAAAGTCTGAGCTTAAGGAGGAAGAATTAGACTCTATAGCAGAAGAGGAATCTGAAGATGAAGAGCCACAAACTCCGGGTGTGAGAAGATCAGTTTGAGAAAGAAGGCAGCCAGAAAGGTATAGTCCATCTGCTTTCTGTTCAATTTTTTCTTTTAATTATTACTGATGATGATCCTCAAACTGTGAAGGAAGTAGTATATTCAGAGGATAGCAAACTCTGGAAAGAGGCCATGGTTGATGAAATGGCATCTTTGCACAAAAATGAGGCTTGGGATTTGGTGGAGTTGCCGATTGGATGGAAACCCATTGGAAACAAATGGATGTTTAAGAAGAAGAAAAATGCAGAAGGAAATGTGGAGAAATACAAATCTCGTTTGGTAGTAAAAGGTTATTCCCAGGTGTCGGGAATTGATTTTGGTGATATTTTTTCTCCTATTGCCAAAGTAGCTTCTATTAGATTACTTTTATCTGTTGCTGTTGCTTTTGATTTTGAGGTAGAACAGATGGATGTGAAGACAACATTTCTTCACAAGGATCTGGAAGAGGAGATCTACATGAAGCAACCTGAATGTTTTGCGGTGAAGGGTAAGAAAGAACTGGTATGCAAGTTAAAGAAGTCTCTGTATGGGTTAAAACAATCACCGAGGATGTGGTATCAGAAATTTGATACATTTATACAGGGACTTCGCTTCACCAGAAGCAAAGCAGATCACTGTGTGTATTTTAAATTAATTGGTGACCGTGTTATTTATTTGGTATTGTATGTGGATGATATGTTGCTGGTTGGAAATGACAAAGAAATCATCCAGGGTTTGAAGACAAAATTGTCCTCCAAATTCGACATGAAAGATCTTGGTGTTGCAAACTATATTTTGGGCATGGAAATTAAAAGAGATTGGGAAAAGAGGAAGCATTGGTTAAACCATAAGAAGTATGTCAGAACATACTGCAGAGGTTTAATATGCAGGATAGTAAACCGGTAAAGGTTACTATTCCTATTGGTGTAAAGTTATCTTCTGAATAGTGTCCCAAGACACAAGAAGAGGAAGAGGACATGTGCCGTGTTCCATATGCAAGTGCAGTGGATAGCCTGATGTATGCGATGGTTTGTACTAGACCAGACATTGCACATGCAATGGGAGTATTGAGCAGGTTTATTTCAAAACTAGGGAAAGAGAATTGGACAGCAGTGAAGCGGGTTTTCAGGTATTTGCGTTGCACTAGTAATTATGGCTTGTGCTACCAAGGAAGACCAGGATTGGACAGAGTTTTGGATATCCATGGCTTTGTTGATGTAGACTGGGCTGGAGATCTGGATCAGAGAAGATCTACAAGTGGTTATGTGTTTAACCTATTTGGAGGTGCAGTTAGTTGGATGAGTAAGAAACAATCTGTAGTGGCACTATCAACTACAGAGGCAGAATACATGGCAGCCACTCATGCAAGCAGGGAAGTCGTTTGGTTGCAGAGATTGTGTTCAAGTATGGGGTTAGTACAGGGAGCTATAAGGATAGACTGTGACAGCCAAAGTACAATTTTCTTGGCAAAGAACCCTGCATATCATTCAAAGACAAAGCACATTGATGTTCAGTATCACTTTGTGAGGGATACGATAGAAGACAAAAAGGTGTTGCTGGTAAAGGTGGACACTTTGAAGAATACTGCAGATGCATTGAAATAATCCGTGAGCTCTGAGAAGCTCTCTTGGTGTAGATAAACAATGGGAATTTCAGTGCTGGATTAATGATTAAGCTCTCCTGTGGCCCCCTGTGGAAAGAAAACAACAAGTGGGAGAATGTTGGGTTGTGTTATATTCTTTCCACGACTAGCCTTCCTAGTTAACCGGGGGGTTAGAGGGGGGGTGGTTCCCCCCCTTCGTTGTGCCGACTATGCAGTGGGGAGTTTGAGGGGGATGGGTAGCCCCCCTCTACGGGGTCCGGGGCAGCGCCCCGGGGAATTCTTTTTGGGACCCTATATTAGGTTGGGCAGACCTACCTATGGTTTTGTGCATGGTTTTTGCACATGGTTTTGGATGCGATGGTTTTTAGTCCATGGTATTGGATGCTTCGGCATGTATAAATATGTATTGTAACATTGAAATGAAAATAACGAAAAATCAATCTGGTAGTCCCGGTTTTGGGATCCAGGGGAAAATCTCTATGTATATGTGTTTTATGTGTTATGCTCTCGCATTGTTTATTTTCTGTGTCTTAGAATTCGTATGCAGGTAATTTCTGTACGGGGTTAAAACCTACATTCCATACTTAGGTATGAAAAATGATGTCTTCAAATCAAGTACATTGCAGATCTATGAAGTATACAAAATACATAAATATTGGCCATGAATAAGACAAACATGGGTCCATTTCAAATATATATCATAGCCTTGAGAAAATACAAGTGGATCTATGTTTGAGTGTACATCAAGAGAACAAATGGAACTATCATTATGCAAGTATTGATTCTCCAGAACTATCATTATGAAAGTATTGATTCTCCAAAACTATCAATGTCATATAGGTAGGTGGTACTAACTACACAACTAGGGAAACAACATAAAGTGGAAACGTTACTACAAACCAAGGTTTTTAATCCAAATCCACCAAATTCAAACATGGGAGAATTTGTTTTATTACCAACCATTATTGTATAATATTAACAAACATGAGACAATCCATTGATAATGATAATGTGAATCAAGATACCTAGTACATTCTAGTAAGTGTGGATAGACGTGCTATCTTCAAACACTTGTAGGATTTATCAATCAAGGATATCAATGTATTTCCATTTTTAATGGAAAGGATACCTACCACTAAGCACTGCAAGCCCCAAGTTACTATAAAATATTTAAATCCCATTCTTAAAGCAAATGAGATGATGTTGATGGGAAGATATCCATTGGAAGGAGGGAATCAAAGCATCTATCATCCTCGAACACAAGTGAAAATCAAGAAAATTCTTGAATATGGACATAGGATTTTAAGATCACACCACCAAGTACATCTCTTGCATGCACTAGAATAGCACATGAAAAATACCCTTTAAACAACAATTGATAATGAAATTTTTTTATGGAGGCAAGGAATTCCATTAATAATGAAAATGGAAGCCAACGTATAACACAAATCCCAATATGCATCAGAGGAATTTTTAGCCTAAAAGTGCTCTCTTAAGGAAAAATAATAAATAATAGTTAAAATAATAAAATAAGAGTTATTGTTTTGGAGGGAAAAGAAGAAAACTACTTTTTTAATTGTATTTTTGGCTTGTCTCGTTATAGGTTTACTAAAATTTCAAGCGTAGACATTCATTAGATGTAGAATTAAATTCCACATCCAAAGAGTATCCATTATGCATACTTTTGAGAAGACCCACATTGATAAAAATTGAAGATACATTAAAAAATGTTCAACACATTTGTTTAATGTATCTTCAATTTTTATCAATGTGAGTCTTCTAAAAAATAGGCATAATGGGTACTTGTTGGATGCGGAAATTAATTTCATATCTAACCCGTGTCTACGCTTGAAATTTGATTAAACCTATAAGAAGATAAGCCAAAAATATAATTAAAAAAAAGAGTTTTCTTCTTTTCTATTCAAAATATTTACATGTAGCTCTTTTTAAATTTAAAGGGTTTTGATTGCTTTACATATTATGACATGGAAATTACATGAAAAATTCATAGGAACTTTTAGGTTGAAATTTCATCTAATGTGAATACATGTTTTGTCATTGAACACATCGGAAAAAATTCAACTAGTGACCATTATTGAAATGTCATCCATTGAGTCCAAGGTAATATACCAATGATGGAAATAGTCCCAGGGTGTTATCAACTCTAGGTTAATCTCTCAAAGAAATGTGTCATTTTCAATAAGAGATGACCTACTAATGAGAAGTCAATGACGGCCACACTAATATGAGTAAAGAATACTGATAATGATGCAGTGGAGAGTGACTTGAAAACATGGACAATCAAGAATTTTGAGGAATGAAACACACAAATGAAATACAACTTTGAACATAAGCATAACACAATACTGACCTGGGTGGCATTTGTTGCAATAAGGAACAATGAGATAAATATCCAATGCAAGAGGCATCTACAAATTATCCTTAGTGATTAGAAATGTAACCCATTGGAGGTGTAAAACTCAAGAACTATGGTATTTCCCCTAAATAAATACTAAAACCCAACTTGTTGAGAAAAAAACTCAAATTGTTTTGCTTTGTTCAAGTGTGAGACTAGTAAAACTATTAACACCTATAAAACATAAAGATATTAATCCTTACCTCTCCCTTCTCACTTCTTATAGGGTTATACAAGGTAAAACATTTTGTTGATAACAACGTAGAGAAGTGCAAGGATAGGTTTGTAGCAAGAGGATTCTCCTAGAGAGGGAGTTTATTATAAGTACTTTTGTTCTAGTTTCTAGGTACTCTTTCATTAGAGCCATTGTGTCTCTTGCACTAGGATTTTTTCGTTTTTTGTTTTTATACCAGATGGATGTAAACATTATATTTTTTTTAAAGTTTTGATTAAGGAAGTTCATGTTAATAAACTAAGGGGTTTTGGGGAGTATGGATGGAATACCAATCCGTGTAGGTTGAAGAAGTCCCTTAATGCATTGAAGTAGGGTTCACATGCATGGTACTCAAACATTGGTTAGTCTTGATTGAATTTTGGCTTCACTAACATCATTGTATATCCTAACCTTTATTATTTTATTTGATATATGTGTTTCTTCTCCTAGTCTTGTACATAAATGACTTAATACTTACAGGGAGTTATGAAAATCTCATTGCGTGATGCAAGAAGAATTTAGAAAGTGAAATTTGATATGGAGGACATGGGTGTTGTGGATGAAAAAACCTTGATAGCTAATTTCAAACTACTATATATAAGTATGAAGAAAATACCTTCTTTTTAAAAAATCATACTTTCACTACTTGCATTCTAATTGTTGGTCGAAGATATCAAATACCTTTTTCTAGTGGTTGTCTTGGGATATATCTTGATTGTTAATCCTACTATACTTTTCACCAATCAAACCTAATTGTTGAAACCTTTTAGCACTCCCTACCACCCCCTTGAACTCCTCTAAGTTGTGGGAGGTTTTATATTATAACTTAACCTGACCTCTAAGGTCTGTTATGAAGATGGGATTACAAAATTCATCTTTTTAGAACTTCATTGAAACTCAAAACTAATACTACCATTACATTCATCTCTTCAAAATATTTTTAACGATATAATTTTTATCTCAATCCAACTTAGATTGAAAATTATGTCCATTTGAAGTTTGACTAATTATATTATGCCACATCAACAAGGGAATGCCACATGCCATCCACGTGGCCTTTCCACATCACCTCGGGTAGTCCTACTGCACTTATGATCCCAACATAGTAGCCACATGGCCATTACTAGAACTCTATGGCACTTCCCACCTCATCCCAAGCTTGTGATTCCCACCAAGTCTAACCCTATCGTGTTGCATGTTTATTCCTCGTTATGTTCAATTCCATGGAAATTATGTTGTCCCACATTATCCAATGTTGACACACACCTAGACCCTCAGACCTTTAGATGACTCAGTTATCTTGTGGGGAATCTAGCTCTATGAAAATATAGGGCTCCATAGGGGTTTGGACCACATGCCATCCCTAGATCCCAGATTCCTCGAATCACATGCAATTTATATGGAGAATCTGTCCTTGAACCTATTCAAAAATTTCGTATGTGTTAAATTCCACTACTACTGGTTGCTCTACATCCCAAATGAAACATCCTCTTGCATAGAAATCTAGTCTTGTGCCTATTATATACCCAAGGGGGGCCACCTCGAATAACTATAGTTTTCATGGAAATCTGGCTTGATTACGATCTTGTACATTTAAAAGAGTACATTTCTTGTCTAGTTGGATTCCCTATATTATCGAATGCATATGCAAAGTTATGCTGGAATCTACCCCCTTCACATATTTGAATGAAACTACCTTGTGAGATGAAAAATGCATCTGACTTGGATATAAATACCTCCAAGATGTCCATCTAGACCTGGATGCAAATGCTACCAAGGGACCATTTGGCCCGTGATACAAAATTAGGATTTTTATCAAAACTGCAATAAGGGAAAATTCAAAATTTTAACGAAATTCCTTAAGGAAAAGCCTTTACCCAGAATAGAAAAATCCATGGATAAGAACCAACAAATTGAAACTTGACCCTCAAAGGTATTATGCCATGACTAGAAGAATTTGATGGCATCGACAAACTTAACTTGTATCAAATCCTGAGAAAAAGAGAGAGATGGTAGCAAAGGCCAAATTTCACTGGAAAACCACAAACCATATTTACTCTACGAAGCTCTTGAAATTACAACAATACATAGATGTGCATAGCCATGAAATTATCACATTCATGTATACAAAAACATGCAGGAGTGAACGACACAACAAATAGGTGAAAGACTTGCAATAATAGGTGAAATAAGGCACTTTAGGCAACCAATCATAGTTATGTAAATAGATTTTTAGTTCACGAAGAAAAATAACAATCACATAGATCCAAAAGTTAAAACTACCCATAAAACAATATAACAAAATTCATTCAACATGAACATTTAGTAATCTCAACAGTCCTTCCATGGGTAGCGTTGAACCATACATTTATACATCACATATCAAACATTTCATCATCCACACTTTAAATGGAAGCAAGTAAATATATTTATCTGTTAAAATTGAAATGGTTGGAAACTAAAGGAGGGAATTTAACTCTCCACCCAACCATAGGCTAGTTAAAATGCAACCTTTCATACAGTTAACCAACCCCGCGCTGGATTCAGAGATTTATGAGTTACTTGCTTAAGGAAATTTCACACCGATATTTAATTAAACAAATAGGAGAGGATTCCATTGTTTAGGTGGTTTATCACTTGCTGTTTAGTATTAAGCACCAGAATGAATCTTTGCCTCTCTGAGATCAATCACATGGATTCACCCAAGGTTCAACTGAAGTATTGCTTAATTATAGGAGATTTAATACACTACATAAGCGGTTTATTAGCTATATTTTCATGGCAAGCACTGCAGGAGTCTATAGCCCACTTTCTGGGGGGTTTATCAGCTTACTTCGTAAACATTAAGTGTGTTATCACGTTTCTCAAAAAGGATTTGGTGGTTTATTAACTCTTTTGACCAGGAACCATAGTGGCTCAAGTCACTTTCCTAATGGCTTATCAGCCTTCCAACAAGCACCCATGTGGTTTATAATCCCATTAAACAAGAACTAAGTGGTTTATCATCTTATCCAACAAGCACTTAATGGTTTATCAACTTACTCAGCAAGCAGAAAGTGATTCAAATATTCACCAAGCTTCCATTGGAAAATCAAACACAAAATCACAACCTAGTCCTCAACACAGTCACAGGGAAAACTCTCGCCAATCACAAAGATTTGGCTCAAGAATACTTCATCTTCCTTTGTAGCTACTCGAGCATATTTCTCCTCTATGTTTTTCTCCTAGAAACATCCAATTATGCCTTCTACGTACCCCTCAAATCTCTTTGATTTTGTTCTACATTCACATGTGTTTTTTCTCTTCCTTTGCATGTGACTTATCTTCCTCTTTGGAAAATTTTCCTCTCTCTCTCTCTATTACATCCCACGAGGGAGGGGATAGTATGGGCACCATCCTCCACTCAGGATTCTCATACCAAAAATTTCATTTCCTTTTATGCAGGCCATTAAATTTATCATGATGATAAGTAAGAAGGAAATAAATGAGGTGGGTGTGGTCTGAGTTTAACACATCACAAGAAACCTCTTCTCCTCATACCTCTAAATCCATGTTCTCTCCCTAAGCTTAGGTATCAATTGTATATTTACGTAAATTACATAACCATATTTACATAGTGACATTTACATGGGTGCAACAAAAAAGGTTGTTACAGACACCACCCCCTTAAAGAAACACTATCCTTGATGTTCTATAATAATAACAAAAAATACAACAATGAGATTTATATGTACAACTATTACATTCATTATGTACTGAACAAAAATGGGTAAATTACCCTCACATGATCATGCCATTTCCTAGTTGGATTTATTTGGTCTAAAGTGCTTCCATTGCACCTTGACCTACTATAATACTCAATTCTGGAGTGCATTCTGCCTTTGGTCTAGAATACATTTTCGTTATGGTTGGAATTCTCCCTCGGATTCCACATGAATCATAGACCAATCAAATCAGTATGATTAGTGTCATGTACATACTTATTAAGCAAGGAAATGTGAAAAACATCACATGCTTTCATTGTGGTGGTAAGTAAATCCTGTAAGCCATTGAATTCACTTTTTCTAAAATCTGAAATGGTCCACAAAATCTTCGTGCGAACTTAGCACAAGACCCTATTCTCAACGAACTCTTTCTTGGTTTGATGCAAAGATATACATGCTCTCCCACTTGGAATTCCTTTTGCCTCTGCTAATCTACATAACTCTTTTTCCTATCTTGGGATTCCTTTAATTTTTGCTTGACATTAATTACCTCCTTTTCCATTTCCTTCAGCATATCAAGTCCAAGTACCAACCTTTTCACTAGATAATTCTAGTTGATGGGACTATTACATTTTATGCCATGTAAAGCCTCAAAAGTACTCATAGTTAGGGACTATTGATACCCATTGTTATAGGAAAATTCAACTAAGTGTAGGAACCTTTCCCACCTCTTTAGTTGGCGCATGAAATAAATTCTCAACATTTCTTTTAGAACTTTATTAACTCTCTCTGTTTTTCGATTAGTTTGAGGATTCTATGCTATGCTAAATGTTAGGTAAGTTCCAAAGCCAACAAACAATTCTTTCCAAAATTTTGAAGTGAACTTGTTATCCCAATCCAAAATGATCTTCTTGGGTATGCCATGTACTCTAAATATTTCCTTCGTGAAAATATGAGCGATTCCAATTTCCTCGTGAGTGACTTGACAACAATAAAGTGAGTTTCCTTGCTCAACTTGTCCACTACCACCATTATAACATCATGTTGCATGGATGTTTTTGGCAATCTTGTGTTGACGTCAATGGATATAACTTCCCACTTTCACTTAAGAATGGGTATTGGTTGCAATACATGGGTGTTTATATTCCACTTTAACTTGCTGACATTCGAGGCAACTCGCAATGTAATCAACAACTTCCTTTTTCATGCCCAACCAGTAGTACATTTTTGTCACCACAGTTATCATTTTTTCATAACCATAATGAAGGTTTTTTGTGAAACTCATCCATGATGAGCTTCTTCAGGTCACCCATGTGTTATCCATGAAAACACATCTTCATTAGCTCAATGGATATCACTATGCTTTTGGTTGAAATACACCTCTTTCTCTAGCCTATTTTAAGACTATAACACACATTTTTCACTCAACAAATGCATTAAACAATGTAAACTTTGAAACGGGAACTATAAACTCAAAACGGGAACTCTGGCCAAAAAAACCCCGAAAAAACATAAAAAACAGTGCTAAAAATGAAAAGTGTGTATACTGGAACGATGATTTTATTTTTTAGGGGTCAATTTTGAACATGTTTTAAAAATGGCAGTGACTACGAAATTTACTACGAAATTTTCGTGCAAAATATAGCTTCAAAACGAAAGTGATGATACTGGAACAATGATTTTTTTTAGGGTCAATTTTCAAACTTTTTTAAAAATGCTAGTAAAACCAAATTTTTATGTGCCAAACAAAGTTGTTTATGAGGAAAAAAACACATTAATGTTTTTGGTAGAATATCATTTTTCTTTCCTAAGTATAAATTCAACATGTTTTCAACCATAACATGCTAGATACAAAAGAAATTGAAAATTTTTCAACTATAAAATTAAAAAACCATGACATTATGAACAAATTACATCACTAAATGAATTCAAAAGTCATTATTTGTATATTGAATAAAACATACATTATATCTCTAATTTAATATTGCATTGTAGATATTTTAAACAATAAAAATGATCATAATTAAGACACATAATCCAAACAACATAAAAATGCCTCATAACTTCTCATTTAACACCATATGGAAATCATTAATTTTATTTCAAGATACGATGCATACATCAGTTATATAAACTGTCTTAAACAATTATTCAAAATCACTCATATTTTCTTGCACACCATCAGAATTCAAATCTTCAGATGAGTGATTGGATGCTGACGAAGATGTTCCATATTCTTCTCTTTCATCAACTAGTGCCCCATCTGAGTCCACATGCATGCCCATCATTTCAGGTTTCAAAATTCTTCTAGATCTACGACTGGTTTCTGCAGACTCCCATCTCAACATTGTTCCTTTTGGTAATAACCTTCTTAGAATCTCTATCGTCTTGAAGTGAAGAGTTCCTCTCTTTGTTAAATTGAAGTCATAAACAAGTATGTCAACATCCTCCAATTTTAATATGTTTGTGCGGTGACGATTTATATTTGTACCCTTTCTTTTTCTCTTTCCGCCATTTTTTTGTCAACTACCATCTCTGGCTTGTACACACCATTGAATGGGTGTGTATTTGTGGCATACCAATGTACTTCAACACTTGTAACATCCTCATTTTCTGTAAAGACCTTTACAACTTTAGAAACCCATAATGGATAGCCATTGGGATCTCCATCTGCTAGCACTGCAATCATGCAACCCTCCTTAATATCCTGTACTGAACCCCTGTAAAGGTCTTCCATGGCTTCACGTTGTGCACGAGATCTCCTGGAACCAATATACATCTCTCTTTCCTCTGCCCATGAAGAATTAATAATACCTTGATATTGTTGCTGTTCAACAATGTTTATTTCCTCATGTTCATTCGACACATTTTGTGGCCAAATAAATGGATTTTTCAAAGGTATATCTTCATTTGTTGTTTTTGAATTGATATCACTTTTATTATTGAAAAATGACTCCCACCAAACTGAATCAGCAATGTAAAAGTACACATATGTATATGTAATACATTTTTTAATTTCTTCCAGGCAATCAGAATAATTTATATCTCTATTTTGTCTGCGTGCATTCTGAACTTCACCAACTAATTGTAATAACAATATTTTTGATGCAAATATTGGATGATCTGGAATGAATTTCAAAAATTGCAAACCTGATGACGGTGCCCATTCTGCAGTAGTTGAATACTTCTTGCCACATATTAGTGTTTTCCCATCAATTTTTTTGATACGAAATTGATGTTGGAAGCTAATGTCATTAAGTTGTTCAATGCATTTCCCCTCACCATATGATCCCAGAATAAACCTTCGCATGTCAACAGTTTCTTCCAACACATCAAAAGTAGGCTCTGGCATGTATGATTTCTTAATACATTCAATTAGTGATGGCAAGCTCCCAACTTCCTTCCTCCTCAATGTGACTGAAAAACGACTGAACATCTGATCAATATGGTCATGAGTGTGCCCAACAAGAAGGAAACCAACCTTTACCTTTTGAAAAATTCTCAATTCAACAAGCATGTTTAGATATCCAAAAACAACCTAATTTTTGTTTTCATGGCAAGTGTTGTCCAATTGTAGATACAAAACTTTAGGAAGATTACTAGACCAATGAGAAATCACATCATGAATTATGGTTATGGTTAGATTTGCATCATTATGAATATTTGGAGCTGTGAAGTACACCCTTGGCAACATTTTCCCATTGTAGACCATACAACCGACCAAGTGAAACTGAATAAAATTTTCCTCCTGTAAATTTTTGGGAGTGCGAACAAAATGTGGTAAAAGTGTTTTCTTCTGGTCCATACCATCAATTATCAAACCCAAATATTTATTTGGATGATCATAACACTTCTTTCAATGCTTGTACAACTTCTTCCTTTCAGTTGTTTGTTGTTCGCGATGCTCCTGAAGTTATTTGATAGTTAAATCTACACAACATAAAAGAAATTCATTAAGAAATATGTTTTCATAGTTGATGACTATACAATTTTAAAAGTTAAAGTTATGAATGCTTACCTCTTTCTGACCTTTCACATTTGTCCCTTTTTGATTTAAGAGAAGCACAAGTACTGCAAATCCCCATCCTTGTCTTCTTAGGAATACAGACATTGTTGAATTCTTTCTTCCATACCTTCACAAAATATTGATATGTAATAAACCGGCCATGTCCCTCAGCACCTTCTGCAAATTCTTTGTATAAGTTGTAGATTTCTTGGCTTGAAAAATTATCTGGAATATGTATTGTCTCTCTATTTGGCATACACTCTGCATGCTTTGAAAATAAATCTTTCATTCATGACATTGCAGTATTTGATAATGGCCCAAACTGTCTTTTATGACGTACTTCTGAATAAAATGTGGGATCCTTTTCCAAATTTTCTTGAATTCTCGAGAGACAAAAGTTCCCAATCGAATGAAACATTTTAAAAGATTTTCTACAGATAAATAAAGTCCTAATATGATAATCATAACCTGACAATGTAGATTACATGCACCCAACTAAATATGAATATTGCATGCTTTTATTCATTGACAAATATCTCTTCCTACTTTCTAATGCAAATTTGAAATCCATATGTTTCAAGCAATCTTTTTTGCAACATTCACTTGAAATGAGAGCGCTGATAGAACTTCTTCTCGTCAGATATTATGCTCTACCCCTTGTATAACTAGAACAACTTGCATTGATACGAAAAGATCTGCTCCTACTCCTCGATACAATATTTCTTGGCAACATCTCCATCATTGGATCATCATTTGTATAAGGATTTCCATCATCATTAAGAGGAACGTTATCCACACTATGATCAGCTCTGATTTTCAAATATTGACTTGGAGGATATTCTTCATCTTCCCCTTCTTCAGTGCTACTGTCATAGTCCTTAGAATTCAGACTGAATGGAAAATTTGACTCGATGTTTATTGGATATTCTTCCTCATGTGCATTGTCAGTGCTACTCTCATAGTCCATAGAATTAGGACTACATCGAAAATGTGACTGTTTACTTATTGAAGATGCTACATCCTGTCCTTTGTCACTGCTACCTTTATACTCATTAGAATTAGGACTAAGTGCATCATCCTGTCCTTCATCACTGCTGCTCTCATAGTCCTTAGAATTAGGACTAAGAGGACACTATGACACTCCATTCTTTTGAAATTCATCATCACGCTCTTCATGACTATTGCTCTCATAGTCCTTAGAATTAGGACTAAGTGGACACCGTGACACTCCAATCTTTTGAAATTAATCATCCCGCTCTTCATCAGTGCTGCTCTCATAGTCCTTAGAATTAGGACTAACAGGACACCGTGACACTCCATACTTTTGAAATTCATCATCATGCTCTTCATTAATACTGCTCTCATAGTCCTTAGAATTAGGACTAAGTGGACACTTTGACACTCCATTCTTTTGAAATTCGTTATCACGCTCTTCATCACTGCTGCTCTCATAGTCCTTAGAATTAGGACTAAGTGGACACCGTGACACTCCATTCTTTTGAAATTCACCATCATGCTCTTCAAAACTGCTGCTCTCATAGTCCTCAGAATTAGGACTAAGTGGACACCGTGACACTCCATTCTTTTGAACTTCACCATCATGCTCTTCATCACTGTTGCTCTCATAGTCCTTAGAATTAGGACTAAGTGGACATCGTGACAATCCATTGTTTTGAAATTTGTCATCAAGCTCATCATCACTACTGCTTTCATAGTCCTTAGAATTAGGACTAAGTGGAATCTATGACTCTTTATTTATTTGAAATTCTCCATCCCCTCTTTCATCAGTGCTGCTCTCATAGTCCTTAGAATCAGGACTAAGTGGAAGAATTGACTTTCTATTCATAGTGGAAGAATTCCCGCTATATTCATCAATATGAATAGAGTTGTTACGCGATGAAGATGTTGATGGTGTATAAATCGAAACTTCACTATCAAAACAATCCATCCCTTTCAAATAGAAGATGTTGAATGATACAAATGGAGAGTCTCCTAAAGATATTATATAGCTTAGAGAATGAAATTTTCCCTCCAAAAAGTTTCGCGAAAATATTTCCCTCCAAAAATTTTCACAAAAATATTTCCCTCCAAAAATTTTCGCGAAAATATTTCCCTCCAAAAAGTTTGTTAGATTTATTTACCTTCATTATTTTATTTTACAATTTAGTGAAAAATGTAAACTAATTTTTTTTTTTATGAAATGAATCACTAAAATTAAAATTGTAAACTACAACTTCTACATTAATTATTTTAATAATTAAAGTATATAATAATTACTAAACAATTGAAAATATTTTTTTTAATTTTTTTCCGGAGAAAAAAACGAACTTTTTATATAATATAGATAAAAAGTTACAAGCAGATGCATAGCATTCAGTTACTGTGAGGACGACACCCACAGAATCTCAGAGAAGGAAACAAACTTCTCTGAACTATCCATATAAACCAAAAACTGTTCCCCTGCCATCGAAACAGTGTGATCTCCCTTACAGAAAATATTGAAACCTCAGTCTTTTTTTATGAGGATTTCAACAGCGACGAGTTTTCACCATTACAGATTTCCAGTGGGTCTCCTTTAAAGGAAAACAACCCACCAAACAGAACCTAAGCACTTGGAAAAACCACGTATACAGTAAAAAATACCATGTCCAAAACAGGAACTGTGATGCATACATTTTGAAAAGAAACATAAACCAAAACCGCTGATAATTGAAAATTTAAGCATAAGGAGGGAGATCCGACACATAGATCTGTTCATGGATTTGTTCAGTTAGTTTCCAAATGCCCATAGCTTGCTGCAGACCATCTTTAGAAAGTTTATCCGCGGCTTCATTCCGGTCCCTGTATATATGTTCAATTGAAAACACATTAAATGAGAGTTTTAAATTCAAGATCTCTTCCAAAAGCGGCCTCAACAAATAATTTTGACATCTACTGTTTCCATTAACCCATTTCACTACATTCAAAGAGTCCCCAAAGATCTGAATTTCGAAGATGTTTCTCTGGATAAGCCAGCAAAGGAGAATCTTTAAAGCTGTTAGCTCAGCAAAATTATTCGTTCCGGAACCAATGCCCACTGAAGCCTTTAAGGAGTGTGATTCATTTAAGTGGATGATTATCCCTGCCCTAGCTGTATTATTCTGAGAAGCGCCATCAAAGTAGGCCCACAGAATCCATGTTATTAATTGTTCCTCCCTGCTCTGAGAATTTTTTCTTGCATCCTCTGGTTTAGGAATGCTGGATAGGATGGCTGAGCTTTGAATAGCGATCGATTCTACTGAACGGGCTCTGTCATTAAAGATGCTTCTGTTTCTTGCTATCTAGATTCCCCAACAGATTATGGGTGGAAGATTCCTCAAATTCCCCTCTAATCTGTGTCTCCACCATTGCTCCCAAGCAGCCACTATGTTTTCCCCTTCCCAGCTTAACTGCTTCTTCAATAATTTTTGGACCTCCTCCCACACCTTTTTTATGAAAGGGCATCCCAAAAAGAGATGGTAGATGGTCTCCGAGTCAGCTATACATAATGGACATCTTCCAGGCCCTTGTTTGTATCTGGCTTGGAGAACATCCCAGGTTGGAATTTTATTTTTGAGCACACACCAGAAAAACAATATGGCTTTTTTTGGACATTTTAATTTCCACAGGGATTTTGCCCACCATTCTGGATCCTCCCATCCTTTTTTCGACATTAAGAAACTGTAACCGGCTTTCGGGGAATAAGATCCTGAGTCTGCATGGGCCCAGAACAACTAGTCCGGTCTATCTCTTATTCTTACATTGGATCTTAATAGTTCCTGGACGAAAGCCTGCCATTCATTCCACCATAATGGTCTAATCTCTAAATCTTCTCCAGATTTCCAAGCTTGCCCCCATATAGTAGACTGCCCTATTTTTTCAATCTGGTTTAAATAAATGATGCCTTTGGATTCGAGATGTCTGATAAGCCCTGGGGACAAAGCGAAAAGTTCATTGCAACCCACCCAAGGGTCCCTGCCTATCCTCACATTTTCTCCATTCCCTACCTGCCAAGCCAGTCCTTGTTCAATGAATTTAAAAGCCTCAGTAGTAGCCTTCCATATCACTGAAACATTCCTTCCTTTCTTATTTGGGTTGCGGATCCAGTCTTCCAGAGGAACATGATCTATATACTTTCGCCTCACTACCCTTGTCCACAAGTTCTTCGAATTAATGATTCTCCATCCGGACTTGGCTGCCAGCGAAATACTGAAATCATAGAGATTTTTAATTCCCCAGCCTCCCCAGTCTTTTGGCTTTGCAATCTTTTCCCAAGCAACCCATGGAAGAACAGAGTCCTCCTTTGACCCAGACCAAAGAAACCTACTGCAGATCTTTTTTATCTTATGAAGGATCCCTTTTGGAATCCAAGTCAAAGCTGCCCAAAAAACTGGCATGGCTTTCAACACTGAATTTACCAAGGTCAGTCTGCCAGCTCTGGATAACCACTTAAAACTCCAGTGAGAGATTTTTGCTTCAATTTTGGCCACCATCCAGTTCTAGTCCTGCTTTTTGTATGAATTTGGCTTCAGCGAGAAACCCAGATACTTGAACGGATTCTCCATATTGTAGACCTCAAAGGGCAGAATAGCTGAGATCTGGGTACATTCGTTTCTGCTGAAACCTTCCATTATTAGCTGAGACTTCCGGAGATTTATTTGCATCCCTGTGGCTTTCATGAACAGATCAAGACTATTTTTTAGTTCTTTCATTTCATTCAGGCTCCCATTTGTAAATAATAGAATATCATCTACAAAAAGGAGATGAGAAATGAACAGATTGACAACAACTTCCAAACCTTTTACCAAACCTGTTCTTCTAGCTTCCAAGATCAACCTGCTTAGACCCTCTGCCACTCAGAGGAAAAGCAGTGGGGATAGAGGGCATCCTTGCCTCAGACCCCTTTGCCCTTTGAAAAAATGAGACGAGGCCCCATTAATTAAAACTGCAAAACTTACACTGGTTACACATCCCATCACCCAGTTTATAAAATCCAACTTAAAACCCAAATGAGTCAACAACATCCTGAGGTATGTCCAACTGATCCTATCATATGCTTTGGACAAATCTATTTTAATCACAGCCCCTTTCTTGTTTGACTGTCTAATGCTGTGGATTGTCTCCTGAGCCACCCCTATGGCTTCATGTATTTTTTGACCATCCAAAAAACCAAATTGTTCACTTGATATGCCTTTTGACAAGACCGGTTTCAGGTGAACAAAAATAAGTTTTGCTATAATTTTATAAACACAATTGCATAGGGAAATTGGCCTGAAGTCTTCGAAAGAGTCCGGGTCCTCCTTTTTTGGGATGAGGGCTATAAAAGTAGCATTAAAAGGGGGGTATATCTCACCTTTTTTCCTCGATTCTTCCACTACCTCAGTTAGTTCTTCTCCAATTGAATCGAAAAAATGGAGGAAGATCTCAATAGTCCACCCGTCCGGACCCGGGCTTTTATCCTTTGCCATTGTTTTTACAATGTTTTCCACTGCCTCCTTTGTCACTTCTCCAGCTAAATCTACTGCTTCCGCCTCTTCTACGAAACGGGGAAAGCATTGAGCTGTTCTGATTACTTCTGCTAAGGTGATCCCTTCTTGTTCTGTAAACAGATTCTGGAAGTGGTTCTTTCCCATTTTTGAGAGCTCCTCAAAAGAGGTAGCTTCTCTTCCTTCTTGATCCTTTAGTTTCCATATTGTGTTTACATTTTTCCGGCCTTTTGCATAGTTATGGAAAAATTTTGTATTCTCGTCTCCAGCTTTTAACCAGATCACCCTACTTTTTAGCCTCCATTCCTCTTCTCTGTCCAATAATATCTTGCGTCTTTGTTTTTCTAACATCAGGATCTTATCTTTTGACTCCTGAGTTGCATACCCATCTGCCTCAGGTTCCTCCATGACCCGAAGTTCAGCATCAATTTTGGATAGCGCCTCATTCTGTTGTTTCTTCCTATCTTTTGCCCAGTCCATAGTAGCTTTTTTGAGTATTTTTAGATTTTCCATAAACAGGGCCCCTTTTTCCTCCGACGAAGATCTGCCCGGATGCCTCCAGGTATCCCTGAATAGAGTATTGTAAGATTCCTCCTGCAGCCAGGAGGCATTAAATTTGAAAGGGGTTGCTGGTTTGAGGGGAGGTTTTTGAAACTCCATTAGGATGGGAAAATGATCAGAGTTCCCCCCTTCACCCACCCATTGCCTGAACATAGGGATATTGGCTGCCAGATCTTCACTGATGAGAAACCGGTCCAACCGCTTTGCCACTCTCTCCTCCCCTGCTCTTCTATTCCTCCAGGTAGGTTTTGCTTTGATTAGATTTACATCTATCAGATTGTGGGAGAGGAGAGCATTTGAAAAGAAATCCGAAAGTGGGTCTTCCCTGGCTGAGGGACCCCAGGCTTCCGCATTCCCTATTGAAAAATTTAGATCTCCTCCTAAAATCAAACTTCTGTCTTTCAAAAGGGATTTGGATAATAGGTTGTTCCAGAAAGTTTCCCTTCCCTGACAAGGCCCATAGATATTTATAATCAGAAAAGGAAATCCAACCTCAGGAGAAAAGACCTCCATGCCGAGGACATGAGCCATACCCTAAAGACTATTTATCTGCAACCTACCTTCCCAGACTCCAATAGCCAAACCCCTCGAATGCCCCTCAGCATCTATGGCATGGAAAACCCATCCTGGAAGAGAGATCCTAAGAGCAGCTTCCACCTCAAAACTCCTGCCAAGGGTCTCTTGAAGAAATAAGATATCCGGATTGTAACGTGAAACTAACTCCTTTAAGGCCAGTTTTTTGGGTTTATTGGCTAAACCCCTGCAATTCCAAGATAACAAGATCATTTTACAACCTGGTCAAGGGGGTTTACTTCTCTAAGCACCCCAGGGATGGACATTTGTTTCCCATCAGCAACATCAAACTTTGCTTTAACCTGTGCTTTTGACAGGTTTGATTTTCTACCTCTCGCCTTCCTTTTGGAGGCCTGTGACAAAGATGGGCCTAACCCACCAATCGGGTCAGGGGTTTCTAACATTTTGCCCAGTTTTTTGTCAAGAGATCTTAGATTATAATGGCACACCGGAGAGGAAAGGACAGGTTCCAGATTATTTAGGGGAACATCTTCGCAATTCAGATCGATGGATGGAATACCAACAATAAGATTTTCAATTTTTATCTGATCATCAGTACTACAGTTTTTAAGAGGAGATCCATCTTTTAAACAGACATCTTTAGATTTTGAAAATGGAGAGGAATTACATAAGTCTCAATGCATACCGTTTGGATCTTCCACAACGATGTCAGCACCTTCGTTTATAATCTCCATGGCTTTCTTCTCCGGGGTACCATGGTTCTCGATGCCTTCTGGTACGGGCTTTATGGCCTGACTGTCATCAGCTTCCTTCTCAGGATGGTTCTCCTCCATAGTGATGTCCTTAAGCTGATCCTCAGTCACGAATTCCATATCTTTCCTCAATTTCTTCTCCCGCTGTTCACCTTTTTTCTGCGATCTCCTTCTGCGATTACCAAGGGGGCAATCCCTTGCCAAATGCCCATATTCATGGCACCTGTGACATCTAAAGGGGAGGTGCTCATAATCCAACGGTTGTTCAAAAACATAATCCCTGTACTGCAGATTTATGGATTCCGCTAACCCCTCTTTTGGATTTAAACCAACAAGGATCCTGGCCATGGCTCTTTCGTGGGTGTGAAGGAACGACATATCGACTTCAAGGTATGTGACCAGCAGATTTCCAATGGATCTGAATACAGATTCCACCCACAGGAAAGGAGGAAGACTGGGCGCTCTGACCCAGACCGGAAACTCGTCTACCTTCTCCCTTTTTGCGTCAAATAATGGCGACCACCTCTTGAACAAAACAGGTCGGTTCCCAAAAGCCCAATTTCTTTCTGCGACCTAGTCGGCATCTTCCTTTTTTTCAAATATATTCTAAAACAAATTAATCCCACATTCAACCCGTTGTAAAACAATTCTACAATATTCACTTTATAATATTTTAAAACAAATTATCCCACATTAACCATACGGTAAAACATCTCCGTAATTTCACTTATATACTAAATTTCATTATCACTATTACTCACATCACATCCAGGTTTTCTGAAGTTCGTTGAAAGACTTGTGAATTTGTGGAGCAGCTACATTGCTATCAACAACATATTCAACGAAGAATTCTCGCAATTGAAAGGTAAGTTAAATTTTTTCCTTGAAAATTTTCATATTAAATTAGTTTAATGAAGAAGATTTTTTTTTTTTTTTAAATTAATAATTTTTTTGAGCCAAAATAACAATTACGTCCGTCATGAGCATGGTGGGCCCGACCAAACTCAATCGCCCAACAGCCGTGGGCGGGCCACCGCGGTGTCACTGGGTGGGCAGGCGGGATGTGAGGGAGTGTGTGGGGTGGTAGAGGGTGTGGGGGTGGGTGGGGCTGCGACGCCCACCCCGGCGGCTAGCCTGCCTGCCCGCCTAGTGGATGGGCGATTCCCGGCCGCGGCGAGCGGGCGGGCCGCCGGGGTGGGTGCCACAGCCCCACCTGCCCCCACACCCCCTACAACACCTCCCACGCCCCCCACACCCTCGGGCCATCGAGGTGGGCGCCGCAGCCCCACCCGTCCCCACACCCCCTACCGCCCCCCCACCCTCACCCCCTCCACCCACACCCCTCCCCCCTACCCCCTCATCCTGCCCCCTCAACGCCACCCTCACCCCCTATGACCAGCCCCCCAGACCCCTTGTTGAGCCTCAAACCTGCATCTTCCTATACACCCTCTCAGCCTTCTTTTTCCCACTTACTTCATCCATCAAGCTGTTAAATCATTGCATTATAGTCTTAAAAGAGCTTCTGACTTGGTTTTCTAACTATGCTTATGACTGTTGTTTGGTTTAGATTTTTGTTCAGGCAGCTGCGGAAACTTGTCAGTTTCCGCAGCCAGCACAAGTTTCCGCAGCCAGCACAAGATTCCGCAGCTATTTTGTTAAAAGCTATGCTACAGGTGTCCTATGAAGAAACGAGCCACATGGGCAAGCTACAGGTGACGGGTACATGGAACGTGTCCCTTCAAATCTGCCAAATCATCCATAGAAGGTCAGGGTCAACAAGGGTAAAAGGCAAATCCAACCAAGGAATTTAGCGGTGGCACGTCTCTGTTTGGAGCACGTGAAAGTTTACGTGGCCTAGTTCTCAACCCACGGAGACATCGGCACACCTGGAGATCATCCCCGTAACCCGAATCCAACAGCTACCACTCCGAAGATTTAATAGGCATGATGACAGTTACGCTAGATCTCGGCTGAGGAGATCTACGTGTCTTTGGCAATGCAGTTGATAGCATATGATTCAATTAGTCAGTTTCAACACTTTTTCATTATAAATAACGCGTTGATGAACACTGTAAAGAAGCTTTTTGGAATGTAATTTTTGAACGGTTTTCTATTATCACCCCACTGTACTCTGTTTTATATATGTTGCTGCTGCTTTAATACATGAGAAGACTACTTTCTTAAGCTCGTTCTTATGACTGTTCGTTGACTGGCTGAGGTGGCAGAGGGCCCCTGTGCACTAAAGCCCGGTATAGTTGTCATTTAATTTTATTATGCTTCTGTCTTTATAATTACTAACTTGTATATAACATGTTTTTAGTTCACTGCTGTTTATATTTTCACTTTTGTTTTCTTATAGCTGTCAGCTGATCAACGTTTTTCTGCAGGTTTTCTTAGGCAACCCCAGGAAATTTTCATCTTTTTGATAACTATTGACATATGAGATCATCTTGTCCTTCCTGCTAATTTCCATTTTCTGAAGTTTAATTCCAGCACTATCCTTTTTCAAGTTGTGATTTGCTTATTTCTTTTTCTGCTACTTAGACATCATACTACTCATTTGTTTATGGTTTCTTTCTATAGTCAAGTGACTCTATTAGTAAGGAATCATAATATTACTTATTGTAGTGTGATTTAGTTATCATATTGCTTAAACTTGTTCATGATTGCTTCCCACAAGGTAGATTGAGCTGAAGGGTAAAGGATCTGAAGAGTTGAAGTAGTGTGATTAGTTTCCTTTATGAAATTTAATTTCTTGCCACTTAGTTATCATATTGCTTAGACTTATTCATGATTGCTTCCCATAAGGTAGATTGAGCTGACGGGTAAATGATCAGAAGAGTTGAAGTAGTGTGATTAGTTTCCTTTATGCAATTTAATTTCTTGCCATTTAGATATCATATTACTTGACTTGTTCATGATTGCTTCCCACAAGGTAGATTGAGCTGAAGGGTAAAGGATCTGAAGAGTTGAAGTAGTGTGAATTAGCTGCTTTGCTTTTAATTTGAGTTTCTTTAAGTTCAATTTTTACTTTCTTTTCATTCAGCATCAAGGATACTGGGCCATTGTCATTAGTTCACTGTTTGATACATTTACTTCCTCTTAAGAATTGATTTCATTACAATTGTTTTAAAGCTTTCTCTTTGATCACTTTTAAGTTTGGGGAAATCACTGTAGAAATCACCATCACCATCCACACTTAACTTTCATTTTCACCATCACACATTAGGAAAAGATAAATCCAAAAACAAACTAGAAAACTCAAAAATGACAAAAGACTAAGGAAATGGTTATCTAGTACATATAGTACACTTCACTTCGTCAGTTTACGAATCCCAGATTGACATTTTAAATAGCAATTTAGAATACACTAAATTGACCAAACACCCCTCACCCCCACATCCCCACACGACCCCCCAACCCCCTCATGCCCACCCGCACCTGCCCCCCTTCCACCCCCACGCGCCCACTCGCCTCTCTCCCCCTACCCAAACCCACTCGACTCCCCCACCCAGCCACCCGACCCTCATCCCCTCCCCTCACAACCACCTGACCCCCTGACCCCTTGACCCCTCTCGCCCCCTCACACACCCCCACACGCCTCCCGCCCCCTCACACACCCCCTCACACACCCCCTCACACGCCGCCCTACCCGCCCCCTCACACACTGCCCTCACACTGCCACCCACACCTGCCCACCCTTCCACCCGCCCTCCCCTACCCTACCTGTTCTAGACATATTTGGGCACTGCAACCCCAATCAAATATGTCCATAAACCAAGGGCTTCTAAACCCTTAAAAGTGTTGTTTCATACCCTAAAGGAACAAGGTCAGTTGATTACATCATCTCCCAGAAGTTCTCCATGAAAAACTACTTAGAACTGGTCAAAACAGGACCATACAGAATGCTCCATGCATAGGGTGCGATGCATCTCACCTATTACACACGAGGGGTGAGATGTATACTGGAAAGCCCTTCTGTAGGGTGCGATGAGCGAGAGAAGACAAATGGCAGAAGCAGTGTGCTAGGTGGAAACACAGAGAATCTTCTAGAAACTGCTCATATGACACTTGCATCTCTGAATTCGCCATGGGATGAGTAAGAGATCTGAAATCTCCAAGTGGAACCAAGAACTATCAGTGAAATGACACTAATCAAAATCCCAGAAGCTGACTCACTCTCCTGAAAACATCTATATATGGATCCTTCTTCCAAGAGATCCAGAGGCTGGAATTTTGTAATTGCAAGGAAGTGCTGTTGGCTTCTCTTTGAAGATGTTGTTGGGTGATCTTGCTTTGTATGAGGTGAAGAGGGCTTTCATGCTGGGAGGATGATGCTAGATCAGACAACCTAGTTGTAATCCTCTCTTCTACTACTTCTATCAATAAAGCTATTTGAGTTTTCCTCCATATGCTTGTATATCTCTGAATCTTGTTTATGTATGCATTTATATGGTTATGTACATCTGATCCTACATTATTTATGGTTATAGATCTCTATGCTTTGATGGTATTTTGCTGCCTTGACTCTACAGGTGTCCTTTGAAGCGGGACAAGCAAGAAAGGAGTGGCGAAAGCTTTATCAAAGGAGAGAGGAAACAAGCAAGGAGACTAGTGAAAGACTGAGGTTGGTGCTCTTTGCTTCTCTCTCATCTATCTCTCATAAAGGAAAACAAAATTAACTTTAATCTATTTGTTTCTAAGATAGCTACCCGTCTTAGTGGGAATAGCAGCTCTGAATGGACACTAGTTTTCCCGATAACAAAATGGTGACTCCGCTGGGGAGCGAATAGTTTGTTTGTTTTGTTACTGTTGTTTGCTTTATAAACCACAGACAGAGCCTGAAGTTAAGCCAGCTAGCCTTTGAACTGCTTTTGCTATGCAACTGCAAAGTAGATCAACGCTGCTTCAGTCAATCTCTGGGTTGGTTTATGAACTGAACATCTAGCTTGCAAACATCCTAAGTGCCCTGGTGGTAGCTCAAATAACCTCATTAGATCAGCCCCTATACTTTGTGTTTACTGACAATCATTAGCTTAGATTAAATCCCTGAACTTAGCTGCAAACTGTGAGAAAAAACCAAGCTCAGTCTCGTCCCTAGACCATTGCATTGTCTCTTCTTGACAACCTGGATGCATCGCACCTCCCATGTGTTGTAGGTGAGATGCATCCTTGTTTCCATGTGTTAGAGGTGTGATGATTAGATGAGACTGTTTCTGCCTCCATATTTTGGTTTTTTCTTCATTATCTTCAGCTTTATTCAGTAGTTTTGCTGTCTGTGATCAATATATCTCTGTTGAAACCATCTTCCTTGCACTATTTAGCCTCCATAAGAAAGAATTGTGAATGTTTTTTTATGTATTTTTCATCATTTACAGTTCTCTTGTGCAAACAGTAGCTTAATCGAACTGTCGTCTTTTGATTTGAAAGTGTCACAAGTGTCGTTTTCAGTCAAGAAAAAGAGTATTACAAAGCATTCCTCTTTTAGACAACTGATTACACTTTTGCCATTGTATTTGATTTGAATCATTAGTATTTCAAGTGTCGAAAGCAGTTTAAATTCAAAATCGCAAAGTGTCGCCTTGGCTTTACTTTCGTTTTTTGAAAAGAAAATTGTTAGTACTGTCGCTTTGAAAGAAGAATAGTTCAGATCTGTACTTAGCATTCTTTTTTGTCATTTATACATTAAGAAAGTGGAAAACTAATACATGCATGTGCATTTGCATTAAGACTGCATGCTGAAGTTGATTTAGGAAAAGTGAATCTAGTGTGTGCTCTCTGCTCTATGTTGAAAGAATTTCATATATCTTTCCTTAGTAGCTAAGATTTTCATTGCAAAAAGAAAGTAAGCGACTATTTATCATCTCAGACTGCATATTTAGGAATTGTATATCTACATCACGTGGTGAACCTTAAAGGCAAACTTCTTAAGAAATATCAACAATAAAATAAACTTCAATGAACATAAAAACGCTTTGGAACCTAATGCACAACATTTAGAAGTCTAGGCTAGAGACGTATTCCGGCGTCGTAAAGCCTGGTAAGTATCGCTTTCATTGTAGGTTGGGTGATTCCTCCTCTTTGAGACGACAAGTGCCAGTACGGACTTGTGCTCCCATGTATCGTCGAGTATATATTGGGAGGCCACAATAGGCTACATCCTTTATCCTTAGGAAGCCGTGTCTTCCGCCCTATCGATCGCAATGCACTGAACATAGCATTCAGGAAGATTGACTGCTGCACCATAAAAAGAATTCTGCAGTTTTGCGATTGGTTTGGTAACCCCTCTATCTAGATTTCCAGAGTAGTCACTTTCGTTCCTTTTCAGACTCCTTAAAAGAAAAGGTCCATCTAAGCACTTGTCACTTCAGGCTCATTAAAAATTGAAGGTGACTAGAGTCATCTTTAGCTTTTTCTTGATTCTTAAAAATTGAAAAAGCAAGTTGTGTCAAAGTGTCATAAAATTCATTTAATTCAGAATAACATTTTCCCCTTTTTATTTTGAGTTGATCAAGTAATCTGCAATCGTGGAAGAAAGTCAATCAAAACCCTGTCATTCATAGAGATTAACGAGTTAACCATCTTTGACTCCGGAAACGAAACCATTCCAGGCCAAGCAATCTCGTTTAACTGGGTCAAAGTCTCCTAGTTTGTTTGAAACTTGTGTTTCAACATCCTCAGAAACTCCAGTTACTCCAACTATTTCTAGTATCCCTGCCTCTACAGAAGAAGTTCCACAGTTACAAGAGGACACTAGAACTGATCCTTCGGTAACGGTAAACACATCTATTCCTGAACCAGTTCCATCTAAGATTGATTTGGAAAGTGTTAACCCTCCAACATCTATCGCTGTAGAGTGTGCACCTTCTTCGGCACCAGAAATATTTTACGGACCTGACGGTCTGCCTCTTCCACCTGGACTGATTGCGATAGAAGAGATTGTGGAGGATCTTCCATCTAGTACCCCATTGCATTTTGGAACTGGGATCCACCTATATCCTTCTAATTAAGAAGATAGTCAACCTTCATCGTAAGTTCTTGTAGAATTGCTAGGGAGTCTTTTGGATAGACTCAATATTTCTGAACAACCATCGACATCTAGGACTGTGTCACTCGATACAGTAGTAGCAGAACCTCCTGCCACTACTCCGACAATGTTTGCTAGTATAGCATCTGTCCAAACTAGCTCTCAACCGCTAGATGTAGTCCACCCAGGGACTGTTTCGACAATATGGTTTGTTCCTGTTTGTTCGTCCGGAATTATATTTTGAATTTCTTATGTTGAGTCTTAGCAAATTGATCCTCCACAACAGTATCAATTTGGGCAGTCCAGTCTACAAGGACCAATTTTTCCTTTGAACACTGGATTTCCACCATATGGGGGGTAGTATGCCTTTTCATTATTCCCTCCAGGAGAACAACCATATGAGAGTACACAACAGAATTCAGGTCAAGCTGGAATTGCATCCAGTAGTTGGGTGCCAATACTGCCTCAACAACCAAGAGTTGTATATTCAATGCAACCAAATCTACCCGTGTTGAATATTCCCACTACACCGGCTATTGTAACGGTGTCACAAGTACAAGCGCTACTTGTTGTATGTCAACCTCAAGTCTCTCAGGTCATAATACAATAGCCTCTTGTCTCAACGACTCAACCACAATCACCGATTAGTGGCTCCTTAATTGAAGCGACTCAGGCTCAAACGGGTACTATCACCCCTCATCTTGGTCAAGCATCCAGTATTGGACAACAACAAATGGCTTCACAACCATGGCTGGTGCAATATCAACAATCGCAATTCCAGCAAGCTTACCGAGGACCTGAGCAACAAAACTTTGTGGGTAATGGGCAACCGTATATTCAAAACGGTCACCATCAATCATATCATAATGGTTATGCCCATCAACCTTATCAAAGTTATCAGCATCAAATGCATTATGCTGGTATGCAAAGGCCACTGCTTTGGCAATACCATCTTATCCTGGGTATGCTTCACCAAACCTGAATCAACAGTTGCCTTTCGTCACAACGTTGGAATTACCAGATCTGAATCAACTAACAAATGATCCAATTGCTTACGCCCCTTGCTGGCCAATGATTCCTCATAAACTTCCGTCAGATATTCCTAAATTCAATGGAAATCTGGGTGAAGATCCGTCGAATCATGTTATGACCTTTCATATGTGGTGTTCGTCCAACACTCTCAATGATGATTCGATTAGGCTTCGCCTTTTTCAGCGAACATTAACTGGTCCGGCAACAAAATGGTACATCGAATTGCTTAGAGCTTCATTCGATAACTTCAGCGCCCTTGCCACCACCATTTAAACCCATTTTCAGTTACCCATAAGGTACGAAACAGGAATAGAGCTTCTTACCAATTTTAAGCAGACGACAGCCATTCACATATCTTATCATATTCATGAGTGGCGAAGTCATCGTAGAATGGTAAAAACATATGTTCCTGATCAGTTGCTAGCTGAATGGTTTATTAAGTCATTGTTACCTTCTATTACAAAAGATGTGGCTAAATCAAACAAAGACTCTCATGCCGGTGATGGCGTGATATGTACTACCAGCACAAAAATTGCAAATGCTACATCTAAGAAAACCCGTACGGTTTCTGGTCAAAATGCAAATGAAGAACTTCTTGCCTCGAAGGTTAATGCCGTGTCGACCGGCAAAGGCAAAGAACCGAAGCAGCCAGGGGGCAAGAAGAAAGGGAAAAGAAAAAATAAAAAACAGGATGATTTTTCTCCTGAAAAATATTCTGCAAACCCTTCTGGGAAAAATAAACCTCCTTCACCATGTCAAATATGCGATGAGGACCATTGGATGAGAGATTGTCCATATAAAGCTGAGGTTAAGAAGTTTTTTAAGACCTCAAAAACCTCAGCAGTCTTAACGGATCCGTTTCCAAACCCAGAAACCATTCTGGTTGCTAGCGACAATGCTTCCCTGTCCCAAGTGCTTATGTTGTCCATTTCGAAGCAGCAAAACGATGCTTTGATATCGATAAGGAATAAAGATTACAGGAATCCACAACTGTCGAACAACAAGGCTGTAGATCAACCTAGTAGTTCGACAACAACTTCAACTGAATTTGTGCCACCCATAGTTCCTAGTACACAAATTGACATTTAATCCTCGTGCTCGAGCAACACAGAATTATAATATAGTAGAGGACCTGGCCCAATCACTGTCCAGTATGTTGACACTTGAAGTACTGCAAAATTGCCCCTCCCAAAAGCAGGCTCTATTATCAGCAATAGGTGGCATTGACCCAACGGATTCTAATCTTGTGGCCTTTAATCATAAAGGATTTGAAGCTCAATTACCAGCTCAACTCGCTTTCCTCATCCAAGTGAAAGCCCTCAACAAAACTGTTCATCGAACAATTATTGATGAGCGGGCATCTACCTACATTATGTCAATGAGTTGCTGGAAAACTTTAGGATCACCACCCTTGTCAAGATCATCAACGACATTAAAAGCATTCGATGGATGAACATACACCCCATATGAGATTTTAAGTAACTTACAAGTTGAACTGGGGGCAAGACAGTAGAAATTGACATCGAAGTTATTGATGGAAACCTCGATTACAATATCTTACTAGGAAGGCCCTGGATTTATGCCATGGCTACTGTTTTATCAACTTACTTTAGAAAGATTGCATTTCCTTTCCAAGGAGGAATTACGATCATTGATCAACAAACCTTTCTCCCCAACAGTTCACAAGTTACAGGAAGCATTCCAATGATCCATGGAAGTTCTCATTCGCTTCAAAATCTTGGAGTAGACCTACTGAAAGAACCCTACCTTGATGGGTAGTTTTTCCCTACCACCTCCGAATAATCTGATGGAAGTGACAACAATAGGAACTTGCAATATGATATCTTCCATTCAGAAGATTTCTGAACATTTTGTTAGCATAGATCATCAATAGGTTTTGCCTCCAAGTCTAATAGAGATTTTGTAGAAATCAATTTTCTCAGCCTGGGTAGCAAACCCAAATCAACGCTCATTGAGTGTTTGGGTAGATAGGTCAAAAGAATATGGCACCTCTTCAGATCCTTGGTCGCATTTACATTCTACAGACAAAGGAATTATTCAGTCGATGATGATAGGAGAGGCACCATGGGAAGATTACCACCATCGTTCCCATCTTCCGAATTACAACGAAGATTATTCTAGCGACCTTGATCATCCTTCAGTTTTTGATTTTCTATCAAATACTATAAATATGGTGGATTCAGAGCAAAATCCATCCAATATTGAAGAAACTATCACCATAAATATCTCGATCAAACCTAATGTTGTAGAGAATATTCATGTCGGAAAATCTTGTTCTTCTTCAGAACTGGAAATATATTGTGCTCTCTTTCGCGAATTCAGAGATGTCTTTGCATGGTCATACGAAGAAATGCTAGGCATTGACTGGAGCATAGTTGAACACGAAATCAAGATGTATCCAGATGTCAAACCGGTACGACAACGACTTCGGCAGGTGCACCCAAAGAAATCCGCTGCCATTAAGGCAGAAGTTGAGAAACTTTTACATGCTGGTTTCATTTACCCAGTTCCCCTAACTAATTGGGTATCGAATATTGTTCCTATGATGAAAAAGAAGGGAACAATTAGAGTGTGCGTTGATTACAGGGATGTAAATCAAGCTTGTCCAAAGGACAACTACCCTACACCCTTCATCGACCAGATAATTGATGAATGCGCCGGATGCGAAATTTTTTCATTTATGGATGGATTTTTTGGGAATAATCAAATAAATATCCACCCACAGGACCAGTCAAAGACTGCATTTATATGTCCATGGGGCACATTCGCCTACCACAAATTACCTTTTAGTTTAAAGAAAGCAGGGGAAAATTTTCAGAGGGCTATGAATTATGCCTTTCATGACATCAAGAACATCGTTCAACCATACCTTGATGATCTTCCGGCTCATTTGCGAAAGCAGACTTATCATCCGCGACATTGGAGAGCTATATTTCAACGTTGCCGACACTACAAGATATGACTCAATCCACACAAGTGTGTGTTTTGTGTCAGTTCTGGTTATTTACTTGGCTTTGTAGTTTCAAAGTACATAATTCGACTCGACCCATGTAAGGTTCAGGCAATCATCGATATGCCTTCACCTTCAAATTTGCTTCAGATTCAGAAACTCCAAGGGAAAGCAAACTTTCTGAGGAGGTTCATTCCAAATTACGCGGAACTTGCTAAATGTTATACGCATCTTTTAAAAAAAGAAGTACCCTTCAACTGGGATCAGGTTGCACAAGCTTCCTTTGATGCTCTAAAAGAATCCCTAATAAAAGCATCATTAATGTACGCTCCTGATTATCAAAAAGACTTTAACCTGTATCTAGCTGCATCAGATACAACCATCGCAATGGTTTTAGTTCAAGAATAAAATGGAATTGAACATCCTATCTATTATTTAAGCTGAAACTTAAATGATACAGAAAGAAAATACTCCTATGTTGAAAAGTTGGCTCTCGCAGCTGTTCAAGCAGTACAAAGATTTCGACACTATACCTCTTTCACAAAACCATCATTTTATCAGATTGCAACCCAATGACTTACATTCTGTCGCATCAGTTACTTGGGGGTAAATATTCAAAATGGATAGCTATTTTGCAAGAGTTTGATCTGAAATTCGTAAAATCCAAATCAAAGAAATCTCTAGTTTTCGTGGAGTTATTATGTGATTTCCCATCATCGTCCAATGATTCAACATCCAAAGCAACAATCATGGATGAATCTTTGTTTCTGATATCGTCAAGCGATCCTTGTTACGGAGATATAATCATCTATTTCCAAACCCAAACATACAGGCCTAATACCTCTCGCTCTGAACAATGACGTACTCGACACCAAGCAAAAGACTACATGATCGTCGATGATACACTTTACCGTCGCGGTATCGATACAGTTCTGCGAAGGTGCCTCACCCATGTGTTATAGACATATTTGGGCACTGCAACCCCAATCACATATGTCCATAAAACAAGGGCTTCTAAACCCTTAAAGTGTTGCTTCATACCCTAAAGGAACAAGGTTGGCTGATTACATCATCTCCCAAAAGTTCTCCATGAAAGACTACTCAAAACTGGTCAAAACAAGACCATACGGACTGCTCCATGCATAGGGTGCGATGCATCTCACCTATTACACACGGGGGGTGCGATGCATACTAGAAAGCCCTTCTTTAGGGTGTGATGAGTGAGAGCAGACAAATGACAGAAGCAATGTGCTAGGTGGAAACCCAAAGAATCTTCTAGAAACTGCTCATATGACAGTTGCCTCTCTGAGTTCGCCTAGGGATGAGTAAGAGATCTAAAATATCCAAGTGGAACCAAGAACTATCAATGAAATGACACTAATCAAAATCCCAGAAGCTGAATCACTCTCCTGAAAACATCTATATATGGATCCCTCATCCAAGAGATCCAGAGGCTGGAATTTTGTAATTTGCAAGGAAGTGTTGTTGGTTTCTCTTTGAAGACATTGTTGGGTGATCTTGCTTTGTATGAGGTGAAGAGGGTTTTCATGCTGGGATGATGATGCTGGATCAGACATCCTGGTTGTAATCCTCTCTTCTACTACTTCTATCAATAAAGCTATTTGAGTTTTCCTCCATATGCTTGTGTGTCTATGAATCTTGTTTGTATATGCATCTATATGGTTAATGTACATTTGATCCTACATTATTTATGGTTATGGATCTCTATGCTTTGATGGTATTTTGCTGCCTTGACTCTACAGGTGTTCTTTGAAGTGGGACAAGTGAGAAAGGAGTGGCGAAAGCTCTATCAAGGGAGAAAGGAAACGAGCAAGGAGACTAGCGAAAGACTGAGGTTGGTACTCTCTGCTTCTCTCTCATCTATCTCTCATAAAGGAAAACACAAGTAACTTTAATCTATTTGTTTCTAAGATAGCTACTTGTCTTAGTGGGACTAGTAGCTCTGAATGGACACCAATTTTCCCGATAACAAAATGGCGACTCCACTGGGGAGCGAATAGTTTGTTTGTTTTGTTACTGATTGCTTGCTTTATAAGCCACAGACGGAGCCTAAAGTCAAGCCAGCTAGCCTTCGAACTGATTTTGCTATGCAACTGCAAAGTATAACAATGTTGCTTCAGTCAATCTCCAGGTTGGTTTATGAACTAAATATTTAGCTTGCAAACATCCTAATTGCCTTGGTGGTAGCTCAAATAACCTCATTAGATCAGCCCCTATACTTTGTGTTTACGGCCTATCACTAGCTCAGCCTAAACCCCTGAACTTAGCTGCAAATTGTGAGCAAAAACCAAGCTCAGTCTCATCCCTCAACCATCACATTGCCTCTTCTTGGCAGTCTGGATGCATCGCACCTCCCGTGTGCTGTAGGTGAGATGCATCCCTGTTTCCCTGTGTTATAGGTGCGATTATCAGATGAGGTTGTTTCTGCCTCCAAATTTTGGTTTTTTCTTCATTGTCTTCAGCTTTATTCAGTAGTTTTTCTGTCTGTGATCAGTATATCTCTGTTGAAACCATCTTCCTTTGCATTATTCAGCCTCCATCAGAATGAATTGTGAATGTTTTTTTTATGTATTTTTCATCATTTACAGTTCTCTTGTGCAAATAGTAGCTTAATCGAACTATTGTCTTTTGATTTGAAAGTGTCGCAAGTGTCATTTTCAGTCAACAAAAAGAGTATTACAAAGCATTCCTCTTTTAGATAGTCGATTACACTTTTGCCATTGTATTTGATTTGAATCATTAGTATTTCAAGTGTTGCAAGCAGTTTAAATTCAAAATCGCAAAGTGTCGTCTTGACCCTATTTTCATTTTTTGAAAAGAAAATTGTTAGTATTGTCGCTTTGAAATAGAATAGTTTAGATCTATACTTTGTTTTCTTTTTTTCATTCTCACATTAAGGAAACTGAAAAACAATACATGCATGTGCATTTGCATTAAGACTGCATGCTGAAGTTGATTTAGGAAAAGTGCATCTAGTGTGTGCTCTCTGCTCTATGTAGAAAGAATTTCATTTCTCTTTCCTTAGTAGCTAGAATTTTAATTGTAAAAAGAAAGTAAACGACTGTTTATCATCTTATATTGCATATTTAGGAATTGTATATCTACATCACGCGGTGAACCTTAAAGGCAAACTTCTTAAGAAATATCAACTGTAAAATAAACTTCAATGAACATAAAAACACTTTGGAACCTAACGCACAACATTTAGAAGTCTAGGGTAGAGACATATTCCGGCGTCATAAAGCCTGGTAACTATCGCTTTCATCGTAGGTTGGGTGATTCCTCCTCTTTGAGATGACAAGTGCCAGTACAAACTTGTGCTCCCAAGTACCGTCGGGTATATATTGGGAGACCACAATAGGCTACATCCTTTATCCTTAGGAAGCCGTGTCTGCTGCCCTATCGATCGCAATGCATTGAACACAACATTTGGGAAGATTGATTGTCGTACTGTAAAAAGTATTCTGCAGTTTTGCGATTGGTTTGGTAATCCCTCTCTCTAGATTTCTAGAGTAGTCACTTTCGTTCCTTTTCAGACTTCTTAAAAGAAAAGGTCCATCTGAGCACTTGTCACTTCAGGCTCATTAAAAATCAAAGGCGACTAGAGTCATCTTTAGCTTTTTCTCGACTCTTAAAAATTGAAAAAGCAAGTTGTGTCAAAGCGTCATAAAATTTATTTTAATCGGAATAATGTCACTATTCCCTCGTTGGTCTTTAGGTTGAAAAATGGAGTCTACCAGTCAAGGATTTCCCCTTGAGGGAAATCCTAGTCCCTTCTCCTCTTGGGGGGATGTTGGTGCTCCAAACATGGCCACATTGTCCCTTCCAGGACTCACAATTGGCCTGCCGGTATGGCTTTTCTTGACCTCTATCATTCAAAACACCACAATTCCTCAGCAATCCAATCAACAACCAGATGAAGTTGCTCCCCAACCTTCTACTTCGTTTGTTTCTCCCTCTCCTTCTTCCTCTTCGCTTGGTGAAGCTAGAAACGCTAAAAACCAAGTAACTGAGAAGAAGAAGAAAGGGAAGGAGAAGGAGAAGAAGAACCCAACAGCAAAAGGGGGCAACGTACATCATCTGGCGAAAATCCACACAATGCACCTTCCAAACCTAAATCTCCATGTGTCATTTGCAAGGGAGACCACTATCATTGAGATTGTCCCTGCATCCCACGGATCTCCCCGCTTGCACAATCCGGTGTCTTCAACCGCTGACGATCATGTTAAAATCACACCGTCAACTAGTGAAAATGAAGTCAATGGACAAAAAGGAAGATCCAAATTTCCTTGTAGACTATGTGAAGGCAATCATGCCCTCCACCATTGTCCCTTCTTAGATGAAGCTAAAAGAGACTTGGATAATCGTCCTGCATCACCGCAGCGACTTCCTCCTGGATACAAGAAACTCTTGCTGAGTCCATCGCTAGTTGAAAATATGACTGATACACCATTGTTGTCAGTCGAAGCACCTATCATTGAAGATAGACCCTCTGAGTCCACACTGGACCAAAGTCAACAGGTCGAGACGACAGTCGACCCAATCTTGTCTTTAGAGGACCCACCTTCAGATGATACTGTCACCAAAGGGAATGAGAATGACACCGTTCAAATTATTTTCATAAACACAGACTTTGATGAACATGGGGGCAATCTACCCATTCCTTTACCGCAGGAAGGAAGTTCGTTAGAGATGTATCTAGTTGTTTATTTGGTCCCACCTCCAAGCAATCTAGTCGTTTCCTTCGATTGGAATCTACTAGGCAGACCCCGCCTACCATCTAATGTACCATTCCGAATCACAATACAAGCTTACAGAATGATCATGGTCGGTACTATTGTAGATGAAGGGGCTTCTGTGAGTATCATTTCCTCAACTGCTTGGAAAGCGCTTGGTTTGCCATCGCTTCTGCCTGAGATTCAAAATCTGATAGGCTTCAACAAAGGAACCAGTCGACTGTTAGGGATCCTTCCAAATTTGCCTATAACTTTGAGAAGGAAAACCATTCATCTAAATGTAATGGTAGTTCAAGGACCTCTAGATTACAATCTACTCCTTGGGCGTGACTACATTTATAGCATGGGAGCTATCGTTTCTTCACTTTCGAGTGATGTGTTTTCCACATGAAGGCAGAGTGGTCCAGCCCGTAGACTAGATTTCGTTCCCTAGTTCAAACATAGCTATTAGTCAAATGCCATCCCTAACTGGTCTTTTTGCACAAGGAATGTCTGATCAGTCTCCATTCCGTCCACCTGATGATCGCGAGTGATTCGGTGATTATGACTGAAACCCAAGAGGCATGCACGTTGATCTACTTCAGCAGAAAAACCCCAGATATAAGATAGGTTTCTGCGTAGGAATATGACTAGTCTGACAATCATGTCCGTTTAGGATAATGGATCAGGCTAGAAAAGGATTCCTCCATCAAAGGTTAGGTGATTGGAGCTAGAATCACCTTCGTCCATTTCGATGGACAGATCCAAGGAAGTGTTTTGTCTGCACATGTGGATGAAACAATCTTGCTAATGCAAGAACGTTCGTATGGTAATCTGGAAACTCTATTTCATTATACCTGGGGGCATGCAAACCTTTTTGCATACAAGTGAAAAGCGACCATTTATTTCTTAGTTTGTAGGCTCTCAACCCTTTAGACTCGTAGGTTGGTCGTTCCTAGCTTGCATAAAGAAAGGCTCAGGAGCAAAGTTTCGAATGGGGCAAGCTCCCTAAAAAATGAACCTATCGATGAGACATCCTTATTATACGATTGGCACGAGAAATTTTACGCAAATTTCAAGCTCGTTAAAAAATAAACCTCACCATGAGCAGTTTTACACGAAGTTCAAGCTCGTCAAAAAATAAACCTAGCAATGAGCAAGCGTTTCCATAGAGTTCAAGCTCATTAAAAAATGAACCCCAACCTCGGTAAATAACCATTTTGATCGCATGACTATCAGCTTTTAAACCTTGGTCATGTTCTTACCATCACCTCCACTCTTTTTTTAGCCAATCATACTCCTCCATTTGATTGTTTACCCTTTTGAGGAATAGCTGTGACGAGTGATTCTATTAGCCACCCTCTTTCCACTGCCGTGATTGGAATGTTCCAAACCTTACCTGGAACCAGTTGCTATCCAAAACATCACTTGTTCCTCAAAAAATGAGTCTCCTTTAAGCTCTTTTCATCTGACTTGTAAAATATGAAAAGATTGCTGAGAAATTGGCCTCTCCAGCTCGTTAAAACAACCGAAAGTGCTATCCCTCCTCTAGATTTTAATCTTTTTCGACCTGAGGGATTATTACACAAAAATATCGAGCGCTTGTCTTGTTCGGCTCGTTAAAACTATCGAAAAGTCATCCCTTTCGTATTATTTTACACTTTTTCGGACTTAAGGGATTACATTATGAAAAAGTACCACTGGAGTTTCCTTTCCGTCCCTTTTCAGACTCTCTAAAATTGAAAAGGACAGAGTTATCTTTGTCGTTAAACTCGTTAAAAAAATAGTGACAAACTTGTCCATGCAGACAAGAGCGAGTCTCACTGTCGCTAGGCTCGTTAAAACATAGCGACGGGTTTGCTCAAAGGGCAAATTATAGAACAAACATTTGTTATCCTCCTCAAGCTTGACAAAAATAAAGAGGCACTGGTCAACAATGACTGGGGAAAAAGGGAAGAAAACTTGAATATCTTCATTGGTAGCAGGTCACTCTTGAACATGACACTTTCACTTCGTCACCATGATTGAGTCGGGTTGGGTTATTCCGTTCACCGGTCACATCACCATTGGTCCACCGTACCATCCACCTTGGGGTTAATGCTACCAATCCATCTCAGTGTCACCGATATGTTCAAGAGAAGTTGCTTAGAGAATTCACCAACCTAGCTAACGTCTCATCTGCTGCAATACCTTCACTCTCCATTTTTCATGACCGCTACCCTGAACCTTGTATCATCAGATCATTTTCACCTCCACAACATCATTTGCTCCGTTCCGTGTCATGGATGTGGGATTCATTAAGGCCCTCCTACGAGAGGTCACTTCTTGTCGACATCAGCTCATTATCCAAGAAGTTGACTTAGGGACAACCCTTTCAGTACTTTGAAGCTTGCATGCCTCAATGGAAAGTTTCTCACTTCCGGCGACAGGTTTACATCAATGGCCTTCGACCGAAAGATTTTACGTGGTGTTCGACATCAGCTCATGTATTCACACCACATGAATTGTACTGCAGTACCTTGAGGGTCATCATCATTATCGGTGATTCCTCTCGCGCCTGTTAACAACTTACATCATTGGCTGGTAATCAGGCGATGCCTTTCCATGTTTGACATCAGAACATCTTTTCACATGGATCGACTTGTACTTCGGGTGAAGATTGAACGAGTTTGAAGACCCCGGATCTAGTTTCATCCATCCAGGCTACGATATATTCAGGAAAATAAAGACATCAAATGTACATCACAGCTGCACAGATAATCATCCAAACTAAAGGATGATGGCTCTACCAGAATCATCAGTCTGCCACACAGACGATTGTCTGTCTTATGTACATGAGTATGAATTTATAAAGCTGAGCATGGGAATGCCCGCCTCAGCTAGATCATGAAAATATTATGAAGATAATGTATTGTGTTGTATCTTATTACAGGTCACCTTCCAGTTCGAAAAACCTCGGATCCTCATTATAAAGCATTTCACCCAACATCAAAAGGATTTACGACCTCATGCTTTAGGGGGCAAATGTTATAGACATATTTGGGCACTTCAACCCCAATCACATATGTCCATAAACCAAGGGCTTCTAAACCCTTAAAAGTGTTGTTTCATACCTTAAAGGAACAAGTTCGGTTGATTACATCATCTCCCAGAAGTTCTCCATGAAAAACTACTCAGAACTGGTCAAAACAGGACCATACAGACTGCTCCATGCATAGGGTGCGATGCATCTCACCTATTACATACGGGGGGTGCGATGCATACTGGAAATCCCTTCTGTAGGGTGTGATGAGCGAGATCAGACAAATGGCAGAAGTAGTGTGCTAGGTGGAAACCCAGAGAATCTTCTAGAAACTGCTCATATGACACTTGCCTCTCTGAGTTCGCCCAGGGATGAGTAAGAGATCTAAAATCTCCAAGTGAAACTAAGAACTATCAGTGAAATGACACTAATCAAAATCCCAGAAGCTGACTCACTCTCCTGAAAACATCTATATATGGATCCCTCATCCAAGAGATCCAGAGGCTGGAATTTTGTAATTTGCAAGGAAGTGTTGTTGGTTTCTCTTTGAAGACATTGTTGGGTGATCTTGCTTTATATGAAGTGAAGAGGGCTTTCATGCTGGGAGGATGATGCTGGATCAGATAGCCTAGTTGTAATCCTCTCTTCTACTACTTCTATCAATAAAGCTATTTGAGTTTTCCTCCATATGCTTCTATATCTCTGAATCTTGTTTGTATATGCATCTATATGGTTAATGTTCATCTGATCCTACATTATTTATGGGTATAGATCTCTATGCTTTGATGGTATTTTTCTACCTTGACTCTACAGGTGTTCTTTGAAGCGGGACAAGTGAGAAAGGAGTGGCGAAAGCTCTATCAAGGGAGAGAGGAAACAAGCAAGGAGACTAGCGAAAGCCTGAGGTTGGTACTCTCTGCTTCTCTCTCATCTATCTTTCATAAAGGAAAACACAAGTAACTTTAATCTGTTTGTTTCTAAGATAGCTACCCGTCTTAGTGGGACTAGCAGCTCTGAATGGACACTAGTTTTCCCGATAACACCATGAGGAGGCTGAAAAAGTCCTGAATGATTGTCATTTAGGCGCGTGTGGGGGGCATCAATATGGTTACGCTATGACACAAAAGATTTTACGAGTAGGTTACTTCTGGCTAACAATATTCAAAGATTGCATAACCATAGTCAGAAGTTGCCATGCTTGTCAAATCTTCGACCGCAAAACCAGAATACTAGTAGTTGCTGTTGGGCCATTTGCCAAATGGGGCATAGATTTCATGACATGTAACCCCACCTTGGCCGGGGGGCATGGGTATATCATAGTTTCAGTTGACTATTTTACGAAATGGGCCGAGGCGATGCCTACATTAAACAACAGCGGCGAAATGGCTGCTCTTTTATTTTTTAATCATATAGTCTCTAGGTTCGGTGTTCCACAGGCTATAGTCACAGATCATGGATCACATTTTTGCGATCACATGATGGTCGAATTGGCTGCCAAACTAGGATTGTCCCACCACAGTTCTACTCCGTATTATCCGCAAGCTAACGGACAAGTTGAGGCCATCAACAAAGTCCTAAAGCGCATGCTATAAAGGATGATCAGAGTCCACAAACGGAGTTGGCACCTAATCCTGTACTCAGCCTTGTGGGCGTACAAAACCTTGGTAAGAAATGCTACCGGGTTTAAACCCTTTCAGTTGGTGAATGGCCTGGAAGCCGTCTTACCAATTCAATGTGAGATTTCATCTCTCAAGCTCGCAATCGACCTTCTCCCCAGAATTTTAGAGGAAGAGGTCCATTTCTTGGAACTAATCCAATTGGATGAAACCCGTCATGACGCTGCCTTGGCTAATGAAACCCATAAGAAACGAGTTAAGGCGCAGTTTGACAAAAATGTCAAACCCCGTGTCTTCTCAGAAGGTGACCTAGTTTTTCTTTATGATCAGGAATCCGATAAATTGGGAGCAGGTAAGTTCCAATCTTTTTGGATGGGTCCCTACATTATTAAACGAGTGTTAGCAAAAGGAGCCTACGAGCTAGTAGATTACGATGGAATTCCACTAGCGCAACCTCGAAACGGGTTGTACCTTAAGCGTTACTATGCTTGACTAAGTGTAGCAACCTCTTTATATGCTTTTGTTACATTTTTGTTTTCGTCAAGAGTGATCATTTTGGCTAGGTAATCCATTCTTGCATTTGTTGCAGATGTCGAACCTATTGGAATCATTCGTTGGATATGCCGACGGAGCTAGTCGTATTACGTGGAACCTATCTTCTACGGCCTGGGCCATTTTTGATCCAAGCGGTGAGTTAGTGAGTTTCAGAGGAGTATGTATTGGTCTATCAACGAACAACATCACTGAGTATAGCGCGTTGATAGAACTTCTCTCTGATGCCATCGCACGTAATATACGCTGACTTTTTGTTAGGCTAGACTCACAACTTGTCATCCTACAGCTTACGGGCATATATTCTGTTCGAAATCCAGCTATCTATCGTATGTTCCTAAGGGTCAGGATTTTGGAAAGGTAGTTTGATTCTATTCAATATCAACACATTTCGAGAAACTGAAACACATTAACTGATTCATTAGCAAATTATGTGTTAGATAGACATTTGTAACATTTATGAAAGAAAACATTTCAATCAACATTTGCATCAGGATCATATAACTTAACCAAAATAAAGCTCCGAAAATCAAAAATATATATAACTGTTTATAGTTTATCAAAGATGTTCTGTGTCCGAGACAAAACCAGTCACATGACCCAAAAACTCAAAAATGCAGAGAAGCACCCTAGACTAATGGTGCTAGTGATAAAAAGTCACCACTTGTGCGATCATACGTAAGAGCCTAGTCCATCAACTCGACATGCTAATAGTATGATGCTGTAATCTCAGAGGTAACTTGTTGGTCCTCACATCTTGGATACCAAGGGTGAGACCCTCAATATGATCCTGCAATACTACAAGGGTCTCGACTACGTCTAGATCACGGAGGACAACCCTCCCTTCAACCTCTCCTGCTGGAACGGCAGCTGCTACCCTTGGGCGCATTCCTGGTCGCATGGGTCCAATATCTGCATGAATATATGAGTTTGATTAGTCTTGATAGCATTTAAAAGACATAAGAACATTATAAAAACAATAAACAGGGATATGGTCAAAACGTTTACCTATAACACCCCACTACTCGCCGGCTGGCAACACCAAATCTGGGTCACCCCGGAAAATCCATCCCAACATATGGATACCCAGAAAATACCATCTTCTGACGGTTGAACGACTCAAAGAAGGCATCAGAGAATTAAATCTGTGACTGACCAGCATGTCTAGCCATAAGATCGACCCATCTCTACATCCGTGGTTCTGTTGGTACTGATGGTCTGAGTGAAATGTACTGTGGTTGTATCAGTGGGATCTTCTCCAAGGCAAAGGCGGTGAGAATAGAACCATAACCAAAGTTCTTAGATCTTCCATTCTTCACCTTGGTGAGCTGTTCTTTTATAACCATAACTACTGCATCACACCAGTTGAATACCTTTGGTTCAAGGCATTCTAGAGCATACTGCATATAAGACCTATTGGCCAAATGAAGAGCCGCGCTACCAACCAATCTAGAAAAGGTGAATAAGATAGTTCTCAAGGACTGGTCAGTGACATCACGAATATTGATCTTGCCGTCCCTGCTTCGCTGAGATCCATCTCTACAGAATTGGCAAATATAATCTCTCACAGATTCATCTCCATGAGCGGATCCTGATAGTGAGAGAGGGGCACCACGCCTCGATAAACCGGTCAAGAAGTAGATATCCTCAACTGTCAAAGGGATGGATTTACCTCGAATCTGGAACACTCTGGAACACTTGGTTGGAAGGATCCCATGCATTGAGAAAATATTGCAACAAATTGATTTGTTGCCTCATGCTGGATATGCGGAAGAATTTTAGAAAACCACAGTTCCGCAAAGCAGTCACCGTACCCGGATCATGTAAAGAAACCATGTCCTCTTCTTCATTCTCGCGTTCATGCCATGTAACGACCATCTTGATCCAATGAATCTCTAAAAAACAAACAAGAGAAGAATTAGGATCCTGATTCAGGAAAAAACAGGCAAAAATTTCCATAAAAAATGGTGCATTAACTTTCCTTTTTGCGCCCATCACACCCCAGCTGTGTACTAGGTGAGATGCATCCTTACTGCCCAATGGCTAGCTCAATATGCATCACACCTTTCGATGTACATTAGGTGCAATGGGGAGAGAACGAATTGTTCAAACCCCAGAGGCCCAGAAGAACAGGAAAACATGATCAAAATCAAAAAAGGAAAGAATGCAATTGAAGAGCTCAGGGTTAGCTCCTACCTGGTCCAGACGGTGCCGAAAATAGTCCACAGAATCTCCCAGAATCAACTGGTGAAAATCAAGGGGGAAAACACATCCAGAGCTCCAAAAATCCCAAATTTGAATGAAATGGTAAAATGAGAGGTAAAAACTATTTTTATGTTACTATTCACGTAGTTCAAGTAAAATATTGTTGTTTAAACTCATTTTTCAAGCAAGTATTCACATTTCTAATCAATTTGATGGAGTAATTGAACAGGCAGCACAACTGTCAAAAGAACATAGTGTTAATGGTGAAATCAACGTCTCTGACTATTATCACGAGCAGTTTTACGCAAAGTTCAAGCTCGTTAAAAAATAAACCTCGCCATGAGCAGTTTTACGCAAAGTTCAAGCTCTTTAAAAAATAAACCTCGCCATGAGAAATTTTACGCGAAGTTCAAGCTCGTCAAAAAATAAACCTAGCAATGAGCAAGTGTTCCCATAGAGTTTAAGCTCATTAAAAAATGAACCCCACCTTCAGTAAATAATCTTTGCGATCGCATGACTATCAGCTTTTGAACCTTGGTTGTGTTCTTACCGTCACCTCCAATCTTTGTTAGTCAATCATACGCCTCCATTTGATTGTTTACCCTTTTGAGGAACAGCTGTAATGAGTGATTCTATTAGCCACCTTCTTTACATTGACGTGATTGAAAAGTTCCTCAAAAAACGAGTCTCCTTTAAGCTCTTTTCATTTGACTCGTAAAATATGAAAATATTGCCAAGAAATTGGCCTCTCCAGCTCACTAAAGTGACCGGAAGTTCCATCCCTCCTCTAGATTTTAATCTTTTTGGACCTGAGGGATTATTACAAAAAAAGACCTAGCGCTTGTCTTGTTCGGCTCATTAAAACTATCGAAAAGTCATCCCTTTCGTATTATTTTACACTTTTTCGGACTTAAGGGATTACATTACGAAAAAGGACCACTGGAGTTGCCTTTACATCCCTTTTTAGACTCTCTAAAATTGAAAAGGACCGAGTTATCTTTGTCATTAAACTCGTTAAAACAATAGCGACAAACTTGTCCATGCAGACAAGAGCGAGTTTCACTGTTGCTAGGCTCGTTAAAACATAGCGACGGGTTTGCCCGAAGGGAAAATTATAGAACAAGCATATGTTATCCTCCTCAAGCTTGACAAAAATAAAGTGGTACTAGTCAACAATGACTGGGGAAAAGGGAAGAAAACTTGAATAGCTTCATTGGTAGCAGGTCGCTCTTGAACATGACACTTTCACTCCGTAACCATGATTGAGTTGGGTTGGGTTATTCCGTTCACCGGTCATATCACCATTGGTCCACTGTACCATCCACCTTGGGGTTAACGATACCAGTCCATTTCAGTGTCGCCAATATGTTCAAGAGAAGTTGCTCAGAGAATTCACCAACCTAGCCAACATCTGATCTGCTGCAATACCTTCACTCTCCATTCTTCATGACGGCCACCCTGAACCTTGTATCAACAGATCGTTTTCACCTCCACAAAATCATTTGCTCCGTTCCATGTCGAAGATGTGGGATTCATTAAGGCCCTCCTACGATGGGTCACTTCTTTTCGACATCAACTCATTATCCAAGAAGTTGACTTAGGGACAACCCTTTCAGTACTTTGAAGCTTGCATGCCTCAATGGAAAGTTTCTCACTTCCAGCGACAGGTTTACATCAATGGCCTTCGACCGAAAGATTTTACGTGGTGTTCGACATCAGCGCATGTATTCACACCACGTGAATTGTATTGCAGTACCTTGAGGGTCATCATCATTATCGGTGATTCCTCTCGTGCCTGTTAACAACTTACATCACTGGCTGGTAATCAGGCGATGGCTTTCCATGTTCGACATTAGAACATCTTTTCACATGGATCGACTTGTACTTTGGGCAAAGATTGAACGAGTTTGAAGACCCCAAATCTAGTTTCATCCATCCGGGCTGTGATATATTCAGGAAAATAAAGACATAAAATGTACATCACAGCTGCACAGATAACCATCCAAACTAAAGGATGATGGCTTTACCAGAATCATCATTCTGCCACACAGACGATTGTCTGTCTTATGTACATGAATATGAATTTATAAAGCTGAGCATGAGAATGCCCGCCTCAAATAGATCATGAAAATATTGTGAAGATAATGTATTGTGTTGTATCGTATTATAGGTCACCTTCCAGTTTGAAAAACCTCGGATCCTCATTATAAAGCATTTCACCCGACATCAAAAGGATTTACGACCTCATGCTTTAGGGGGCAACTGTTATAGACATATTTGGGCACTGCAACCCCAATCACATATGTCCATAAACCAATGGCTTCTAAACCCCTAAAAGTGTTGTTTCATACCCTAAAGGAACAAGGTCAGCTGATTACATCATCTCCCAGAAGTTCTCCATGAAAAACTACTCAGAACTGGTCAAAATAGGACCATACAGACTGCTCCATGCATAGGGTGTGATGCATCTCACCCATTACACACGAGGGGTGCGATGCATACTGGAAAGCCCTTTTGTAGGTTGCGATGAGTGAGAGCAGACAAATGGAAGAAGTAGTGTGCTAGGTGGAAACCCAGAGAATCTTCTAGAAATTGCTCATATGACACTTGCCTCTCTGAATTCGCCCAGGGATGAGTAAGAGATCTAAAATCTCCAAGTGGAACCAAGAACTATCAGTGAATTGACACTAATCAAAATCCCAGAAGCTGAATCACTCTCCTGAAAACATCTATATATGGATCCCTCATCCAAGAGATCCAGAGGCTGGAATTTTGTAATTGCAAGGAAGTGTTGTTGGTTTCTCTTTGAAGACATTGTTGGGTTATCTTGCTTTGTATGAGGTGAAGAGGGCTTTCATGCTGGGAGGATGATGCTGGATTAGACAGCTTGGTTGTAATCCTCTCTTCTACTACTTCTATCAATAAAGTTATTTGATTTTTCCTCCATATGATTTTATATCTCTGAATCTTGTTTATGTATGCATTTATATGGTTAATGTGTTGAGATTGCAACAAGATGATGGAGCTTAGTGAAAAGAGTCGCCTTCACTAAGTGGGCCCGCAGGCTATTTTTGGCGCAAGTCTATTTTTAGAATATGTCTATTTTTAGACATATGGATCATGTCTATGTTTATGGATGATTGATCAAGTTGGGAAAAATAGATGGACTTCTATTTTTGATGAAAGTGTGAGTAATCACAGTGTGAGTGATCAAGGTCTATTTTTAGACTGGCTGTCAAAAAATAGAAAAGTCAAATATTATTATCTCACAATAATATTTGGACTATAAACTTGATCTTATTCTCTTGGAGCACTTCAGTTTGAGCTACAGAGGTGGCACATGCAGCTGTCAGAAGGAAATACGCTTTTCTTATGAGTCAGTTGAGTTGTTGCATGCATGACTTCAGTTAGAACTCAAGTGAGTTGAGTTTAGTGGACTGGAGGTACAGTTGATGGAGTTGTGTTCAGTTTGACTTTGTTAAACTGGTTGTATTTAGTCTAAGTGGCAAATAGACTAGAGATGAGTTGGGTGAATTAGTTATTAATTAATTAACAAGTTATTAACTCATAATACAACTAATGAATACATCAGTTAACTCAGTTGCATGTCAGTGCATGTTCAGTTCAACAGGGACAGGTGGTAGAGAATCAGATTGCTATCATTTGTGACTATAGTTGTGCATCAGATCTTGCACAATCAAGGGATTGAGTATGCCAATGAGTTTGCTCACGTATTTTGTCCACATTTTAGCCTTTTCTCACGTCCACAAAGAGTGAGTGACTATTTTGCATGTGAAAAACGAGTTTGGGAAGCTATTCTCATCAGTTCTTGAGCAGGTATTGAGCAGTGGAGGCAGGCAAGCAGTGGAAGAGATTTGGAGATCAGATATGAGCTGTATTGTGTGTAGCAGAGGTGGAGATACTTGTGAGAAGTATTATGTTGTGTAATGTTACATGACTCAATCATTAATATACAGATAGTTGGGGTTTTTAGCGCGATGCTTTCCCCGGGATACATACTGTGTTAATGTGTGAATGCTCTTGATGTTTTATTGTTATTGATGCTGCTATATTGTTGATCAACGTAGAGGAGCTTATGTATTGTGTATGTTTTCCGCAATAGTACATGATCAGGATAATCTCCATTGAATATGTGTTAAATTATTCAAAATTTCTACATGGTATCAGAACGAGCTAGATAATTGTAGAAAAAGTTTCTACATGGTATCGGAGCTGTTGATCATCAGATCTACTATTCAGGAAGTGTTTACATTCTATTTCTCTAGGCAGAGCCTGTAATCGGGCCAGGTAGCCTCTGGATTCATCCTTCCTTTGGAAGGTGAAATATCCGGTAAAAGCCCATACAGTCAATCTCTGTACGAGAAATATTTTGTTCTCACGAATTCTAGATCGGAAGCAGTTGAGTTTGGAGCTGGTGGAAAATCGAATTTGCAGTAGTGTTGTTGAAATGTATTTCAACGGATTGCAAATGTTATTCCAAAGCAAGAGTGACCTGGCGCTCAAGGATAAACTCAGAAACAATAAAGGTGAGAATGGATCTTCATCAAAGGTATCTGATGAAGAGAATTGCGCTTTGGCTGCAAAAGCAAAGAAAGGGAAGAGCAAGAAAGCTTCTCAGTCTAGAGCGAAAGGAAAGAAGCAGGATATGTCCAAGGTGAAGTGTTTTCACTGTCACCAGCATGGACACTATGCCACAAATTGTCCACAGAAGAAGAAGAACAAGCAAGCTGCTGGATCTGCAGGGGGAGAGGCCTTAGATTCTCATTTTGAGCTTGATTTTTCATTGATCGCATGCTTGGTTTCAAGTGTGATGGGATCAGTGTGGTTCCTGGACAGTGGTGCGTCTTTTCACATGACGGAAGATAGAGATTTGTTCTCTGATCTGGAGGAAAAAGATCTTGGAGTGCACATCGAGATGGGCGATGATGGTAGATACAGTGCAACCGGTATCGGTACCATTTCCTTTGAGAGGGAGTCTGGTAAACCCTTTGTATTGAAGGAAGTCATGCATGTTCCAGGATTGAAGAAGAATCTCATCTCAGTGGCGATGTTAGAAGACAAGGGGTATGATGTTGTTTTCAGCAAGGGAAAGGCCTTCCTGCGCAGCAAGACAACTGGTGAGACCCGGAAGATAGGGGTTCGAGTGAGGAACCTTTATCAGTTGCATGTAGATGGATGCGCAACAATGGCAGGCAAGGCAGAAGGATTGGTGAGCCGGGATGATGGCGAGTTGTGGCACAGGAGATTGGGTCACCTTCACCATGGAGCCTTGAAGATACTGCAGCAGATCACTACAGGGCTTCCTAAAGGCACACTTGCGCAGTCAGATCAGTGCAAGGGGTGTACTTTGGGGAAGTTTGTGAAAACCACCTTTCACGAGAAGGATAGTCGCGCCACGACGATCCTTGAGAGAATTCACACAGACCTGTGTGGACCTTTCTCAGTTGCTTTGACAGCAAAACACAGGTATTATGTGATTTTTGTTGATGATTTCTCTCGTAAGTGCTGGATCTTCTTCATGCAGAAGAAGAGCGAGACATATTCAAAGTTCTGTGAATTCAAAGCACTGGTCGAGAAGGAGTCGGGGAAGAAGGTGAAGGCTCTTAGGAGCGATAATGGTGGTGAATACATCTCGGACGAGTTCAAAGATTTCTGCAAGGCAGAAGGGATTCGTAGAGAGCTCATAGCTCCCCATAACCCACAGCAGAACTGGGTAGCTGAGCGGAAGAACAGAACAATTGTGGGTGCTGCACGGGCAATGTTGCATGATCAGGGCCTACCCCTTCACTTGTGGGCGGAAGCATGCAATACAACAGTTTATGTGCAGAACCGTTTTCCTCATAGGATACTTGGCATGAGTACACCTGAGGAGACTTATTCTGGTAAGAAGCATGATCTTTCTCATTTGAGGATTTTTGGTGCTAACGTTTACATGCATGTGACGAAGGATGCCAGAAAGAAGTTGGAGCCGACTGCAGAGGTTGGGATATTTGTGGGGTACACTGATACGCCCCACAACTATCGTGTGTATTTGACAGACAGTGGTAAAACTGTTGTGCGACGGGATATAAAATTTCAGGAGGAGAAAGCCATGAAGTGTTCGCTTGAGAGGGAGCTACACTTGCATGCAGATGAGGAGCTATTAGTTCCTAAGGATGAGCTTCAGGACATGGATCAGCCACAGGACGAGGTTCATGGAGTGGAAGAGACCACTCATGCAGCGCCAACCATCAGAGGGCGAAAGCACTTGAAAGAAGCTGAGCGACTGGCTCAAGATGCAGAGAAAGTTGTAGGACCACCTACAGCCCAACACGGGCAGAGACAATCACCTGATCGGTACACTGGATACATGGCTCTTATGAGCAAGTGTGTTGTGACTGAGCCATCCTCTTTCGAGGAAGCTGTGGAGGATCCCGCATGGGTAGACGCCATGGTGGAAGAGTATGATTCTATTGTCAGAAACAGTGCATGGGAGATTGTTCCTAGACCGGAAGGGAAATCAGTGGTAGGTTCGAGATGGATCTACAAAGTTAAGCAGGCAGCTGACGAGAGTGTGGAGAAGTACAAGGCAAGATTTGTTGCCCGAGGCTTTTCACAGATTGAGGGGATTGATTATGAGGAGACCTTTGCACCTGTCGCAAGGTATTCTTCCATACGGACAATTCTTGCTCTCTCAGCGCAGATGGGATGGCACATTCATCAGATGGATGTGAAGACTGCGTTCCTCAACAGAGTCATTGAGGAGGAGGTGTACATTGAGCAACCCGAAGGCTTTGAAGTCTTCAGCAGCGAGTCGCATGTGTGCAGGCTCAAGAGAGCGCCGTATGGGTTGAAGCAAGCACCACGTGCTTGGTACACACGGATAGACAGCTATTTCACAGGACTTGGATTCTCCAAGAGCGAGGCGGATCCGAACCTATACCAGATTGTGGTGGAGGGTAAGTTGCTTATCATTGTACTGTATGTTGATGATTTGATTCTAACGGGTGATGAGCTGTTGATACTGTCATGCAAGAAGGATCTTGCTACAGAGTTTGAGATGAAGGATTTGGGCCTCCTTCACTATTTCCTAGGATTGGAAATATGGCAGCGCAGTGGTGGACTGTTTGTTTCTCAGGGCAAGTATGCTCGGGAGATACTGGAGAAGTTCAACATGCATGGCTGCAAGCCTGTTGATACTCCTCTTCCTGGAGGTTGGAGGAAGGAGGATGCCACTTCGGGAGAAGAAGTGGATGCCACTGTTTATCAACAGTTGGTGGGGTCGCTGATGTATTTGGTCAATACACGACCTGATATATGCTATGCAGTTAACCAACTTTCACAAGCTATGGTTAAGCCTACCAAGCTCTTCTAGAAGGCGGGCAAGCATGTATTGAGCCACTTGAGAGGCACATCGGGATATGGATCTTGGTACAGACAGGAGGATGAGGTGAAGCTATGTGTCTTCACGAATGCAGATTGGGCAGGGAGCCCAACGGACAGAAAGAGCACATCAGGAGGGGTCTTCAGTGTCGGATCGACAATAGTTTCTTGGTACAGCAGGAAGCAGAGATCTATGTGGATGAGGATGATCCTGGTCATGTTTTTCGGGTCCAAGCACATCAGGTACCATCATATCAGAGATTGTGTGCAGCGGAGGATCATGTTACTTTCGTACATTCCAACGGAGGATCAGGATGCTGATATTCTGACGAAGGCTCTCACCGGGAGAAAATTCGAGTACCACCGAGGCAGGATAGGGGTTGCTGATAATCCATATCTTGTCGAGAGGGAGTGTTGAGATTGCAACAAGATGATGGAGCTTAGTGAAAAGAGTCGCCTTCACTAAGTGGGCCCGCAGGCTATTTTTGGCGCAAGTCTATTTTTAGACTATGTCTATTTTTAGACATATGGATCATGTCTATGTTTATGGATGATTGATCAAGTTGGGAAAAATAGATGGACTTCTATTTTTGATGAAAGTGTGAGTGATCACAGTGTGAGTGATCAAAGTCTATTTTTAGACTGGCTGTCAAAAAATAGAAAAGTCAAATATTATTATCTCACAATAATATTTGGACTATAAACTTGATCTTATTCTCTTGGAGCACTTCAGTTTGAGCTACAGAGGTGGCACATGCAGCTGTCAGAAGGAAATACGCTTTTCTTATGAGTCAGTTGAGTTGTTGCATGCATGACTTCAGTTAGAACTCAAGTGAGTTGAGTTTAGTGGACTGGAGGTACAGTTGATGGAGTTGTGTTCAGTTTGACTTTGTTAAACTGGTTGTATTTAGTCTAACTGGAAAATAGACTAGAGATGAGTTGGGTGAATTAGTTATTAATTAATTCACAAGTTATTAACTCATAATACAACTAATGAATACATCAGTTAACTCAGTTGCATGTCAGTGCATGTTCAGTTCAACAGGGACAGGTGGTAGAGAATCAGATTGCTATCAGTTGTGACTATAGTTGTGCATCAGATCTTGCACAATCAAGGGATTGAGTATGCCAATGAGTTTGCTCACGTATTTTGCCCACATTTTAGCCTTTTCTCACGTCCACAAAGAGTGAGCGACTATTTTGCAGGTGAAAAACGAGTTTGGGAAGCTATTCTCATCAGTTCTTGAGCAGGTATTGAGCAGTGGAGGCAGGCAAGCAGTGGAAGAGATTTGGAGATCAGATCTGAGTTGTATTGTGTGTAACAGAGGTGGAGATACTTGTGAGAAGTATTATGCTGTGTAATGTTACATGACTCAATCATTAATATACAGATAGTTGGGGTTTTTAGCGCGATGCTTTCCCCGGGATACATACTGTGTTAATGTGTGAATGCTCTTGATGTTTTATTGTTATTGATGCTGCTATATTGTTGATCAACGTAGAGGAGCTTATGTATTGTGTATGTTTTCCGCAATAGTACATGATCAGGATAATCTCCATTGAATATGTGTTAAATTATTCAAAATTTCTACCCCCGCCCTCACCCGGCCACCCTCACCCGGCCACCCCGGCCACCCGCCCTCACCCGGCCACCCCGCCCATACCCGCCCTCCCACCCGCACCTACCTCCCCCACCTCCGCATGCTCGCTCCCACCCGCCCCCATCCACCGCTCGCCCACACCCCCGCATCCCTCTCGCCCACACCCACCCGGTCCACCCTCTCGCCCTCACCCCCCCGGCCCGCCCTCTCGCCCTAACCCACCCGGCCCGCCCGCCCTCAGCCACCCGGCTGTACAACCTGGCCCACCGTCCCTCACCCGACCTCCCGCCTGCCCACCCACCCACCCGACGCCGACCTGCCCGACCGCCCGTCAGGGGTGGCTGGGCGATTCTGATTATACAAATAAAAAAATTATGATATATTTTCGTTGTTAATTTAAGTTAATATGTTTTTTTTATTTACTAGTGTTTCTATTTTTCAAGAAAATGGCATCAAAGAAGATTTCTGTGAATGTTTCTGGACCAAAGACTCTTAAAGGTGCATCTTCAAGAAACATTGGTGAATGAACTCCACCTAAGCTCATGGCTACAAATCTTTCAAGTGCCTCAAGTGATAAGAAGATGATTTCAGACTGGAAGAATTCAAAAGAGGTGAAATTTCCATCAAGAATCTGGTATGTGAAAGAAAGAGGAAGCAAAAATGTGAATATATATCTATATATTGATATACCGAATGACAATGGAATTTTTGAGGTGATGGGAAGAGTCATAAATATGTGTTCGATACCGGACACTGAAGTTGTTTACATACTTACAAAAGCTCCCAAGTCACATGAAAGGATTAAATACTGACTATCATATTCATTTTATGACACGAGAGAGGTATCTACAAAGTTGTGTAAACAAATCGTAAATGAGATGACACAAAACATCGTAAGTATTGTTATTTATATTTGTATTTTGCGTTCTTGAAAGTGTCTCGCTATATTTTTTTAACTTTGTTTTTATTGACATATGATATTTTGTTTGGCAGAATTTTGTTCAATTAGGTTGGGAGGCATTCATTTCATAGAGCATGATATCATGAAAGTTGTCAGCAGTTTTTACTCAGTGTCAGAAGAAGATATGGAAAACAAGCAAAATGTAGTAATTGATGATGCTACAAAACTACATCCAAAGAATCAGAAAAAAAGGCCTCTGGTGGATAAATCTAGCAAGGGTAAACAAGTTACTTTTGAGGACGATGAAGTTGGAACTGACAATGAAGCATATGTTGCCATTACTGAAGATGACATTGGAACTGAGAAGGGTCGTAAAAGACCAAAAGTAACAATGCCCAAGAATAAATCTGTTGAGAATGTTATGACGAAGAAAAGTAAAGTTGAAGATTTTGTAGTCATTACCAGCAACCAAGGACCTAGTGAAACTTCAAAAGAAAGCAGAGAAATCATTACACCAGGAGCTGATTTAGAGGATGGCATTATCAAAACAAAACAAAATGCCATTCGACAGAATTTGACAAAGAGAAACTTAATTAATGGTGGTCGTACATTTCAGCTTAATGTCATACAAACCTATAAGGCAAGTGAAGGACAATGTCAATATCAAATCAGAAAGCCACATCATCTGCATGTTCACAACTTTAAGACATTGATGAGGTACAATCCATATGCTCTTGTGGTTAGTTATGTGCTTCTTGTTGATCCACTTCAAAGTTATCAACAAAGAAGCATTTGATAAGTCAAAATGTTTTGAATACAATTATTATGTGCTTGAGGGGAACCATTCTGTAGAAGCTCAAAGACAATTGATGGAGGAATATCCTAATAACCCACGTTTTGAAACAATGAAATGTATCATTTATGCTGGTTTATCAGATATAGAAGCAAAGTTAGTGGCATGGGATCATAATTCAGATAATGAATATAGGATGTCTATGACTTTCATCCAAAGGGTTAGATTTATTAATAGTGAATTTCAAGAAAAATGTGGCGGGGATAGGATAAATGTTACTGCAGATTTCTGAAAGGAATGTTGTATGGAAATAGGCTATCAAGTTGAAGAGAAAACCAATTCAAAAGGTGGAAAAGACAACAAAAATAGTGATTTATTCAGAGGTGTTGATAACATTTTCCAATTGGCATTTAGAACTGGAGATGTTTGGAAGTTGATTGATGAGATTTTTAGCATGTGGGAAGAGATTGGCATTAAAAACCAGAGGGTCAAAAAGTCTAAGACATTGATATGTAGCAACAGTAAATCAACTCCTCAAATGAAGCAACTTCTAGACGATATGACTGTCACACCTTGGAGGGCGATGCAAGGAGTGAAAAATGAAAAAAATGTCAAAACAATATTATCTCGTGTGAGGTCAGGGGAATTATCATTGGAGGAAATGTCTGAAGAATTTCAAAAGTAAGTTTGTTGAATTATTTTTATTTATTTCTAGATTATAATTATCTTTTAAATAAAACATGTTGTTCTTGGTAGTATTTGTTATACATATCATTATATTAACTTTTTGTTACTTTATCTATGAAATCACAAATTTTACATGAAAATTCAAGAAAAAATGGTTAGATTGTTGAATGAAGATAGTTGGGATGATGTTGTATGCAACTATCCAGATTCAAGTTCTACATCAACATTAAAAGCTTTTTATCTTTCATTTAAAAAGGTATCTTGATTTATACATTCATTTTTATTCATCTGTGTACTATTTTTAATTTATAACTTACACATATATTTGTTTATTTTATAAAAGATGAGGAAGGATGATAATGGAGCACCAGATAGTTTCAAAACCTTTATTGAAAAAATAAAGATCGAAAGACTGAGGAAGCAACATATTAAGAATGTTGAACTTGATCCAACTCTTAATCATTTCATTTCGAATGGGCTAGACACTATTCAATATCAAGTAATACAAGGCGACTATGAAGACATTGCTAAACTCATACTTAAAAGGGATTATGATCCAGGTGGATGTTGGTGGCACCCACCTATCCCATTTGGACCCCCACAACTGTCTTTTTTAGTTTTTCTGTTTCCTTAATTATAGCACAGTTTACTATTTTTAGCAGTTTTTTCGGGTCCTAAAATTCCGGAGCAGTTTTGAGGCCCTAAACGGCGTTTTTTTGGAAATCCACCGCCATTGATTTTTCTATCTAAAAATCTTCTTTTCCGTTGTAGTCCTCAGAGATATATTTCCAACGGGCTATCATGCGCGTCAAACGGAGATAGTACGACCAATTCGCGACCTCGGGAAGTTGATGTACCAACTTACCCAAAAATGGGGCCCACAATTTGGCGTTTCATATTCTAGGGTTAGGTTTTGGAATGTGAAGGGTTTTCCATTGTTTCTCAACAATAAATAGGCCCTCGAGCCTCATTGTAACACAGTTGTTTTTGGAGAACAGTTCAGAGGCATGTAGCCGACACATCTCTTCTCAGAGATAAGCTACCATCGCCCTAGCTGGGTTATTTCCATTTCTATTTGTAAGCATATTTCAGTATTTTACAGTAATGAAATGAAGTATTATTTCCGCTGCATGTTTGTATTTATGGTTATCTCTGTATTTTATGGCGTTCCTAGTTAAGTCTGGATCAGTGGTATCAGAGTGGTCTGCTTTTTCTCTGTTTTTCTTTGCATGTCCCCAACGAGGTCGGGATATAAGGAGTTAGGTCTGGAATTGGTCGGACCTTTGCAAGACTGGCCTCGCAAATTTCGACGACCTCCCATGGCGGATGAGAAGAAAAACGAGGGGGCAGGAGATATTATCAAAATCTTGCTCGAAGAAGCCCTCGAGCGACAAAGGAACGCGATGATGGACAACTTTGCCCAAATCCTTCAGCGGCTACCTAGAGGCGATGCATCAGCTTCCAATAGCTACTCTGGAAATGCCACACCGTTTAAGGTACAAGTTAATTTTGAAATCCCCATCTTCGAGGGTCAAATAGACGCAGATGCCGTAGATAAATGGTTAAATCTGCTTGATGGGTATTTTTCTGTTCATGAATTTTCAAGTCGGGAAAAGATTTTTTTCGCTCTTCTCAAAGCAGCCCCCCACGTCAAGGACTGGTGGGAAACCTATTGTGTACAGAAGGATGAAAGTACAGGCTCACTGTTTTCAGCCGCACCCACGTGGAATGACTTCCGGGATGCCATCAAGGAGTAGTACTACCCTGTCAAAAGCTATGAGGAAAAATACATCAAATGGACCACACTGCGGCAGCGACGAGACTAAGATGTGCCAGAGTTCACAAACATTTTTCATACCCTTTGCACACAATTGGGTATCAAAGATTCTGAGCTGCATCTGGTACTCAAATACCGCGGCTGCCTACACAGATACATCCAGGAAGAGATGGAGTTCTTGAACATCTCCTCACTCAGCACATCATACCGATACGTTGTCAAAATCGAGCAAAAGTTCAAACAGAAGAAGCGAGACTTTGGATCTGCAAATCCAAAGCCCAAAGGACAAAGCCAAGGCGGGGTGACCCAAGACAACCCGTCGAAGCCGCAAGAAAAGAACAACACCACGAAGCCAAATAAGGACACAGGAAAGTGGTGTGAGTTCCACAAGAGTCCCACTCATAACACAAGTGAGTGTCAGACCAAGCAGTCGCTGGTGGCCGAGTTGAAGGCTTCCGAATCAGATGCATGTTCCGACTCTGAGTCAGAACCCAACAAGGGGAATGACAAAGGGAAGTAGATCATTGATGCGGATCCCAGCGCCACTGTTGCTACTACCAAGATCTAGAAAAATGAGCCCGAAGATCCAGAGGAAGGGGAACGTCTTTTCCACTCACAGATGTGGGTGAAGGGTTCGCCACTGCAATTCATTGTCGACAGTGGCAGCCAAAAGAACCTCATTTCAGCAGAGGTCGTGAAACGGTTGGGCCTACCAACTACACCACACCCACAACCGTACAGTATCGGTTGGCTTCACGAAGGACGAGATCTCAAAGTTCGCCAGCAGTGCCGCCTTCCCTACAGCATCAAGCCCTTCACAGACGAGGTATTGAGTGATGTTACACCTCTGGATGTTTGTGATGTACTATTAGGCCAGCCATACTTGTGGAGGCGACATGCTGTGTATGAGTCAAGGCCTCGTGCTGTCATCATTTCTTTGGATAATTCATTATACAGGATACCGGAGGTAGCCCCACCTACCGCCACCTCTTTGATCACTGCTAAAAAAGGCAGCAAGCTCATCTCACAGACTAGGAAATTTATTTTCTGTCTGGTTCGCTCCCAAAGTAAGGGGAAGATCGTTGCTACATCCATGACCCCCGCGAAGGGTTCCTCCACACAACAACAACAATAGAGGGATACAGTCGTGACAGAACACAGGAACAACTTCTCCTTACCCAGAGGGGTACCACACAAGTTTCAGGTGGGCGACAAAGTTTGGTTACATTTGCCGAGGGAGCGCCTTACCAGAACCCATTAGAAACTCAGACCACTTCGACATGGTCCTTACACCAGTAATAAGGCTACGGGAAACAATGCTTTGAAGCACAACATTCCTCCATTCCTTCGCTTGCACCGAGTGTTCAATGTGGACCATCGCCGACCATGCTCCCCACCATTTCTGGACACATCAGAGATTGCAGAACAACTCACCAGAGACCCAGCTCAGCAGAAGCTTCCTCATCTTAGGGAGGAACTCAACGCAATGGGGACCATTGCTTCCTAAGGGGGGAGGAATGATCCAGGTGGATGTTGGTGGCCACCCGCCTATCCCATTTGGACCCCCACAACTGTCTCTTTCAGTTTTTCTGTTTCCTTAATTATAGCACAATTTACTATTTTTAGCAGTTTTTTCGGGTCCTAAACTTCCGGAGCAGTTTTGAGGCCCTAAACGACATTTTTTGGGAAATCCACTGCCATAATTTTTTTTGTCTAAAAATCGTCTTTTCCGTCGTAGTCCTCGGAGAGATCTTTCCAATGGGCTATCATGCGCGTCAAACGGAGATAGTACGACCAATTCGCGACCCCGGGAAGTTGATGTACCAACTTACCCAAAAATGGGGCCCACAATTTGGCGTTTCATCTTCTAGGGTTAGGTTTTGGAATGTGAAGGGTTTTCCATTGTTTCTCAACAATAAATAGGCCCTCGAGCCTCATTGTAACACAATTTTTTTTGGAGAATAGTTCAGAGGCATGTAGCCGACACATCTCTTCTAAGAGATAAGCTACCATCGCCCTAGTTGGGTTATTTCCATTTCTATTTGTAAGCATATTTCAGTATTTTACAGTAATGAAAGGAAGTATTATTTCCGCTGCATGTTTGTCTTTATGGTTATCTCTGTATTTTATGGTGTTCCTAGTTAAGTCTGGATCAGATTATGCCCTAGTTATTGTAGATATTCCCCATGGTTTCTATATTCCAAACATTGACTATGATAGTGACCCTTATACTTATCAAGCTCTTAGTAAAGTGGTTGTGAGATTTGTAGAAGTCACATCATCACCATTATGGAGATTTGTGACATTTCATTCAGACACACAATTGGCAATGATATTGTCAAGCTTCAAGGGGAAAACAAATTCAAGGATGCAGCTTACATGGTAAGACGTTTACAATTTATATTTGATTAATGTTGAAAAATTCATTTATGTACAAGTTAATTGAACTTTTATTATTTCATGTTACAGGCAAAAGTCAAATCTTCTTAACAATGAAGATCAACAATTTATAAATGATTGTGAGTTCATTCATATTGATAGTTGGGCAAAAGATGATAGCCATATGTCTATGATTTTTAATCGGGTAGACGGAAAGAGTCATAGCCAAACATTGACTTATGATGTTGTTGTGAGAAAACTAACATATGAAGACAAAGAAGCAAAAGGAGAGATAGTTAAAATTTATCAAAAACCACAATTATTGATTAACTATCTTATAGACATATGTTCAAATGAAGGAGATTGGGTTTTGGATTTATTTTTTGGCTCAGGTAAGTTTTATTATATGGAATTGAATTTCAATATGTTATTTTTTAATTAATATGTCATTGTACCAATTTAGTTCATTATTTATTTTGTGCTTGATAATTAGGTACAACACTAGCATGTTGTCTTCAAAAAGGAAGAAATTGCATTGCAATTGAAAAAGATCCAGTACAGTGCAATTTCATTCAGCAAAGAATTAATGCTCTTCAATTTCTTCTAGATGCAATGCAAGAAATTGGGTTGAAGAAAGGGGACTTTAGTGAATCACGTGTGAAATAAAGGAAAAGGAATCCCAACCACCATTACATGGAATGTTTGGAAAGACATACATTGGGATATTCGCAGACATAAAAGATCCATTAGAAGAGGAAAATGAGAAAAAGGAAGCAGAAAATATTGTGGAAGAAGACAATGATGAAACTCTAGAGGACGAAGAGTTTGGATTACGTGACATTGTTGATTAAATTTAAGTTATGCTTGGAAATCAAGCTTTGCAATGTTTTGACTTTGACATTTTATGAGAAGAATAAACACTCAATTAAGGTTGTTATGCATTCAATATTTATAATATATGATTTTCACATTGATTTTTAAGTTAATCATTATTTTTTGAAAAAAAAAGTGATTATTATTATTTTTTTGACATGAAATTCATAAAAAAAACTATTATTTAACCATTTTTAGTTAAAATTTTCGTATAAAAATTGTGATTTTGACATGTCAATTCTAGCAAAAAATTATCAAAACGTGTAGTTTTTTATTTATATTTATGTTAAAAATGGTTATTTTTATGTCCACTGTTAAAAAATATTGTTTTTAGAAACAATTATTTCATGTGGATTGAAAAATTAATTAAGGATGTATAAATATGTAGAATATTGAAAATTCAAAATATCGACCTTCTAATTTAAAAATGCAAAACAATAAAAACCTCACTACAAAAAAATTAAAATTAAAATAAAAAACAAGAAAATATGAAGAAAACAACCACTTCAAAAATTATCAAATTTACAAAATAATTATTTACATTTCATACATTAGAAAATTTAAAGTCAAAAAATAGGTCTTTTAAAAAAAGGGTCTGATGCAGAATACCCACTTTTTAAAATCAGCATGAAAATCACTACCATTCTAAAACGTAATGTACATAAAAAAATTAAAGTGCCAAAAACTATGCTCTAAAAAAACATTTGTGTTCTGCATCACCCCTTTTCAAAATCAGGTCACTTTTTTGCTATCTCTACGAAACGGATAATAGTATCAGTTCCCGTTTCAAAGTTTACATTGTTATTATAAAAAACTCACCTAGTCATGAGCACAAAAGCTTGAGTTAACTCATTGTGACACCTTTGTTCACACAAGGAAACTCTTTTATGGTGGAAAGTTATCACTTTTATTTCATCTACAACTTTTCTAAAAAAATAAAGCACTTAAAAGCAACTAAAATCATTAAAGCACTTAAAAGTGAATAAAAACATTTAAGCATGAGGAAACATCATCCACCCCAAATATTTTGCCCAAATTTCACTAGAGACAAAATATAGTCTTCATAGCCCCCATTTTGCCTATAAATTGAGGGCTTGGCCATTGAGAAAGGGACCATAATTCATTTCAATATTACGTTATCAAGATCTTCCTTGGAAGAGAGAGTTTTGGCGCTAGGAGTTCGAGGAGATGTTGTTGCAACTTCATCTATTGGACCACTCCAGTGGATATACATGTGAGGACTCACAAGATCACATTCCTCTTATCTTCTCAATATTTTCTTTACTTATCGCATTAAAGCCTTAGAACAGTCTACCCCTTACCATGTCTGTCTCGATTTCCGGGAAAACTTGAGAGGGTTATTGTTTGTCTAACCAAGCACAATTCCTTATAACATAATTAGAAGCTCCACTAGGGAGCGTATTTCTTATTGGTTTGCTTTTCTCTCCTACATTACCTATCTCTAATCTTGTTAGTGCTTGAATTCCAATCATTTGTTTGCATGCATATTAGTCTAGTAGATATGAGCCCTTGTCTTTGACCTAGAATATATTTTTTGAGTAAAATTCCTGTAACATTGTCTATTGTGTACATCAATGTGTTATAACGCAACCTATCCCTTATATCCAATGCATTAACTCTTCCTGTAATGCACTACATTGGCTTTCTTACTTATGTTACTACCCCAAGACCTCTATTTTTTACTTTTACTGTGATTTTCATTGTCAATTTCTTGCTTGTTTTTGTTTTGAGGTCCCTACTATCTTGGACTTTGATTACTCTTGATGCATTCGTGTTTTATTTTGAAGATCAACTTAGTTTGCATCATTAAAATAAAAATAAAATAAAAATATTTCTTTCTACTTATTTTTCTTAATTGTTAAGTTCGTTAGTGTGCACGTAATTGAAGTATAATTATTTGCATTTCTAAGGTGTGTTGGAATTTGCATTGAGCTTGTTTATTTTTGGAAATGACTTATGTTTCTCTCTCCTTGTAGATTTATTTCTTGTTGGGATGGGGTCCCTAGGGCTAAATTTTGTTAAATTTTGTAAGTCTTTTTTGTAAAGATGTAAAGTCTCCTCCATTTGTGGAAGCGAAGCGTGTAGATATTAAGAGTCAAAGGGGCTTTAGTCCCTTAGGTGGGTAGATGATAGGAAGTTTTTGAGACTCGCCCATGGTCTGTGAACTATGGTATTGTAAAATCAAGGGTTATAAATAGAAGAGTCATAGCGAGTCTAGAAAGTAACTGATTGATAGAAATCTTGGAAAGAGAAAGTAAGCTAAGGCAAGAAAGGCCTGTTTCCAGTACTTAGGCGAAGGGGAAGGCTCTTGTAGCTGAGTGCGCAGAGACCTTGGTAAGTCCGCAGGCTAAGTGCACAGGGAAAAAGGGTCTGTACTTGAACGATTACATCTAATAAACACTGTTTTGATCCAATATTTGTGCATCTGTGTATTTATTCTTACTTTTGTAGTTTTCTGTATTTTCGCTCTGTATTGCAATTTATATGAATAAATGCTTATCTTGTGTGTGAAAGTGGTAGATCAGTACAATTTATACATGTCATGAATAATTAAATGCCTTCGCGAAGATCTAGATGTTTTGGATTTTAGGCATCTGTGGTTCATTTCTTTTAAGTTGAATCTCGGAGTATCCACAATAATAATCATACTTGTCAATGTTTCAAATCTCAACAGGGATCCATCATCAGGACAATTACTGAATGATGATAGAAGAAGAGCTTAGTGAGAGGATAAATAATAATAAGATAATTTGATTTTAAGGAGATGAGGTCGGCTTAAATTTTTTATTTTTATTATTAATTTTAATTTTATTTATAATAATTATTAACCATGTTTAAAGTTTTATTATAATCTTTATAATAAATTGTATTTTATTATTATTATTATTATTAACAGATCTTTTAATGAATAGTTTTTTTAATTTTATTATTATTAATAGATTTTGTATAATGTTATTATAATGTGACTAATTTTGTAATGATTAATTAGTTTAATTAGTTGAATGGATTCTATTAAAATTTTTAAAGTTATTATTATATCTTAATTCTAATTAGTTAATTAATTAATTGATTAATAAATATAATAATAATTAAATTCATATTTAATAATGATAATTAATTCTTTCTAATTTTATTATTAATAAATGATAAATTGAATTTATTTTATTATTATAATAATATAACTAATTTTATTAGATTTTATTAATTAATTAGTTAATAGATATTATAATTAAATACTAATTATTATTGTAAATGATTAATAATTAATATTGATACTTAATTATTTTATTTTTAATATAAGATAGATTGAATCAATATTAATTATTAACCATTTACAATAATAATTAGTATCTAATTATAATATTTATTAACTAATTAATTAATTAATTAAATCTAACAAAATTAGTTATATTATTATAATAATATAATAAAATAAAATAAAATAATCTTTTATTAATAATAAAATTGGAAAGAATTAATTATCATTATCAAATATGAATTTAATTATTATTATATTTATTAATCAATTAATTAATTAACAAATTAGAATTAAGATACAATAATAACTTTAAAAAATTTAATAGAATCCATTCATCTAATTAAACTAATTAATCATTACAAAATTAGTCACATTATAATAACATTATACAAAATCTATTAATAATAATAAAACTAGCATTTGCACCTTATGTTGCAAAGGAAACGCCGTAAGGCATAGAGTGGGGAAGAATAGCGACATGTGAATGGGCATTGTTGAAAGCAAGGGTGGACGATAATGTGTATTCTGAAAATGGATATTTTGTTATGGTCAACCTAATGCATTCATTAATTAGATGACAACGAAAAAGTTTCGGCCCCAGGCTGAACCAACAAAAATCTTTTCTACAAGACTGAAATTTCCTAAATGATTCCTCAATCAATGGAAATAACCGTTTCCCTCCTCAGATACCTAAAATACATTGTAGGAGACCGATTTTTCAAGTAACTTAATATAACTAGCAATTGCCCCAAAAAGCGCAAAGAGAGGCCGATTACAAACAAGTTTTTTTATGTACAAAGTGTTGAGAATGGAGGATCTCGGATTAGACTTTAGTTGGACTCTATTGGTTTGGGAGATGTATCATGTGTTACCATTTGTGCATATTATGGGCATAAAGTTTGTTATGATGATGGAGATTATTTTCAACCAGTGGTGGGTTGGAAACAACTTTTGTGAATGCCTTGGGTAAGATTCCATCTTCTGGATAATGGAAATTCCAGTGTCCATTTAGTCTATACTAGAGTGAAATAATTGTTGGCAAAGCTAAAGAAACTGTCATCAATGTATAGAGCCAACGTAACTCATAGTCATCAGTTTTTATCCATACAGGGCTATGACTATAGGTACCAGCCATTTGAGCAGGTAGCCGGTGTATTTGCTAAATAGGGATCATGTTATCCTCGTGGAGTTATTGGTTGTGCTTATAAAATATAAAGTAGGATTGAGCATCGACTATCTGGCTGAATGGAATTTTTGATAAGTGCTGGCCAATTTTATCTATTGTGTAATCATCCAAAACATAGAGGCTAACCCAAGTGGACGCTTCAGTGGAAATTGTGTGGCCCTTGCATTATCTAGGTCCTATAGAAGCAAATAACAAAAATAGCATCAAGTACAATCCATCTCTAAACTGAAAAAACATCAACAAACAGGGTAGTACAATCCATCTCTAAACCGAAAAAACATCATCAAACAGGGTCCAGATGATCGTTAGCATCAAAAAAAAAATCATGTTACAACAAATACCTACATATAATCAAAATCATTGTCTATATTAGGATCTCCATCATCAATATCACCCTCTAAGCATTAAAATAAGATAGAAAAAAAGTAGCATCTCAAGTCAAGATTTTGTTTCAGTGACGGGTACATTTTTAGTAGGGTTCTGAGAGAAGAGTTCATCAACCAATGTCACTAACACTAGTACATAGAGAACTTAGTGTTCTTGATTAATTACTAGTTCATACCCTCATACATAACAAAATCCAACGGAAATGTCACAATCCCCACAATCTTGAAATCTTGAAAAAGGTTGTCAAATCTACTAAATTTTGAGTGAGATCTAAAATTTTACTTTCTCCATATAAAATTCAATGAGGTCAGAACTACTCTCAAACATCCAAAGTCATTTCATGGTAATGTTATGAATTGCATAAGCAATACTAAAGCCATAGGCTTGAATATTAGGCTACCCCACTCAAAAATTCTTGTTTTTTTCTAAAAAATAATTACGTTTGGAACATCTTTATTCAAATTGTGCAGAATTGGCCAGTTTGGTACCTAACCAGCCACTGCAATACCAAACTGGCCATTTCCGGTTCCAGACCTCGAACCAGACCCGTTTGGGTGTCAAAAAGATCAAACCGGCTGGTTTCACCAGTTCCAGTCTGGTTCCAATAACACTGGTTCTATGTTATTCAAGATTTTTGAGCAATACCCTGTAGTAATCATGCATGCATATTTATGGTAACTACTATACTTTTTCTTACCTTTGTCATTTCCCTGATTTAAAGGCTGCTCTGAGTTACTAATAGAGACAGTTCTAAAAGATAAGGCTTTGAGAACCTTGCTTTATTTGGTGGAGGTTTAGTACATTTTCTTCTGAAGCTTTGGACTCAAACTAGAGAGCTACTTGTAAAGCATTATCCAAAGCATTTATACTAAGCAGGTCCATTTTTCTTTGGATATTTTGGTTGAGAGTCCTCTGAGAAGTGACTCGAGGAACTTCCATGTTCATCACCATGGACTTGAAGCCATCAAAAATATTGTTTGATGCCTTTGACCAGGTACTTTCCTTACGTGAATCCATTTTTTCATGATTTCCTATGCTTTCCCCTTCAGGTATAACCTATCTTGCATTTCTTGCTTGAAGCATATCAAAGTTTGTGTAGGAGGTGAATTTGAGTTGACTAAGTCTCGTACAAGAGCCCACCGCCATGTTAAGGGTTGGTCACTCCATACTGACTTCTTTTAGCATCAACTTCTGTGCATCATTCAGTTGTTATAATTGAAATAAGGCTTCTTGTACAAGAGCCCACCACCATGTTAAGGGTTGGTCGCTCCATACGGACTTCTATTAGCATCAACTTCTGTGCATCATCCAGTTGTTACATTTGAAATAAGGCTTCTAGGCTTTGCAGTGAAGCATCCAACACTTATATTTTAGGATTGAAAGCTTGATATATAGTTCATATATCAATGATGTTATTGTCCCATAATACCGTAAGACTGAAAGATTCATATCTGGTTTGAATTTCAATGATAGAGCTGGCCTCACATTCTGCTGGACTCCACATTTTCTGAAAGGCCGGCAACATATTTTGCATTTTAGATGCAATTGTTGGTTTTCAAATATGTCTTATACATTATTTTTATTGGACTTCATGCCTACAAAGATATTTACTCTTGGTTACTTCCCCAGCCATGATAGAGAAAAGAAGCCCAAACAGTTGTGAGGCTTCTTCCTCTGCATAGGTGGTGTGTCAGAATGGGTGCTTTTTTTGGCAGACATTTGAGTAACGGTCTTCCACCAATATAAGATTCTAGTATGCAAGTATAATTTGAACATAGAATTACCTACATGAACTTAGACCTGAACATTGCCAGAGAATAGAGACTTCAAAGCTAGTTCTTCAAGCGCATGTAATATAGATTCATTTAGAAAAAGGATGCGTGAAGACAATTATAATGTTGATGACAGACTTTGATCACCATATTGAGGAACTAACATTGTGCCCGAGCCCTACTGGCTTGAGAGTTTTGATAGGGTTTGTGTTTGACTAATATAGTCAATGAAGGTGAGTATTGAATAGGTTCTGATTGGACCACAAAACCATGATGAGTCTCAATGATTCCTCAACAAGGCATCAACCAAAACAATGCAGGAATTACACAAGCCTTTCTGGATGCTCTCTAAAGAAACATGAAACTTCTCATTCTGTTCAACAACGTTTCTATTGAAGGTCAAGTTGGCTCATGTAAAGCAAGGGAATTTTTGCATCTTCAACAACTTCACATTGTCAAAGACAGCCGTATTCGCTTGTCCAATGTAAGAAGAGAAAGAACACTTACAATGCAATATATTCATAAAAACATACTAAGAAATGATAGTTATCAAGACAGAATCTGAATTCAAATTTGGATACCATACAATATAGAAAACATTTGGCCCACAAAACTACAGTTCATAAAATTCAGGAGTATACATATTATTAAAGTCAAAAACATGCACTTCAAATTTATTGAAAAAAAATAGGTATGTGGATAGTCCAGACTAATTTTATAAAATTTTTTAATGATTGGATAACATAAACCCCTAAAAAAATGCTCAAAGGTCTGTTGAGCCTTCTGATGCAATCCCTTCAAGAAATGCATTTCCTTATCATACACCATAAATTGTACGAAACCCAGCAAAAACTAGAGTAGCAGGTCTTCTCTAAAGAACATTAGATTTATTATTGAGAGTATTACAAGTTTGATTTAAAAAAGTTGATAGCCATCACACTATTTTCTTGTGCTTGGTGGGCGTATGTATTTGTTTGTGTGTGTTGTGATTCTACTTTTGATAATGCAAGTCATGTAACTTGTTCTAGGTGTTCTGGAAGTAAGAAGGATATGCACAGACATTAGGTACACCCTTTCAAGTTGAAAAATAAAAATTAAAAAAGCACATAGAAAATAGAGAATATATGACTAAATACCTAGTGGAAGCAACTTATTTAGTATGTTGGCTCGGTTGGCATGCTTCATTTGAGTGTAACTTTGTTTATGAAGGTCTAAGCAGGCCTTTAAGGTGCAGGAAACAATGTCCCAACTACAAATGCAGTCTCCTCGAGACTTCACACATGAACAAAATAGACAAACCTCTCTAGGCATCAGCAGCAGCATAGTAACCTGAAATCTCCCATGGCTAGCTCCTAAACGAGGGAGTAGTGACAGGCATTGGCGAGACAGGGAGAAGAAATGGGCAAATAACATATTCATTGGTGGCTTGAAAGTTAAAATGCATTTTCTTAAGAATTCTTTAGGGTTTCTTGGGAAGATGATTTTTTTGGGTTAAAATTTGATTTGGTTTGGTTCAGTTTTGGACAAACAACAGATTGACTATACGAATCCCAACTGTACCGAATTACGCTGAATGTCAGAATCCTGTGCTTTCTGCCGCCTTGCTACCAATTCACTCAAAGCATTTTCTTTTACAGACCTTGTCGATTTCAGAGAAGAGCGCATCCGTGAAGATGGAGGCCCTGTTTCTTTCCGTTGTTGATTTATAATCTCGTTTTGGCGAGCCCTTTTACGCATTAAATAATTATCCCTTTCTTCTGCTCGTTCTGCCAAAATCAACTCCCGGTCTAGTTCAGGCATTTTCCCAAGCTGCTCCCTATCTTCATCATCTTTGAATAAATCACTTCCTATGGATAATTCACTATCGGAATCATCATGACGACCCCTGTCATCATCTTCCTTATCACCAGAATCACATTCTTTTTCAGGGGCATTCTTGACCCAGAAGCCTTCCTATTTGCTGTCCCAGCATCATCTGAATCATCGTCATCAATGTATTTCGAGTCACTGCCATCATCTGAATCAGAATTTTCCAGTCTCCCTTTCGCAGGATTTCAGTTTTGCTTTCCATCATTGGTAGATGTTCGACCAGTTGCTTCTAGCAGCAAATTCTCCAGTTCAGCCACAACTTTTTTTTCCCCTCTAAACACCCATGCCGATTGAATAGTCCTTCATTCCCTGGCTAGAGCAGAGACTGCAAATACCACTCCTCAATAGATCTTCAAAACCTAAAACCTACTGTCCATCAAACAGATTAAAATTGTGAGAAGCAAATGACACCATGGAGCTTAATAAATGTACATCACCGAAATTACGTTATGTAATACATGGTCCTTACATTGAAACGAACATTACTATCTCAATTAGTTCAAAAGAACCCTTAGACCTGTAAAGAAAGCACATTGAACATAGAGATGGCAAATTTCAAAAATATTTCTGAGCCAAATTCTTCATATAACTGAAACATTTGAGAAGTACACATATCACAAACCAAGTATGCGCATAAGCGTGAGAATATAACAAACCCTAACTATACAATTAATACTGACCAAAAGTCATAGAATAATAAATAGCACATGAAATTCAAACCAAGTAAAATCAAAGTCCTACCAGAAATATGAATATTGCCCTTAAGAAAATTTTATATTCACAATGAAAAAAAGGGCGTCACAGAACATGCAACGAAACTCTAAACGACCAACTAAAATTTATACTAATGTAAGTACAAAAATTGACGAAACTGTGCAGATGTAAGCTACTGAAAGAATGAAAAGACACCATATTTCTAACAGAGATGAGAAACAGATATAGAACAATTAATGATTGAAAAAACTGAACTTTCTACAAGGAAAGAGTTAACGAACATTGTCACAAAAATCGAGTTTGAGTAAATAAATGGAATTTTATCTTATTGTCTGAAACGATAACTACCTGAATCCAAAACATCACCGAATACACATACATTGTTTTCAAAAAAAGAAAAAAACAGATCTCTCAACAAAAGCTGGAACTCTCTGGATTCCAACGAAAATAAGTGGAAAGTGGTGAAGAACGTCTAAACGAGCGGCACGAAAATACACATATAATCAGATATTAACATATACCTAGCCGACCTCAGACGAAACCAGGCCAAAGACCGGACACCTGAACTTGTAAACAAACCGATTCTGTCTCATGAATCCCTAGCTCGAATACCTCCAGAGGAAACATCCCCGAACAATAACTCTGAAGAAAGAGAGGCCATTGGGTTGGAAGACAAAAGCATAGTGTGAGGATCAACGATCAAACTTCGTTCAATCGTCTAACACCACAAATCCACGGTCAACAATAGGACACAGAATTGGCTAGGGCAATTCATTTCAAAGGGAAACGCCTTACGACGTAATTAGCTAAAGGTACAATAGCTAAACAGGGGAGATTGTGGAATCCATAAGAAATTCATAATATGCAAGAAATTGAAGGGCTATCTTTGTAAAAAAATAAAAAACAACCATGCAGAAACAAATTGAACCATTTCACATCCTGCTCACAAACTCAAACTAAACAATTTTTAGACCCGTGCCTTCTGTTAGTGGATATCACAATGAGACTTTTCAGAACATTAGATACCTCAGTGTCAGACAAGGGATGAACAAAGAGGAATCCCAGATAAAATGGAGACTTCTGACTTATTTTAAGTTTGATACATTATAGGTGCTAAATGCTTTTTCTAACCCTAGCGTCGCTTCTGATCCTAAAAGAATTCCACAATGTTCTGATTTTTATTGAGAACTGAGAAAGTGTTAAAACATGGGTACGAACTCATAACGTTAAAGAGGATTATACTCTAAATATAAGATTTATCCCACGTGTCTACCTAGTCCTGTCAGCAAATCTAAAATAGAATTAATTTTCACTACCTATTTCTAATGTTAGACTCCCTCTGCCCAAGTCGAGGTGTGTCCACAATCAGTGCAATTTCCTTAAAACCAGTCCTCTCCGCTCTTCTAACAAGTTGTGCAATAACATTCCTAATCTTGTAAACCTGCCAGCAATGACATCTAAATTTTAACACCACTCATACATCCACATTTAGTAAACCCAACGCAATATAACTAATCTTACCATTGGTTTAGGAGCCTATAATACAATTGGATGGATATGAACTCAATTACATCTCAGAAAACATGGGAAGAAAATCATATGGGTGGAAATGATAAACTTACATAAAGTTGAAAAAAGCAAATGCCTGGTCCAGTTGAAGCAACCTCTTCAACACTTGATGTAACCCATGAAGAAAGCATCTACAACAAATATGTCCAATCCTCAACTTTTTATCAACACAACAAACTATTTCAAAATCCAAAATCATTATAATTTCTTAAATCCTTAATAGCTAGAAGGAAATTAAAACATTCAGAAGATCGATCCCACAAAGAGAAGACCGATGCCCAAACCATTATAGTTCCAGCAGCTCTTGTAGTAGCATACTCTCCTGTAAAAGATGATGGATTCACTTTCAGAAAATATATGCATCAAAATAGGATGTTAATTGCAATACAATAATCTAATGCATACCTTCGGGATGAGCCATCTTTTGCATGGCATTTGGAGCAATCATAATAGGCATTGATATATTGAATCCCAAGACAGTGGTACTCAGATCCACCTTTGTTACATCAACCAATATACGAGGACGGAACCTGATACATACAACATCAACCAAAATCTTTGTAATAATGTCAATTCCCCTGATGCTTGTAATGAAAGAGGTGCCATAATGTTCAAAAGTTTGGCCCAAGACAGGGTGACTAAAATTGAAAATCATAGCTATTCAATGTTTATCTAATCTGATTGCAGTCATAAAGATGGTGAAAAAATAGATACGGGAGCTGAAGGTACATCTTTTTCAAACCCTGATTGATTTAAATACTCTTGAATATAAACTTGATTAGAAATAAAGAGACAGACTAATGGCTTTGTCTTTTGAACTTCAAGAAAGCAAAGCTTTATTGATTTAAATACTCTTGAATATAAACTTGAACTTGTAGTAAGTGGTTGAATCCATGTTAGCCCAAATTTCATTATGTTGGAATCTGTGAGAACTTATAGGAAGCAGTTCAATCCATGATATCCCCAAATTGCATTGCCATGGAATCTGTGTGTCAGAAATATGATTTAAATGTTTGTAAGCGTAAGAGAACAATTAATTAAATGCACTAAACTTCTGAACAAATTAATTTATTGTTAAAACTCTTTCACTATTAGAATCCACTTTACAGTGCATGAAGTTGGTGTAGCAGTGTCACCTTCAACTCCTGTACCTTAGATTCTATCAGCAGGGCCTCTCTTTTTCTTTTACCCCTCTTCGCCTTCAATGACGATTGGGTGCTCTCTCTGTTCAAGACCTTTCAGGCCAGCTCTTCGAAGCTTTTTAGCTTACAATAAAAAGGTTCAAAGTGATTGTTCTAGTTTATAGATCCACCTTACAATAGTAAGCCCTTGCATCCATACACACAACCGTGCGAACGAAGGAGGAAAACACTTATTTAATATGAGCTGGTTCTTCGTCCTCAGTAGATTCTTTGTAAATTGCAATGTTGGTATAGGACCTGGAGCACAAAATATAGACAATGAATTCAGTTGATGTGAGGGCTGCTAATAATAGGTAGAAGCGATCCCTGTGCCCCTTGATCAGATTTCCTGGTATCCAACCTGGTCTATCTTCCTTCTTTGTTACATACATTACGACTGTCACCAACAAACTGCTCACATAATTGCCAAACGATATTAAGGTCATGCACAGGGCACTTCCAAAGCTTCGGAGTGCATCAGGGGCCTGACTATTGAAAAATTCTAGCTAACCCACATACATGAACACCTCTGAAGCACCGATCAGAGCGTACTGAGGAATCTGCTAGAAAATGCTGAGGGAGAGTGGACTGTCGGGTATGATTTTGTTGTCTACTTCTTTCAGCCGATAAATCTCAACTACAGTAGCAACAACCATGGTGAGCATACCCACGATCAACCCCACTCCCATCCTCTGTAGCTCGGTGAAACTCTTTGGATTGCGTGTGACCTTATAACCAAAAGGAACTAACACCCGCCTGTATAAAGCTATCCACACTACAACACTGAAACTATCAAACATGGACATTGCAGCAGCTGGAACATTGAAACTACCCAAGGAGGTGTTCATTGTAGCACCCTGCTCCACAAACAAAGATGCCATTTGGGTGAACACCACTAAGTAAATGATTGTGCACAACCAGATAGGAAGCAACCTCAAGATGCATTTTACTTCTTCCACTTGAGTCACTGTGCAAAGTCTCCATGGACTTCTTTCCTTCCACTTCCATTGTGTCATTATCTGTTTCTATTGCTGCCTTGTCAAGGAACCTTAAAACCAATTCAAGTTCAATATAATCCATCAATATGGAAATAAGAGAAAAACCAGCGTAGGGTACAGTAATTATCATAGAGACATAGAGATGGTGAACTGAATATTGAGAGGAATGGAAAGGGTGCTTATATGGCTAGCATATTCATATTGGGGTTACGCATACACATACCTTAATCCTTCACTGTGCAGTATCTTTCGGCATCTGCTGATTGCACTTTCTGTACTGGGTAGCTCGTAAAGGTCCTTATGAGCATTTGATGGGAGTTTCAACCTCCATTTCAGAATCGCTGCCACAAATACTTGGGTGAAACGAGTACAAATATTGATATAACAACACAAGGCTATGCATGCAGGGAAGAAAGACATGAAGAGTCTCTGCGAAGAGTCTCATCGCCAGCAGGAAGTCTCTGCGAAGAGTCTCATCGCCAGCAGAAGAGTCTCATTGCCAGCAGGCCAAACCTGGCCTTTCATGGCCCATTACCATGGAAAAAAACCATTTTTCTATGAAAAAAACAGATTAAACAAACGACAGAAAACACTCCAATCATCTAACACATATAATCAATGGCTCAGGATCGCACACGTCACATTTTAGGGATGTCTTTCTCAGAGGGAATGCCTTACGGCATAATTAAAAAAACTATTCATTAAAAGATATTTTAATAATAATAATAATAAAAATAAAATACAATTTATTATAAAGATTATAATAAAACTTTAAACATGGTTAATAATTGTTATAAATAAAATTAAAAAATAAAAATAAAAATAAAAATAAAAAATTTAAGCCGACTTCATCTCCTTAAAATCAAATTATCTTACTACTATTTATCCTCTCACTAAGCTCTTCTTCTATCATCATTCAGTAATTGTCCTGATGATGGATCCCTATTGGGATTTGAAACATTGACAAGTATGATTATTACTGTGGATACTCCGAGATTCAACTTAAAAGATCTAGATGTTGTTTAAGTGAATTATGGTAATTATTTGTTTCGGAAGGGTTAGGGCTCGCAAAGATAGAACTAAACCCTAGGAGCCTCAGGAACCTATCACACAGGCCTTTGGATGTAGAAACCTGGTTTTGTCATCCCCCAATACTGCTTCGAGTGAGATTGCAGCATGCGCTACGCGGATTGTTGTCGAAAGGGCCAACAGTTAGGGTTTTGTTGGTTGGCATAATTAACTTTGAACCTAGGTTAGGATCCATCAAGCCAACAAATGGTTCTGTCGCTGGGAACGAGATCTGTTTGAGGAATGTGTGATGTTGAATAAGTGGTTCCCAACTAAGAAGGAAATCAAGAAGTGGATCGATCAGAAGCTACACATGTTTGTAGCTTAGGAGAATAGAAATCCACACTTATCGAAGGAAGAGTGGATGAATAGATACATGTTCATAGATGAACTCGAAATATTCTTCTTCTCTTTCCCCTATGAATTACACGAGTGACTGTCTAGATTGGCGGATAGTCAGGGTATGTGGAAGCTTGATGTCCCTACTGTGTGGACCCCTGAACTGGTAAAGCGCTTGGAGGTTTCAGAAAATAACATCGCGCGAGCTGTCGACCACTGGAGCGATTGTATTCTGGGAGGATTCAACACTAAGTTCGTGATCGATTTTTCCAATGGCTATAGTGAAGCAGACCACATGTTCTTCAAAGGACCAAGAGGTAAGTACTTGAAATCTATGAAGACCTGGATTAAGATGCTATTGTGTGAAAAATAGGTTATGCCTTTAAATTGATGTTTGGGACTACGCAAAGTGGGAGAGCATTAAGAAGGAACGAAGAATCAAGCTTCGAATAAAGTCCGATGTTAGGCTCTTCTGATAGCGACAACAAAGGTAATATTATGAGAACACCGCGAAGTGTGCTATAGCTCGTGAGTGAGGGTATCATAGGGATACCTCATCCAACCACTCCACCTCTGCCTCCACCTCTTCCTCACACACCTACACCTCCACCTCCACTTTCGCCTTCACCTCCACCTCCATCATTTAATATGGTGAACACAATGAATATGCCTATGTTTAAGGGTGTGGGAACTGAAGACACCGAACAATTTTGGTTCGTCAGAGACACTGTATGAACAACACAACAGATTACTGATGACAATATGAAGAAAGTGCAGCTAGTCACAGCCCTGCAGGATAGAGCGTTGAGTTGGTACATCAAGTTTTGCACAGATAAGCCCAACGCGACTATGCTAGAAAATCAACAAGCGCTGAATAGTGAGTTCAAGAATCCCAAATCTCAGGCCCAATCTGTAACAGAGCTCAAGGAGATTCAGCAGAGGGTAAATGAGTCCATGTGGGACTTTGATTAAAGATTAAAATGTATGATTCATCCGGCTAATATGACTATTGCATATACTCACCATAGATATTGGTACATTTATTTGCTCTTGCCGCATATGAGATTACTATTGTCACAACATAAATAGGAACACAAGCAGAAGCAGTGGAGATCTCCATGAGATTAGAAACTTCACCAGTGCAAGATATGGATATAGGGTTACAGTAGATTCAATCGCAGCTAGCGATCTTGAACATGGAATTGTAGAGCCTGAAGAAGGGAAAGGAAGTCCAGCTTGAGGTGTGCGTAGAAGTTTGGTTCCTGAAGTGTAAGAGTTAAGGTCATGATAAGGACCACTGCCTTGTTTATCAGAACTACCTCATTGGGGGAGGTCTTGTTCCTCTAAAATCAGAAAACATCATTGGATTGAGCGTGGGAGTACCCTTATGGTGCGCTATCTGTCAAATAGCTAGGAAGCATGCGACTGATAACTGTCATCTCCTACAAAAGTTTGTGCAGAAACCACAACAATTATTTTGTACTTTTTGTAAGTCAGTTGGGCATGATGAGCACAATTGCTAGAGCTATGAATTGATGATGATATGAACACCTAAGTATAGAATGCAGATGGAAAATCGGCCTCAGGAATAGGGCATGGGTGTAACACGTGAAGGATTCTAGGGCCGAGGAAGAGGAGGAGGAGGAGGGGCGAGAAGGGTCCGTGGACAACTAATTTGTTATAATTGTGGAGAAGCAGGACATTTTGCACGTGACTGTTAGAATCCAATGCATCCCTCCTTCCAGTATTGTTGAAAATTTGATCACGTTATAGAAGATTTCCCAGTACTAATAGCCAAGATGCAGGAGAAGAAGGCTCAACCAGCTATGCAGAATATTTAGATGATGAGGGCAGAGCCTCGCGAAGAAGAGCCTAGCATTAATATAGTAACGGGAAGTGGTATTTCCATAGGAGAAGCTAAGGGAAAGCAGGCGGAATCTGAAGGATGGGTACATAAGGCTATCAAGAAGGAAGTTTGGTTTGATCTAAATCAGGTTAAGGAAAAATTTATGGAAGCCAAAAAGATCTTCGCTAAGGCCTCTACCTCAGGAAGTCAGGAGAAGTCTGGCGGAAACAAAAAAGCACAAGACGTAGATCCTTTGCGATTAGCTACCTTTTTGAAGACTTGTATGAAGCTATTACGGGATAGAAAGGTAGTACGAAATGAACAAGTTGCAAAATGAGGCAAACTGCGCAGATCAAAGAGTACGAAAGGGAGCAAGTAATTCTTAGTCTATGATATGATGTGAATGTGATACGAAAAAAAACCTGGGAAATAATTGGGAGACCTGTGCTGCAGTATTCTCCTATCTATTTTCGCATGGAAAATCAATAGAAAATCATTCCTATGGGGCACCTGTATGGGGTTACAGTGGATATTTAAGGAGAAAGTTCCTTGGCTGACTTTGAAGTGATTGATATAGTGGATGATAGTAATCGTTACCCTGCACTATTAGGCATTGATTAGGCCTTTGACATGGATGCAGATATTAATCTTAAGAAGCGTAGAATGACATTTGAAAGGAAGGAGCTCCGAGTAATTGTTCCCTTGGATCCAACTGAAGGTGCGTGATATATATATATATATATATAACCAGTATGCGATTATGAAGAAGAGGACAATCTGGATCAAATATATAAGATCACTGCGCGTGATGAGGACTGGATCAATCCTACAACAGATAGACAAATTGCATGGGATAGAGATATCTCCTGCACCTCAGATTCCAATGAGGATCTTGAGGATTGGCAGAATAGATTACACGAAGTCTCCTCGCTGCAATGCAACTTGTTGACAAAATAGCTTTGCTACATTTCCACAGAGGTACAAAATCTACCTCATTATGATGGTTTAGATGATGTTAATTTATTTCTTGATAATTTAGAAAGGGAGGTGCCAAAAGAACATCGGTTCTAGGCATTAGATCTGGCACTGCGCGCTATGCCTTCTCATTGGTGGGGTATGCATAAGGATAGCTTCGCATATTGGAAAGAATACAAGCGAATGATGAAGCAAAGGTTCACGTATGCCAATACCCGTATGATAGAGAAATACACTGGGAAAGACAATTCGCGCGAGCATCTGGCGCGGTGGACTAAATCATTGGGAGAGAGTCCTCTTCTTGAATGGGGGCACATATTTTGTCACACTTTGGATACCATTCCGATGAATTGGTAACTGAAAGCAGAGCTACGCCATGGAACAACCAAGTGGGATATCCTCAAGGAAAGTGTTGGCTTGTTGGGGCCTGACCTAGGTTCAGAGTTAGTTAGCCAAACAAATCCTGCTACTACTGGCCCTTTCGGCAATAGTCCGTGGAGCGCGGATTGAGGTCTCACCCGAAGTAGTATGGGAGGGTGCTAGAACCAGGTTTCCACACCATGGAGATGTCTGATGAGTTCGACTGGTCCACGGTTTCTCCTTGCGTGTAGGTTGCTTCGCGCACCTTCCCGTTCCTCACGACCTGATACACTGCCTTCTCGCATCCCTATCCAGGGGTTGTGCCGCGTTTTGCACTATTACCCAAGACCTTGCTTATATTCAAATGTTAGTTAATTATATTTGTCTACTTGAGTGATTTGAGCTATCCTTAACAAAATAAAACATTCATACAGGTGCGCGCAATAAATAAACAATATATTTGCAAGTTATATCAATCATGCATTAACCCAAGAATAGATACACAGAATTATAACCAAACTTCTCTTTATTGATTCTTTCCACGGTTGCAGACTCGACTTGCCCTGCACACTCAACTGCAGGGGTTCGCGCACTCAGCTGCGGACTACTAGGCCTCTGCGGACTCAGCTGCAGAGCCTTCTCCTACTCTACGACCCAAAGACACCCTTCACATTGCGACTCAATCACTTAGACTTCTCATGCTATATTCTACTTTTTTTCCTCTCTTTTCTCTTACACTTAGAGCCTCGCTCTATTTATACAATCCCATGATCCACGGACCATGGGTAGGTCTATCCTGTGACTCTATCATACTTTCGCACCCCGTGCTCACAATTCGCAGAGCTTTACAACAAGATTCGGTCAAAACTTGGTCTTTGAGCCCCAAAACATGCGTTGGGGGATTCCATGCCTAACAAGCCCCCAACACAAACATCGTGACTCACCCTCAAGTCACTCTGTCGGCGCAACAATCTTTGCGCGGAGTCCCTCCAACTATTCTCGAACTACGCAGAGGTCAGTAGCGCACTGAGCTGTTGCTTCCTGGATCTGCTGCATACGTTGTTCCGAGACTTTTGTGTCGGGAGTGCTTCTCTCCATCAATGTGTGCATCCCCTACATGTGTGCGAGCTTGCCTTCGATTTCTACCATGATGGTGAAGGCCTCATCAATCCAAGGCTGAACATGCACCTTCAAGACTGCTTCCCTATGTCGTGCCACGTCCACCTGATCCTTTAGTGCTTTAGCCTGCTGCATTTGTGCAAGCCTCTGAGTGAGGACCACTATTTGCGTAGTTCCTCAGACACTATCATACTGCTGTTGGAGTTCTCTCACCTATGTCTCTAAGTGCTGGATGTTGGGGTTCTCCTGTAGAGTTGAGAGGACCTCAAGTGATTCTTCCAACATACTGATGTAGTCTCGCACTGCACCTCCCATTTCCTTCATCCCCACTGTGATAGCGATAGTACGCTGTTCTCTAACTTCTGGGGGAGTGGAAGGCTACGCCTTTAACCACAGCTTGACGATCTGAAGATTTAGCTCCAACTAAACCTTTGTCATTTCCTCCCTGGCCTCGTGGACCCCTGCTGCTAAACTGTGGATCCGCGCCTCCACTAGTATGTCTACTGGGATGGCCAGCTCCAGGATGCTTTGGAAAGCGTCATTTATCACCTGTACCAACTGTTGATTTTGCGACACCAATTTTTCGCACTGAAGGCTTAGTTGTTCCATATTTATTTTCTGCTCACTGAGGACTTGGAGTGTGTGACTCTCCCTAACACGCAACTCTACAGTTATCCTATCCTGCAACACATATAAGGTCTCGTGCGGGAGTGCAGCTAGATTAATACCGAGACCTTTCAGTGTGCTAAACGAAGGCCTATCGGCCTCATTTGATGTCACTAGTTCCCCTTTCAGCAACACTATGGTGTTTGTCATCTGCACACGCAACATCTGCTCTGTTGCCTTGGATCTGATTGCGAGGTTGGCCGAAAGGGTACCAACCTGAGGGGGCTGCGCCTGTAATTCCTACAACTATGCTCTGAGGGACCCCAACACAATTTGGTTCTCCTGTATGAAATCTTGGAGAGCCTAAGAGGTGACATCGTGCACTGTTTTGCCAATGTCATGTAGATCACCCTTGGTTAGGGTGATCGGGTCAATGGAAAACTTTGATGCCTTAAACTTCTTACGTGACCCTACCCACTTTTTTGGGTGTTGGTGCTTTAGCTGGGTCGACGCAGTTCGTCGGTCCGCGCCTCCTTCTTCTGTCTCTGCTCCTCTGATTCCTGCCCCTGTGTTGTGTGGCCCTTGCCCGCTTTCGCGGCTGTCGCTTGTGCTGTTGCGACCTTTTCCTGATCAACAGCTTTCTGTACCGCGTCCTGCACCACCCGTACTTCTGCTGCCACTGCTTCCTTCCTTCACATTTCGGCCAACTGTGTGATGCGAGCTTGGCCTCGTCTTTCTTCTTATCACCATTGACTTCTCGATCTCTCTAATGTCTAGGGCACGCCACTCCGGTGGCCATGCCTCCAATACATTGAAAATAATGTCATTGGTGGCTACGAAGGGTAGCTTTTTCCACTGTTTAGTTAGGTCCTTGCGCGCCCAGATATAAATGTTATGCATGTCCGCTTTAAATTCTGCAAAACTCTGCAGACTGTTGTAAACAGTGGGTGACAACTGCAGCTTATGGTTGATCCCCATTTTGAGGTTCATCTCCATGAACGCCCAGAATATTTTGCTATCGCATATCCTCTTAGCATCCTTTGTGGCCCAAAGCGAAACGTACTTCGAGGCCTCCAATAAATCCCTGTCAATTATGGGGAATTGACTGTCCTCTGGTAATTCCCCAGCCACGAGTACTATGGACAGCAACAACCATACATAGTGCAATGTTTTGCCTTGTTCCTGAGCTTCGTGGAAATTTTAAAAAAATTCCTTGCAGAGGAATTCAGACCAGTTAAATTAGACCCCCTCCGTGCACTGCTCAGCCAGTCTTACCACTGGCATGGGTACATCGTTTGTGTGACACTTGTGCATGACCTTTCCTGCCAAGATTTGGGTTGCCACGCGCACTGCTTTCTCCTTGATATTGGAGATGGCGTAGCCCCTTTTCTTCTTTTCTAGCTTGTACTTTTTCTTCATGGCCTCCGCGATGGTCATGTCACTGCCCTTCCCTTTCGATATGTCCGCGGGGTTCTCTCCTTTGCATGGAAGCCGAGAGACACAGTGAATCAGGTCGGCTGTGATGGGGATGGGCTCCTCCAACCACAAACACCCATCATGCACCAGGCAGAGCAACTTCCTGATGACGAAAATGGTTATTAGTGTGCGGTGGAAGTGCGACACTCAAAGAAAATTCAGTAGTCCAGCCTTCTCCACTCCGCACAACCACTTCTGCGGCTCTAGCTCTGTAACCCCCACCGTGGTGTTCTGCTTGGGCTTCATGAGGTTCCTTGTCTCCAGGTGAGGGAACTTCTCGTGGTCAGCAAGGTCCCAATCTTCAAATTTTAGGCTCGGAACGTGTCCCAAGTGCGTGTCTTCAAACATAATATTATTTGGGAGGAGCAGGGTCTGGAGCGAGCTCTTGGTCTCATCCAGGTCCTTGGGCACTTTCGCCTTCCCTTTTCGTGGGGGGACATAGGCAGGCAATTTTGTCGCATGGTGCATAGGCTGAGTGTCCTCCTCCATGCCTTCATCCTCTTCCTCCATGATGATAAGATCCTCCAGATCTTCTTCTTCTTCATCCGTCTCTATGGTGACGTCTTTCCCCTTCTCCTCCATTGACAATTTGGTGTGTAGCGGGTTCCACGAGGACACACGTACGAGGACCAATGCTTGTTTTTCCTTCTTGGGTCTTGGCGTGCACGGTGATTTTTGGATTTCTGCCACAATCCCGGCGCCTTCTGGAACATCCCCCATAGCCAGGGCTTGCGCGACCTCCTCGGCGGTCATTTCTGTTATGTCGATAACATCCTGAGCAGTTGCCATCATACTTGTTTGGAAATCTAGCACTTGCGTGTTGAAAAGTGTGCAACAAGAAATGCTTGTTGAGAGTGCAACAAGATGATGGAGCTTAGTGAAAAGAGTCGCCTTCACTAAGTGGGCCCGCAGGCTATTTTTGGCGCAAGTCTATTTTTAGACTATGTCTATTTTTAGACATATGGATCATGTCTATGGATGATTGATCAAGTTGGGAAAAATAGATGGACTTCTATTTTTGATGAAAGTGTGAGTGATCACAGTGTGAGTGATTACAGTGTGAGTGATCACAGTGTGAGTGATCAAAGTCAAAAATAGAAAAGTCAAATATTATTATCTCACAATAATATTTGGACTATAAACTTAATCTTATTCTCTTGGAGCACTTCAGTTTGAGCTACGGAAGTGGCACATGGAGCTGTCAGAAGGAAATTCGTTTTTCTTATGAGTCAGTTGAGTTGTTGCATGCATGACTTCAGTTAGAACTCAAGTGAGTTGAGTTTAGTGGACTGGAGGTACAGTTGATGGAGTTGTGTTCAGTTTAGCTTTGTTAAACTGGTTGTATTTAGTCTAACTGATCAATAGACTAAAGATGAGTTGGGTGAATTAGTTATTAATTAATTCACAAGTTATTAACTCATAATGCAACTATAGAATACATCAGTTAACTCAGTTGCATGTCAGTGCATGTTCAGTTCAGCAGGGACAGGTGTTAGAGGATCAGATTGCTATCAGTTGTGACTATAGCTGTGCATGATGATTTGCACAATCAAAGGATTGAGTATGCCAATGAGTTTTCTCACGTATCTTCATGATATTATTGCTTTTGCTCACGTCCACAAAGCGTGAGTGACTATTTTGCAGGTGAAAATCGAGTTTGGGAAGCTATTCTCATCAGTTCTCGAGCAGGTTTGAGCAGTGGAGGCAGGCAAGTAGCGGGAGAGATTTGGAGATCAAATCTGAGCTGTATTGTGTGTAACAGGTGGAGATACTTGTGAGAAGTATTATGCTTTGTATTGTTACATGATTCAATCAATATAATATACAGATAGTGTGGGGTTTTTAGCGAGATGCTTTCCCCGGGATACATACTGTGTTTATGAGTTTGATTGATGCTTCTATGTGTGCCTGTGGATGTTTCTGCTTCTGTAATTTGATGATCAACGTAGAGGAGATTATGTATTATACATGTTCCGCTTAAATTGTATGATCAGGATAATCTCTGTTGAATATGTGTCATATTATTCAAAATATCTACATTGCGAACTTAGGGGCTCAATTAACACTCAGCTCACTACACTTAGGGCTTTGCTCAATCTCTCAATTCGCAAATGACCAAGTTTTGTTTGCTGGGTATCCCTTTTTATTTTATAGCACTTTTTGAATTCGAATTTGACTGTTCCCCCCAATTCCGGTTCATTAATGCTTTCTTGGCGGCATATTTTCCCAAATCTTACCCATAAATCACGTCTTAAATTTCTATCACCCACTCCATTTGGCCTCAAGTCTAGCATCCTGTTAGTGTCAGTCTTTGCAGCCTTCCTCCAGTGATCAAACATGCTCTTACAAAGTGATTTTAAGGTGTCAAGGTCAAATTTTGTCATTTCAGTGAGTCTTCAAGCAAAATTTGATCACTAGGCATTAGGTCTAGGGTTTGATTTTACCCTTGGAAAAGTTGTCCAAATGTTGGTCTATGTCACTATTCAGCTGAGTCTACCATCATTCTGAGGGTTTCCATCATCATGTCAGGTTCCATTGGGTCATTTTACACCTCGTTCATGCTTCAGTTGCACCTAGGTATGGTCATTTCCCTCTCCTAGGGTTTTGAAGGCAATTTCTCTTGGATGGTCAAATCATCGGCAAAACTTGTATCCTGATGTTCATACACCTTCCCCTATCCTTAAAATACCTTATCAAACACTTCCCATCACTGAGATTACCCAAATTCCTCATTTTCGCACAAACCCTAGTTTCTTGCTACAACTTGGCAGTTTTCTAGGTTGGGTCTATGTTTTGCCTTTTTTGACCCCTTCCCCTCACTCAATTTCAGAGATTCCACTTTCCGCTAGTTCCTAACATCCCTCCCTACTTCCAAAAATTTCCTAAAGAATTTAGAAGCTCCCTATCCCCTTCATTTCGCTTCATTTCGACAAATCCCTTGTTCCACACATCGGGGTAGGTTTCACTCAAATGATGTTTATGAGAAATTAAAGATGAATTTAGGCAAAATGAGAGAGGTTTTTGTCCAAAATAGGCCAAGGAAGAAAAACCTCCTTCTCTTTTTACACAGGTGTCATGGTTTTATAGAAATGTCAAAAATACAATTGCCTAGGGAGAATTGATGCACCTCTAACGTGACCTTGGGAAAATCAAGTTTTCTCCTAGCTAAGTTGGTCAAATGACTTGCTTGATGAGTCAAATAATAACTAGACACAAATATGTTTCCAATGAGCTATCATGAGCTCAATTTGGAGTTGAGGAAGGCATTCAAAAGTTGGCTGTAACAACACTCTACCTTGAGGCAGCTTCACTGGGCACATTTTGACTAGTCTTGGGAGATTTGACTTTTGACAGGGCAAATGAACTCCAAATTGAAAAATGCCGATTGGGTTGGAAAGTAGACTCAAGGAAATTTTCAACGCACTATCCTGAACCCAATTGGGACACTAGTAAGGCCTCCAAAAGTCACCTGGAAACGAGCGCGGCACACTAGGAGGAAATTTCTAGTGTAAATTTACACTGGCGTGGCACACATAGAGAGCGTGGTGCATAGGGAAAAAAAGGCCTGAAATTGTGCCATTTTGCCTCAAATTTCTTGCGAAGCCCATCAAATTGCAAGGTAGGCTCTATAACATCACTTGTTTATCAAATTTTATGAGTGATATGGTGGTTATATGCCTATGATTGAATGCAACAAATTTCATAAAGACAACCACATGAAGACACCTATTCAGCAGGAGATAGAGGCTGATTGAGAGATTTGGCTCGAGAGGATCCACATCCACTTAGAGAAGCTGTTGGCGAAAGTAAACAAGAACAGGGATCACCATCACATAATGAGGCTTCTTTGCATGATGAGGAGCTCATTGAGCATGATTTTGACCTAGTTGACTTGGAGGCACAAGATGAGCATAAATCCATACAACAAGTCATCAAAGAAAAGTATTCTTAGATCATGTAGGTCAAGGACAATTTGATAAGGGCCAAATTTATCATTTCATTCCTTGATCAAGAAAATAGTCAGCTTAAAGCACAACATCGACCTATGGAGAAAGAACAACTCAAAGTCAAGAAACAAGAGATGAAGGGAAAGGAATTGGTGGACCATGATAACATTGAGCACCATGAAGAACATGTGGCAAGAAAAAGGCCAAGAACAAGTTTTTCACCATGAGAATCTCCGATGTGTATTTTCCCTCACCTTGATGGAAGACAAAATCACCATTGCAGGGAATGATTTCATGTTTTCAGTAGATTCCATCTCTCAAGCTACAGGCATACCAAAACATGGTGAAAATTGGTTCAAGGACATGAACCTAGACCTAGAAGAGTACAAACCCTAACTGAAATCATAATATAAAGAAACTCACTCACATGTTTTCCCATTTAGATATTTTTTGGAGATATATGCACCATTAATGAAGGCTGTCATGAAATTCTTCACATGTGAGGGAGAATTTTCCAGGTTGCATCAATATCACATAAGGCTGCTCATGCACTTTACAGCAACCAAGTCGCTCAATTTGAGTAGTTACTTGTATAGGAGCTTAACCAAGATGTCTAAAAAGGTGAAATTGAAAGGAAAAGTGAATTATCCCAATCTCTTTAATCATAGCTTGATAAAGGTTATGGTTCTCCATCAGTTGAAAAAAAATAACATGACATGGGACACTTTCATTGAGGCAGCTTTGAACATGCATATAACTACTTCACCAAGCCAACACCAAACTATGTCACCACAGTCAATGGAGGTTGGGTCATCAAGAAAGAATGATGAGGTTCCAAGGCACCTAGGACTGAGGTGACCAATACATATCAAAGAGGCAGAAGGATTGTGTTTTCTCCTAAAACAGAGGTAAGGAGCCAGCGCATGGTGAGGGGCCTTCAAGAGAGCCATCAGGTGAAATGAGAGACCGAGTTCGTTCTCCTTCACGATGATGAGACCGATACAGAGCCAACAAATGCAGAGCTTAGAGAGGTCATCTAGGAACAGAAATTAGAGATTGAGGCCTTGTCCCTTGACTTGGAGAGGGCCAAGTGGAACATGAAGTACCTCGAGTAGAGAAACAAGCAGCTTGAGGACCGGCAGGCGATCATGGAGCTGCAAAAAATTCGAGAGCATCGCCAAGCTGCTCAAAGAAGAAGGGTTGAGCTCACATCTTTGGAGCAAGAAATCAATGAGGATAGGGAGGCCAACCTTGAGAGGGTCAGCATGCATTTGGAGAGGTTGCTAGACAAGGCCGACAAAGACCTTGCTTTGTTGAGACACATGGAATTTCATTACAGGGCATGAAACATGAGCGCCAAGGCCCGAATAAAGAGTTTAAAAGAAAAATTGAGGAAAGCAACAAGGAGGGAAAAAGAGGCAAAAGAGCAATATAGGCTTAGAATCTTGGCTGAGGCTTCCTTGGCTCAGCATGGCACCCCATAGAGAACCTCCAGCCCAAATTTCAAGAAATTTGGGGAATTTTTAGTCACATGGAAATTTTTTGGGCAAAAACAAGGATTTTCTCCCTGTGCGCCGTGCCACTGGCGCGACGCTAAAATTCTAGAGCTCCAAATGAGGAATGGCTTGTAGTTTTGGATTCAACATGGAAAATTACGACTACTGGTGTCCGAGCAAGAAATTTGGGCAAGATCTGGGTCTCCTAAAGGTTAAAAAACACCCAAAAATGGCCTCTCTGCCACTTTTTTGACACACAGAAAGCAGTCTTGGGAGAATGGAGATTTTGAGGGGAAAATGAGCACAAAATTCAAAAATTCCAGTTGGGTTAGAAAGTAGACAGAACATGATTTCCGATAAGCCCACTTGGGCACATTTTGGACACCTGCAAGTGCCCCAAAATAGGCCCCAAAGCAGCGCGATGCACAGAGAAAATGGCACGGCGCACAGAGGAAAAATTGCCAATTTGCTCCCGTTTCGCGAAATTTCGGTTTGTGACTTCTCCAAGTGGGCCCGGTCATCTACAATTCGGTTTTTTGGCATCAAAGGTGGAATTTAAAGTGTTTTTTCTCCAGATTGGCTTCTATCCAAGTGGCGAAGGAAGGTAAAAGGTCACCCTAGCCAAATGTCATGTTTGTAAGTGCTGCACCTGTAGCTGATGGTTGGCTCTCCATCTCCATTTCGCAATGGTTCGAGTAACTTCCCAACCCTTGGGCATTCTATCTCTTCCTCACACATTCTATATATTGTATGCAAGTTATTTGCAAAGGGTTGGTTGGCTTGTAACACCTGGGAGACTGTGGGAAAGAAACTTTATTTTTGCATTGTATATTTTGACAGAGAATTAATGAAAGGCAACGGCTCTGTTTCATGAGATTCTTATGGTTGTGAGTGTAGCAAATGTGTCTCTTATGTTTTCATATGTATTCTGTTATGTTTCATAATTCGATTCATGTTCATTTCTAGTGAAATTTTCTGAGTGAGATTAGGTAGAATTCAATTTTATTGCTCTGCCTGTGGGAAAATTTCGTGTTCAGTGTTTTTCTTCTGTTGAAAAGGATTCATGTCACTATGCCCTTTTCACTTTCTTCAGCAATCTCTTCATGCCACGGTACCTCAAACTAAATTGTTACATTTTCTGCCTACCTTGCCTCATGGAATAATCTGTGCCTTTGTATTAAATTCTCTATTCTTTGTTGAGCGTCGGTCCCATAACATCCCAGAAGCTCGGTCATTCATAAAAATTATTTCCAGAATCCCTATTCACGTACTAGCTTAAGGTAAATATTTCATTGTAAGTGATCTCAAACCTTTTTCGACTATCCATTCACTGAGCGTGGCACGGAGAGAGCCCTCTCCTGCTCTGGTAGGGATAGCTACCAGACTGAGCGTGGTTTGTGGTTACCCTAATTTTTTCCTTCCTTCAGCCTGAGGCAGATTTAGGTGCTAACACATCCCATCGTGAATAGTGACCTCAATGGTCACTTTCCAACCAACCCGTGCGACAGCGCAACCCCCCGTGCGTGGTCGCGGACCTTGTGACTTTTTGTTTTTGCGCGCAGCTCCAACCTCGCACAACTTCCAGACAGAGTAGTTTATAGTCTCGCGCTTCCTTTCAACTGCTTGGAGCGCTAAGACTGTGTTTCCTTTGGCTAGTCAGGTCGCTGCACCACCCATGTAAAGTTCCATCCGGTCCTCTGTCATGGTTCCTGGAGAGTCGCTACCTTTTATTGTTACGGTCGGCATCACGCACTTCACAATTTGCAATGCGCTACCCTGGTCACTATGCTTAGCAATATGCGGTCCAAGCCAAGGCATTAGATTGATCAATTCATGGTGATAGTGCTAAAAGTTGTCAGCATGATCCTATGCACCCTGCCTTACCATCTTAGTTTTTTCGGCGAGAAAATATTCCTTTATCTCGTCCTCCAGCTTCTTGACTTTCGTGTTCACCAGGGTGCTTTTCTTCCTTAACCATACCCTTTCTTATTCAAGTTCTTGGAGTCTAAGGTTTCCCTGTTAGATTTCTGCTTCCAAGGTTTCATGAACCGTCGTCCCTACCAGTGTTGGATTGGGGTTTTCAAGTACTAGAGGGCTTACAACATTCATCTCATATTACAGCCTTGGCGGTGCCTGCGCAGTCAGGATCCTACACGTGGTCCTATACGCCCATAGAACTACTGGTATGCGCAGGTCCTAGTCAGTCCATTTCGCATTGTAGACTCCGTTCAGTACTTTTCACACTTTGTCAAAGGCTTCCACATGGATAACCTTCTGCGCGCTTGATCTTACCATACCTCCTGGTCCCAAATGGAGGGGTTTTTCGTGCCATTGTCTTGCCCTCTCCTGCTTACCGATCATGTTTCCTACCGTGTGGATGGTGTGCCTTTGTGCAAGTTGCACACCATATGCATGTATCCATATGGGAAGGTGGGCACGTGGGCCGTTCTGTTCGTCATACTTGTCTCTTAACCTAGGCTAAGTTTTCCCAAATCATAGGCACATCATCCTTCTACATTCATGACAGTCCTCAAAATTCTGCTGGTGCATACCCCACCACCTTGTGGGCGTAGCGTGCAGTACCCATTTTAGAGCGTCAAAACGCTGTTTTTCCGGCACTTCTTCTTCTTCAAATTTGTTTAGGAACTCCTCTACCTCGCTTAGCCTGTCATACGTAGGCAGGCCTCTCGTTTCTGTTGCTACTGATCTGAATGGAAAATGGCATCAACCCATGGTACTCATCCACCCATATTATTCATCGACCCATGGAATTTACCCATGGTATTGTAAATGGCATCCGCCCGTGGTATTGTAAAATCCACCCATTGTATTCATTCACCCATGGAAAATGGCATCAACCCATGGTACTCATCCACCCATATTATTCATCGACCCATGGAATTTACCCATGGTATTGTAAATGGCATCCGCCCGTGGTATTGTAAAATCCACCCATTGTATTCATTCACCCATGGAATTTACCCATGGTATTGTAAATGGCATCTGCCCGTGGTATTGTAAAATCCACCCATGGTATTCATTCACCCGTGGTATTGTAACTGAAAAATACTATAAGTAACAAGTCACATTTTGTAAAAGGACAGATTGTCCGCCACAATGTAGCCTTTACAGTTATTATCGGTTTTAATAAAAAAGTTTCTTTGTGGTTTTGTTTATTGGGCATTCTCCTATTTTTCTTCTGGCAATGCAAGTTTTCAGATCTTGGGGGTTTCTCTACCCCAAGATCCATTTCAATCTTTTAGATCTTGGGGGCCTCCTCCCAAGATCCGGATCAGTGGTATCGGAGCAGGTTATGAGTCCATGGGAACGAGGGTTTGATGCATGTTTCAGTTTCAAATTTTGCAGCAATATTCAACAAACTTCAGGCATGTGCTACAACCTCCACATAGCACTTTCTTGGGTCAAACAGGAATAATTTTTCTTTTTTCATTTTTTTTTGCAGGATTTTTTTTTGGGCGGCGACTTTGCATATCAGATCTGAAACATTTGGTACAAAATTTACAAAATCAAATACAAGATCTGGATTCCTCTCGAAAAATCACCCAATTTCAAAAAAAAAATGGGTCAAATTGGAGTCCGGATGTGGGAGATATCGCTGATTTAAAATCAGCTATTTTATCAGAATTTTTGTGACGGCGGAACTGTTGCAGCACAAATCTGAGATCTCAGAGTGCCCAGATAAGGATTTCCATCACATGGGAAGATGCAAAATGGTCCTTCTACTTCCAAAAACAGGTTATAATAAATATTCTGAGTTATATTGGCCGAGTTATGTCCATTTTAATTCTGGAGCAGCATTCGGAGTGGGTTTCCATTGGAGACGTGCCCTCCCACCCCACTTTAGTAGGCACCTGCTTCACATTCATCAGTTTCAACATAGCAACAATCGGCTTGGGTTATTTGGAGATGTGCCCTCCCACCCCAGGCTATGTAGGCACTTGCTACTTCATCAACAACCAACATCATGGTTGTGGGTCATCCACAAACCCACACTTCATCGAAGTCCATTTGCTAGGCTGTACACTGTTAGTATCACAGTTGGTCACAACCATTACAGGGTATCTCTATCCTCAGATCTTCGTTCTTCATGGTTATGGGTCATCCACAAACCCAAAGTTCATCGAAGTCCATTTGCTAGGCCACACACTGTCAGAATCACAGTTGGTCACAAGCATTACAAGGTATCTCTATCCTTGGATCTTCATTTATCAGGGTTTTGGGTTAACCACGTAAAACCCTTATCTTCAGTGGATCTTCATATTAAACAAAGGCTTTGCAGGAGGGAACTTTACGCAATGGGGACCATTGCTTCTTAAGGAGGGAGGAATGATCTGAATGGAAAATGGCATCAACCCATGGTACTCATCCACCCATATTATTCATCGACCCATGGAATTTACCCATGGTATTGTAAATGGCATCCGCCCGTGGTATTGTAAAATCCACCCATTGTATTCATTCACCCATGGAATTTACCCATGGTATTGTAAATGGCATCTGCCCGTGGTATTGTAAAATCCACCCATGGTATTCATTCACCCGTGGTATTGTAACTGAAAAATACTATAAGTAACAAGTCACATTTTGTAAAAGGACAGATTGTCCGCCACAATGTAGCCTTTACAGTTATTATCGGTTTTAATAAAAAAGTTTCTTTGTGGTTTTGTTTATTGGGCATTCTCCTATTTTTCTTCTGGCAATGCAAGTTTTCAGATCTTGGGGGTTTCTCTACCCCAAGATCCATTTCAATCTTTTAGATCTTGGGGGCCTCCTCCCAAGATCCGGATCAGTGGTATCGGAGCAGGTTATGATTCCATGGGAACGAGGGTTTGATGCATGTTTCAGTTTCAAATTTTGCAGCAATATTCAACAAACTTCAGGCATGTGCTACAACCTCCACATAGCACTTTCTTGGGTCAAGCAGGAATAATTTTTCTTTTTTCATTTTTTTTTGCAGGATTTTTTTTTGGGCGGCGACTTTGCATATCAGATCTGAAACATTTGGTACAAAATTTACAAAATCAAATACAAGATCTGGATTCCTCTCGAAAAATCACCCAATTTCAAAAAAAAAATGGGTCAAATTGGAGTCCGGATGTGGGAGATATCGCTGATTTAAAATCAGCTATTTTATCAGAATTTTTGTGACGGCGGAACTGTTGCAGCACAAATCTGAGATCTCAGAGTGCCCAGATAAGGATTTCCATCACATGGGAAGATGCAAAATGGTCCTTCTACTTCCAAAAACAGGTTATAATAAATATTCTGAGTTATATTGGCCGAGTTATGTCCATTTTAATTCTGGAGCAGCATTCGGAGTGGGTTTCCATTGGAGACGTGCCCTCCCACCCCACTTTAGTAGGCACCTGCTTCACATTCATCAGTTTCAACATAGCAACAATCGGCTTGGGTTATTTGGAGATGTGCCCTCCCACCCCAGGCTATGTAGGCACTTGCTACTTCATCAACAACCAACATCATGGTTGTGGGTCATCCACAAACCCACACTTCATCGAAGTCCATTTGCTAGGCTGTACACTGTTAGTATCACAGTTGGTCACAACCATTACAGGGTATCTCTATCCTCAGATCTTCGTTCTTCATGGTTATGGGTCATCCACAAACCCAAAGTTCATCGAAGTCCATTTGCTAGGCCACACACTGTCAGAATCACAGTTGGTCACAAGCATTACAAGGTATCTCTATCCTTGGATCTTCATTTATCAGGGTTTTGGGTTAACCACGTAAAACCCTTATCTTCAGTGGATCTTCATATTAAACAAAGGCTTTGCAGGAGGGAACTTTACGCAATGGGGACCATTGCTTCTTAAGGAGGGAGGAATGATCTGAATGGAAAATGGCATCAACCCATGGTACTCATCCACCCATATTATTCATCGACCCATGGAATTTACCCATGGTATTGTAAATGGCATCCGCCCGTGGTATTGTAAAATCCACCCATTGTATTCATTCACCCATGGAATTTACCCATGGTATTGTAAATGGCATCTGCCCGTGGTATTGTAAAATCCACCCATGGTATTCATTCACCCGTGGTATTGTAACTGAAAAATACTATAAGTAACAAGTCAAATTTTGTAAAAGGACAGATTGTCCGCCACAATGTAGCCTTTACAGTTATTATCGGTTTTAATAAAAAAGTTTCTTTGTGGTTTTGTTTATTGGGCATTCTCCTATTTTTCTTCTGGCAATGCAAGTTTTCAGATCTTGGGGGTTTCTCTACCCCAAGATCCATTTCAATCTTTTAGATCTTGGGGGCCTCCTCCCAAGATCCGGATCAGCTACGAAGTGCAGTTACCTTATCATCATGTTACAGTTGAGCGTGGTTACCTCGTGTAACCGATTCTGCCATCGTTCTATCTCTTCGTCAGAATTTGATGTGCAGGAGCTTTCGCCCTCCCACGAGATTCAACCATCTGTAGTGGGATTTACCCAGTCTTGCTCCCGCACGGTTACCTTGTAGATGCAGTCCAGATCGTCGTCGCTGTCATTGTCATGCACTGGTTCTGTGTAGCACAATCCTTCTGTAGGGTCTAAAGGTACCACTACGCGTAGTGACTTTTTCTCAAAAATCATCTTGTGCTTCTTCAGATTTATCACTCCAGTCATGTTAGTGGCCTAATCTATTCCCAGTAATGTGGGATAGGGATTGCTGTCATCAACAATCTCTATCTCTTTGAAATATTCTATCGTGCTCGCTCCTTCGATGTCTACTATAATTCCATGCAATCTTCCCATAGGTAGGATGTTTTGCTGGTTCACCATTCGCAGTTGGATAGGAGACCATTGCAGCACATGCCTGCCCATACGCTCCCATGTCTGCTTTGGTAAGACATTCGCGTCCGATCCTAGATCCAGAATCACTTGATCCATCTCATATTTCCCAATCTGCGTGGTCAATCTCATCTCCCTTCCTGTTTGCGTCGTGTGCTTCCTGAGATTTCGGACTACACGCGGTTCTCCTGGCGTGGTCACAACACATCTAGTTATGAGTTCTTGATGCCCCTTCACAGCCTTGTTGTTGCGCAATAGCTTCATGCATGTCTCTAAGAATGTAGTGAGCATCGATGGGTCCATTTCTGGTTCCAGTCTGTCTTTACTTCCTGAAGTGGAGGCATCCGCGAAGCTCCTCTTAGCTTCCATGAATGTCTCTTTAGCGCACTCCAGATCAAATTCAGGTTCCTTCGTCGGAGCCTTGCGAACCCAGGTACTTTCTTCAGGCTGCTTGCCCTTGTCATCCCCCATCGTAATACCGCTTCAGAGCACGATATTTACATTATGTTCTTCCTCGCGCGGCTTAGACCTCATCATTTGCAGGTTTTGAGTCGGGGGAGGTTGGAGTGCTCCTTTATCGCAGAACCTCGCTATCAGTGTTGGACAATCCTCTGTCTCATGATCGAATAATGTACAATACAAGCACGATGGTCGCATTGGATTCGTACAGTCATGGGCATAATGTCCTCGCCCTCCGCAATTGTAACATATCAGTTGGCCGTGACCTCTTCCTGGTCCCATTCCTCCTCGGCCTCATCCATGTCCCTAAAATCCGGTGCGCACTATTCCTGTGTTTTGATCAAGGGCCTGTGCTTTGGCCTGAACTCTATAGGTAGGAGTCTGAACCATCATCAGTTCATAAGTTCTACAGGTGCACTCATCATGGCCTACTAACCCTGCAGAAATTGTAGAACAACTGCTGGGAATCCTGCGTATACTTTTGTAATAGATGGTAGTTATCTGTAGCATGCTTCCCTCCTATATGAAAAATTGCGTACCACAATGCAGGTGCCGCCCTTGGTCCTACTTGTGCCTTCGGTCTCAATGGAATTGGTCCTCCTCCCGCAAGGTAATTTGCGAACATTGGGCAGTGGTCCTTGTCGTGCCCCTGGTCCTTGCATTTTACGCACCATACCTCATCGTGCACTTCTGGACAAGCCGTCCTGTCTTGTTTTAAACTCTGCATCTCAAGGCATAAGTTTTTCAACTGTGCATGAATTTGCTGGACTCCCAGGTTTGGATCTTTTATCGGAGTCTCATGCAATCTCATCGCGACCTCCAAATTAAGCTTCAGCTTGAGTTGTTAGTCTTTGTTGCGACAACGCGTTCTGTAAATGTGGCGTTAATGATGCTACAAACCATTCATGATGTTGCCCATCTGTTAGTGTCATGTTCGCTTCGCAAATTGTGCACTTCAATCTTTGATCCAGCTCCCACGGGGTTTCTCCTTGTAGCATTGTGATTTCCTTGAATCCAATGATCGACTGTGCCTCCGATTTTGGTATGCTAAATTCCTTGTTTAGTGTAGCTTGGATATTTGTTATCCCCACATTTGGATTGTCATTGGAATGCTTAATATACCAGGTCAGTGCGCGATCCTGCAGAGCGCTGACCAATGTTGCCTTATTTATATTGTCGTCCGTGACACCCTGTGCTTCCCATACCGCTTTTACCACTAACCAAAATTGGTCCGGATCTTCATTCTCTACTACCTTGAACACTAGTAGCTTTATCGCGCTGGCCATACTGCTTCGCGGTGGCGGCGGAGGTGGTACGGGTGAAGTCGGGGGTGAAGATGGTGAAACTGGTGGTGGTGTGGGTGGGGGTTGTATGTGCGGAATTCTCTGCTTTATCAGATTGATCGCACTTCTTGGTCAAACCTTCGTGAGTTCTTCTTCAGCTCCGCGCAGAGGTCAAATCAAGGGGCTAGTTTCTAGTTCTGTGCTACCTTAATTTCTATAGATCCTCCGACTCCACAAAGCCCCAAACATCAATCTATTTGCATAACCCGCTTTTCAAACAATAGAATTTTAATCAAGGTGTTTAAAGATTTAACGTACTTACCTCACAATCCCTTAAGGAAGTGTCGTTCTGCCTCACAATAGCTGACTGAAGTATCTACCGCAAATTCAGTGATGAATCCTCTGATGGTTCGATCCAGCCAGTGATTGATAGCACACATGATCCTATCTTCTGATGCTTCTAGTCTGTGCACCAACTCTGGAGTCCACACAATAGATTTGTCGAGTTTACACCTTCCTTGGCTATCTGCTAGATTCGCGATCCACTCGTACAACTCAGTGGGGAAGGATGCAAAGAAAATTTCGTGGATATCCGGATACAAGTAGCAATATAACCACTCTTCCTTTGATAATCACGGGTTCCTGTTTTCTGCGCTGCGAACTCATGAATCTTTCTGTCCAACCGCTCCTCAGTTCCTTTCTTTGTTAGATTCCAGTGGTATGACATCAGGTATCTTTATGCAGATCCCAGTCCCAGCAACAGAACAATTTTTTGGCTTGTTGGGGCCTAACCCAGGTTTAGAGTTAGTTAGACAAACAAATCCCGGTACTACTGGCCCTTTCAGCAACAGTCTACGGAGCGCGGACTGAGGTCTCACCTGAAGTAGTATGGGATGGTGCTAGAACCAGGTTTCCGCACCCTGGAGATGTTTGATGAGTTCGACTGGTCCACGGTTTCTCCTTGCGTGCAGGTTGCTTTGTGTACCTTCCTGTTCCTCACGACCTGATACACTGCCTTCACACAGCCCTATCCAGGAGTTGTGCCGCGTTTTGCACTATTACCCCAGACATTTCTTATATTCAAATGTTCGTTAATTATCTTTGTCTACTTGAGTGCTTTGAGCTATCCTTAACAACATAAAAAATTCATACAGGTGCGCGCAGTAAATAAACAATATATTTTCAAGTTATATCAATCATGCATTAACCCAAGATTAGATACACAGAATTATAACCAAACTTCTCTTTATTGATTCTTTCCACGGTTATAGACTCGAATCGCCCTGCACACTTAGCTGCAGGGGTATGCGCACTCAACTGCGGACTACTAGGCCTTTGCGCACTCAACTGCAAAGCCTTCTCCTAATCTACGACCCAAAGACACCCTTCACACTACGACTCAATCACTTAGACTTCTCATGCTCTATTTTCATTTTTTCCTCTCTTTTCTCTTACACTTAGAGCCTCGCTCTATTTATACAATCCCATGGTCCGTGGAGCATGGGTAGGTCTATCCAGCCGACATTACATTACAAAACTAGGGCGGACAACCTTGTGACTCTATCATACTTTCGCACCCTATGCCTGGAATTCGTGGAGCTTTACAACAAGATTAGGTCAAAACTTGGGCTTTTATTGCCAAAACATGCCTTGGGGGGATTCTGTGGAGCACTGGAAAGGTATGTTTTTGCCAAACAATTTAGTGACTTTTCAGTAACAATTGTAACCTTTTCTGCATCATGAACTCAAAGAAATAAAGAATTTTAATAGAATGTGTGAGAATTAGTATGGAAAGCTTAATCGCTGATAATTGTCATTTTTGTATGCAGGAAAAGGTGGAAATGAAGAACTGCCGTTCAAAAGGGAAAGACAAAGGAGGAATAACTGTTGTCCCTCTCGAAGGGAACCAGATGCAAACGAGATCGAATAGATCGAAGCAGAACGACCCAGGAAAGAAAGAAGGGATACCAATTCAGCGGAAAAGGGAAAGAAAAGTAAAGGATTAACAGCTTGGCGAATCCCTCAGGATCTTTGATCCTGAGGGATCACTGTTTTACTTATTTTTGTTACCTAGATATCTCCGCCGTTATTTTTATAAAAAGGAACATCATCGTTAAGCAAGGAGGCTTTTCTTTATGTAAATTTCAGTTTCAGACTAAACTTTGATCATCGACTCTCACTGAGACTTGGTTTGTTGTACGTTTGTTGATGCGTTAATATAAAAGACTTGGTGTTTATTTCATATTTGCGTCTGGAGTAATCTAAGGCGGTGTACCGTTGGAAGCTAAGGGCCCGGCTTCGAAGGACACTTGCTTTTGTATCATTATAACTTGATTTCTGCGTGGTTTTCTTATCTTTATTGCTCGGTAATCTGACATGCTTTTCATATGCTATTCCATGCTCTACTATGATTAATTCATTAATGGTTTCTTCATGAAATTTATGTAGTGACTCTGTATTGTATGAGTGAATCTTTTCAGGGTTGATTGCATGTTATTAGTCTAAACCAGCTATTTCTGTTACAGAGCATTTGTACTGAATATTATTGTTATTGGATTCAATTGAAATCCCAATTATTGGAATCCAGAAGTAATGTTAATCTATTTGGAAACATAGTCGTATTATCCTTAATCATCAGATTACTATATTAGCGTGTTGTGTGTATATATGGTTGATTCTTGCTGTTCCATAATTCATCAGTGAGTGCTGTTCCATAAAGTACATTCCATCCAATTTTCCTTAAGAGAGAAGATTGCTATTTTATTGCAGAATGTGAGTTTGGTTCAATAGAGCAAGTTTAGTTCTGACTCGCGAGACTTAGTTTATTTGATTGTTGTTCCATTTACTGTTGTTCCATTTTAGACTTGCTGTTCCATTTCCTGTTTGCTGTTCCATTTTACTTTCTGCCGTTCCATTTACTTGCAATTGCTGCTTTGGTGTGAGAGAAGGTCTAAGGCTGTAGTGAGCCTCAGGAGTCGCTGCCTAGCTCCCAGACCTATGGTCCATGCTCTAATTTCCTTTCCATCAGTTTCTAGAGGGATGGGTTATCGCTTCCGCACCCTTGACTGATAAGCTGCCTTGTGTGATTTTATTCTTTTAAGAGTAATTTAGTCATAGTTTAACATTCGTTTACTCTTGTATTTTCTGAACCCTATACTACTAAGCATTACTCTGACGAATAGCCTCGGATTGAGATACTCTTTGCAATAACAAAGCGTTCCTGGATTGACTTATTAATGTGGGATAACTAGAGGTGAAAGAGACCCTTGTTACAACTCTACATTTTGGTGCTGTTGCCGGGGAAAGAGTATAACCATTTGTCTTTTACAGAGTAGTGTATGAATCTGCTAGGGGAGAGTTGGATTTTAAAAACGGAAGGTAAGAACCTGCGTACGGAGCATGTAAAAGCCCTGCTCCATCGTCCGCTTTCCTGGCAGAATTGTGGGTTGAATAGGATCTAGTAGTTTATAGAGTGCATGACTAAGCAGAAAAAGCTAGAAAAGAGTATCAAACCTCCATTCAAACCCGAAAAATCCAAAGGGCCGGTGACCCTTGGCCGAACGACCTTCATAGACGAAATCTGTAAGAAAACTGAATCTCAGCCATCAGTAGGCCCAGGAAAATCGATTCTAAATAGCCTACTAGCTCCCTTCAGGCCACAGGATCACCATCTGTAGCCTTCGCTGAGGTGCATAGTCAGACTGATGAACAGGACTTTCAAGAAATTGAAAATTCTATTCCAGAATGACTGCAGGAAGGGAATTTAAGCAATCTTTGTGAAGGAGAAGGGGAAACGGGGGAAGTTGGGGAGTCAAGATCTCCTCCTAGGATAATTCAGCCATTAAATAGCCCAGATAAAGGGAGCACTGCAAAAATAATTGTTGGGGGAATTCAATCTCCTCAAACAACAGGGACTTTCATTATTCCAGAAAAAGGAAGTGCTATTAAAACAATCCCTGTCAAGGCCGTTCCTTCTCAGCCTATGAATACCCTCCTATAAATCCCGGAAGGTTATTGGCACATATTCGATCCCATGGCGCAAAATCAGCCAAATACTCAAACCTCTACATTAAAATATCCTATAGTGGATTCTGCAACAAATGCTCCTATGAAAGCAATTCCCCTTCAACACATTCCTACATTTCATGGACTTACATCAGAGGACCCCGATGCATTCTTATTTGAATTTGATGTGCTATGCAGAGGATATGATTACACCACTGACCCTCAGAAATTAAAATTATTCCCCTCCACTTTGAAAGGGGCGGCTTTAAGATGGTTTATGGGTTTAGGTGGTGGAGTTATAAATAACTGGGAGCAAATGAAAGAATCTTTCCTAAAGAAATATCAAGATTACTGTAGGTCTAGAGAACTGAAAGATGAAATATTTCAGATGATAGCTAGACCAAATGAAACATTAGAAGAATACGTAGAACGTTTTCAGTATAATTTACAAAGATCTCCCTATGCATCACTACCTCTGCCTGATAATGTGTTAAAAACTGTATTGATCAAAGGCATGAAGGAACAATGGATTGAAACATTAAATATCATGGGAAAAGGGGATATTTATCAAGAGAATTTTGCTGACATCATTGATTTATGTATCAGGAGCTCGAGAGGCAGCACAAGGATAAAACCAGCAAAATATGATCGGTTTGTCAGAGATAACAAAATATCAACAGAAGGAGTAACACGTGTAGAACTTGGAAATTTATTAGAAAATTTTAAAACTGATATTCTGGGGACATTAACTACACAACTTGATATTGTGCAGGCTAAACAGAAGCAGATGGAGGTAGAACAGAATTTGGCGAGCTTCTGCCCCCGATGTAGAAGAAAACATAGCCACAAGGAATGTCCACTGGATGCAGTTCAAACATGTGCTATCTGTACAAAAGATCACCTTACTAAGACCTGCCCCTCGCTTCCTGGATTGAAGGTAGTATATAAGGAAGGGGAAGAAGATCCAGAATCAGCATACTTCATTAACCAGCGTCGCCAATGGCAACCAAGGCAATCTGGTATGTTTTCAGACCCAACTTCTTCTTTCCAGCCTCCGCAGTATAATACTCAGCAATATAGTATGTGGCAAAACCAATCTCAACCCCCATTTCCGAACTGGTCATCACAACTGTTTCCTTCTCCAAATCCGTGGATGAATCAGACAAGCCAATTTGGTTGGCCGAATTTTCCTTATGCCCCACCATATTGGCAGAATAACCCATATCCTCCACAATGGAACCCCCCTACTTCACAAGGTTCACCCTGGTAGACAAACTGGCCAAAATCGACATATCAGCCAGCAGGAACTATTCCGCTCCCTTAACCGACTCTGCTAGCTTTACAACAAAACCCCCAGTCTAATCTGAGACTGCAACTCCCAGCCCAACCCAATCCCAATCCAAATAATAGACCGGTCCAATCCCTCCAAATCATAGAATCATCAGAAATCGGACCTGACCTGAGGGAGTGCAATGATCTTCAGTTAAGATCTGGACGTATAATAGAAACAGAGGGAGATAAAACAGTTCACATTGAAGATAAGTTACCAACAGAACAACCGTTACAACAAGAGGGTGTAAATAAGGAGCAGACTCATCATCAAGCAAGTACATCCTCTCCTCCCTTCCCAGAATGATTAGTCATACCACGACCTGTACAATATCCAGACTTTGACATTCTGGGAGAGTTACAAAATCTGTACATAAGAATTCCATTCCTCCAAGCCATTCAAGACATCCCTATATATGCAAAAACTATAAAAGAATTGTGCATAAAAAAATCAAGGAGGAATGCAACCACTAACCCAAGAGTCCAAGTAGTCGGTACTTTATCTGACCTGTTATCAGGAATACCCATTAAATATGAAGATCCGGGAAACCCAATTGCAACTGTTCAAATCTATGGTCAGACCCTGACTAATTCTTTAGTTGATCTAGGAGCTGCAATTAATATTTTGACAACTTCTACTTGCCAAAAGCTCGGCATTACATCGGTAGAACCTACTTCTACTTTGTTAGAATTGGCCGACCAGTCTGTAGTTCGACCAGAAGGTACTCTATACGATGTCATGGTCTCTGTAGATTCCTGAGAATACCCAACCGATTTCCTGGTAATTAATCCAAAAACCCGACTGGATGGACACCTGCTAATTCTAGGTAGACCTTAGCTTGCTACCGCCGATGCTTACATTGGTTGCCGGCAGGGAAATATGACTATAACCAGAGGACCAGGTATTAAAAATCTAGTTATATACCCTCCAGCACAGCCAAGTCTTATGATGATAAAAACTAACCAGAACCCTGTGTCATACCTTACTGACAATATCAGATCCCCATTGACTGTACAGAAGGCTCTAGACTTTAAAGACCAAACAGAAGACGATGCCATCAATAATTTCATTAGTCAAACTGAATCTAGATCTCACACATAGTGTTTCATGCTAGAAGTTGCATTCGATAGCGAACTAGAAGAAGATCCTTTGAAAGATGCGCATGACCAAACAATACCTGTGACTTCTGTTGCCAATAGAAAAGTAGTGGAAATTGAACCAGGAAAGACTTTAAATATCAATGCCAACCTTACACCGGACCAAGAAATAAAGCTCATCCATTTGTTACAAAAGTATCAAGAAGCATTTGAATGGGATTACCCTGTTATGAAAGGGATTGATCCCCAATTGTGCACCCACCATTTTTTATATAGAAAAATATGCAAGACCTGTTCGTCAACCGCAAAGAAGACTCAACCCTCATCTAAAAGATGTTGTAAAAGCTGAACTTCAGAAACTTTTAGATGTTAATTTTATCTATCCTATTTTTGATTGTAAATGGGTCTCTCCGCTTGTGGTGGTACCCAAAAAGAATGGGAAATGGAGGATTTGTGTGGATTACAGGGAGTTAAACAAAGCCACACAAAAAGATCACTTCCCTCTCCCATTCATAGACCAAGTATTGGACACTTTAGCAGGAAAGAAATTCTTTTCTTTCCTGGATGGCTTCAGTGGATACAATCAAATTCAGATTGCCCCTGAAGACCAGGGTAAAACTACTTTTACTTTCCCTTGGGGAATGTTTGCCTATCGAGTTCTACCCTTTGGCCTATGTAATGCTCCTGCTACATTCCAAAGGGTTGTCCTTAGCATCTTTGCAGATTTAATAAATGATGGACTTGAAGTGTACATGGATGACTTTACACCATATGGAGATGATTTTGATCTAGCTTTAGACACTCTAGAAAAAGTCCTACAATGTTGCATTGCTACCAGGCTTTGCTTAAGACACGAAAAATGTTATATGATGATGACTGAAGGGCTTATTCTAGGACACTATGTTTCAACAGCTGGCATTCAGGTAGATTTGGCTAAAATTCAAATACTTTTTCTCATCCCCACCCCCACTACTCAAACAGAGGTACGCAACTTTCTTGGATTTTCTGGGTATTATAGACGATTTATAGAACATTATTCACACATTGCTGTACCTCTATATGCACTAACTGGTAATGTTGATTTCTTGTGGATAGAAAAATGCGACCGTCCTTTCCAGGAATTAAAAAATCTTGTATCAACAGCTCCAGTCCTTTGAGGACCAAATTGGAATTTACCATTTCAAATCTCATCTGATGCCTCAGATACAACAACCGGTGTAGTCCTTGGGCAGGAAGAGGATAAAAAACCATATGCTATCTATTATATCAGCAAAAATTTATCCCCTGCTGAATTAAATTACACTGTCACTGAAAAAGAATTCCTGGCTGTAATACATGCTGTCAATAAGTTTAGACATCATATCACAGGCTATCCCGTTATTTTATATACAGATCATTCTGCTATCAAATATTTAGCAAATAAGCCTGTTACAAATGCTAGAATAACTAGATGGTTGATCTTATTGCAGGAGTTCGATATCACAATCAAGGATAGACCTGGCAAGGAAAACCCTGTAGCTGATTTTCTCTCACGAATACCAAAATCAATTGAAGCAGCAGCAGTGGAAGATCAATTTCCTGATGAGCACCTGTTTGATGTTGCCGTTCAAACACCCTGGTATGCTGATGTGGCCAATTACCTTGCAGTAGGTAAGCTACCAAAACACTTAACCCCTAATGAACGTAAGCAGATTGTTCAGAAGAGTACTCGATTTTCGTGGATTGGGGGTTATTTGTTCCACACAGGGGCAGACATGCAAATTAGGAGATGTATTCGAGAAGATGAAATTTTCGACATCTTAAAAGCCTGTCATGACGGACCATGCGGGGGACACTTTGCTGAAAAAAGAACAACACATAAAGTATTGCAGACAGGATACTAATGACCTACAATTTTCAAGGATGCGAAGAAATTTGTCCAAGCCTGTGACAGCTGCCAGCGAGTAGGACGACCTGGTCAAGCCGACGAAATGCCTCTGAGGCCACAATTAGTCATTGAACCATTTGAATGATGGGCTCTTGATTTCGTTGGACCCATCAACCCATCATGAAATCAGAGAACATATATCTTGGTGGCCACAGAATATGTCACCAAATGGGTTGAGGTCGAAGCGTTGCCTAGAGCTACAGAAGATTCTGTAATACAGTTCCTGTTCCACTTGTTTGTACGTTATGGCCTTCCGAGAGAAATAATTACAGATGGAGGACCACAATTTGCCAGAAACAAATTAACTGCAACACTTAACAATTATCATGTCCAGCATAAAATTACTACCCCATATCACCCGTAGGCGAATGGGCAAGTAGAAAGTAGCAATAAGGTAATAGAATCAATTTTATCAAAAACCATTGCTTCACATAGGCGTGATTGGGTCGCCCGACTACCTGAAGCACTGTGGGCTTATAGAACCGCATGGAGAAGTACCACCAGTTATTCACCTTATCAATTAGTGTTTGGAAAACAACCTATTTTCCCCATAGAATTCGAAATCCAAACGTTACAAACTGCACAGGAAGTTGGCCTAGATTTAAGTGAGGCACAAATTAGTCAATTACAGCAGATTAATGAATTGGATGAAATCAGGCTCTCTGCATTACAGAATACAACACTTATTCAACAACAGCGAGCTAAATGGCATGATGCACTTATCAAGAACAAAGTCTTTCACGAAGGGGAATGGGCTCTGTTATATGACTCTCGGTTTCAGGACTTCCCGGGGAAACTGCAAACTCTTTGGTTGGGACCATATGAAATCCAGAAAGTACATGATAATGGGACCCTCACTCTGATCACAATCGATGGTTCTGGATATGCATTCAAGGTAAATGGCCACCGAGTTCGTCTCTATCGCAAGCTACTCACTCGGGAATCCTTCTGTCAGCAGCTACGACGAGACACTGATATGGAAATTTTAGGAGAGGAAGCAAAATATTCCTCACCTATAATTCAGTAAGGAATGCATTTTTTTTTCTATAACTTGTACATAAGTTTTTGTATATACGTTTTCTTAACATTTTCATTGATCTTTCTTTTTTTAATTTTGATTTTTGCATTCTACATGTCTTTGCTGTTCCTTCTCCAAAAGGAACAACATTTGCCTGTTTCTGTGTTTCTGCTATTCCTTTTCAAAATGAACAGCATTTGTGAGTTTCTGTTGTTCCTTTTCAAAAGGAACAGCATTCGCGAATTTCTGCTGTTCCTTTTCAAAAGGAACAACATTTATGATTTTCTGCTGTTCCTTTTCAAAAGGAACAACATTTGCGAGTTTTTGTTGTTCCTTTTCAAAAGGAACAACATTTGTGATTTTCTGCTGTTCCTTTTCAAAAGGAACAACATTTGCGAGTTTTTGTTGTTCCTTTTCAAAAGGAACAACATTTGTGATGTTCTGTTGTTCCTTTTCAAAAGGAACAACATTTGCGAGTTTTTGCTGTTCCTTTTCAAAAGGAACAACATTTGCGAGTTTTTGCTGTTCCTTTTCAAAAGGAACAACATTTGCGATTTTCTGCTGTTCCTTTTCAAAAGGAACAACATTTGCGAGTTTTTTCTGTTCCTTTTCAAAAGGAACAACATTTGTGATGTTCTGTTGTTCCTTTTCAAAAGGAACTACATTTGTGAGTTTTTGCTGTTCCTTTTCAAAAGGAACAACATTTGTGAGTTTTTGCTGTTCCTTTTCAAAAGGGACAACATTTGTGAGTTTTTGCTGTTCCTTTTCAAAAGGAACAACATTTGTGAGTTTCTGCTGTTCCTTTTCAAAAGGAACAACATTTGTGATTTTCTGCTGTTCCTTTTCAAAAGGGACAACATTCGTGATCTTCGGCTGTTCCTTCTAAAGAAACGACATCTTAAGTATTTGTTTGCATGGATTCTTCTCTGCTGTTCCTTTTTCAAAAGGAAAACCATCGCCATGTTTTTGCTTTCTGTGATGATTTATATTGAGGATGCTTTTCGCCCATGTTCTCTCCAGTCTTTAAGATACATCTATGCACTTATGCAATGTACATAAATCACGACATACCGAAGTCAGCGGATCATAGATCGCTATCTTTATAGGGCCTAGTATTGATAAGAGGACAAGAGGAGGGACACACTTACCTCTCATCTCTGTTGTCATTGTCTTATTACCATTGCTTTGGTTGGTTATCTTTATCATGACGATTTCCCTAAAAAATTTCTTTGATTATTACTTAGGGATAAGAGCAGAGGATTTATATCTTCCTGTTGGGATGATAAGACTTCTTCCACCATTCCCACTCTGAAGGAGTGCTGAACCACCCTTATGTGTAAATAAATAAGAAAAAGTGCTTTGCAAAAAGAAAAAAATGAATATGGATTACCAATTGTCAAATGCAGGATAGGGGGTCTCATCAAGAGCCAGCTTACCATGATCATCAGGATGGAAGCGAAGTGGCATTCCAATTACGGCCACCACACCAGGGATATGGTCCAAAAGGTACATTAAATAAACAGACCTTGGAACAGGGGGTCTCATCACGAGCCGGCCTGCCCACGTTTCGCACCTTCCTTGTGAATGGCATTATGGCTACCTGGTTACCAAGCCAGCATAATGGCCTGCATTTTGACAAAATACTTTTCAAAATACACACAAAGGATCATGGTTCCGGGGGTGAAATAAACAACTCTGCCAAGGTTATGAACACCTGTCGGCAGCAGAGCTATGTTAATGGTATCGAAGTCGTAATGGTTACACCAATAGGTATGATATCAATACTTCTTTGTCTCTTATATCCTATGAATAAGTCATATTTATGTCCCGATGTATATATCGCATGAACACTCATTACCACCAATCATGGCAAAGGAACTGACAATGACCTCTGGAGATTTCGTACGATTGATAGATGTCCCATCCCCCAGCCTCGCATCATATCACGCAGGCTCTTATGTAAAATGCGATCCACCTTTTTGCCTCGATTTCGGTATTTCGTTGTCCATCTAAAACATGGCATAATTTTATATGCTGTTCCTTTATGACTTGGTTACACAATGGCTGTTGTTCCTCTATTTGACGGCTGGGACAACCTATCACATCGCGGGGGGGAAGGTAACCTCATTACTCCACGAATTACGTGTCAGCACACCATTCGGGGAAGATAGTGTACGAAGGTATGGCATGGTTTAACGGTATGATAATTCTATTTTACGCAAGTTGCCATCCACAATCCATTTTTGTTGCATACTCTGTTCTTTTGCGACGATCACCCTCTCTGCATCTCAAACAACATAGACAGTTGCTGTTCCATTGGAAATTCTTAGTGGAACCATGGGGGGAAGGCAATCCGAAGCGAACCTCAGGAGTTGACAGTCTCCGCTACTGCCCGGGAGATCCTAGAAAAGGCAGGATGGCTGAATTATTTCAGTCGCCTACAAGAATCAAACGAAACAGTGGCGTTGGAGTTTCTGAAAAACTTGCAGGAGGACTACTCCATAGTAAGAGAGAGGCAGATAGCGGTCACTGATGATATAATTGCAGAAGTCTCAGGACTACCAGCCGGCAGACCTGTATGGACGCTGAAGAAAGAAAGATTACAAAAGATTATGGAGATTTTCCAAGATGAAGGCCAAAGCTTGATAGTTAAGGGGAAGGGAGTTCTGCCAGCAACGTTAGGAGAACCCTGGACCGAATTAGCAAAGATAGTGCAGAGATACATCACTTATGAAGGAAGGAAAGACGTGGTAAAACCACGTCATCTTAAACTCTTACCTGTTTTGAAAGAAAAATGTTCTGTAAATCTTTCTGCACTTTTAAATTCATTATTGCATGATGCGGCCCGAAGCCTGAAAAAGACACAGCACGTAGAAACAATTGTTAGCCACCATGGATTGATTCGATTGATAGTGAGCCATAGTCTCACTCAACAACAGAGCAGCTGGAAGGAGCTCATTGCATTGATCGAGGGGGGATTGGCTGCACCATCCCCTAAACCTAAACATTCCTCTAGCACACCAGAACGATCAGATAAACACAGAGAATTGGCAGCAGAAAAACATGTTGCTCCAAAACGAAAACATTCTTCAAGTACACCGGAACGACCAGAAAAACGCAGAGAATTGGTAGCAGAAAAACCTGTTGCTAGTACACCTGAACAACCTGAGAGACCAAGAAAATCAGCCCGGCTAGCTCGGATACGAGGGAGGCTGGAAAATATCCGGGAGAGCACCAGCCAGCCAATCGAGATTACAGACAAACCTCCAGAACCAGAAGGAGGACCTTCCGAAGAAAATGCTGGACAATCTGGGGGCGAGGCTAAGCAAGCCGGAGAAGGAGTCGAGGAGGGAGACGTGCACTCCGAAACAGAAACAGAAGCTGAACACTCCAAGGTAGTCACTGAGCAGGACAATCAGGAGGAGGAAGTAGTACAGCCAGAGGGCAGCCCGCCGCGAGATCCTGTGGGCGAAGATGAATTGGCCGCAATCCTGGCCAATATGGGGGAGTATGGCCAACCCTCCAGCCCAGCAGGTCTCCCCGACGGACATTTTCCACAATTCTTTCAATACTTTCCAAGTACCTAAATATTATTTCATGGACGAAAATATGATAATTTATCATTTCGATCCATGCAGGAACATCATTTCCAATCTATTGGGTCCAAATTGGTGCTCTTCCTCATCCGAATCCGAATTCTGCGAAAAAACATTTCCAGTAGTTAGTCTTGGAAGAAATACTTGAGGAATCACATGCAGAAAAGGCAAGAGAAGAAAACCTGCCCGTTCATGAGGAGGAAATAAGAGACACCAATCGGGAACAATCTGTTCCCAAGGCACCAGAAGGAATTCTGGACGAAGTAGGAGCAGTTTTAAGGGCTAGTCATGAGCCCTCTGCTGAGGCAATAGAAATCAAGAAATTAAGGAGGAAACAACAGAGGTTTCTGAACACTATAGCCCATCTCTGGCAACAAATTCTGATTCTGAAAGCCAATCTGAGGATACGAAGGACCACAAGGAAAAGAAAAAGGGCCACTGCAGCAAAATCCCGTAGGACAAGAAGACGAAGGACTTATAGCCGCCCTGTTGGTCAAAACCCCGCTGAAGGACCTACTGCCGTTCCAAATGCCAGTGAAGAACAAACTGCTGTTCCAAATAATGTTGAAGAACAGACTGTTGTTCTAAATGACGTTGAAGAACAGATTGATGTTCCAATTGACACTGAAGAATGAACTGTCGTTCCAATTGAGGCAGAGGGATAGGATGATGTTCCATTAACAGGGGAACCACAACAACCTTTCATTCGTGTTAAGAAAGAAAAGGAGAATAAGGAGATCCAAACAGAGGCACCACCCTCAGGGGTAATTCGGGTTCTGAACTCCAAACAACATAACAAAAAGGTTCAGGTAAAACTCCCGGCCTCTACGGCTTTATGGAAAAAGGATCCAAAAACAAGAACCTTGCACAAGATGATGAAGCAAGCTCAGCAAGAAGCTGAACAGCTGAGAGAACAAACAGTCCCAAGGGAGAAATATGAAGAGTTACAACAACAACTTCGGGATATTAGTCAGTCCGAGAGCCAGGGGCAAAAGGAGGAAGAAAAGGTTGCCAAGGTAACTCGTCGATTAGATATTGTTGTTAGGTAGATGGACACTGTGTGTTCTTTGTATAATGACGTTCTGGCCTGTAGGGCCCCTGCTAAAAACTATGCTTTATTTTTGCTTGAACGATATTTACGATTAAAGATAAAAGTTGTTAGGGCGGGTTCCCCTATACAAATCAATACTGTTAATGATTTCATAGATTGTTGCAAGCATTATGGAATTAAGGTTCAAAGATTATTGTGTGAATTTTACTTGCATAACCTCGTGCTAGACCAAGAAACTGATTTAAATCCTGGCCCTTTTGTTGGGGACATACAATTGCAAGCCTTCGTTTCAGTCGGGGTTAATCAGCTGAAATGGCTCAGAGCTTATAACACTTTTCAGAGACAGGAGAATAGCCTAGAGTTATGGGTGAGAGCCGAGCTTAGAGACCCAGTGCTGTTATGGAGAGCACATAGGAACCTTATGAGAACCCCGGGTGTTATGGAGACATTAGGACCCATGCACGAGGACCTAATCCGGCACAGTCTAGAATATTTCTGACTATTAAAGACCTCGCCATCGATGCTGCAAAATTCCGATACCGGATTTCTAACCCAAACATCCAGCTCAGGGAACCGTTCAAATACGAAAATTTTGAGCTAGGCTGCCAGCCGATTGAAACTTTATGGCGAGCGTATTTTGCAAGCAGGGCCATCCTGGTTAGGGTATCGATTTCGTAGTCCAATCATTTGGCACCCTGCACCCGGATATCAGGCCTTGTATGAAATGCCTGAAGGTCAAACAAATCAGTTCTTTAATGATCTAGTTGCTCATCACGGTTGTAGGCCTCCACACGAGGTTCCCTCTCCAGCCTATTCTCTTACCGCCTTGCATGTCAACTATAATGTTTTCATGAGGGCATGAAACAGGGTAAGCAGGGGGGTGTGTGGAGCACTGGAAAGGTATGTTTTTGCCAAAAAATTTAGTGACATTTCAGTAACAATTGTAACCTTTTCTGCATCATGAACTCAAAGAAATAAATAATTTTAATAGAATGTGTGAGAATTAGTATGGAAAGCTTAATCGCTCATAATTGTCATTTTTCTATGCAGGAAAAGGTGGAAACGAAGAACTGCCGTTCAAAAGGGAAAGACAAAGGAGGAATAACTGTTGTCCCTCTCGAAGGGAACCGGATGCAAACGAGATCGAACAGATCGAAGCAGAACGACCCAGGAAAGAAAGAAGGGATACCAATTCGGCGGAAAAGGGAAATAAAAGTAAAGGATTAACAGCTTGGCGAATCCCTCAGGATCTTTGATCTTGAGGGATCGCTGTTTTACTTATTTTTGTTACCTAGATATCTCCGCCGTTACTTTTATAAAAAGGAACAACATCGTTAAGCAAGGAGACTTTTCTTTATGTAAATTTCAGTTTCAGACTAAACTTTGATCATCGACTCTCACTGAGACTTGGTTTGCTGTACGTTTGTTGATGCGTTAATATAAAATACTTGGTGTTTATTTCATCTTTGCGTCTGGAGTAATCTAAGGCAGTGTACCGTTGGAAGCTACGGGCCCGGCTCCGAAGAACACTTGCTTTTGTATCATTATAACTTGATTTCTGCGTGGTTTGCTTATCTTTATTGCTCAGTAATCTGACATGCTTTTCATATGCTATTCCATGCTCTACTACGATTAATTCATTAATGGTTTCTTCAAGAAATTTATGTAGCGACTTTGTATTGTATGAGTGAATCTTTTCAGAGTTGATTGCGTGTTATTAGTCTAAACCAACTATTTCTGTTACAGAGCATTTGTACTGAATATTACTGTTATTGGATTCATTTGAAATCCCAATTATTGGAATCCGGAAGTAATGTTATTCTATTTGGAAACATAGTCGTATTCTCCTTAATCATCAGATTACTATATTAGCGTGTTGTGTGTATATATGGTTGATTCTTGCTGTTCCATAATTCATCAGTGAGTGTTGTTCCATAAAGTACATTCCATCCAATTTGCCTTAAGAGAGAAGATTGCTATTTTATTGCAGAATGTGAGTTTGGTTCAATAGAGCAAGTTTAGTTCTGACTCGCGAGACTTAGTTTATTTGATTGTTGTTCCATTTACTGCTGTTCCATTTTAGACTTGCTGTTCCATTTCCTGTTTGCTGTTCCATTTTACTTTCTGCCGTTCCATTTACTTGCAATTGCTGCTTTGGTGTGAGAGAAGGTCTAAGGCTGTAGTTAGCCTCAGCAGTCGCTGCCTAGCTCCCAGACCTATGGTCCATGCTCTAATTTCCTTTCCATCAGTTTCTAGAGGGATAGGTTATCGCTTTCGCACCCTTGACTGATAAGCTGCCTTGTGTGATTTTATTCTTTTAAGAGTAATTTAGTCATAGTTTAGCATCCCTTTACTCTTGTATTTTCTGAACGCTGTACTACTAAGCATTACTCTGACGAATAGCCTCGGATTGAGATACTCTTTGCAATAACAAAGCGTTCCCGGATTGACTTATTAATGTGGGATAACTAGAGGTGAAAGAGACCCTTGTTACAGCTCTACAGATTCCATGCCCAACAGAAAGTTTCTTGTTAACTTTCAGATTTGAGGATGGCTTTGAATGTATTGATGAAGTGCTCCAAGAAATTAAGGCTGCGATATTTACAATGCCTAAGGACTCAATAGAATGGGTTCAACCAGACTGGAATACGCAACTGCACCATGCGCTAGAATGCTATAACTTGACTGCAAAAGAAGAAGAAGATGATCACAGAAATATCAGCATTCCAGAGTCTGAGGGAGAACGCGAAGTTGAAGGACCTAAAGAAGAAATCCCTAACATAGTAGAACCCTTGAAGACTAGGAAGGTAAACATTGGATTAGACGCGCATCCGAAGTTTGCTAAAATAGGTGATTATTGGGATTAAGATACAGTTGATAAGGTCGCAGAACTATTGCACGAATACCAGGACTTGTTTCCCACCAAGTTCTTAGATCTGAAGGGGATAGTAGGGGATCTAGGCATGATGAATATTACTTTGAAGCCCGACACGAAGATTGTAAAACAATGAACCTATCGTTTGAATCCCAAGTATAAGGAAAAAGTGCGCAAGGAGTTGGACAAAATGCTAGAGGCTGGGATAATTAAGTCGGTGGAAGAACCTGACTAGGTAAGTCCTATGGTAGTCTAGGAGAAGAAGAAACAAGATGAAATCCAGATATGTGTTGATCTAAGGAAGCTCAATGATGTGTGCATCCATGACCCGTTTCCAATGCCATTTATAGATGAAGTCCTGGAGAATGTTGGAGGGTAGGAAACCTATTCATTCATTGATGGGTTCTCGGGGTACCATTAGATCAAGATCACGCCAAAGGATTGTAGCAAGACCACCTACACGGCAGAATGGGGATTTTTTCAATATACGATAATGCCATTTGGATTGAAGAATGCATCTGCGATCTTCTCATGGGTAGTAATAACATCTTTTAAGGAATTCATCCACAAATTCTTAGAATTTTACTTTGATGGTTGGATTGTCTTTGGGTTGGTAAAGTGCCACGTTGCAAGTCGAGCCTTATGTTGGACACCCATCATAGACATCAGATCACCCTAAATTTGAAGAAATGCATCTTCTGTGTTCCTTATGGGATATTGCTAGGTCATGTGGTTTGCAAGCAGACATTGATGGTAGACCCTGCCAAGATAGCTATTATTGTCAATTTGGAGGCCCCGAAGAATGTAACACAGCTATGCACGACATGGGGCCATACAGAATATTATAGAAAGTTTATCAAGGCTTATACGCAAATCACTGCGCTAATGGAGAAACTATTGAATAAAGACACGACATTCTACTGGGATGAAGAGTGTCAGAACATTTTAGATATTATAAAGAAAAAATGGTCACTGTGCCCATTTTGTTATTTTCGGATTGGAAAAAGAAGTTTCATGTTCATGTAGATGCTTCTTGTATTGCACTAGGTGTGGTGTTGACCCAAATCGGTGAAGGCAATATTGATCATCCTATAGCGTTTGCGAGTAGGAAGTTGTCAAAGGCGGAGAAGAACTACTCGACTAGAGAGCGCGAAGCACTGGCTATGGTGTACGCGTTACAGAAATTCCGGCACTATCTGTTAGATGCACACTTGAAGATGTAAACAAAACCTTAAGCTCTAAAATACCTCGTTAATAACCCTGTGCTTGGGGGGGGGGAATATCTACAAATGGTTGTTGCTCTTTTAGGAGTATGAGTTTGAGGTAACTGTGAAGCCTAGATGATTGAATGATGGTCCTGATCATCTCTACAAGATTGAGACTAGTGATGAACCTACTAGTTTGGAATAAGGGTTGCTTGATGTGCAACTGTTTGTTGTTCGTTTTGCAGACAATCAATTTTCTGATATAATCTAGTTTTTAACAACTGGCACAAACCTAGAAGGATATTCTACACAATAAAAGGAGTTGGTGGTTTGCGCGACTGATTTTTCTGTGATCGCTGAACACCTATAAAAATGGAATGCGATGAGATAATGCACTGATATGTCTCAAAGTTTGAACGACCAAGCATCCTCGCAGAAGCACATGGTGGAGTAGCGGGAGGCCACTATGCAGGAAGAGAGACAGCGCAGAAGATACTACATGCAGGACTTTGGTGGCTAACGATACATAAGGATGCCAAAGCATATTGTAGGGCATGTGATGCTTACCAAAGGATGGGGAGACCATCACAGAGGGATGAATTTCCCTTAAATCCACAAATAAATTTGTAGGTGTTAAGTGGGTGATTGATTTTTTGGGTCCGAACCAACCACCAGGGAAAAATAATAGAGCGTGATATATTATTACAACAGCTGAATACTTGACGCAGTGGGTGGAAGCACAAACGATAAAGGAATGTAGAGTATCTACTACTGCGCAATTTATTTTTTAGTTTATTTTGTCATGCTTTGGCTGCCCTAAGATATTAATGAGTGATAGGGGCACATACTTCTTAAATGAAACGATTGTCGTGATGCTTGAAGAATTCCAAGTCTATCATCAAAAAAGTATGCCTTATCACCCTCAAGCTAATGGTATGGTTGAAGCCTTCAACAAAATCCTAGAGAGCGCTTTAATGAAGGTTTGCAACGCGAAGCGAAATGATTAGGATGTGCGCATACCAACAGTCCTATGGGTTTATAGAAGTACTTGTAAAAAGATGACAGGCGAAACCCCCTTCAGGTTGGTCTATGGGGAGGAGGATGTGATGCCCATGGAATATATTGTGTCACGTCTACGGATTGTAGCACTGACCGATATGGCTGATCGTGAGACCATGGAGGAGCACCTCACACAACTGATGGAATCATAGGAGGATCAGTTTTTAGCAGGATTTCACCAACAGGTGAAAAAGGAGCGCAATAAGGCATAGCATGATCGACATATAAAGCAGCGCACCTTCCAGGTTAAAGATTTGGTCTTATTATATGACAAAGATTTTATGAAATTTCTTGGAAATTTTCAAATGCATTGGCTTGGACCCTATGTTGTAAAATAAATTACAGATGGTGGTGCAATTCAACTCGCGAAGCTGAATGGAGAATTGTTTCAAGGTAGAGTCAATGGAAGTCGATTGAAGTTGTACAAGGGTGATCCCGCCCCTTCGCAATGACTATGTGATGGTAGTATAGTCTTAGCACTCCAGGCAGCTGTAAGTAAGTACATGACCATAAAATACATTGCTCAAAAATTGGAAAGACGAGGTAAGAGGGCTGCGCGATGGAAGAATGTAGGGCGCCGAGGGGAGCTATGCCATGGAGGTTTGTGCCACGCAGACGGGTCAAAAAGTAGCTGTTGAATGCACTGTAGATGATTGGACAAAAAAAATTCTGTTAGGAAGAGTGGGGAGGGCGAATTTACGGTGAAAATATTTGGAAATCTGTCACCAAAGATGCCTTAATGATAGAAAATTGGAGGGAACGTTTGGATTCGAATTCAAATTTTCCTATAAATATGGCAGGCTGACCAACATTCGAACACTTTACTTTCAACAAGTTTTCCTTAATATTTGCTACCAGAATGATTGTTGTATGTCTGATAAGGTTTGAGAGGACAGTTTAGCATGACCAGAGTTCACCAATTTACCTGATTGGCGCTGAGAGATGATCCTTGAGAGAATGATGACCACTACACCCGCAACCGAAGTTGCACCCTCTGAAGCCACACCCTCCGCTGAAAGAACGTCCTCTATTCCTATGAGAGTTCTGACTACGGTGCCTAGGTTTCTTAGACCTAAGCCCTATGCAGTTGATAAAAATTCGAAAAAAGCTGTAACAACTTCCAGTGAGGCAATCACCACGAAAAATTCCCACAGAGATTCATGAGAAGGGGAAAATGGAGAAAGCACAACAGCCACATGAGCCCCTTGATTTAGATGAAGAAGAAATTTGTGGAGGCATCAAGGAGATGGATGCCGATGAGGGTGAGCCTATAAATCGGCTCTCGAAATACATCCCACTGCGCAATGGCACAACCAAGGTGCCTAAAGACCCGGACACTGCCAAATTCATGATCTCTACACCATTGTTTCCAAAGAAGGTGGTGTTTGAGGGCGCATTGTCGGGACACATCACGTCGCCCAAGGTGAAGGATTGGGACTTGCGAGATCACGAGAAATTCCCTCAGCTTGCGCCGAATAAATATTTGGCAAAAATCTATTATGAGGAAACTGGGGTTACGCGACTAAAGCCTATGAAGTGGGTTATGGGAGTTGAGAAAGTGGGCCTTCTGAACATGCTCTAGGTGCTACACTTCATCCGTACAAACATTAACTCCATATGTGTTAGACAATTGGTGAGCCCCAGTATTGTAGCAATAATGCTACAAATCCTGGAACTCCCTTCTTTAATTTTATCAACCCAGTAGTTCGTAACAAACTTGGAAGCGACGGTGCTGTATGCACAAGTACTAGCTCTTGCCGCATCTGTCACTTGGTCAGCTGGCACAAGTCCACTAAGAGCTTAAGCCAACTTCTATGAGCTCTTAGAAGAAGCTTTTTAATTGATGGATGAAAGCTAACTCGAAGGAAGCTAATCTAATTGCAAAAAGAAACTGAAAGCCAAAAAGAAACGCAAACCCTAGCAAACCCTAATTCTACCAGCTAGTCCTACTGATGCAAAGGAGAGAATGCAAACTATGAAAAGAGATGCCATTACTTCTAGGAAGGTAAAATGCATGTGTCTAAGTCATCACTATCTGAAGAAAACATCTTTTTGTATTTTTGATTAAGTTGTTAGAATTATCATGCATGTGCTTTTAACTGGCTTTTCACTGTGTAAAGGTGGATCAAGGAGGAGAAATGCATGGAAGAGGTCAGGAAGGTACAGAGAGGGTCTAAGGGATCCCTAACATTCTTTCCGAGAGTTTCACAAAGTCTGGATTCCATGCAACCGTGTTTATGAACTTCTACAGGAAGTCTGTAGGGGTTTCTACAGGATGTTCTATAATTCTTCTACAGGATGTTTCGAATTGGGATTTTGGAGCATGGATGGAGGGAAAAAGATGGAGGAATGAATATGGAGGTGAAATAGGGGTGTGAAGAGGTCTAGGACTTGGTGGATGAGGCTAAGGAGCGATTGGATTTGTTCAAGGATGGATGAAGTGATGTTGCACAAGAAGATGAGAATCATGGCAAAGTAAGCGGATGAGGCAAATGTAAGGTAAGGTTTATAAGTGAAGGATGAAGCAGGTAGGTTGGACGGAGTATGGGCAGGTAAGGAAGGATAACAGGTACTCTGCAAGTGGTTTTTCGAACTGAACAAACAAAGACATGCAAGAAAACAAAGATCTAGTTATGCTACCCTAATATGATCTAGCTAACAATAGCAAGAATGGACAACAACTTTATTTGCAAGGAAACCATGTACAACACGTGAGCAAGAACAATCCAAAAGATCTGAATGCATGACTTAATGCTACCACTCTATTCCAAACATAAAAAGCTACTTTAACCATCAAAAGAAATCTAGATAACAAAGAAAGATCTAAATCTAGATATCAGATTTTATTTTAAGAACGCATCAAAACACATAAAGATAAACAAAGGAGGTACTGGGCGCTTGAGATGGGCCCAACCCCAAGAGCTACAGCCTCCAAAGAGAGATTTATAGCTAGTGCAAAGCTGGATTCATCTTTATTGATCAAGAAATGAAGAGTTACATCAAAACTGTCCACAAGAAGGACTTGAAAATGAGCTGAAAGCAAAGCTAATCTATTGCATAAAAATCGAACTACAAACTAGCTAACTATTGGCTACAAAATGACTAACCACTAGCTACTATCTACTGGCTAACTAGGTAACATCCACTGGCTAACCAAAATGAGTCCCTAAGCCTTCTTATTTATACAAATTGAGGACCCAACAGTCCTCCTAAACTTTAGGGACTCGACTGCCCAAGACTTGTAGTTAACAACAATCCTACTTTACTTGCTTGGCTTCCCTTGTGTTGATTGATTTGGTGGCCTTTGAACTCCGAGCTGATGGTGGAGAATTCGAGGTAAGGGCCCATAAATGAAAGGGACACCTTCCTACAAATCCTCTCCCTTGTCTTCCCACGAATTTGGCTGCCAAGTGCTCATTAAGACCTTCAATTTTGTCTCCAAATTGACCAAAAAGGCTACACAAAGCACCCATTATACTTGTTGGTGTAATGACTAACCAAATTCACTCTATTAGCATAAATATAATAAAAAACATGCAATAAACTAATGAGAATGGTGGATTAAGTCAAATTAGTAGGTTGAATGAGCCCAAATAATTGTCCATTTTTGGGGCTCATCATCACCCCCCTACTGAAAGTGTTGCTCATCCTCTGAGCAACCAATCTCTCTCCTCATCTTTGATGGCCCTGGTGGCCTCCCTAGCTGAAATCTCGGCCGATTTCTCCTTTTGCTTCCCTTTTCCAAACTTCCTGTAGAAAGTCCTGTAGCTACGTTTTCTGGCTTCCTGTAGAAACAGACAACACCACTGTATCTTGCTTGGCTGTGGGCGATTTTCCTTTCAACTGGGCTGTGGCAGCCTTCATCTTCTCCCCCTTTCTGCTCTTCTTCCTCACTGTTAGAAGGACTGATATCTTTGGCCAAAACTCTTCATTCATTTTTGTCCAACAGTTCAGTTCACCATTTATTCCAACACATATCATGACAACATGTTCTTGTGTCCTTTCATCACTGATTTTATCTGATACAAATTCAGGCATTCCCTGCGTGTCAACATCCATAGAAGTGTTTGCAACACACTGTTCTGTCTTTTCAACTTTAATTTTAGCTAATATAAATTCTGGCATTCCCTGAAAGTCCCCCGAAGGAACCTCTGCCTGTAGAACCTCTATAGTCTCGGTGCTTTTATCCAATAGTGATTCTAAGATCCCTTGTGCTTCTATTGATTCCTTTGACTTCTGAGAAGGCTGTGAAGAATCCTCAAAACTACTAATCTCAATACGTTCATCCACCAATGGTCCTGGACATCCTTGCAAGTTAGCCATCACGACATCCTTCTCAGCAGCATAGTTTCCTGTGTCTTCATTGCAGTTCTCATCCAATGAGGATGTTGATGGTCCTTGCATTTCTGGCAAAAAAAGCATCCTGCTGAGTAGCCTCTGTTACACATCTCCCTGCATGGCCGTCATTTATTTCTCCCAATATTGGAATTGAAATAGGCTGTTTTGACTATCTAGAATCAACATGTGTTTCTTGAAAAGATGCAATAACAGTTGTGTTTTGTCCAGCATCATTGTCTGACAACACCATGTCCCTTGGATTTTCATTCATCCCACCTTGTCTTGTATCCTCCATCTCTGTCAGACTGCTTCGGAAGGCTATGCTGTACTTCCTGTAGAAGACCCCACCCATTTCCTGTAGAATGTTATTCTGCCTTTGCGTGAGCCCGATGCACTAGAGAAATTCGAAAACAGGTATAAAAACTCAGCGGAGGACGATAGGTTAATCATTTTGTGGAAGCAGAGGATGTATACTTCAGTTGAACATGTTGCAAGTGCAAGTTGAATAACAGTCTATGAATTTTAGCTGAGCGCTCATTGATTTCTGCGTGATTTTTGGTGGAGTGAGGTGGCAAAGACGTGTGCTAGCCCATGCAAACTGTTGTGCTATCATGAACTTCAGTGGTTAACTATTTGTTCTCTGCCTGTAATCACTTACCATTAGTTGCACTGTAGTTTAGAATATCCACACTGTCTGTGTTTTTTTAAATCTCACGTGCATGACTGATCCATGCATGCTACGTGATTTTCTCGTGAGTGCTAGAGAACTAGATGTCAAGTTAACCTTCCTATATTCATGGCTCAATTTCACCATTCCATTCGTTCATGCATTTCTTGAATTAGATTCATGCAATAGAGGAATAGGTTTTAGTCACGTACCTGAAGTCAAATGGCTGCTGTGAAGCTTTTTGCTGCTGCATGCTCATATTTTGCTGCTGCATGCTTGGATCCTTTGGTTGCATGAGGGCATGGCTGATGATTTTTGGTTGTTTTTTCTTGTGCAGGTGTCCTCTAGAAAGATCTAAGCTCCAGGCAATTGTTTCCACGTTCAAATCTGCACGTTCAAGCTGCTGCTGCTGCATTGTCACAGAACCAGAACTTGTTTTCTCCATTGCTCCCAAACGGTAAACCAGATTGATCTGAAACTTGCTGAGCATGTTCCTATCATCATGATGCACCTCCCATAGCAAAATCGTGATCAATGGATGTAAGGATTTCGAGAAAAATGGGAAATGGCTGAATATTTCAGAGATCGATTTCTCGGAAACCGCGCATCGAAATCGGCCGAAACTGCTTGGGTAGGTTACCATCACTCATATGCATATCCCCGTGAAACAAGTTTTGAAACGGATGCACGGATATGGAGAAAATGCAAAAATTGCTGATGGTGATGGAGGCTGATTTCTTGGAAACCGCGCACCAGAATGGCCTGAAACTGCTCGAGCATGTTGCCATCACCCTTGTACAATTCCCCATGAAACGGTTTGTCAAATGGATGCATGGTTTTCAAGTTATGGCAAAAACAAATTATGTTCTATGTGTTTTTGCTTCAAGGCACTTTGCATGTGTTTGCATGGAAGGGAAAACTGAGCTTGGGCTGTGATGCAGGTATGGAGATGATGGAGGAGGAGTTGGAAGATCGCATGAGGGCTTCTGAACCCTTGAGGAAGCTACCATGTTTGCCAAACCACTTTTTGAAATCCATGTCTAGTTTCCCACAATTTCTATAGGAAGTTCCTGTAGAAGCACAATGAGAAGCACAATGAGGTGGAAAAAATGATGGAGAAAGGCAAGGGATGGACACACAAGTGCTTGTAGGCCTAATCAACAGATTTCCACCATCAGATTCCATTTTAGACTTGAATTTGGTTCGTACAAGGGTTCTACAGGATGTTTCCTGTAGAAATACAGAGCTTCCTGTAGAAGGCACAAGAAAAATTCCTTTAACCTTGATTTGAGTGCTCCTCTTGTCATGAAACGTCCTTCTTGCAACCTGCAATTAGCCAATGGAATTAGTTTTATTTTTCTTCTTCTTTTTCTCTTTTGTTTTTTTTTGAAAAACAACTAGGGCGCCTCATGGAGGTTTTCACCCTAATTGCCTGCCTTGGGTGCCTCCAAGGGTGGTTTTCACCCAAAGATCTTATTCTCTTTTCTCTTTTTTCCAACCCATTGACCGCCTCATGGAGGTTTTCAATCAATGAGCCAATCTAAGGTGCCTCCGAGGAGGTTTTCACCTTAGATTTCTATTTTCCTCTTTTTTCATTTTTTTCTTTTTCTTTTTTCTCTTTTTTTTCTTTTTTCTTTTTTCTACCCTACCCTACTTGAGAAACAAACTCATTCTCAAGTATAATAATACTTCCAATGGAGCAATGTGCACATCGAGATTAGAGACAAGATGATGTGAAGGCTCGAAATGCATTCTTTGACAGGTATCCATATTTTAGAGACAAAACGATTTGACTTTGAAGGGATCAAACATAGTTGAGGAAGAGAGTACCGCTGCAACTTAGTGACGATCTGAAACCATATCTCAATATAGCTTTGATATCCTCGGTTCTTTTGCTGATCTGGATCATGTTTCATGTCACCCTCTAACATGACTTTCCCATCTTCCTCTTTTTGCTGATCTTTCTCTTGAATCCATGGAATATTTGATGGTAACCATGAAGGATCTTTCTTTATCTCTGATTCTGATGTCTTCTCTTCATCAAGTAAAGCCCATGGTTCTTTGATTTCCTCTTCTGAATCTTCTTGTGCCTGATGTGGTCCTTCAATGATTTCAATATAGTCTCTTTTTTGCAATACGCTTCCTGAGCTATGGTGAAGATCATCGAGCTCAAGAGTAGTCATTTGCACATGTTGTGCCTCAGCTTTGCAATTGGGTTGAGCTACTCCATGGTATGGCTTTGGAAATGGTACGGGTAGTTGAGTGGAGGTGTGAAATTGAGATGGAGATGGATGGCATTGTGGTTGGGTAGGCATTTGTGGTTGCCTTGGTGGAGGAGGAGGCGATGGTTCTGGATGAGCAGGTGGTGGAGGAAAATGAGCGGGATGAAAGTGGTACTGGTGCCTCCACTCCTGATAAGGTGCATTCCACTGAGGCTGTGGCTGAGCATAAGAGTGAAATGAATGAGCAACTGGTTGGGCATAATATGGATCTGTGAAGGAACAAGGAGGAGGTGTGAACCAGGAAGGATGAGCAGGGGGACCCCAAGAAGGCATGAAAGTGGCTTGGTAGGGGTCATAATAGGTCTCAGGTGTCCCTTGCAGTTCCTGCTGGTAAGATCTAGGTTCATGTGGCCTCCTTTGGTTCATATAATAGAGTGATTCAGTGGCTCCTTTAACTCTTTGATATGCAACTTTAAGTCCAGGCAAGGAAGGGCACTGATTCGTAGGATGGTATTCTTCACAGATGAAACACACTTCTAGAGAGTGTATTGGACATTCGTTCCTAGGATGCTTTCTAGTGCATCTAGGACAAAAAATGGCCAAAGCCCTCTTGGCTTCTTCTTGCTTCTTTTGGATTTGTAAGGTATCCAGTTGCATGGCAAGAAACTGCCTCATATCACTCTTGAAATCTTCCATTTGAGTTGCAAACTCATTCTTGGACAAGTTATTGCTCCCAACATTTCTACTTGTAGCCATTTGCTCCAGAGGAATGGTTTCTTCTTCTTCTTCCCTAGAGGTTCTTTAAATATGCCTTGATGTCCACCCAGGGGTTCTTTAATCACAACCATCGAAGAAGAGAGAATGTTGGCTGTGTGAAGCAGTGGGGGGGTTGTGAAATCATTTTTCTAACTTATCTCTACTCCTACAAGGCATGAAATGAAATATTTTTGGTTGATTTTTTTCTTTTTTTTCTACTTCTACCTGCAAAACTGAAATAGATTGAACTGCAACTAACTATCTTGCTAAAATGAAAATGCGGAATTGAAATGAAAGCAGGAAATGACTAATCTATTTTGCTCAAATGAAATTGCAGGAATGAAATGCTAGTCCACGCTTGCGGAATTGAAATGCTAATCTATGCTTGCAGAAATGAAATTGCGGAATTGAAATGCTAATCTATGAAAGCGGGAAATGCTAATCTACTTTTGCATAAACGAAATTGCATAATGGAAATGAAATAAACTACTTAGCAGAAGGTTATAGTGGAAAATAGAAGAAAAGCGGCAATCACCAATACTCTGACGCTTCCCCAGCAACGGCGCCAAAAATATGGTGAGCCCCAGTATTGTAGCAATAATGCTACAACTCCTGGAACTCCCTTCTTTAATTTTATCAACCCGGTAGTTCGTAACAAACTTGGAAGCGATGGTGCTGTATGCACAAGTACTAGCTCTTGCCGCAGCTGTCACTTGGTCAGCTGGCACAAGTCCACTAGGAGCTTAAGCCAACTTCTATGAGCTCTTAGAAGAAGCTTTTTAATTGATGGATGAAATCTCACTCGAAGGAAGCTAATCTAATTGCAAAATGAAACTGAAAGCCAAAAAGAAACGCAAACCCTAGCAAACCCTAATTCTACCAGCTAGTCCTACTGATGCAAAGGAGAGAATGCAAACTACGAAAAGAGATGCCATTACTTCTAGGAAGGTAAAATGCATGTGTCTAAGTTATCACTATCTGAAGAAAACATCTTTTTGTATTTTTGATTAAGTTGTTAGAATTATCATGCATGTGCTTTTAACTGGCTTTTCACTGTGCAGAGGTGGATCAAGGAGGAGAAATGCATGGAAGAGGTTAGGAAGGTACAGAGAGGGTCTAAGGGATCCCTAACATTCTTTCCGAGAGTTTCACAAAGTTTGGATGCCATGCAACCGTGTTTATGAACTTCTACAGGAAGTCTGCAGGGGTTTCTACAGGATATTCTGTAATTCTTCTATAGGATGTTTCGAATTGGGATTTTGGAGCATGGATGGAGGGAAAAAGATGGAGGAATGAGTATGGAGGTGAAATAGGGGTGTGAAGAGGTCTAGGACTTGGTGGATGAGGCTAAGGAGCGATTGGATTTGTTCAAGGATGGATGAAGTGATGTTGCACAAGAAGATGAGAATCATGGCAAAGTAAGTGGATGAGGCAAATGTAAGGTAAGGTTTATAAGTGAAGGATGAAGCAGGTAGGTTGGATGGAGTATGGGAAGGTAAGGAAGGATAGCAATTACTCTGCAAGTGGTTTTTCGAACTGAACAAACAAAGACATGCAAGAAAACAAAGATCTAGTTATGCTACCCTAATATGATCTAGCTAACAGTAGCAAGAATGGACAACAACTTTATTTGCAAGGAAACCATGTACAACACGTGAGCAAGAACAATCCAAAAGATCTGAATGCATGACTAAATCCTACCACTCTATTCCAAACATAAAAAGCTACTTTAACCATCAAAAGAAATCTAGATGACAAAGAAAGATCTAAATCTAGATAGCAGATTTTATTTTAAGAACACAGCAAAACACATAAAGATAAACAAAGGAGGTACTGGGCGCTTGAGATGGGCCCAACCCCAAGAGCTACAGCCTCCAAAGAGAGATTTAGAGCTGGTGCAAAGCTGGATTCATCTTTATTGATCAAGAAATGAAGAGTTACATCAAAACTATCCACAAGAAGGACTTGAAAATGAGCTGAAAGCAAAGCTAATCTATTGCATAAAAATCGAACTACAAACTAGCTAACTATTGGCTAAAAAATGACTAACCACTAGCTACTATCTACTGGCTAACTAGGTAACATCCACTGGCTAACCAAAATGAGTCCCTAAGCCTTCTTATTTATACAAATTGAGGACCCAACAGTCCTCCTAAAGTTTAGGGACTCGGCTGCCCAAGACTTGTAGTTAACAGCAGTCCTACTTGACTTGCTTGGCTGCCCTTGTGTTGATTGATTTGGTGGCCTTTGAACTCTGAGCTGATGGTGGAGAATTCGAGGTAAGGGCCCATAAATGAAGGGGACACCTTCCTACAAATCCTCTCCCTTGTCTTCCCACGAATTTGGCTACCAAGTGCTCATTAAGACCTTCAATTTTGTCTCCAAATTGACCAAAAAGGCTACACAAAGCACCCATTAGACTTGTTGGCATAATGACTAACCAAATTCACTCTATTAGCATAAATATAATAAAAAACATGCAATAAACTAATCAGAATGGTGGATTAATTCAAATTAGGAGGTTGAATGAGCCCAAATAATTGTCCATTTTTTGGGCTCATCAACAATTACTCACCCTACTGCACGGTGGGTGTCTTTAGCTAGGAGAACCCATCCATATCACTAATATGTTGATCCACCAGATCACCTTGTTGCCTTATCAAGGTGTGGATCCAACAGAGGCATTTGGAGGGAAAACAGAGGAGAAGCAACTCAAAGATTATATCAACAACGAGTTTGGATTGATGAAAAATTTGCGCGGATATTCCATTTGCTCCATTTCAGACCCCGCGGTGGAGTTTGCCGTGTAGGTTTTGGCATGCAAGATCATGCAGAACTGCCACATGGACGAGCTTCTGATGCAAGTGATCTCCTTGGCTACACAATGTGCCAAAGGAGTCCAGTACAACTGGGCTCGATACCTGTGCAAGGACTTTTTGGCGAATTGTCGAGAGGCCCAGGATGAGGGCAAGACATTTCATTATGTTTGGTTGTTACTATTGATCATATTAGTAGCATGGAGGATGCCAGAGGATAGTCAGTTTCCTCCTCAAGACCCAGACCTTCCAGAGGTAGTGAAGTTTGCTTCACTCTGGGCAACAAAAGACGCAGTGCAGGTCACTGAGACCAAGATGTTTTGGGTGCTAGTGGAGATGGATCTGTGCACGATGATTAGCCAAAGACGGAGGTTGTCACCTACCTTATACGATCAACTTGAGCTGCATGCAGAGTTCAAAGTAGACTTCCATAATGTATCTATTCATGTGCGCAGGGATCCGAAGAAGATATGGCCTAAGTTGCCTTATCTTTTTGGTGAGGCGAATGTCTAAGAAATTGTTGGTAAATGGCTAGGGGAGTGGCTTTACCCATTTGATCTAGGCATAGGAACAGGCAAGGCAATGGAAGGTACGACCGTGTAGACCTCAGTAACAAAAAAACAAAAGGAGGCCCAGTGGGCTGCAGCTCAGGAGAAAGTTGCGCAACAGAAAGAAGTTGTTGTTAAGGAAGCTGCGGACAAGGAAGTTGTTGCTAAGGCAACTGCTAACAAAGAGCAAGCGACCCTGGAAAATACAATAGAGGCTGAGGATTCTGATTCTCAACACACCCAGGACTAGGCAAGGGCGTGGAGCAGGGAACCCCCTTTGTGGTCAAGAAAAGATTGAAGCAGACCACCTCGGGACCGCGAAAGAAGTAGAAGTCCACAATATTCTCCCAGGTGGATCCACTAGTCCTCACTGAAGGGGACTTAGATGAGATTAAAGACAAGGTTTGGGACACCACAACAGAGTTATGGACCTAGTTTGAGCAACAGTACCAGTAGGCATTGGGAAATGTGTAGAAGGATCTGCGCGATCTGCATATCCAAACAGGGCGACTATAAGCGAGCATTGGTCAAGCGGGCGGGATTCAAGTGATCTTGGAGAAAGTGAGAATGACAGTATTGGACACTAATCAAACTTTGGATCTTCATGTGATTCATTTTCTAGATGGGGTCCTGTGCGCTCAATCAGAAGAGGCCAACACCCAACTTTCACAGATCAAGGGTATAGGAATCAACCTCGTGACACTCCCTATCTAGACTCTACATGAGCTACACCAAGGCATTTCAGATGAACTGAGGGTTAGGGAGCAGCATGCACTGATGGTCATTAATTAAGTTAAGAATAATAACCAGCAGATATTTCAAGAAAAGGCATAGGTGATGAAAGAGAAGGAAGAATTTACCATGCGCTACCAGAACTTAGAAGCAGTGATTACATAAGCGTGTAATGAGCTTCCTGAAATCAACATTTCAGAGGATGACAAATCAACACAAAAGATCCAAAAGCTGGTTTCCGTGGTTAAGGATTCCAAGGATGAAATCAATCGAGTCCTATTTGAGCTACAACTACAGATTTCAGAGCTATAATCGAAGCTACAATCGACAACTCCGCTAGTGGTTTGGGATCAGCTATCAAGGAGGGAATGGCCACACTAGATGCAACAGTCAAGGACTGCACATAATTATTTGAACAAGACATGGAGCTCTGGAAATCTATGTAGGAGGACCACAGTCTGCAAAAGATTGACACTGACCTTAGAGAAAAACAACAACAATTTGATGAGATAAGGTCGACTGTGCGCACTTTGGTGCTTGTACAATGATTCGCATGGTTACAGGAAGGAAAGAAGATACATATTGAAATTGAAGAGTTGTGCCAGAAAGAGACCATTATTAGGGCCAAAACCCAACCTTGGACAGAGGAAGCCAACCAAATCACTCTGTAAGTACAAAACAAGTTAAAGGGCATATAATAGACTCACAGGATAATGTGCCTCGCAGTTGAAGGACCCACTATAGAGAAATTAGTCGAGGAAGTGCAGAAGGTAGCTATGCAAGGAACAACTGATCTGCAAGTTCTGAAGTTTGATTTCCATGAAATCCAAGCTAAGATTGAAGTGTTAGCTGAGTGACTCGAGGATGAGTCACCAAATTGTGTTGGGGTATTGTTGGGATGGGGTCCTTGGGGCTAAATTTTGTTAAATTGCGTAAGTCCTTTTTGTAAAGATGTAAAGTCTCCACGATATGTGGAAATAGAGAGCGAAGATAGTAAGAGTCAAACGGGCTTTAGTCCCTTAGGTGGGTAGGTGATAGGAAGGTTTTGAGACCCACCCATGGTCTGTGGACTATGGTATTGTAAAAACAAGGGTTATAAATAGAAGAGTCATAGTGAGTCTAGAAAGTAACTGATTGATAGAAATCTTGGTAAGAGAAAGTAAGCTAAGGTAGGAAAGGTTTGTTTCCAGTACTTAGGCGAAGGGGAAGGCTCCTGCAGCTGAGTGTGCAGAGACCTTGGTAAGTTCGCAGGCTGAGTGCGCGGGCCCCTGCAGCTGAGTGCAAAATGAAAAAGAGTCTGTACTTAAACGATTACATCTAATAAAGACCATTTTGATACAATATTTGTGCATCTGCGTATTTATTCTTACTTCTGCATTTTTCTGTATTTCACTCTGTATTGCAATTTATATGAATAAATTCTTATCTTGTGTGCGAAAGTGGTAGATCAGAACAATTTATACATGTCATGAATAATTAAATGCCTTCACGAAGATCTAGATGTTGTTTAAGTGAATTATGGTAATTATTTGTTTCAGAAGGGTTAGGGCTCGCGAAGACAACACTAAGACCTAGGAGCCTCAGGAACCTATCACACAGGCCTCTAGATGTAGAAACCTAGTTTTCTCATCCCCCAATACTGCTTCGTGTGAGACTGCGGCCTATAATACATGGGTTGTTTCTGAAAGGGCGAGTAGTTAGGGTTTTGGTGGTTGGCGCAATTAACTTTGAACCTGGGTCAGGCTCCATCAAGACAACATTTCTCATTGAAATAAAATATGAAAGAGCATGATCTACATGTTTGAATCAGAGTCTCATGATTTCATACATGAAATCCCCTTCCAAAGACATTAAAGAAGTACCTTAAAATAAATCACGTAATAAAATTGATCAACAACTCTTTTCACAGGAAAAACACATATTAGTTTAGGCTTGGGTCATGGGTTAGGATGTACAGCTTAACCCCCCATGGCTACAAACCAAACTAGAGTCATTAATGATTGAAAATCCTACTATACCCTCTTTGAGGTACATACGAGGTAACATCACAGTGTATGATTAGGTAGCATGAATTTGAGTGCATGTCAATGGACATTCTATGTACTAGGGATTCCTTCAATAATTTCAGAGATGAGTCAGGGAATCAAATATCTTTCCCACACCACATGTTGCCTATGATTGTGAACCCCCCGTAGTAACAGTGATTTGTAGGTAAAGAGTAGTGGCCAAAATATTAGGGAAACATACACAAGGTGACTGGGGAATGAATCTACTCCATCTTTGGTTTTTTGGGAGGGTACTCAACTCCATGAGAGTGTTTGGACCCTTCACATTGAGGTTCGGGTGAATATTAGGAGTAATTTTAACTGTCTCTTTCAAAATTGACTTCTTCTTATAGTCCTTCAAAATTGGATTCCATCACCAACTAGTTGCAACTATCAGAAAAATTATAACTGCTTGCTAATCTCTTAGAGTTCTTTTTTACTTTTAAGATTGTGTTGTTTTTTTACTGAGAGTGTACTTATTTAAAGTTGTGAAACACATATATACACATCACCAATTAATAAATCTAATACACACATATTTTTCACCCTGGATACCAAAAGACCTCATTAGTCTAGACGCCTGTGAGGCCTTCCCCCATTTCCTATGGATGCATATACAAGTCAATCTGATTCCCCCTCTAGTCATGAGTTTGTCTCAAGTTTCAAACACTGAATTTCAAAATATTGACCCAGGGCCTCGATAACTGGAGGACCCATTTACTGAAGGCTTTGAACCTTGTTGTAATCCTCCAATTATTGATCCTCAAAGGCCTATATTGATTCAAGTCACTCTGATTCCTTTTTTTCTTCATCGGTTCCCCATTTAAAAACTCTGACAAATTCTAGTGAATTGTGGTATTTTTTGGACACCTTTGCTCCATCGCCATCAAACCCACCTACACCAAATTCCACACTTGTTGTCAGTTATCCCACTATATAACCTATTGTTAATATAGGAACCCTAGCTACACCCACTTTGGGTGGTGCTAAATAATATATTGTTTCTGTTGCCCCAACTCCATTCATGTTGGTTCCTAACCCTCCGAACCTCACCCCACTAGGTGTTACCAATTCAACAACCTTCAATAATCCTTTTAGTTGGAATTCATTTCTTAGTGCAGCTCCTCCTCCATTACCGAGTGGGGGAAATGTTTCTAGAACCTGTTTGTATATTGGGGGTATTCATCCACCTATTAAACTTGTGGTATAATCATGAACTTCTCTAATTGATCTATTTCCTATTGGTTGTTATGCCATCGATGGTGGTCCTCTACCCAATTTGTCTTATGTGTCTAGTGTTGTTCCATTTCCCATACCCACTTTTTCTCCCTAGGGTTTCCCCACTCAAACACCATTACCTACTGGGGGAAACTTCTATCCTAGGGGAAGCTAGTTCGTTGGTACCTTTCCTCAGGTTGGGGGCATGCCTTATGGACCATCCATGTATAGAACCTTGACACCACCTCAAGGAAATTAGTATCCTTCTCAACCTGTGTACCCAATTAGAAACCCATTTATGGGAGGATCTCCTGGTCCCTCTAGTCACCCTGCTCTTCCTTGGAATGATTCAAATACACCAAATCCATTTCATTTTTTTGATACTCTTGATATACCAAATCTGTACAAGTTGACCAATGATCCCATCAATCATAACTTTATTTGGCCTCTTATCCCTCATAAAATTATCGCAGACAATATTATTAAGTTTGAGGGAAAGCAGAGAGACTACCCAACTACACATATCAACACTTATCATATTTTGTGTGTGTCGAACTCAATGATTGACGATAGTATCTGGCTCTAACTCTTCCTACAAATCCTGAATAGAAACACAACCAAATGGTATACTAAACTACCTCACACTTCTGTTAATAACTTTAACACCCTCCCTATGGAGTTCTTAAAACACATCCAATTGTTGATCTATTATGAAACCATAACATAACTCTTGAATACTTTACGCTGAAACATTTCCACCCAAATATCTGATCATATCCGTGAATGGAGACATAGACATAGGTTAGTAAAGGTCCCTCTTTTAGATTAAAGTCCCTTCTGCCTCCTATTGTGAAGGATGTTTCCATGTCTAGAGTTGTTACTGAAGACTCGGTCGTTCATCGTGCCCAAAACTTAGATCTCATATATTCTAAGTCAGGCATGCTTTATGACCTTATCCCTAATGCACCTCATGCTTCAAATACTCTTGTTATGCAAAAACCTGGTCCTCACACCGACATCCTCATTGGTTCTACCTGTGGGACCGATGTCACATAGTTGAGCAGGAAAACTGCCAAGTTATCCTTTACTTCTACTCTAACCTCAACTACACTTGATCACACTACTGCTCCTCCATCTGCTGTGATTAAATCTATGTAGTCTACATAATAATCTAGCGAAAAGAAAAAGAAGAACAAGAACAAGACCATTCCTTTTGAGGAGCAAACATCTACTTAGAATACCCAAGCTCAACTTGTCACTACTGCTAAATATGACAAGGTAAAAGAGAAAACTATGAAGTTTCCTTGCAATTTTTTCTTTGAGGACCATTTAACCTATAAATGTCCTCACTTAGAAGAGTGTATTGATTTCCTTGCACAAAGGGATATTTCTTGGACTCTTGTTATCCTCAACAACCCTTTCCCTACCCAACAAGATAATAAAAAACAATATCTGGTTGGGAACCCACCCCACCTCCACAAGGGTGAAATGGTGGTTCTCATCCCCATCCTCCTAGAGAAGGATCATCTACCTTCTATAATTTTTATATGGTTGATTTACAAATGTGAACTAAAAACTAAGGGAACCTTGTTCTAGACACTTTGGATACCCCGTCGACTTCTAATTTTCCTCCACCTAATGATATTCATACCAAGAGACCCGTTTCCAACCTTGTTATTTCCGCCCCCCAAAGGGGCAGTTCACTGAACTACGCAAAAACCTGTTACCTGCAATGCCCAAAACTACAACATTGTAGAAGATCTCGCATAGGCCCTTTGTGCTATTTCCTCCCTTGAATTATTATATATTTTTCTTGTGCAATGTAAATATTTACTCTCGACTATAGGTGGGGCTGACCCTCTGGATTCCAATCTAGTTGTCCTCGACATGGATAAATCATAACAATACACCTCACCTATCAATAAACCTACATGTCAAGAGAAATTCCAAGCAAGAGGCAAAGCCATGAACTGTATTTTCATTGATTAAGGTTCATCTACCCTTGTAATGGCTACTTCCTGTTGGCTTTCCTTGGGTTCGCCCCACTTACTCCATTATAAAATTCCCTTAAATATTTTGATGGCCATACTTTCGCCCCTAAGGAATATCCCATTACTTTGCCTATCGCTCTTAAGGGGAATATTGTTTCGGTTGATATTGAAGTTTTTGAATGCTCTATTGACTATAATATTTTGTTGGGTCATAGTTGGAATTATGCCATGAAATCTATTGCCTATTCGATTTTCTAACTCATCTATTTTCCTCATCAAGGAAAAATTGTGACTATGGACCAACTGTCTTTCTGTAGCCTTGACTTTCAATCGCTAAATTCTAGAAAAATTCATTTAGTAGGTGGTACTCCTAAAATTTTTGTTAGTATTAGTGCCAAACTTTTCAAGTATTCTTTATTTCTATGGTGTTTCCCTCTCCCCCTACCTCGGGTCCCTCTACCCATTTCTATGATCTCTATTGTACCTGCTAGATCTACCAATCCATGGATCATATTGACCTCTTTTGCCATTGAACTTTTTGGAGAACACATGCCATTGTCACCAACGGATCTAGTTTATCAAGATACCTAATTTACATCTGAATCTCCTTCTTCCTTGGTTGGGGCCCATGGTACTATAGACTCTTCCACTGCAACTTCCTCTATTTATCTTCTCAACATTGTCTTTCCCTATGACGATGATTTTATGGAGATCATGTCTCTATTTGAGTGACCTCGGGATAAGTTCCACCATCATGTCTCAGTTTCTTTCCCATCTTCACTAAACACGAATCCTCTTAAAATACCATCCCTTAATCAACCTGATCTTATCCCTTTCTCTTTGAAAATTATTCAAGAGTTATACTTGGAAGGAAAGTTAGACAATATTTTTGGGGATGGAACCTTTCCACCCATTTGGATTGGTCCTTACACTATTACTCAAGTCCTTTATAAAGCAGCCTATGCACTTACAAACACTAATGGGGACCGACTCATGGATCCCCAAATGGGGTTCTATCTAAAAAAGTACTACGCCTAGAACCCTGCTAACATGTACTTTGTTACTTTATGTAAAATGTTTTATTTATTTCGGTGTGCTGCTTTCCCTTTTTCTTTCCCTTTACGCCAGATCAAGTTTTTAGTACAACAAAAATCCCAAAACTCAGATGTTTATACAAATTAAATACAAGATTAACTGGTGCCACAACTATGTCATATCAAAACTTGTGTCAGTTTGTTGCATCCAACAAAAAAAATTACATAATTTTCAAAATCCAAAAAACTTTTAAATGAACATTCTTTTTATGGTTATTTTATCGCTTGTAAAACTTAAAACACCTCGAGTTTACTTCTTTGGGCTCATACAACTCCCATGAAGAAGAATAAGAATTCTTTTATGTTATTTTCCTCGCTCGTAAAACTGAAAACACCTCAAGTTTACTTCTTCAAGATCGTAAAACTCTCATGAAGAAGGTCTAACCATTATTTTTCTATCTTTTTCTCGCTCGTCCAATCTGAAAAATATACCAAGAGTTTCTTCGTCTGAACCGTACAAAATTTTATGAAGACTATTGAGTTTACTTTTTTCTCCTTCATACTCATAACAAAATGAGGTGAACGTCTAGAGCACATGTTTATCTCTTTATCTGAACTCAATAGACTAATTGAAAAAGGAATTGTGTCAGGTATACTATTAAATATTTGTTGCACTTGATCACCAACCATGACAAAGATACCCCCTGGAGTATTCTTTAAGTTCTTTTCATACTCTCTAAAAGTGAGAAGACTGTCGAGTTTACTCTTTCTGGACTCATTAAACTTAATTAGAATGGGAAAAAATTGGAAGAAAGAACAATGTTACTATCTATATTAGTCAAAAGTTTTATGGAAGTAGTATATTTTCCATCCCTTGAACATGGCACTCGTCCAACATATATATCATTTTTCAGCTTATCTTTGAACCCTACCACATTATGGGTTTTTCCTTGGTACCCTGATGTATTTGCGTCCTCATATCCCACTCTTTATGGTTTTCTTGAGTCTATTCTGGCTAGTCTCCTTGGTGTCATGCCCTCTATTGTTCAAGTGATTGTCTACTCTCTGTTAACCTTATAAACCATTTGATCATGTGTCGTTTTTCCCCAAGTTAGTTCATCCAGTTATTCTATACATCTCCAAATCAATCAATTTACTACTATTTTATGTCAATTGATGTGAGACTCATCATTGCTCACCTTCGACAGATCCCTTACTATCGACTTCAACAAATTATCTGAGAAGCAGGTTGAGAAAAATCATAGTACCCTGGAGCTTGTAGTCCTCAGTGGTAGGTTTTCGAGCGTTTGATTGGGCGTTTTCCTTATTAACTCCCAATTAAATGATTCTACAAGTGTTCAACTTCAACTCATTCATTTTCACTCTCTAAATTGTATTGAGCATCTTGGAGACCATCAACCTTATCGGTGGCTTTCCTCACATCTATTAGGGATTTTCATTATTGATCAATAATCTAACAAATTCTCACATGCACGAAATCAGCTCATTCATTCACATATGTAGAGTTATACTATTTTGAGATGCTGACAAAGACCTTCAGATGAGGCTTACAAAACTTAGCCTTGTTTTCTCTCCCAAGCTGCGTATTTTATTTTTAGAGATAACTCATATCAAACTGACTACACTATGACATAGATCCACATTGTAATTGCTAGTGGACATGATTTATCATGGATCTACAATGTATTTTTCTTTTTTAAATACTGAGCATGGGAATGCCTGACTGAGGACATCATTTATATCTAGCATATGATTGTTGTTTGTAGGCCTCCTTTTATTCAAGCACCCTAATTACTCTCTCTCCTGAACTATTTTATGAAGTATTTCTGCTATCACCTTCTTGTATGACATCACACCTTAGGGGGCATTTGTTATCCATGAAAATACCTCCTCATCAGCTCAAAGGATATCACTATGATTTTTGTTGAAATACACCTCTTTCTCTAGCCTATTTTAAAACTATAATACACCTTTTGCACTCAAAAAACACACTATCAAAAAATCACCCAGTCATGAGCAAAAGATCTCAAGTTAACTCATTGTGACACCTTTTTTCACATATTGAAACTATTTTATGGTGGAAAGTTATTGCTTTTACCACATCTACAACTTTTTCCTAAACAAATAAAGCACTTAAAAGAATATAAAATAATTAAATCACTTAAAATCATATAAAAGCATTGAAGCACTTAAAAGCATACAAAAGCATTAAATCACGAGGGAACATCATCCACCCCAAATAGTTTTCCCAAATTGCATTAGAGACAAACTAATAGTCTTCATCGCCTCTATTTTTACTATAAATTGAGGGCTTGACCATTGAGAAAGGGATCAAAATTAATTACATTGTTATGTTTTCAATATCTTCCTTGAGACAAAGGGTTTTGGAGCTAGGAGATGGAGGAGGTGTTGTTGAAAATTCATTGATTGAACTAGCCTTTGGAGCTACCTAGGAGCACTTCCCAACTACACTGAACACTCCAACAAATTTTCATGTGAGGACTCATAGGCTCACCTTCCTCTTATCTTCTCAATATCTACTTTACTTCTTGCATTACTGAAAGTGTTAAGCCTTAGAATAGTCTATCCCTTATCCTATCTGTCTCGAGTTTCCAGGAAAACTTGAGATGGCTATTATTTGTCCAACCAAGAACAATTCCCTATAAAACCATGCAAGGTACATACCATATATCCTTGAACTTAAACATATTGTCATCAACGAGTGATTAATTCTCTCTCAATGATCCATCTGGATCCTACTGCAAGTGTTCCTTCACATGTTAGTAATTCTCATCCTGAGGTAATTCCTCTTCGATCCTTTCTTTGATATCAACTTCACAAGTGCTTACAGCTATCAAATGTACCACTTCTAGATTTCTACTATGTGCATTTTCTACTTTGTTCTCTTTGTCATTAATGTACTTTATTTCAAATTCAAACTCAATAATCAAGGATAGGCATATATCTTGTCTTGAATTTAGCCCAGGTTGGTCAAATAAGTATCTCATCCCTCCATGATCTGACATCAACACACATTTTATTTCCAGCAAGTAATGCCTCCACACCTTTAGTGCATGCACAATTGTTGCAAGTTCTAGATCATGTGTGACATAGTTCCTTTCATGCTTATTTAATTTTATCGATTCATAACAAATAATGTTTCATTCTTGCATTATGACTCCACCAAACCATTTCTTTAAAGAATTTGTGCAAATCACAAAATCCTTTTTTGGATAAGTTACTCTCAAGATAGGTGCATGCATGAGCAAGTGTTTGAGCAGTTCAAGTTGGTTGTGCACTCTAATGTCCATTGGAATTTGACTCCTTTCCTTTTCATGGATGCGATTGAATACCCAATCTTTGAAAAATCCTAAACGAACCTCTTGTAATATCTGGTTAATATTATGAAAGTTCTAACTTTAGTAACATTTCAGGGATTAGGCCACTCCATGATGACCTTGATCTTCTCAGGTTCTACTACAAAATTATTTTTTGGAAACAATATATCCCAAGTACTAAACTTGTGATTGTAAGAAATCACATTTATTTAGCTTGGCATAGAGATTTTTCTCTCTTAGAAATTGCAATACTACTTTCAAATGTTCTTCATGATATTCTTTGGTTTTTGAGTAGCCCAAGATGTTATTTAGGAGGACTAACAAAAACATGTCCAAATATGATATGAGGGAATTATTCATCATACACATAAATGTAGATGGAGCTTTTGTGAGCCCAAATGGCACCACCACAAACTCATAGAGTCCATGTTTGGTTATAAAAGTTGCCTTGTGTATACCTTCATCTTTAATCCAAACTTGATAGTAACTAGACCCCAAATCTATCTTTTAGAATACTGCAACCCCTCTCAACTGATCAAGTAAGTCATTGATTCTATTTAGAGGGTATTTGCTTTTTATTGTGGCTTTATTTAGCTTCTTGTAGTCAATTCATAGCCATAATGTGCCATCCTTCTTCTTCACAAATAGCATTGGGGTTCCCTAGAGTGACAAATTGGGTATGATATACCCTTTTTCTAGCATTTCTTTGAACTGTAGCTTTACCTCCACTAGCTTTGGTGTACTCATGCGATATGGGGATTTCGAGAATGGTGTTGACCCTGGTAGAAATTTTATGGAAAAACCAATTTCTCTACTGGGTGGTAATGTTGGTATTTCCTCTAGAAACATGTCACTAAATTGTCTTAACACTAGATGCTCTTCCATTTTGTCCCTTCTATTTTATGATTCGCTAGTCACCTAGACCGCATACAAGGTACACCCTTTCCTATTGCACCTTTTCACCCTCAAAGCTAATATTTTATTTATGATGACATGCTTATTTATTCCTTGCAGCACTACCTCCTCTCCTTCATCACCAAGACATTCCAGCAACTTACTAAAGTAGTCTATTTAGTTTTATGAGCTGCTAGCCAATCCATGTCAACTATCACATCATACGAGCCCAACAGTAAGTTCCATGGAAAATTTTAGGGGCTAATGTTCGCCCAGTGGGCTAATTTTCCATGATCTTTCCACAAAAAAGCTTCACCAATTTCCAATTTTATAAAAGACGATTCGCCCAAATTTTAGAATATAAAATTATTTTACCTTAAAAATCGCCAAAATTATATAGAGACTATATATAAAATCATTATAAATTTGAATAATTTTACAAATATATCAATAAACATTTTTTAGTTTGCATATTAGGGATTAGTGAGATTTGCCAATTTTTTAAACTTCAAGAAAATTTTCCATCCTTAAAATTTTCCATGACAGTAACAGGTTGAGATAGGCCGACATGGGCATGTTTCTTACCATCATTGGGAATGATTTCACCACATCTAACAACTTACTTTTGGTTCTTGTGGTTAACTGAACCAACCATGAATTCACATGGTTTCTCTTTTGTAGGGCGCACTTATCTACAATTTTTGTATTGACATAGCTAAACTTAGAGCCTAGGTTGATAAAAATTGAAACATGTTGGTTAAAAACCATACCTTCCATCTTGATCATTGAAGTTTGATGGTCGACCTTCCTATTGTCGAGTGTGGAATAGATTCATGGCACGTTATAAGCCACATCATTCACTGTTACTGCTTCTTGCACATTTTATAACATCAAGACATTATGATGTTGTTGAGGACAATATTTTTCATAAGTGGTTTTCTCCACATGTCCAAAATTGTATGGCCCCTCTTTTGAACCCCTCAAATTCCTCTCTTACTGGATTAGTGGACTGACCTCTTTTGACAATAGTATATTTTTGTTGAAAATCACCCTTGGCAAGAGTGGTGAATTTCACATTCATTCCCCCTGGTTGATGTCTTTAATGTTTATACCCTTTTCCATTAAAGCTAGTCCTATCTCTTACTTTGTAATAAGTTTGGAACTCAGTTTTATTATTGGATTATTCATAGTAGTACTTAGCATTTCATATGGGTGTCCAATTTTTTTGGCTCATCAAACTCAATTATGTCTCTATAAGTTTGTGGTAACCCACTAAGGTACCTTTGAATTTTCACTTTCTCATCTTAGATATATGGCACATACCTCAACAACTCCAAAAATATGTTTGTATGCTCATTGATAGTAAGTATCCACATCTTATGATCATGAAATTATTTAACATTTTTGTCATAGTACCTCTCAGATAGGTACTTCTCTTCGAAATATCTCTTAAATATTCTCCAACTCCTCTCTAATTTATTTGACATTTTTCAAGTCTTCCCACCAAATATAATCCTTTCCCTTCAAGTTTAAAATGGTCACTCCAGCCTTCATATTTTCAAAGCACTTTGAAGTATTTCTTCATTCCTAAAAGCCAAGCTTCTAATTCTTCATCCTTTTTATTTATCCATCAAATGCAAGGGGTTTTCTTTCTTGAATTCCTCCATTTTTAAGTTTTTCTCATTCGTTCTCTACTGGTGGTGTCTCTTAGTTGCAACTCTAGATAATTGTTAATGACCATCTTGTTGAAAATGCAACAAGATGATGGAGCTTAGTGAAAAGAAGTCGCCTTCACTAAGTGGGCCCGCAGGCTATTTTTGGCGCAAAGTCTATTTTTAGACTATGTCTATTTTTAGACATATGGATCATGGTCTATGAGTTGCAGGATGATATTTATGGATGATTGGTCATGTTGGTAAAAATAGATGGACTTCTATTTTTAGACATATGGGCGGAGTCTATTTTTAGACTGCCAGTCTAAAAATAGAATAGTCGAATATTATTAGCTCTTAATAATATTTGGACTATAACATTATCTTATCCTCTTGCAACACTTCAGTTCGAGCTACGGATGTGGCACATGCAACTGCCAGAAGGAAATACGCTTTTCCTATGGGTTAGTTGAGCTATTGCATGATGGACTTCAGTTAGAACTCAAGTGATTGAGTTTGGTGGAGTTGATTGAGGAGTTCATGGAGTTGTGTTCAGTTTGACTTAGTTGAACTAGTTGTATTTAGTCTAATTGCCAAATACACTAGTGATGAGTGATGTGAATTAATTATAAATTAATTCACTAATTATTAACTCATAAATCAACTAAAGAATACATCAGTTAACTCAGTGCATGGATAGTTCAGTGGAGACAAGTGTTAGAGGTGGGTGAAAGGTTGAGACTACTATCAATTGTGACTATAGTTGTGCATGAGATTTGCACAATCATTGATTGAGATTGCCAATGAGGATTGCGCAGTACAAGCCAAGGGAAATTGAACTTGGATTTGATCCATTCTCAACTTGGATTGCGCAGTAGAGGCAGGCAAAAAGTGGAGGAGATTTGAACCCGTGACTTGTTCATATTTGAGCTAGTTTGTGTGTAGCAGGTGGAGATAGTACTGAGTACTTGTGAGGAGTATTGTAATATGTATTGTTACATGTTCTCTATCATTATAATATATAGATAGTTGGGGGTTTTCAGCTGTATGCTTTCCCTATTACATACTGTGTTGATATGTGTGATTGATGTTTCAATGTGCGCATGCAATTATTTTTTAATTCCGCAAATTGATGATCAATGGTAGAGGAGGTTATGTATTATGCATGCATTTCGAAAATAGTGTATAATCAGGATAATCTCTGTGAATAAGTGTTATATTATTCAAAATTTCTACACATCTATTCTTCTCTCAGGAGTGTTGAGTGGAATTTCTCCTCTCACTATATCTTCACTTTCTTGTCTATGTATCTTCTTTGAATTACTACCTTTTGCTCCATTAGCCTCCAATCCATAATTTCCATAATATTGATGGAAATTTCTCGGGTTTGTGTTTTCCTAAGTAGTTGGCACCAAGCTTGTGTTGCTTTTGTCTTTGTAGATGTAATATACTTTGTAAAATCACTGCATTTACTTCCACATTCCTATCTTGAGCTATGACAATATTTTTAGTATCTGCCTTATAGCTTCTCAATTTATCTCTTAAGCTCCTAAAGGTGTACATCTAGTCAGGGGAGTCTTTCTCATTCCTCTTCCTAACTTATTCTTCCTCCTCATAACGTTGGTATCTATAAATGTTGTATTACACCATTTTGTTTCTTATTCCTTTATTTTCTTGTTGTATGTTGGTGTCTTCTTATGTGTTTTTATATACATATGCTTGTTGGCTAAATCATACAAAAATATACATATTCACTCATCACCTTAGTGTGTTTGCAACAAGAATGCTGATGTGAAACTAGTTGAAACATCAAATCTTAGGATAGTATTTAGTTTAGAAAAAAAATAACATATCAACAATTTTTTATGCCAACAATCATTTCATTCATGATTCTAAAATTAGTACACATGTGCATATATAAATTAACTATCAGATTAAATACCACTATGTAATTCTTAACAAATATTATAGATTCTCTTATTTAAGACCCATTCAGTTTGAGCGTTGAACTTGGGCTTGGATATGACACTGTAATGCTCTCACCCGCCCCCTTGAACTCATTTATGATATCAAAAGTGTTACTTTATAATTTAACCCAACCTATGAGGTTTATTATGAAGATGGGGTTACAAAAATCCTCTTTTTCCAACTTCGTCAAAACTAAAAAATAGTACACCTACCACCGCATTTAACTTGTCAAGAGCTTTCTAACAATATGTTGGCACAAAAGAGTCATCAGGGGGAAAAGACCCTGGGTTGAAGCATGGAGAGCCAACAATGGTTCGTTGTAGTCTGGGAAAACACCATCATTTTCACCTTACCCAAGGGGTAAGGAGTATCACACGAGACGTGTCGTGACGAGAAATAAGAAGGGTTCGTCATGGAGTCAAGGAAGCACCAACCGAAGCACCAATTGATAAAAGATATATAACATTACACACATATTCAAGATAACAACATACCATCTAATACGCAAAAACTACTACATGCATGAATCTTACATGACATTTCAAGATTTTTAAGTGGGTCACCACATCATGTATACTCATACACATTATGCTCTTCAACCAGTCTATACTTTCCTTTATATTAATTCAACATTACAACATTACAATACATCTCGGCATTCGCCACAGGTGAATATAAGAAATACCTGTTTACAGACTCACGAGCTCGTTCTCTAGCTCAAAGGTCCTACTCAACTAAGCTTCTGCATTCTTATACTAGTCTACTACAACCAGCTATCCTCTCCGCAATGCCAGCCTCAACAGCCTCACCAACCAACCTCGCTTCCTTACAAGCCTTCTCCTTTTATATTCTTCTCTGTCGCTTGGACTACTAGTTCCTGCTCGACTGTTCTTCCCCTTGGCTGCCCCTCCTCCTTCTTGTCATCTCGGCTGCCTTTGTCTTCTGCTGCCACCTTGCCGCAACCCCTTCGCAACTTTCTATTCGTGCTTTGTGGTCCAACTGTACTTCTCGCACGCTAATCATTGCTGCCACCCGTTTCCTCCTTGTTCTCTGGCTTGCCAAAATGATCAAAAAATTTGTAAAATAAAATCAAAGGCTCCAACATGATATAATTTTATCTCATTCTGATTCATGTACTGAAATTTATGACAATTTGAATTTTGACCAATTATATTAGCCACATCAGCAAGGGATCACCACATGGTGTCCACATGTGACCCTCTTGGCCCTACCATGTCACCTCGAGTAGTACCACTTCAATTTTTATCCCAACGTGGTGCCCACATGACCATTACTAGACTTCCAAGACACTTTCCATGTCATTTAATGCAAGGGCATTTGTAAAATCCAATTGATAGAGAGGTCAAAATCTTTTACTAGAGGAGTTGGTTCCTCAATGAATGGGTTGTTAGGATAGAAGTTGTTTTGATTGTTGTGTAATGCATTGAAATTATCTTACTGTTGTAATTTTTTTTATTATTCTAAAAATATGGTCCATCTAATCCTACTTCCATGGATCTGGAATGATCGTGACGTATTTATTAGTATTTGATTTATTTAATAAAATATTGGAGCGAGTGTGGTGTGAAGACCTTTAATTTTTTTTTTTTACAAGAGTCCATCAATTAAATACTGTAGAAGGAGATACAAGGAGGTTTTGTCACTTATCTATGTTACAAGACAGATTTCTCGGAGGTATCGTCTCGTAATATCAACCAAGATACATTTTCCTTTAGTAATTGAGAACCCAACAGTTGGAAAGAAACAAGAATAGAAACTAGAAGCCCTCAGAGGTTCCTATCATGGGACAAAAGTATTGGAAGAGTTCCATTAGATGACTGGACAAGAACCACTTTGAGCCCAGATCCAAGATTGGATCAATGAACGATGTGGCAAGTAACAGAGAACAATTTCATCTTGGGTTCTGTTTCTTGGGTCAAAAAATTGTTGAGGAAAGAAATGCGCTTGGTGAAGTTTTTTTTGGAGAAATATCAGAGGGATTTGGTCCCATAACAATGTAATATGAGTGCTTTGAACATGTCTACAATGCTAAGAGAACAGCACAGACATATGTGTTGTATGTAAGTTTAAAAAGGAAGCCCACGAGGAAGGGGCCTAAGCTTGGTTCCGGTGGCTAGACATAGAGGAAGTTTGTGCCTAATGGTTTTTATAAGATATTCTCTTTCCTTTGGTTATATGCATAGTATATTAACCCATCGAGGTTGTGGTGTTCCTATCTATTTATTTTGGCTTAAAGGCTAATTTACCTAGTCGCTTAAATAATTTCTATAAAGTCTAAGGCGTGCACCAATTGGTATCAGAGTAGATCCTGCATCCAATCTAGGAACAATTAGTTGACCATGGCTTGCAGAGTTGGACAAGGTGCCAGAGGAGGCCAAATAAGACAAAGGGATGTAGCCAATTTTGAGTTGATGTGAGCTATGTAGCGATTGGAAGAAAGAATGGAAACCATGGAAACTAGTAGAAAAATAGAACTTGAAGTTGGAGATGTGAGCAAAGAAGAAGAGGAATCAATAGAAGAAGAAGCGGAAGGTGTACCAAAAAAAAGAAAAAATATTCTAGCACAAAGTTAAAGACTGAAATATCTAACTACACTATCATTATGAATGTAGAGGAGATCATAGACTAGATTACTGAGATGGATAAGTTTTTTGAATACAAAGAAATGGATGAAAAAAATAAGGTCATATTTGTTGTCACTAGATTGAAGGGATACATAGCTTTGTGGTGGGATGGTATGCAGATGGAAAGAGAAGGAAAAAGAAATAGAAAATTAAGAGCTGGTGTTGAAACCTAATCTTTGGGATTAGGAAAATCTATGTACATATTGTAAATAGAAAAATAAAAGAAATTAGAAGATGAAGAGACATTGGGAGATGAAAACCAATAATCTCCCTCTCCTTATATATATTCATGTTCTCTCTTAATGCCAAATACAATTGATTTCGTGGATTTACCCTCCTGATCTGAAATGGTATAAGAGCACAGGCCCAAAATTAGTCCCTTTCTGCCATTGTAACTCCTATTTCCTTCCACATACTCTGTTTTGTTCTCTATCTCGAATCCTTTGTTCTCTGGTTGCATTAATTCTTTGCATAAATTAGTCCCTTTATGCCATTGAAACTCCTATTTCCTTCCACATACTCTGTTTTGTTCTCTGTCCCGAGTCCTCTATTCTCTGGTTGTTACGGGTGAAATCACCCTAGGGCTTTGGGTTAGAACCAAAACAGAGCAGAAGCAAACTACAACAAGAAATACGCAAACAGCTCAGGCAATATTCTTATATTATCAAACTACGTAAGAGTGACCATACCCGGATTTCCTTCGTTCGAGTAGGTCACACAGGGTTCAGACCCTCTGCAACTCCCGATGTTCTTCAAACCTGAAAATCATTCAATTCAAACAGACATAGCAGTATAGAAGTAAAACATATTCACGAAATTGAATTTATATCATATAAACAAATTATTGATCATACATGAAAATGACATTCATATATGAATTAAAACATAATTTGATGCATAGACATAGTTATTTTTGGAAACAAGACAACATTTCTTTTATTGCAGTAAGCTATAAATAACACGCAGAGAATTCACCTGAGTCTTTCTCTGGCTCCAAGCAGAACCGTCCTCTGGATTCGTCATATCCTAGCCTTCAACAATCTTCTTCCATCACCAACACCATGATATCTCAAGCAAAAGGAAGGATATCTATAATCAAGGAAACAAGGGTTTCCTGAAGCTTGGGGAAGTGCATGAGGCACAGGGATCCATCAGACTTAGTCAAGGATAATCTCAGTATAATAACTCTATCTCTTCTCCTCTCCCTTAATGCCTTCCCATAGAGGTCTATTTATACCTCTCCCAATTAGTTTTTTAGTTGGGAAACAGTTGGGCCACGGGCAATAGGAGGGAATCAACAGGTAAAACCCATGAACTCCGCCCAAATTAAGGAAATTTAATTTTTTAAGTGTTTTAATACATATACGCGGGTTGAGTATTAACTGACCCGTGTGTACATGCTTTTATCTCAGGGAAAAGTAGCGTACAGAGAATAAAACATTGTTTTTATATATTTGGACCAAGTTTGGAAGGAGGGGTTTCCCTAGGCCATAAAAAAATCATCATATATACCAAGTGTGGTAAATGGTGCTATAACACTGGTTGCATTACTTCTTTGCGTGGAATTGTAGGTTGTATATTTTTGTATTATGGTGGGTGTGCTCTTTGGTTCACACAACAAATATTCATGATACGGGTGAAAGCAAGTACCACTGGTCCGACTGTTAGTTTATCACTGCGGGTATGTTGGGATCTGAGCGCGGAGCACTAACTGAGTTGTTCTTTCTTCATTGGTGGTGAGAGTGGAGTGCTGACTAATTACATTAAAGCTCTCGAGTGTGTTAAAGCTCTGCATAAAACCATGCGTTGAACCCTCTTCAAACCATCTGTTGATTATGATATGTATGTTCGTCGTTGTTTGAATACCGTGATACTGTGCTACGATGAGTAATTTTTTATGCTATAATGGTCGTAATACTGTGTTGTATTTTGAGATATCGTGCCATGAATGTTGTGCATTGAAGATTGCCATTTCATTTTCCTTATATGTGATGTTGTATAATATGCGTTGGATAAGTATGTTGGTTCTTTTAAAGTTCGGTATATATGATATACCATTCAATTCTTATGTGCGTTGAGAGCCATTTTATTTTGCACGTTGAAAAATGTATGGCATATATTGAGTAATTATTATGGAATCGATATACAATAAAAGGAGTACCATACATTATATAATCAACAATAAAGAGAGCACTATATGAATATGATGGCATATAATTCATTATTTTATTTTAAAAAGGGGCATATATATTGTATGGAGTGATATGAGTAGGTATGGAGTGATATATTATGTGTAGTGAGTGGTGACATATTAGGAGAGGTGATATTTTATCTGCTTGGAATATATTCCTACTGTTGGGTCCCTATAATACTAATGATTACCCCATTACTATTGTAGTTGCATCCCTTATTAATATTGTTGTGCCCCTATTATCCCCATACTGTTATTACTGTGCCCCATAGAATCCCTCTATTGTTATTTTTGTGGCTTTATATTATTATTGTTAGGTCAGTTGGGTTATATTGTGACTCCTTAGACTCCTATATATAGAAAGGAGGTTTTGTCATTTGAATCATCCAAGAATTGTTCATTTATGTAATGTAAATGAGGTTTCCCCCTCGAAGAGGCTTAATTCTAAGGTGTTGATCTATCTTTTCTATCCTTTCTTGAGCTGGTTTCATAACATTTGGTATCAGAGCCTTGGATTCCAGGGTTTCGCTGCTCCAAATAGGTCATCGTGGAATTTTCGCTATAACTTTTTTTCTGCTACATTTTAGAAGCTAAAAAATAAACCCATTTGAGAAGACATCACGCTGAACCTCGGGTATAAATTTCAGATCTTTTCGCACTATATTTGCGGAGATATGATCTGAGGAAGTTGGTCTTTTTGTAGACTCCTGAATTACATTCCAAACAGGTGACCTGGGGAAAATCGTCATAACTTTCTCTCTGAGCATCAGATTGAAATTTCGTAAAAATTTACAGAAAGAGGACAGACTGTAGTTTCTTGTAGATATTGTTCAAAGCCAGAGGTCGAAATAGTGACTCGTGGCACGTAGTACAAGTTCGATCTACTAAACTAGTCTATAATCAAGTCACTGTGGGATATTTCGCATAACTCTCTCTTGGAGAATCCAATTTGGGTCAGACTAGTGGCATTGGAAAGAGGACACAGAGGGATACTACAGATCACAATTTCAGAATTGGATGATCAGAAAGTACAGAGATACATCAGAGGCAATATCGAGCTCCTACAAAGTGAAAAAAGGTGTGTAGATTTTTTTAAATTTTTACTTAAGCTTGGTTTGAAAATTTATTTTGAAGGAATTCAAAGGGCATAGTAGAGCATTATTATTGGTAACTGATGACCCGAGGAAAGAAAATGCAAACACCTAGTAAGCAACCTGAAATCTCTAGCATGACTGATGAAGAAGAGGAAGAAATGCTACATGATATATCAAAATTACAAGAACAAGTGCAACAAATGTCACTCTCACAAAAGCTAACAGAAGCTAAGATAAATGGCGTGGAATCTAAGATAAAGGGTGTGGAAGCTAAGATGGACGATTTGAAGATAGATTTGAAGAGAGACATGGTAGATTTGAAGACAGACATGGTAGATTTGAAGACAGATTTGACAAAGTTTCTACAAGAAATACTTACTAATGGTGAAAAGGTAGTAAAGGAAACTCATGATGCGAACAAAAGAAATGTTAATCATGATTTCTTAGACTCTAATGTGGGATCAAAGACCCACCATATTCCAAAAATCGATATGAGGAAGTTTGATGGCAAGGACTGCAACATGGATATTACAAATGGAGCAATTTTTCGATCTCAATAATGTGCAAAACACACAAAAGGTATGTATTGCAACTTTATATTTGGAACCAAATCAATTTGTATGGTATCAATGGCTTTGATCTCGTAAACAAATTATCACTTGGGCAATTTTTACGGAAGAATTGATAGCACATTATGAGGATACAAAAAGCAACACTTTTTTTAGCCAATTGATAAGTCTCAAACAAAAGGGTTCAATAATGGAGCACATTGAGGAGTTCCAAAAATTGAACATAAGGGTAAAAAATATTCCAGAGGAGCATAGGATTGATGTGTTCATAGGGGATTTAAAGGATAATATCCAACATGATGTTCACCTTTGGGAACCTGATTCATTAGAGAAGGCATTCAGGTTAGCAAGAAAGATGGAAAACAAAATTATGGCAACCAGGAAGCATACCACTCACAACTATAAAGATGGAAGTGTCATTGCCCCTAGTCTTCCACAACCTATATGGCTGACACCACAACAATTGGAAGAAAAAAGAGCAAAAGGGCTTTGTTACAATTGTGATAGCAAATACAATAAAGGTCATAAGTGTGCTGAGAAGAAATCATTCTACATAGATTGCGAAGAGGAAGAAGAAAAGGAGCAAGAAAGGTCAAAAGAAGAGGATATACTCCAGGAACAAAGCCTATATAAGGAAGAAATGAATCTGACCATATCTTATAATGCATTGGCGGGAATTACCACTCCTCAAACCATCAAGATAGAAGGAAAAATCAAGAAGAAAAAGGTAATAGTGTTGATTGATTCAGGAAGTACCCACAATTTTATTCATTGTAAGGTAGCAAAAGAATTGAATTGCTTCTTATATCCAGCACCAGAGTGTCAAGTGATGGTTGCAAATAGAGGAACAATAAATTTCTCTGGAAAGTGCCATAATATCAAGCTATCAATGGGAGAATCCGTATTGACTAGCCCAATGCTTTCCATTCCAATGGGAGGTGCTGATGTTGTACTAGGAGTCCAATGCTACAATCCTTGGGTACAATAACTTTTAATTTTCAAGAACTTTTCATGAAATTTTCCGTGGAAGGAAAGGAAGTTGAATTAAGGGGTATTGCAGGGAAACTGGGAAAGATAATTAGCTCTAATGGTATGACAAAGCTTCTAAAAAAGGAACAAAGGGGTGTAATTGCACAATTATGTTCGCTAGATGTTTCCACATTGCAATCATCTATTTCTCCAGATCTCGAAAAAGTCTTGGACAAGCATTCCAAGGTATTTGAGACTCCCAAAGGTCTCCCATCTATTTGTGATCATGATCATGCTATTCATTTGATTCAAGGAAGTGTTCCTCCAAACATCAAGCCGTACAGATATCCCTATGCCCAAAAGAGTGAAATTGAACATATGGTTGCAGAAATGCTAGAGGTTGGTATAATTCAACCGAGTCAAAGTTCTTCTCTGCTCCAGTAGTATTAGTGCACAAGAAGGATGGATCATGGTGCATGTGTCCAGATTATAGGGAGCTCAACAAGCTCACTATTAAAGATAAGTTTCCCATTCCTGTCATTGATGAATTACTGGATGAATTGCATGGATCAATTTACTTCACCAAGTTGGACCTTCATTCAGGATATCATCAAATCAGAATGAAGACTGAAGACATTCCGAAAACAACATTTAGAACTCATGAGGGTCATTATGAATTTTTGGTCATGCCTTTTGGCCTTACCAATGCACCTTCAACATTTCAAGGTTTGATGAATTCCACTTTCAAACCATTCCTTAGAAAATTTGTGTTAGTATTTTTTGATGATATACTAATCTACAGCAAGTCTTGGAAGGATCATGTTGAACATGTTGACAGGGGGCTACAACTATTGGAGGAGAAACAATTATATGCAAAAATATCCAATGTTTCTTTGGAGTACAAGAGGTGGAATATCTGGGTCATATTGTATCTCATGAAGGAGTTAAGGTAGACCCTAGAAATATTAAAGCCATTAAGGAATGGAAAATCCCCACATCCATAAAGGATCTGTGAGGATTTCTCGGGTTGACAGGGTATTATCGCAAGTTTGTTAAGAATTATGGGAGAATAGCAGCACCTCTAACAAAATTATTGAAGAAAGATGCATTTTCATGGACTCCAGAAGCAACAAAGGCCTTTGAACATCTTAAAGAGGCAATGTGCCAAGCACCGGTCTTAGCTACACCGGACTTCACAAAAACCTTTATTGTGGAATGTGATGCTTCAGGAAATGGAATTGGTGCTGTTTTAATGCAAGATGAAAGACCCATTGCTTTTGAAAGTCGTCCAATCAAGGGAAAGTTTTTACACAAAGCTATTTATGAGAAGGAAATGTTGGCAATACTCCATGCACTTAAGAAATGGCGACCCTACCTAATGGGAAGACACTTCAAGGTAAAAACGGATCATGATAGCCTTAAATACTTTTTAGAACAAAGATTATCCTCTGAAGAGCAACAAAAGTGGGTCACAAAGATGTTGGGTTATGACTTTGAAATCATCTACAAAAAAGGGAAGCAAAATGTGGTGGCAGATGCACTCTCAAGAAAGGATGAGGATGTGGAAGCATTGTTGTGCGCCATTTCTATTATCCAACCAGATTGGATAAACGAAGCAAGGGAGGAATGGAAGAATGACGAAGAAGTGTGGGCACTTATTTGAAAGTTACAGCAAGATTCCAGTACATCTGATACATTTAGCTAGCAAAATGATTCTTTATGGTACAAATATCGCTTATACCTCTGTAAGAATTCCCAACTAAAACAAAATATTCTTATGGAATTGCACACTTCTCCCTTAGGAGGGCACTTAGGATTTTTAAAAACTTACCATAGGGTTAAGAACGAATTTTTTTGGGATGGCCTTAAATCGGATATTCAAAAATTTGTGGCGGAATGTTTGGTTTGCCAACAAAATAAAGTTGAAACAATTAAGACACCGGGTCTATTACAACCTTTATCCATTCCAAGCCAACGTTGGGAGGAGGTTTCAATGGATTTTATCACATGTTTACCCAAGTCTGAGGGAAAGAGTGTCATCATGGTGGTAGTTGACAGACTCACCAAGTATGCACACTTTTGTGCATTATCACATCCATTTAAAGTCAGTACAGTTTCTACTGCATTTATGGAAAGAATTCAAAAGCTACATGGAAACCCAAAGATTATTGTAAGTGACAGAGATCCCATTTTCACTGGAAATTTGTGGACAGAATTATTTTCTTGTCTTGGTACTCAGTTAGCTCATAGCTCATCTTATCGTCCTCAATCTGATGGGCAAACTGAGATAGTAAACAAATGTTTGGAAGGATATCTTCGTTGCTTTGTATCTGATAAACAGACTCAATGGGTCAAATGGTTGCCTCTGGCTGAATGGTGGTATAAAACTTCCTTCCATACAGCAACAAAAATGACCCCATTTATGGCACTTTATGGATATTAGCCACCATCCATCACATCATATTTAAGAGAAAATTCTAAGGTTCAAGCAGTGGAACATCACATCGAACATCAACAGCAAGTCCTCCAACTCTTAAAGGATAAGCTCGTGTTGGCACAGAATAGAATGAAACAACAGGCAGATCAACATTGCAGTGAAAGAAGTTTTGAGGTAGGTGATTGGGTATTTCTATGGCTACAACCATATAAGCAAATGTCCCTCAAGCAAGCTAAGAAGGATAATAAATTATCACCAAAGAATTATGGTCTGTACAAGGTGTTGCAAAAGATTGATACTATGGCATACAAATTGGAGCTTCCTGCAGCTTCTCGATTGCACCCAGTTTTCCATGTTTCATGTTTAAAGAAGGTTATAGGCAACAAGTTCCCAGTTCAAACAATATTGCCAGAACTTGACGAGGAAGGAAAAATTATATTGGAACCGGAAGTAGTCACAGAAACAAGAACTCGACAACTACGAAATCGATCAATTTCAGAGTATATTATCAAGTGGAAGAACTTATCCGCTGAAGATTCCACATGGGAGGATGAGAATTTTATACAAAAGCATCTAGAACTACTCAAGCATTGAGGACAACAATTTTTTGAAGGAGAGGGGCATGTTGGGTCCCTATAATACTAGTGATTACCCCATTACTATTGTAGTTGCATCCCTTATTAATATTTTTGTGCCCCTATTATCCCCATAGTGTTATTACTGTGCCCCATAGAATCGATCTATTGTTATTTTTGTGGCTTTATATTATTATTGTTAGGTCGGCTGGGTTATATTGTGACTCCTTAGACTCCTATATATAGAAAGGAGGTTTTGTCATTTGAATCATCCAAGAATTGTTCATTTATGTAAGTTAAAGGAGGTTTCCCCCTCGAAGAGGCTTAATTCTAAGGCATTGATCTATCTTTTATATCTTTTCTTGAGCTGGTTTCATAACACCTACATTAAATATTTTCCTTTTATAGGTTAAATTATTTTTTTACCTAATCAGGAAAGTAAAAAATAAGGTTGTAATTATTTTGGAAATCAAAAGTAGATAATTTTTTTCGATGATGCAATCACTCGTCTCCATAGTGGGAGTAGTTCTTATTGGAAAAGAGAACTACCATGAGTGGTCCAAGAAGATAAAACACACCTTAATTTTTAATGAGTTGTGGAAATGAATTTGTGAAGGAGAAGGATAAAATGCACCTGAAAAGCCTACTTCAGACAAGAAGCTCGTCATTTGGGAGAACAAGAATAACAAGGCCTATGATTTGATTGCAACATCAGCAAATGAAGAGGCGAGTCTTCATATTTCACCATTTTCAAATAATTTTGAAGTTTTAAAGAAGTTGAAGGAATTATCTAAATCACACTGTAAGCTTGAAGTTGTTCAATTGATGATCAAGTTGTTCAATCTTGAGTTGAAAAATGATGACCCTCTTGCCTTAGCATCAGAAATAAGATCCATTATGCATGACATAAAAGACACTGGTGTTGAAATAGATGTTCCTCTCATTGCATATTTCAAGGCACTATATCCCACTTATTCACATTATATTGAGTCATTGCAAGCAAGTGGCAAAGTTAAGGAGATTTATTTTGACTCCCTTGAGAAGAAGTTTGCTGAAAGAGGGAAGGATTTTAGGAAAAATACAAATCCTCATTCTTTTGAAGAAGTTGGGTGCCTTGCATAGAAAGAGAATAATTAGGGACATTATTATTCTAGAGGAAGAGGTGGTCAAAGAGAAAGAGGAAGGAATTATTTTAGAGGCAAGGGGGTAGACGTTTCCAAGGAGAAAGGTTTGATCTTAATTTCATACGGTGTAACAAAAATGGACATGATGCTTCCACATGTAATCTACCTTGGGACATAATCGAGTAGTAAAGAAATGAAGAAAAAGGTAAAGCACGTGGTAAAGGGAAAGGAAAAGCACCTGAGCCTGCTCATTATGTTGTGACACATTGCAACATTGGAGTAACGAAAGAGATATTCAAAGCTTCACTTGCTTCATGGAAAGATGCTTGTTTGCTTCATTTAGGAGCAACTTTCCACATGAGTTTTAGAAGAGATTTCTTTGAATAACTCACTGACAATGTTGATGGAGTAGTCTACTTTGCAGACAAGTCAAAACTCAAGTCATCAGGTCTTGGCACCATCAAGATCAAACTGCCTTGTCTTCCAGACTTTCTTCTACATGTTGTTCTATACCTCCTACATTTTAGGAGAAAATTGTTGTCTTTGGTCCAAATATTCCAACAAGGACACTCCATTCACATATTTGATGGTAAGGTTGAGGCTAGGAAAGCATCAAATCACTCACTTGTCAGGACTAGGATAGAAGAATAAATAATTCTAAAGCTACAAGGACCCTCTGCTCGTGCATATAACCTTTCATACAGTTCTCATTATGATGAAGGTACACTTCCATAAATTATTTTATGGCATGCTAGATTTGGGCACTTGAACTATTAAAACCTTCGTTTGTTGAAGAAAAATAGTGTTACTAGTTTGCCTACAATTCCTAGGAAACTTAAGAAATGTGATGCTTGTATCTTAGGAAAGCACAACAAACAATCATTTCATGATTCTCATTCCAGAGCACATAGAAAGATTGAACTCATTCATTCAGATTTATGTGTCCCAATGCCTAGTTCTTCTGCAAATTGTAATAAACATATGATGACATTTATTGATGACTACACCAGAATGTGCTGGGTTTGTTTATTGAAGAAAAAATATGAAGCTTTTGAAACATTCAAGAACTTTCATGCATGTATTGAAAATGATGCACAATCTCATATTGGTTGTATTCGTACTGATAATGGAAAATAATATACTTCAAATGAATTTAAAAATATCTTCTCTAGCATGGGATCAAACATCGAACAACTGTGCCTTATAATCCCCAACAAAACGGAGTAGCTGAAACAATGAACATGACAATATTAAATATGGTACGTTCAGTGATGTTTTTCAATAATGTTAAGTTTATGTTTTGGGCTGATGCAGTTCTATGTGCTGAGTATATAAAGAATATATTTCCATCTCATGCTATAAAAAACAAGACTCCCTATGAAATATGGTATGGCCACATTCCCTTGGTGAGGCATCATAGGGTTTTTGGTTCCACTTGTTATGCCTTTATACCTAAGGAAAAAATAAACAAAATCGGTGCAAGGAGTCACACATGTATCTTCTTGGGGTATTCAGATACCTCCAAAGCATACCATCTCTATGATGAAGTTAATAAGAAGTTTATAATATCTAGAGATGTGATCTTTCTTGAATCTTCTAAGACTCACAATGTTGTTGAGTGACAACTTGATCGCTTAGATAGATTTGAACATGCAAGGTATTTTCAAGAGTTTGATAATGAGATTCCACATCTTGAAGGGGGTATCCCTATATTGGATCAATCTAGGGAATCTCCTTCTGAAGCACTCTCTCTTCCTCATGAAGCTCCAACCACTAATCAAGATGACACTTTGAGTGATGTGATTGACATAATTGGGAGGCTAAACCTTGATTCAACCCCATCTCAGTCAACTAAGCAACCCATGCCATCTTAGAAAGGTCCTCCAAAATGGCTCACAAAGACACTTGAAAGTGTTCGTCCTAATGAGGTTGGAAATATAGGAACAAGAATCTCAACCACACATAATGGAGGTGATGTAGACGATCTTGATCCATTTGTTGATATGGATGTTTATTATGATTGTGAATTAAACTTTTCTACATATTTTGAACCAACTTCCTTCAAATAAGTAGCTTGTCATGATGAATGGAAAGAAGCGATGAAGAAAGAATATGATGCTTTGATAAAGAATGACACCTGGAAGTTGGTTGATGCTCCATTGGGAACCAAACCAATATGATTCAAGTGGGTCTTCAAGGACAAGTATAAAAAAAATGGCTCACTTGAGAAGCATAAAGCCAGGCTTGTGGAAAAAAAATTTGCATAGAAGGAAAGGGTATATTATGAGGAGAAATTTCCCCACAAAACAAAATGGGATACCATCTAGACTCTCTTTGCCTTGGCTACTCAAAACAGTTGGAAATTCCATGAAATGGATGTAAAAACTACTTTCTTTAGTGGAGATCTGAAAGAGAATGTTTTTATGTCTCAACCAGAAGGATTTATTGTGAAGGGTTAGGAAGAAAAAACATACAAGCTTGTAAAATCCTTATATGGCCTCAAGAAAGCACCACAAGCATGGTACGAGAAGTTGACTGAGCATCTTCTGAAACACAATTTAAAACATTATGATCTTGATGATGCAAATTTGTTTGTCAACAAAGTTGGAAACAAAATTGTATATATTGTAGTATATGGAGACGATCTTGTGATGAAAGGGAACAATTATAACTGCATTGCATCCATAAATAAATAACTGAGGAAAGGTTTTGAAATGACAAATTTGGGCTATGTTCACTACTATCTTGGTATTGAAGTAACCCAACATCCAAAGTTTATATTCCTCTCTTAGAAGAAGTACATTGGAGAGTTGTTGAACAGGTTTGGCATGGTTGAGTGTATTCCTTTAACTACTCCAATGGAACATAATTTAAAGCTCACATCCATTGAAGGAAAAGAATATGAGGATGCAAAAAAGTATAGACAACTCGTAGGAAGTCTCAACTACCTGAGTGCTACCAAACTAGACATTTAATTTGTTGTTGGAATCCTCTCCAGGTTTATGCAAAATCCTTGTGAGGGTCATTGGTTTGCTGCAAAAAGAGTTTTGAAGTACTTGAAGGGAACTCAAGACTTTGGACTCAAGTATACATAGGTGGGTGACTTCAGCTTGATTGGATACTTTCAATGGAGATAAATAAAATGGAGTATCTACTTTAGGCTATGTTATGAGTCTTGGATCAGGAGTTGTCTCCTGGAGGTCACACAAAATATTAGTTCCAACAGATCCCACAACTAAGGCAGAATATGTGGCAGTAGCTGAAGCATAAAAGGAAATTGTGTGGCTTAGGAAAATTCTGGAAGATTTGTAGGAGAAACAAGTGCATTCAACTCCTCTCTTGATTAACAACAATTATGAGTTAAACTTGGCTAAGAACCCAAAATTACATGATTGAATGAAGCATATCAATACAAAATACCTTTTTCTTCGACATCATGTTGTGGCCAAGACAATCCATCTACAACATTGTTCCATAAATGAGAAAATTGCAGACATCTTCGCCAAAGTGCTTGGAAGTGAAAAGTTTGAAAGATTCAGAATGATGGTTGGACTCACCAACATCCCTTCAAATTAAGGGGGGTAATGTTGACACCTGATCTTTGGGATTAGGAAAATCCATGTACATATTGTAAATAACAAATAAAATAAATTGGAAGATGAAGAGACATTGGGAGATGAAACCCAATATTCTCCCTCTCCTTGTAAATATTCTTGTTCTCTCTTAATGAAAAATACAATTGATTCATGGATTTACCCTCTTGGCTTGACAACTAGGATAGAATGGTCATGAATCTTAGAGGCAATATTTTTTCCAAATGATTATCAACTTACTTTATTTAGGCAGATGCAAAATCTCATGAAAAGATTGATAACTATGAGGGAGTATACATAAGAGTTTTACAAGGTAAACATTAGGGTTGGATATCTAGAAGAGTCCACAGAGAAGAAAACCAAATATACTAATGATCTTAGGTTTGAAATCCAATATGAGATTAGTGTGTTATCTCCCATAACTATGGAGGAAGCATACTAATTAGCTTTGAAGGCATAAGAGAGGTTTGGAAGGAAGAAATATGGCAGAGGAAAAATCACTGCTATAGGAAGAGGACAACAATCAACTAGAGGAATATATACATCATAGAAGGTAGGAGCTAGTAGCTCATGTCCATAATGACAACAAGAGGGATATTTCAAAGGACAAAGATCCTTTTCTAGAGGATGAGGAAGAGGTAGAGGAAGAGAGATTTGTTGTTATAGAGGTGGAAAAATTAGAAACATGGAACATGAATTTACAGAGAACAAAGATGTAAGACAAAGGACCGTTGTTGTTGCCCCAATAGAATAAGGGGAACCAAAGGTACAAGAGATAGAAAATATGCCAGAGATAGGGGAGTCTCTATTGTTCAAGATGTTGGGTGTGGAGCCTAGTTATCTTCCTGATTTTTCAAAGGTTTTTGTTTCATTCACGATGGATCCATGTTCCTAATTGGGCGAAAATGTTGTTCGTCTAATTATTATCAAAGGTGTCTAGGGGGGCGATGATAACTTTTATGACCCCCCCCATGGTGGGGGTTCGGGGGAAGTGCCCCCGAAGCTAAAAATAGATGAAAAATTGCCTTGTAAAATATTGTAATTTCATAGTCAATCTAGGTTGTTCATTAGGCGAAAGATCTGATGGTAGAATTTATGTTAATTTAAGTTTTTTCCCTATAAGAAGACCCTCAATTTTGTAGGTTTTAACCCCGTATAGAAATTACCTGCATACGAATTCTAAAACACATAAAATAAACAATAGCGAGAGCATAACACATAAAACAAATATACACAGAGATTCCCCCTGGATCCCAAAACCAGGACTACCAGATTGATTTTTCATTATTTTCCTTTCAATGTTACAATACATATATATACATGCCGAAGCATCCGATACCATGGACCAAAAACCATCGCGCCCAAAACCATGTGTGAAGACCATGCACAAAACCATAGGTAGGTCCACCCACCTAATATAGGGTCCAAATTTTTTTTCCCTGAGGCACTGCCTCGGACCTCGTAGAGGGGAGCTAACCACCCCCCCTCTAACCCCCCAGTTAACTAGGGTTGCTAGTCATGGAAAGAATATAACACAACCCAACATGTTTATATGAGGGAATTGTATTATGAATGTGCATGATTATTCAAAGCGAGAGAGAGGGAGGAGGCTGTGTCAGAGAAAAGAGGAAATTATATCAGATCTACTGTAGGTTGTATCTATTCATTTTGCTGGATAATATAAAAAGAAGGACTGACTATTTCTCTATGGACGTAGTCCAAATTTGGTGAACCCCATATATATGTGTCTCTCTTGTTTTATGTGTTTCTGTATTTGTGTTTCCATGACATTTTATATACTATATTACTCTATTAATTAATTTATAACACAAGAAAGTGTTGTTGATACTAGATAAGGAAGATGTTGAACCAACTCATAGGAAGGATTTGTTCAGGTTTGTTGGTAAAGTTCAAGGGAAATTTTGCAAGATGGTGATTGGTAGTGGTAGTAAATACAACTTGGTTTCTACAGAAGTGGTGGAGAAGTTGAGTTTGAATAAGATGAAGCATCTAAAACCCTATAAGGTGTCATGGCTTCAGAAGAGTCATCCACTATTGGTAAGTGAAAAGTGTGAGGTAAAAGTGCATATACGCAGCTACAAGGACAAAATGTTATGTGACATCATGCCCATGGATGTGTGTCACATTCTATTGGGTAGACCATGGCTATTTGAAAGAGTGTTATACATGATTGGAAGAAAAAACATTCAAAAATTACAAAAGGATGATGTAAACCATACCTTGTTTCCATTGCAAGAAGAGGATACATCAATGAGAAATGATTCCAAATCATTGTTATTGAGTGGAAACAAGTTTTGTGACAGGATGATAATAAGGTAAATTTTTCTTTTATTTTTAAACCGAGAGTTATTATTACTTCTAGTATTGTGATTGATTTCCCTTTTGAGATTCAAGGCATGTTGAATGAGTATAATGACATTGTAGTATATGACTTTCCTAATGAGTTACCACGTATGAGGAGTATAAGTCACCATGTTGAATTAATACCAAGAGAAAGTCTACCAAATAAAGTTGCATACAAAATGGCCCCTAAGGAGAATGAAGAAATCAGAAAGAGAGTGCAAGAGTTGTTAGATAAAGGAATGATCAAGGAAAGTCTTAGTCCATGTGCAGTTCCCATAGTGATGAGTCCTAAGAAAGATGATGGTTGGCACATGTGTACAAACTTTGAATAAGATCACAATTAGGTATCGATTTCCTTTACCTCCCATAAATGAATTTTTTGGATTGCTTAAATGGGGCTAAATATTTCTCTAAAATTGATCTGAAGAGTGGGAACCATCAGATCAGAATTAAAGAGGGATATGACTGGAAGACAACCTTTAAAACTAAAGATGGGTTGTATGAATGGCTGGTTATGCCATTTGGGTTGTCTAATGCACCCAATGTCTTTATGATATTGATGAACAAGGTGTTAAAGAAATTAATAGGGAAGTTTTCCATTGTATATCTAGATGATATTTTGATTTATAGCTAGTACAAAGAAGAGGATTTGAGACATTTGAGGTATGTATTAGAAAAATTGCAGCAATAGAAATTTCTCGTCAGTTTGATGAAGTGTTAATTCCTAAAGACATAGCTTGTTTACTTGGGTTTTTTCATATCTAAATATGGTTTGAAGATGTATGCTGAGAAGGTAACAGAAATTGTTGATTGACCTTCTCCTAAAAATATTTTTGAAGTTAGAAGCTTTCATGGTTTGGCTACCTTTTATACGAAGTTTATCAAGAATTTTAGCAGAATGAGTGCTCCAATTGTGGAGAATATAAATAAGGACAAATACTCATTCCGATGGACTACTCAAGTAGAGAGGGGATTTCAATTATTAAAGAAAAAGATCACATAACATCCTATGTTGGTCATGCCAGGTTTTGACAAGATTTTCCAAGTGAAGTGCGATGCTAGTGGAGAAGCGATTAGTGTTGTGTTAAGCTAGGAGGATAAGCCCATAGCCTATTTTAGTGAGAAATTTAACAAGTAAATAAGGAAATATACTTTTATAAAAAAGAATACTACAATGTGGTTCAAGCACTAAAGAAACAAAGATATTATTTAGTGTCTAAAGAATTTGTTTTGTATACGGATAATCATGCTCTATAGTATATTATGTAGCAACCAAAATTGAGCCAAAAGAATTTCAAATGAATCAAATATCTCCAAAATTTCCCTTTTGTTTCAAAGCATATTAGTGACCAAGCTAATAAAATTATTGATGCTTTGAGCATAAGGAATTTGATAATGCAAGAAAGTCAAATACATGTCATGGGATATGTTATACACCCAAATCACAAAAAGATAGATCAAAGACTTAAAAATTATCCTCTTCAAGGAGGAAACCTCCTTTTCATTACATAAATGAACCATTCTTGGATGATACAAATGACAAGACCTCCTTTGTATATATAGGAGTTTAAGGGGTCACAATATAATCAGAGCCTACATAACAATAATAATGTAAGGGCACAACAATAACAATAAGGGGGATACACTAGTATTATAGGGACCTAACATGCCCCTCTCCTTCAAAAAAGTTTTGTCCTCAAATGCTTGAGTAGTTCTGGATGCTTCTGTATAAAATTCTCATCCTCCCATGTGGAATCTTTAGCAGGTAAGTTCTTCCACTTAATGAGATACTCTGAAATTGATTGATTCCGTAGTTTTTGGGTTCCTGTTTCTGTGACTACTTTAGGATCAAATATAATTTTTACTTCTTCATCAAGTTATGGCAACACTGTTTGAACTAGAATCTTGACACTGATAACCTTCTTTAAGCACGAAACATGGAAAACTGGGTGTACATGGGAAGATGCAGGAAACTCCAATTTGTACGCCATAGTACCAATCTTTTGCAACACCTTATAAGGACCATAGTACTTGGGTGATAATTTATTATACTTCTTAGCTTGCTTGAGATACATTTGTTTGTATGGTTGTAGCCATAAAAATACCTAGTCACCTACGTCAAAACTTCTTTCACTGTGATTTTGATCTTCTCGTTGTTTCATTCGGTTCTGTGCCAGAGTGAGGTTGTCCTTTAAGAGTTGGAGAACTTGTTGTTGATGCTTGATGTGATCTTCCATTTCCTGAACCTTAGAATTTTTTCTTAAAGATGATGTGATGGATGTTGGATGATATCCATAAAGGGCCATAAATGGGGTCATTTTTGTCGTTGTATGGAAGGAAATGCTATACCACCATTCAACTAGAGGTAACCACTTGACCCATTGTGTTTGTTTGTCAGATACAAAGCAACGAAGATATCCTTTCATACATTTGTTCACTACTTTAGTTTTCCCATCAGATTGAAGATGATAAGATAAGCTATGAGCTAATTCAGTACCAAGACAAGAAAATAATTCCGTCCAAAAGATTCCAGTGAAAATGGGATTTATGTCACTTAATATAATCTTTGGATTTCCATGAAGCTTTTGAATTGTTTCCATAAATGTAGTAGCAACTGTACAAGCTTTAAAAGGACGAGATACTGCACAAAAGTGTGCATACTTGATAAGTCTATCAACTACCACGATGATGACACTCTTTCCTTCAGACTTGGGTAAACCTATGATAAATTCCATTGAGACCTCCTCATAATGCCGACTTGTAATGGCTAAAGGTTGTAACAGTCATGGTGTCTTAATTGTCTAAAATTTATTTTGTTGGCAAACCAAACATTTTACCTTTTTTTGGAAAACCGAAAATTATCCTCTTCTTTTGATGTTTCTTGTTCCTTTTGTTCCTCCTCTTCACAACTTATGTAGAATAATATCCTCTTAGCACACTTATGACCTTTAGTGTATTTTCCATCGCAACTATAACATATCCCTTTTGCTCTTTTTTCGTCCAATTATTGTGGTGTCAACCTTGTAGGTTGTGGAAGACTAGGAGAAACAACACTTCCATCTTTATAGTTGTGAGTGGTAGGCTTCTTTGTTGCCATAATTTTTATTTCAACTTTTCTTTCCACCCTAAATGCATTCTCCAATGAATTAGGGTCCCGAAGGAGAACCTCATGTTAGATGTTATCTTTTAAATTCCCTATGAAGATACCAATCCTATTCTCCTTTGGAATATCGTTTACACTAATATTCAATTTTTGGAAGTCTTCAACATGCTCCACCATTGAACCCTTTTGTTTGAGATTTATCAATTGGGTAAAGTAGGTGTTTCTCTTTGTATCTTCATAATGTGCTATCATTTCCTCCTTTAAAATTGACCAAGTGAAAAGTGGTTTATGAGAACAAATCCACATATACCATACATACTAATTGGGTTCTAAATATAAAGATGCAATACATACCTTTTGTGAGGGTTGCACATCCTGTAGATCAAAATATTGCTCCATATATAGTATCCATGTTACAGGATCCTTTCCATCAGGCTTCCTCATATCTGTATTTGGACCATTATGGTTCTTAAACCCCACATTGGAGTCTCTAAAATTGTAATTCATATTCCTTTCGTCCTCATCATGATTTTCATGGATTACCTTGTCACCACCGGGAAGCCTTTCTTGCAATAAATTTGTCAAACCTTCCTTCAAACCTTCCATGTCTGCTTTTAAATCATTCTTGTCACATTTTAAACCATCCATGTCGCCTTTTAAACCATCCATGTCACCTTTTAGTTCATCTTTGGTTTCTCTTTGTGAGAGTGAAATTTGTTGCACTTGGTCTCGTAATTTTGATATATCATGCTGCAATTATTCCTCTTCATGCATCATAGTAGAGCTTTCTAAGGGCTTAATGGGTGTATAAATATTTTTCTTAGGAGGAATATTAGAACCCAATACTGATATATATGCTTCAATATTCCCTTAGAATCACATCAAATTGATTTTTCAAACAAAATTTATGCAATTAAAGAAAAAACAATACACGCCTTTATCTTGCTTTTAAGAGCTTGATCTTGTAATGGTTATAACTCCGTAATTTCGGATCTCCAAGTTCCGAAATTTATTCCTGTGGTATCCCTCTAAGTCTTCTTTCAAATCCCACATGTCTGACCAATATTGGATTCTTCAAGAAATATTTATGCCAAATCTCCCACAATGACCTGATTATGGACTAGTTCAGTAGAGGGAAGTTGTACGGGATGCCACGTGTCACTGTTTCAACCTTCAACCCTAAACTTGACACATGAAAATAAACATTACATGAAATTTCAACTACTTTTTACAAAATTTAATCGATTCATGAAATGAAAGTTATTACGATTTTCCCTAGGTCACCGATTTGAGACATAATTTTGGATCCTACAAAAACCCTAATTTCCCCATATCATATCTCAGAAAATATAGTGAACCAAGATCTGAAATGTTTACATGGAGTTCGCCATAATTTCATCTCTACGTGGTCGAAATTTCAGCTTCTGAGGCCTCGTAAAATAAAATTTATAACGAAAATTCCAAGATGACTTATTTGAAGAAGCGAAACCCTAGAATCGAAAGCTTTGATACCAAATGTTATGCAACCAACTCAAAAAAAGATAGATAAATGAATTAAAAATTATCCTCTTTGAGGGGGAAACCTCCTTTACATTACATAAATAAATAATTTTTGGATGATACAAATGACAAGACCTCGTTTGTATATATAGGAGTTTAAGGGGTCCCAATATAATCAGAGCCTACATAACAATAATAATGTAAGGGCACAACAATAAAAATGGTGGGCTTCTATGGGGCACACCAATAAAAACATGGGGGTTACATGGGCACAACAATAACAATAAGGGGGATACAATAGTATCATAGGGCTCAATTTTGGAGAATTTGTTTTGTATACGGATAATCATGCTCTATAGTATATTATGCAACAACCAAAATTGAGCCAAAATCATGTCAAATGGATCAAATATCTCCAAAATTTCACTTTTGTTTTAAATAATATTAGTGGCCAAGCTAATAAATTGTTGATGCTTTGAGCATGAGGAATTTGATACTGCAGGAAAGTCAAGTGCCAGTCATGGGATATGATTTTATGGAGTTGTATCAAGAAGACAAAAACTTTAGGGAAGCTTATAAGGCCTATAAAAACCCAATGATTCAGGAGAAAAGTTCATGGCTTGATTACATGCTTCAAGAAGGATTATTGTTAAAAAATAATCATCTATATGCTCCAAAGTGCTCGATGAGGGAGAATTCAATCAAATAAAAGCATATGGGAGGTCTTATAGGCCAAGAATGAGAATTGACGTACAAAAATTGGTGAACAACTATGGAGTTTGGCATCATGTGAAATGGAAAAGTCAAAATATAGGGTTGTACATGTTATTACCAATTCCAAACAGGTTGCGGGATTCAATAAGTATGGAATTCATATTGGGTTTACCAAAAACTCAAAAGGGTAATAATGCAATCTTTGTAGCGATGGAAAAATTCTCAAAAAATGGCCCATTTCATCCCTTGTTATAAAACCATCGATGCTACCCAAGTTGTTAATTTTTTCTTCAGAGAAGTAGTGAGATTGCATGGACTGCCCAAGAGTATTGTCTCAAATAGAGACACTATATTCTTGGGGCATTTTTGGAGGAATTTTTGGAAAAATTTAGGGACATAGTTGAGATTTATTTAAACCTATCACGCTCACATTGATGCACAAAATTAGGTAGTTAATATAAGTTTGGGAAATATCATGAGAAGATTCGTTGGAGTGTCACACGGAATCTATCAAGGGTGCGGACACGGCTGACCTTCCTAGAAGTCTAAGACATTCTAATGACAAACAAGACAAAATGGAGTGATCTTTCTCTAAATATACCTTTTACAACATGAAAACTACAAGTGTTTAGGCTTACCTTATTCCAAAACGCTATTGTTGAAGTCCGTCCTTGCCGATCCGGATGAGCTCCTCCTTCACATCAATTCCTGCAACCACAAACAATCAAACCATTACCAAGCACTTGCATTTCATATAACAAAACATATATTCAACATGCAGACCAAGGAACACATGAAATAACTCATTAACACAAGCTATTGAGAAAAATAAACCAGTTTGTATTAATAACGAAACAAAGAAACTCTTACAACCTGGCCTTGGTGTTGTGCAAGTTCCTCCCAGGGTCCATCAAGGGTTTTCCTCTACTTTGACAAAGCTCACCCACTTCCAAGTAGAATCAAGTAAAGACAATCTCTCCTCACAAAGGTTCTAAATGGAAGACCTAAATCCTGCAGCATTTACCCAAAGAAAATGTATAGCTCCAACCTCTTCTCCCTCTGGCTCAATGTCTTTATTTATAGTGCTGTAAAGAGGTTATTCAGGTCCACCATCAATGGGATAATCCCCCTCTTTGGGTGGGATAGCTCCCTTATTGATGGGATAAGTTCCCTCTTAATAGAGATACATGAACCAACTGGAGGCGCATCCATTTCATCAAACCGACCTCTAGAAGGTTCTAGAAGTAACCACAAGTAACTTTTTCAAGATAAAACTCGCGCATTTTGCCTTTTACAGAAGGACGCACCTGTCCCTTAACATACAGAGCGTCCATGGACGCAGCTCTTGTGAACATGGTCAGCGTCCCCGCAGGTAAGGCTAGAGAGAACCTGCGACCCCAGAGATAAACATAGTTTTTACAAGACTTTCTCTCTTCTTTGAGTTTGAGATGGATAACAGAGGCATGAGACTTGCCTAAAAGGGGTAGCATGACTGTTGATTTGAGCCATACTAACTGTAAGTAGTCAAGGTGACATTTTTTAGTGTAACATGGAGACCATCCCAAACAGTGGGATTAGGTGCTTACCCAGGATGAATTTTCCTATATGATTCTCCAGACAGAAGGGCTGGTCATAGTCCTTTTCAGATTATGTATGGGATGCATATGAGAGGAGTGCATGAGCTCAAAAACTTGGGAAGAGAAGAACAAAGGAGTGCAGCAAGAGAGGATTTTGTTACAACTATGCAGGAAATCCATGAGTGGGTATAAAAAAGACTACAAGAGATCATCCTCAAATATAAAACTAGGGAAGACTTGAAAAGGAGAGAAAAAAAATTTGAAGTGGGAGGCTTAGTATTAACACATTTGAGAAAATAAAGATTCCCTATAGGGAACTATAATAAATTAAAATTGAAGAAAATTGGTCGTTGTAAGATCCTTAGGAAATTTTTAGCCAATGCATATGAAATTGAGTTACCACAAGGAATTGATATTTCCCTGTCTTCAATGTTGTATATCTACACAAGTATCAACTTGATGAAACCATGGAAACAATAGATGACAATGGACATCAACAAATTCAATGGTAGAAGACATTACCAACAACAAAGCCTTTGCAACTAGAGAAAAAAATGGACAAGAGATTGATCATGAAAACAAAGGGAAGGGAATACTACGAGTATTTGGTCAAGTGGAAGGATCATCTAGTAGCTGATGCAACTTGGATAACTGCCACATTACTACATAAAAGTGGTAGAACTGTTGAAGACCTCATAGGCAGGAGCCCATGATTTCTTTGTTCCTTGGGAGTATGGTGCATGGAAATTTGTAAAATCAAATTGACTAAGACATCAAATATTTTACCAAAGGAGTTGGCTCCTCAATGAGTGGGTTGTTAGGATAGAATTTGTCTTGATTGAAATCGTGTTGTTTCTATTTTAGAATGCATGCACATATATTATAATGCTGTAGGGGTATTGTGTCACGCCATGGGATTTTATTGAAGTCTCTGTAACTAGAGACAGTGGTGGATTTTGTATGACTCAAAAAATAATACAATTGTGAAGGTTGTATATGTGACAAAGAAAGGTTACATTGATAGAGGAAAATTTCATCTTGGACTTTGTTTCCTTAGAAGATCTAAAGGAAGCAAGAATTAGTTTCTTTAAAAAATAATAAAAAAAAAACTTTCGACAAGAGTCCATTAGTTAATGGCCGTAGAAGGAGACAAAAGGAGGTTTTGTCACTTATCAACATTACAAGACTGATTTATCAGAGGTATCCTCTCAGAAGATCGATCGATAGGGATTTTCCTTGAGTAGCCAAGAACACATCAATTGATAGGAAGTGAGAATAGAAACTAGATGCCCGTCGAAGGTTCCTGTCTAGGGATGAAAATATTGAAAGAGTTCCATTGGATGATTGGCCAAGAACCACTTTGAGCCAAGATCCAAAATTGGATCAATGAATGATGCGACAAGTAATGGAGACCAATTCCATGTTTGAGTTCTATTTCTCAAGTCGAAAAATTGTTAAGGAAGAAGTGTGCTTGGTGAAGTTTTTTCTGAGATCTAAATATGAGGGATATGGTCCCATAGCAAGGTCACGTGAGTACTTTGAATGAGTCAACAATGCTAAGAGAGGAGCAAACATATTTTTTGTATGTAATTTTAAAAAAAAATCTCGTGAGGAAGGGGCCTTAGCTTGGTTATGGTGGCTATTCATAAAGGAATTTTATGCCCAATGGTTTTTATAAGGTATTCCCTTTCCTTTGGTTATATACATAGTCTATTAACCCATCGAGGTTGTGGTGGTTTTGTCTGTAGATTTAGGCTTAAAGTCTAATTGACCTAGTTGCTTATATAATTTCTATAAAGTCTAAGGCCTACACCATCATCCCATGCTAGTGGGTCCCACCAAGTCCAACTTTATCGTGTTGTACAATTATTCCTCATTATATTCGGTTCCATGGAAATTCAAGTGTCCCACATTATCGAATTTTGACACACCCCTAGACCCCCAAATCTCTAGATGTCTTAATTATGTTATGAAAAATTAGGCTTCTCAGACATCCAAGGCTCCATATGGGTGTGCACCACTTGCCACCCTCAGATTCTAGATTCCTTTTGTCACATGCAATTTATATGAAAAACCTGGCCCCGGTTCTATCCAAGACATTTTGTAAGTGTTAAAATCCATTGCCACTGGATTCTATTGATCTTGGATGAAACATCTGCTTGCAGAGAAATTTGGTCTTGCACCTATGTTCTGCCCAAGCGGGGCCCACCCAAGATAATTCTAATTTTCATGAAAATATGGCTCAATTATAATATGGTACATTACAAAGAGTACATTACCTATCTAGCTAGATGCCCATACTACTAGATGGATCCATAAAACTATACTGAAATTCACCCCCTTTGTGTATCCAGATGCAACTTCATTGGGAGGTAAAAAAGGTATCCAACTCGAATACACAGTCTGGAAAGACATCCATCTAAACCCAGATACAAATGCTACCAAGGGACCATCCAAACCTGGATACAAAGTTAATATTTCTATCAAAATTTCAAGAAGGAAAAATTCAGAGAGTTTTAAAAGAATTCCTTAAGGCAAATCCTTTAACTAGAAGACCAAATTCTAGGGACAAGAACCGAAATTTTAAAACTTGTCCTTCAAAAGTATTATGCCATGACCATAGAATAATTTGATGGCACAAATAGAAATAATTGCATAAGATCTTGAGAAAAACAGAGAGATGGTACCATAGGCTAAATTTCACAGAAAACTATCGACCATATTTAATCTGTGAAGCTCATGACATTACAATAATACATAAATGTGCATAGTCATGAAATTATCACATACAAGTATATAAAAATATATAGGTGTGAATGACATAACAAATAGGTGAAAGAACTTGCAATAATAAGTGAATTGAGGCACTTTAGGCAACCAGTCATAGTCATATATGCATTCCTGAAGAAAAATAACAATCACATAGATCCATAAATTCAGCCTAACCATAAAGGCATATTAAAAAATTTCATTACCATGAATATGCAGTAATCTCAACAATCTCTCCATGGGTAGTGTTTAACCATATATTCATACATCACACATAAAACATCTCATTATCCATATTTTGAATGGAAGTAAGGAATTATACATACATGTTAAACTTGAAATGGTCGGCAACCTATTAAGAATTTAACGGAGAACATAAATTAATTACAAAGATTTGTTGAGAGGAATAATAAAATAACTAGCAACAATACACATAAAAATTAAACACATACTATTTATCCGGAAAACCCTAACTCCAGGGAAAAACCCAACCCAATGAAATTTCATTAGCCTTGGCCAAAACTTTGGCCAACCCGAACAAGTGAGCCTTCACCACTCACCTCCCTAGCCTACCTTACAATGAAGTATTCCCAACCTTTTATAAGTTCCATTACAAGCAATACCATGGGCAGTAATACCATGGGTACACTATACCATCAATACCATGGGTACACTATACCATGTGCCTGAAACCAAAATTGTTTAACTAGGTCAACCTTGACTTAAACCCTGAGCCAATTTTACCTAATAATTCCCCCTTAAACTTGACTTGGGGCTCCTTGACTAAATCCATCTAGAATTTATAAGTGAGACAACCCGACTGACTCTAGCACTTACCCCCTTTAGAGTTTTTATCCAGGGTATCTATTAACCCAACATCTACCCATCACCTAGGTCTAACCTAGAATTTACCAATGGTTAACCAGGGGTACGGATGCCTTACATTAGGTTAACCTCGGGTACGGATGCCTCACATTAGATTAATCCATCCTCTCCGCACTCCGATCCATTTCATTCTGATACTCTGCGCTCGCATGTTCTCTCTCGCTGACTAATACTACCTCGTTTCCTTCCACGATGAAGCCCTTTAAAAACACGATTCAATGTATGCCATATAAATCCATTGAAAAACACTATGATCTCAAACACTGCTAGCATCTCTAGTAATCACATTCCTCTAGATATCATAGCGGTTCTCATTTTTTCATGGCATGAACCCCATGCAACCTGAATTCCGCAATTTATGAACCATACACATCATTGTCCTTGGCACTTAGGACTTTGACACTGCCTAATTCTCTAACTACGAACTTTTCTCAAACAACACATTTTCCATCGACCACCTCTCTCATTCGTGGAGCCAAACCATGCACCCAACTTGTTTCACATTGCATCCACGCACCTCCAAGGAGTGCTTCACCCACATCGAATATGCCACAGATCCGACTGTAAAATATAGCTACTAATTCAATTAACAACCCAAAGATCATCAATACCGAATATTTCACAAACAGAACTTAATATGATCTATTGTTTAAGATGACATACCTTGATTAACAGGGGAAGATGTAATGGCTGCCATCTGTTTTCTTCTGACTCCTGACTGTTCCTCTTCTTCAGAATTCGGTTTCTCTCCTCTTGCCCTCACTTCCTTTATGTGCTTCTTGATGGAGAAGAATGCAACTCTTGTGTGGGAGAGAAAGGACCCAATTCTTTATATATTATTTAACTCTAATCTGGTACGTCCATCATATACCAATTCAACGCTTAAGATCTAATGCTTTATATTAGAAACTGCTTTAGTGCTTTAATGCTTTAATGCTTTTAACGCTTTAATGCTTTAATGCTTTTAATCGGGTCACATTAAGATTTAGAAACTGCAGATTTCTAACATTCTCCCACTTGACCCGATTATTCATAATATTAAGTGTTGAACATCATACTATGATAAATTGCTGAGAGTTATGGCAGTTGTGCACTATTAATTCAATGCATTCCCTTCCATATACTACAATACCAGCAATCCATCAATTCATACTCATAATTTATATAAAACAGCATAATGGTCCACATAATGTCTTATATCATAATGATTAAACATAATATCTTTATAAGACTCTTTCTTGTTTAAAATTACATAAAATACGTACTACTTCATTAAAACAAGAGACACATAATTGTATATCAGAAACACATAAAAGAGCTCAGAATGTCACACATCAATTATTATTAATACAACCAAGACCCATTCTTTGAACATGTTCCTTAAATTGTCTTGGTTGTAACCCTTTCGTCAAAGGGTCTGCAATCATAAGTTTTGTCCTGATGTGCATGATTGACACTCTTTGTTTCTGAACTTCATCTTTCACAACAAGATACAAGATACTTCAGATCTATGTGTTTGGCACCTTTAGAGTACTTGTCGTTCTTTGAGAAAAATACTGCTGCAGAGTTATCACAATAGATTTTCAGCGGCTTGCTAATGGTGTCGACAACCGCAAGTCCTGAAATAAAGTTCCGCAACCATAATGCATGAATTGTGGCTTCAAAACATGCCACAAATTCTGCTTCCATAGTGGATGAAGCAACGACAGTCTGTTTCGCACTTTTCCATGATATGGCACCTTGAGCAAACATAAACAGGTAACCAAAAGTTGATTTTCTAGTATCGATGCATCCAGCAAAATCTGAATCGCTATATCCAATCACCTCTGATTCATTGGATCTTCTATACATGAGCATGTAATCTTTCGTGCCTTGTAAGTACCTCAAAACTTTCTTTGCAGCTTGCCAATGTTCCCTTCCTGGATTACTTTGATACCTCCCTAACATACCGACCGCAAAGCTGATATCTGGTCTAGTACAGGTTTGAGCATACATTAGGCTACCTACAACAGATGCATATGGAATTGATTCCATTTCCTTTCGTTCAACATCATTCTTAGGACATTGCATGAGATTGAATTTATCACCTTTCTGTACAGGAACTATTCCAGGTGAACACTTACTCATTCCAAATCTCTCTAGAATCCTTTCGACATATCCTTTCTGAGACAATCCCAATATTCCTTGTGATCGATCACGGAATATTTCTATTCCAATCACATAGGATGCCTCTCCCATATCTTTCATTTCAAAGTTCGTTGAGAGAAATTCCTTAGTCTCATGCAATATACTTAAATTATTTGCAGCAAGCAAGATGTCATCAACATAAAGGACCAGAAAAATAAACTTGCTCCCACTGATCTTTAGGTATATACAGTGATCAACCGTATTTTCCTTAAAACCAAAAGATGTAATAATGGTATTGAACTTAATATACCATTGTCGGGATGCTTGTTTAAGCCCATATATTGACTTCTTAAGTTTACACACCAATTGTTCTTTACCTTCTACAGAAAAACCCTCAGGTTGATCCATATAAACATCCTCATCAATATCTCCATTCAGAAAGGCTGTTTTCACATCCATTTGATGCAACTCCAAATCATAATGAGCTACTAATGCCATTATTATTCTTAGTGAGTCCTTTTTCGAAACAGGAGAAAATGTCTCCTTGTAATCAACACCATCTTTCTGAGTGTAACCCTTAGCAACAAGTCTAGCTTTATACCGTTCGATATTACCACTAGAGTCGTGTTTGGTTTTAAAAACCCATTTGCATCCGACTCTTTTACAGCCATGTGGTAATTCAACGAGATCCCAAACTTCATTATGTTGCATGGATTTCATTTCTTCTTTCATGGCATTAATCCATTCCTTTGACTCTTTACTTTCTACAGCATGTGAAAACGAAACTGGATCCTTATTGATTCCAATATCATAATCTGATTCTTGCATATAAACCACATAATCATCAGAAATATATGACCTTCGATTTCTTTGAGGTCTTCTTAATGCTACTTGTTGTGGTTCATGCATATTTAGTATTATGTAAGTCATTTCCTTCAGGAAGTACTTCTTCATTTATATGTTGTTCATTATCATCATGCTGTTCTACAACAGCTGGAACAACATTTGGAGTAATAGTAGATGGAGGAACTATTCTAGGCAATGTAACATTTACCCTTGTTTCCTTTATTTCTACTATTTCTCTTCTAGTACTCCCACTGACTTCACCATTCTCAATGAATCTTGCATTACCCGTTTCTATAATTCTTGGACTATGATTAGGACAGTAAAACACATACCCTTTAGATTTCTCAGGGTAACCTAAAAAATACCCACTGATCGTTCGAGAATCTAATTTCTTTTCATGTGGATTATAAATTCTCGCTTCCGCTGGACAACCCCAAACATGCAGGTGTCTTAATCTAGGTTTCCTGTTAGTCCATAACTCAAAAAGAGTCTTTTGAACAACTTTACTAGGAACCCTATTCAACAAATAATTAGCGGTTTTGAGAGCATACGACCACAAATTCTTAGGTAGTGTAGAATCTGACATCATACTCCTAATCATATCCATTAACGTCCTATTGCGCCTTTCTGCTACACCATTTTGCTGTGGTGTACCTGGCATTGTGTATTGCGCACATATGCCATGACTTTCGAGGAATTTTGCAAATGGACCTGGACACTGGCCTGACTCATTATATTTACCATAATATTCACCACCTCTATCAGACCTTATGATTTTCACCTTTTTATCTAATTGCCTCTCAACTTCCTTTACAAACGTCTCAAGGACATTCACAGATTGAGATTTTTCATGAAGCAAATAGACATAACCATAACGGGAAAAATCGTCAATGAAAGTGATGAAATACTTTTCTCCATTAAAGGCTGGAGTGTCCATAGGTCCGCAAATATCAGTGTGTATTATTTCAAGAAGCTGGCTGCTTCTAGTGGCTCCTTTCTTATCATGTTTGGTTTGTTTACCTTTAATACAATCCACACATAATTCTAGATCACTAAAGTCCAAATTTGACAAAATTTCATTACTTACTAATCTCATCATTCTTTCTTTGGATATATGACCTAGTCGTTTATGCCACAAGAAAGCAGAATTTTCATTCAACCTGCTACGTTTACATCCAACATTATTTACTACATTCAACAAGGAATTCGCATAAGTGTCATTCAGTTTCAATTTATATAAGCCATCAATTAGAATACTAGAACCAACATTATCAGTATTCTTATATAAATCAAAACAGCCAGATCCAAACATACATCTAAAACCAGAATTATCCAACTTACTTACGGAAATAAGGTTTCTAGATAATGAAGGTACATAAAGGGTACTGTATAAGTCTAATACATATTCACTTTCTAGAATTAGACGATAAGTCCCAATGCCTTCAATTGAAGATTTCATTCTGTTTCCCATAAAGAGAAAACGATCTTCATTTGGATTTATGGTTCGGATCATAAGAAATCCCTGGATATTGTTGGAAACATGAGTTGTAGCACCAGTATCAAGCCACCATGTATTAATGGGAAATTCAACTAAATTTGATTCAAAACATACGAAAGAATCATGTGTATTCATGGGAACTCCTGCAAATTAAAAAATGAAATAACTATAAGCTCATAACTAACGCGATTCAGATGTAGACATAATAGTATAATATAGTACTCCTTTGGGTAGATACTATCTTATACTTAACATAATTAAATACCAAAACATAAGTAGGTAATAAATATATTCAATTAAATAGAACTGACATCTTTGGATGATCAATATTTATTTAATCAAAACATCTATTAAACCTCATCATGTCAACTAGTTATAGAACAAGACTTTCCTTTGGGTAAGTTCTCAGGTTCTATCATTAGTGACGCCAGTTTTTAATTGGTATTATTATAACTGGCAATTTCTATCAATAATCATCATGTCACTTATGCACTAAATGATTATTCTGATTTTGACCACTTTGGTGATTAACAAAATCATAAATCTCATGTGCATAAATAATTTATAACACATACCTTATGCAAAACAACATTCTGATTTTGACCACTTTGGTGATTAACAAAATCATAAATCTCATGCGCATAAATAATTTATAACACATAACAATTACTTTTATGCCCACAATCCAAACAAGGTCGAAAACTTTATATCCGGCGGTAATATACACCATGGTTGAATCCGGATCATCAATGTATCATTATATCATATAAAACATGAACTCTGCATACACAGAGGAATCACTTTATAAGTGCACACAACGACCTAGGGAAATCAATGAAAACATGACGTGGCAAAAAGAAAACCCAAAACCACGCCCGAACCGAACCCCATTGCAAGGCGCTCCCCTGTCTCCTCTCACGCACAGATGCCCTGCTCTGGCCAGTATAGCTAAAGAAGAGACAGCTTGCTTAACTAACCCGGCAGAGCAATAAGAGAGTTCGCTAAACTGTGGCTAAATTTATCCCAACCGAACTGGAAATTTAGAACATTAATTTCACCAAGCCGGAATCTCAAAAGCATCAGAGATTCCCGTCCGTAGAAGCTATAGCTTGGCGAATGGGGCAAAATCTGTACAAGGCAGAGTGTACTTAACCCAAGCTTGCTGTCAGAGGAAGCGACCCCAATTTTTGAACCGTTACAAAGAATATTTCGCAGGGACTCCAAATCAAGAAAACTTCTCAGAAATTTTTCTTCTTCGGCACTCGAAATAAATACATGCAGAAATTCCAGGCAGGTTTCTGAATAACTCTGAAATCGGACGGTGTACACTTAAAAACTAACCACTGTGTACTCAAATTGGGGAACGTGAATCAGCCAAATTTGGATCATTCCAAGCACATCAAAAAGAAAGCACGAAAACCCTTTCTGTCCTTAGTAGGTCGTTAAAAGTCCCTCGATACGGAGGGAAGGCCGATTACGTGGTTCAGGGAACATAAATGAGTCAAGCATTAATTCAAGCTGCATCTGGTATTGTTATCTTGATTAACATCATGAGAAAAGAATAAAAGCAACCGAAGCATGCCTAAATAATCTTAAAATCCATTTGGATGAAAGCGCTTGAATCAAAAGGCCGACACGCAAATACAAGCCATGAACAGATCAATTGCAATCATAGGAAATATTCAGTTATTGATTGTTGCTCTGATACCAAATGTAAAATATAGCTACTAATTCAATTAACAGCCCAAAGATCATCAATACCGAATATTTCACAAACAGAACTTAATATGATCTATTGTTTAAGATGACATACCTTGATTAACAGCGGAAGATGTAATGGCTGCCATCTGTTTTCTTCTGACTCCTGACTGTTCCAATTCTTCAGAATTCGGTTTCTCTCCTCTTGCCCTCACTTCCTTTATGTGCTTCTTGATGGAGAAGAATGCAACTCTTGTGTGGGAGAGAGAGGACCCAATTCTTTATATATTATTTAACTCTAATCTGGTACGTCCATCATATACCAATTCAACGCTTAAGATCTAATGCTTTAGATTAGAAACTGCTTTAGTGCTTTAATGCTTTAATGTTTTTAACACTTTAATGCTTTTAACCGGGTCACATTAAGATTTAGAAACTGCAGATTTCTAACACCGACGTCCCACATGCTCTAAAAATTCATTTCTCAGGGTTGGTTGTATTCATCACCTTGGCCTACTTTTCATGAGGGCCACTAATTCACATAGAATCGATTTTCTGTGCATATTTGGTCCACAACCTCTCATTCTGGTGTGATGCAGCACCAGTACACTCGTTTGCCTCGCTATACGCGGAGAAGAATTGTTGATCCAGATATGCATATTTGGTTCCACACCTTTGACTATATCGCGTACGAAGAAATATGCCTTTCATACAATTCATCCCAACCTTGCTTTGGCCCACTGATTGCAATGAGATTTAGTGTTGCATATCCTTCCTCCCGCTTGATCGTTGGCCTTCCGCACCTACGATTCTACGTTCAACGCACTGGTCGCACCACCTTCATTATCTCTAGTTTTTGGCTTTCAGTCGTGGACTCCATTTGCAGACAGTTTTGACATCCAGAGCGATGCAAATGCCACGACCCACCTAGCCGCCCTCACCATTTCCTGCAAATCGTGCTTGTCTTTCCACATTCAAATTCTCTCACCACAGACTCCACAATAGATCGTAGTTCGAATTATTCAACTGAGGGAAGATGCATACAACCCGCGTGGACTTACGCATGCTCCTGCTCGTACTTCCATGCTTGACTCATTCCCTGAGGTTGAGTTGTTGTCTAGTGCGAACAGCAACTTCCCTCTCACATGGTATAGCGACTCCTCTCCCCGCACTCTCTCTTCAATATACAACAGTAAAAACATTAACGTTTGAATCCTCCTCTGGTGTGGGGAATATCCACAGTCTCAATTCTATGCCTCGATTGAACTCCTTTACGTCACGAAATCAAGGATACGCTCCAAAAACCACCAGGAGCATCCACATATAGAGATCTCATTTACAGAGGTCTGGAGCTATCTACAACACCCGCGTTCAAGCTACTAATCCATATCCTCGTCTATAGTTCCACACCTTGACATCACTTGAGACTTCACCGCCTCGCTATTGTGATCCTTTTACCATGTAAAAGGATCCAGTAAATCCCTTCTTGATCCTAGATTTGCATCGATACAACATATATTCCGAGCTTTATTTATTAGACCATGAACCTTTGCTGACAAAAGCATCTCTCTGAAGCCAACTCTCGGCTTTGATACCAATGGTTAAGAATTTACCAGAGAATGTAATTAATGATAAATTAATTACTAAGATTTATGGAGAGAAATAATAAAACAACCAACAAAAATACACATAACATTAAACACATAATATTTATCTCGGAAAACTTCAACTCCCAGGGAAACCCAACTCAATGAGCCTTCACCCCTCACCTCCCTAACTTACCTTACAATGAAGTCTTTCTAGCCTTTTATAAGCTCTATTACATGCAATACCATGGGTACACTATACCATCTGCATGAAACCACAACTGTTTAACCAGGTCAACCTTGACTCAAATCCTGAGCCAATTTTACCTAACACAACCAATTCAACTCTCCACCCAACCATAGACTATCTATACAACAATATTTTTTTTAGTTAACAACTCCTATACAACAATATTTCTTGTATTTAACAACTCCAAGTTGGATTCATATTCTGAAAACTTGCTCAACGGAATTTCACATCGATATTTAATCATATAAAGGTGGTTTATCAATTTCTCTCCGGCAATAAATACCATAGTAATTATTTGAATTTATGAAATCAATCACAAGGATTCAATTAAGGATCAATTGAAGTAATATTCAATTCCAGGAGATTGAATACACCATAAAGGTAGTTTATCAACTAGATTTTCAAAGCAAACATTGTAGGAGTCTATAAAACCCATTGTTTAGGTGGTTTATGAACTTACTTAGAAAACACCAAATAATTTATCATATTACTTAGCAATCACTTAGTGGTTTCTCACCCTACTGAACCAGAACTAAGTGACTCAAATATCCACCAAGCTTCCCGTGGACAATCAAGCACAAACGCATGACCTAGGCCTCAACAAGGTCACAAGAAACATTGTCCAATCATATAGCTCTAGTTGAAGAATACTTTGTCTTCCTATGGAACTAATTGAGCATCTTTCTCCTCTACTTTTTTCTCTTAAACGGTTTATAGTTCTCACTTCTGTAAATCCCTCACATTATCTCTACTTGTTTTCTACCTTCGTGTGTGTTCTCTCTTATTTTTCATGTTGATTTCTCCTCCTATCTGGACGATTAATCCTATCTGTATTACATGCCATGAGGAAGGGGACGGTACGGGCATTGTCCTATGTTGCCGAGCGAAGTTTTTTTTATGCTTCACTGAAAACCCCCTAGAATCTCACAAGGTGATTGAGATAATGGGACAATGCTTGATGCCCTAAGTGTAATGACTATATTGATATAATAAACTAGTATGTTGAAAATAAAAAGAAAAAAAAAAACTGAAAATTAATTAAATAACAAAAATGTGTACAACATATACAATATATGAAAGTAACTAGTCATGAATTAAAAGGTAAAATAAAATAACAAGCAACTTTGTAGGCATATTTATAATAATTCTTTAATGGTCATGATATCATGCAAGTATGTCATGAATTGGCATAAATTAACAACATATTTTAATCTATTGATATACAATAAACTAATATGTTAAAAATAGAAAAAAGGAAAATATATACAAAATGCAAATTAATTAAAGAACAAAAAAAGATACATGTACCAACAAATTTACTCATAAATCATGAAATATAAGTAAAATTTTTAGAGAAATATGTCAAAAATAGTAAGTTTGCAAAATAATGCTCGTTTTATTAAAAATGAAAGAGTACAATTCATTGTTTTGGCCTATTCCTATAAGAATCTGCCCAAAAATCTATTCTAAAATGTATAAATGTTACAGATTCATACATAGTCATTTAAATGACAAAAAATAAGCAAAACAATATGGCTATGCTAACTTGGACCTCTTTGATAAGATTGAATCAACAAAATGTTCTGCAAAAATTGTGCTACTTAGCACTTATATAAGACATATCCAAGCTTCTAATTACTTTAAATGATGTAAGAAAATAAAGACAACCTTGATCAAATTACTCTGAAAATGTGCGTGCTCCCTCCTTGTCACTTCTTGAAATATTATGTTGTCACCAAAATAGGTAATCCCTTACTCAAGAGTAAAATTTATAGGGGGTAATGACAACTTAGAACTTATGCATACCTCTCCTCACTATTTTTTCCATCCCTCCTTTTGTGCTCTCTAACAGATTTTGTATTCTCCTTGGGCAGTTAGAGGATATAATTGTTTTGTTATTAATCCACACATTAAATTAACTTTTATTTTAAATTAGGTGGAGGGAATTCTAGGAGTTTTTAATTAATATTTGTAGGACCCGGGGCCCCTTTTATGTATATTTTCATCAAACCTTGTGACTCTCGTGGAAATAAATCACATGTAACATCATTACGTGAAATCATCATCATAGAAAATATGCATATAAAACACCACATCATTCATCATCACATAAAATGCCATATGAAACAACCTTGTGCCTCCCATAAAAAGTAATATCATCAAAATATGTGGCATGACCAAAAAATAACATGTCCCAAAAATATAATGTATACTGTAAACAAAAATATGTATGAATAAAGTCAAACTCAACAATAAAGTAGAATTGTAATATCAAGATAACTTGGGATGTTTTCTAGAACATGCCTTGACATACTCTTTTCCACCAATATTCTCTTTTCCTTGTACCTTTCGGTGCATATCTTGGAAGAGGATATCTCTCTTCTCACATGTTTTTGATGCATTGCGAGGGGAATGTGCATATGTGGCTTTAGAATGGGAGTGTGCAAGCACTGCAGATAAATGAAGCGTGCCTACTACAAAGTGAGGAGGTGAATGAATAGGTTAATTGGTGCGAGAGGACATAGATTGTGAGCGTGTAAAAGGTGTGTAACAATTTTGGTTAAAAGTTCATGTAAAAATATATAAGGCCACGGTCATGGGACACGTATTCCAAGTTGAATGGTGGACAAGACATCCTAGTGGGTGTTAATTTAGTTTATTATGGCTAAGGAATTTGGAAAAGGCAGTGATAAAAGCTTTAGAAGGGCAAGAGGCATAATTGACATTTTATTTATGAAAATAATGGAAATTAGGAGAAAAGTAAAGAGAAATGTTATAGGTTGCATGTGAGGAGGAAAATGAAGGAAAATAATGGAAAATGAAGAAAATAGAGGCCTCATTAATAAAAAGTCTTTTGAGGATCAATAGGTGAGATTTTGACAGGTTTTGGTGGAGCTCTCTTCCATTCTCTATCTCTCTCATACTCTAGAACACCTAGAGTTTTCTTGGAGCACTCTTGGAGGAGTGTGGCATACTTAGATTTTTGGAGCAAGAAGGAAAAGGAAGAGTAGGAAAGCATAGGAGGATATCGGGATTAACAACTATAACGAATTTTTCTTGCAGGTACCGATTTGCATGTATGTCTTCCTCACTAGTTTTGGCATGCATGGAATATGCATGTGGTTTATTGGTCATGATCTGTCACTGGCATGGAGGATTGCTTGGATTGATAGTGGATTTTCCCGGCCTTTCAATTTCCTGGATAACCATGGTGTTGTGGGTTTATTTATTTGTTTCTCTGGTTCATTCTCATGTTTCATTTAGTTTGGGTTGAGTTACTGGTTCCTGGAAGCCTTGGTTGGACAAACACTATGGAAGCCTTGTAACATCTTGGGTTGAGTTACTAGTCCTGGAAGCCTTGGTTGGACAAACGCTTTGGAATCCCGATGACAATTGTGGGTTGAGTTACTAGTCTTGGAAGCATTGGTTGGAACAAACTCTCTAGAGCCCTAGAAATCTTGGGTAGAGACCAATATGGTGATGGTTTTGTGATGTCCAACTGTGAGGTGGAATCACTGTTTGATTTTTTGAGGTGGTTTGGCCTCTGGAAGCCCTGGATGGTTTTGATTGATGTGTTTATGAGATGTCACATTCATGCTTGGAATATGGAATGAGGGTGAATAGCTAAAGAGAGATTTGACTCAACCATGTCTACCATTGGGTGGAACTTGGTAGTCCCATACCGAGTTGCCTTTTGCATCATCAATATGAGGTTATTTATCCTTGTTGTTTTATGAGTATTATACTGGTTTATATGTGGATTATATGGTTGTTGTTTCCTTGGTATTTTTGTTGTTATTATGATGGTTATGAACATGTATTATGACAGTGGCTATGTATGGATCTCATTATGTTTTAACTTGTAATTGAATGAACAATGTATCTATGGATTAATAGATGATAATACAGCTAAAGAGATAAGGAAACAATGCCTCATAACGAATTTCAGATAAGTATGAGACCGCCATGCTTAGATCTGTTGTTTACACCTGTAGATTGCATTGATGTCAAGTGTCTGACAGAATGTCAGTCCTGGTTGGGGATGGTCATGCATTGTCTTGGAGTTAGTTTTTTGTTTATTAGTCTTGTCATCCTATGTTTAATGGATTTCGGAAGTTACAACAAGTTTTGGGGAACAAACGTAATTATGGGCATGAAAAGTGCCTTAAATCCCACAGAATTTGGCACAAGTATGCTCGAAATAGTCCTTGGACACAGGCTTGTGGGAGAGTCAACTATTCTTTGGATGCTGGCATGCCCATAGCATGGGATATTCTAGAGGTTTAATAGCTTAAAAACTCACTAGGACTAAGGGGCTGGTCAACAGAAAGGTTGAGATGGTTCTCAGGAGTCCTATTGATGATGTTGAAGTTCTATATGGTGTGTTTCCATCGATTCCACTTCCTTAACATGACTTAAGAGGTTGAATCATATCGTAGTAACTTCTCTTCACATGTTTACCCCAGTTGGCTGGTTACTTGGGTAGATGTGGGAGAAGGGCATAACAGAGTGGTATCAGAGCATGGTTCACCCCTTGGATTAGATGGGCGATGTGTTGGTCATGCATTCATGTCAGTTCCATATGTGTTCCTTATGCTTGTAGTCCATGTGCTTATTGCATTTGCATGGTGTTGATCATGGTTGTAGTGATGTCACCCTGTGAAGGTTGATGGTGTTGTTGTGGAATGTGTCTTCATGAGTGTATGGTGTTATATGCATTTGTTATGCATGTCAATGTTTATAGGTTGTTGCGTATGCATTGTCATGGTTGTAGTTATACATGTATAGTAGGTCAAACATGCATTGTGAGGTAATTGTATGCCTTTAGGTCATAATGATTTAGTGGTATGTTATGATGCTAATGAGTTGGCTGAGTTAAAGTAGGAAATGCAGACTATTAGAGCGAGGTTGCAACACTAGACTTTGGGGCAAGAGCATGCCATCATATAAGTTTGTATGTTGGGCATGCATGTATGTAGGTTAAGGATTGTTATATGCCATATGGTTACGTGTATTCCATTAATTCTATTAATGTTATGGTTACATTCATGACAGATGTTAGTTGATTAGTGTAGTCATATGCACATGTGTCATATAGTCATGAATGATAGTAACTAGTGGTTATATGCATTTCTATTGTTGTTTTAGGTTAAATAACTTGATGATTATGTTATATGTTGTTGATAAGTATGCTATATGTTAACTTGTTATTGCTATATGACAATTAGCTTGATTTTATGTTATATGTTGTTGATGAGCATGATATATAACTTTTTGTTGTTATATGTTAGTTAACTTGATGATTAGGGTTATAGCATTAAAATCTTGATGTTATGTGTATCATGCTAAATTGGATTGGCATATGCAAATGGTTAGGGTTATGACATTCAGGTATGAGTCAACTTATTTGTGACATTGCGTTGTACTAATCTAGATTGATCATACATATGTGATTGCTACACATAAATGACAAATGTTTATGAGTTTATGATGTGAACATGTTATCTAGTTACTGCGATGGATATCATGATCTTATTTATGGTTGTGTTGATATGTTGCTTGGTTGTGTAGACAAGATAGCCTCCCTTGAGATACATGAAGGTATGGGTTTTCTTATGTCATATACCTGGTGCTTGAATATTTGATTATGTCATCTATTTGGTGTTTGAGTGTTGGATTATGTCATCTAGTTGAATTATCTAACATGGTACGTTTACAATCTATTTGGATGTTTGATTAATTGCATGATATGAGTATGTGTCCGTAAGATTGCGTGAAGAAATGATATTGTTTTAACATGGTTGTACTAACCCATATTTTTTGAGATAGCTAACATGTACTTGAGTGTAGTAGGTGACAGTTGTAGCATTATGTCTAATGACTATGAGTTGACTATGGATTATGAAATGATTGTTAGTCTTGGTAAAAGTTGATGTCAAATTGATAGATATGATTTTTGTGATATTTGGAACATGTGGTTGACATGTGTGTGTAGTTGCAGGAAGCATGCTTGGTATTAGTATGACAAGGTAATAGTTGATTTTTTTTATATAACTATCCTTTGGGTAATGTGACAATACATAGTAAGGATCATTTGCAACAAGGTAAAGTTAAAAGAAAGGAATTGGGTGAGAGTTCCTTTGTCTATGTTTGGAAACTGCAATTTCAAACGAATCAGTGTTGTGCATACATGAAGTCTTCTTAACCCTAGTTTGTCTAAAATTATGTGGATATGTGCCATATTCATGGACATATATTTGACAGGCTTGGAAGTGCTCAGTTGCAAACAACATGCTTGGAACATCAAGGTAAGGTAATTGGTGTATTTTTATGTTTATTTATACATTGAGAATTATGTGTTTATGGTATTGTGATGCAGGGAGTTGCATGGAAAGAGAGGTTGCCATGAAATCTTGAAGAAGGCTCGGGTTGAGATTTCCTTAGAAACCACGGGATTTAATCATGGTGTTTTTTCCTAGTCTTGTGTTTTTGGTCTTTTGTGATTTGTTGTGCTTGATTGTGGATTTGTTTATGTCTGGTGTATGGCCATACTACTTTGTTTGTGATGTCATATTGTTATTGATTTTCATGGTTTTCTTCTTGTTTGTTTCTTGTCTTGCCTTTTATGTTTGGGGTCTGGGGAATTGGTTTGGAAAGAGGAGAGTTAATGGAGCCCAGGGAGAGCTAAATGAAATACAGTAGGTGATGTAGGGCCTGGATGAATCTCAGTGCATGTATAAGGACAGTTGAAGTCAAAAGTATGACAACTAGTTGGACTGGTTGGGTCCATTGGTGTAAATGGACGATGGCAGGATAGCCATGAGAAAGGTAACTAAAAAGGTGAAGTAAATGGATCCAAGGTATCATGTGCCTTGGCTATGTTGGGAGTTGTTGTTCTTCATGTTGCGCATGTGTTGCACACATAAAGGGAGTTATCTTAACCTTGACCTTATGATGTTGTGATCATGATTATGTTGATGTCTATATGTGTATACATGTATGTATGTCATGCCTGACAGAGTCATCATGTATCATGATTGTTTTATGCTAATGTTTATATGTACATATGTATGTATGCATGTCGTTTTTTGATTAGATCATTATTGTTTTATGTTGATGTTTATATGTATATATGTGTATGTATGCATATCGTTGTCTAATAGGATCATGATTTTTTATGCTAATGTTTATATATATGTATGTATGGATGTATCTATGCCACTGTTTCATAGGGTCACCAGGGATCATTCTTGTGGATGAATGGTTTCTTATGCAGGTGAATGGAATGAAGAGGTTATTGGTTTATGAGGAATCAAGTGGGAAGATTAGTCATGACAAATATATGAGGTTAATATCATGTGGATATGAATTGATATTGTATGTTGGTATTATGCCTATGTTTATGTTATGATAGGTAACACTGAAGGATACATCTATGACATGCTGGGACAAGCATGAATAAGACATTGGAAGCAAGGTTGCTTGGTCGAGACAATGTGGTTTTGGAGGAGTGGTACTACTATTGTGCATATATTGTATATGTTGTACATGTTGCATCTGTGATGTGGTGTGCATGCAATGTTTGGTATCTATAGTGTGCGTACATGTTATTTAGGCAATGTTATGTATAGGTTGGTACATATAGCATTATGTGAATATTGCATATGCAATACTGGGTATAGATGGTGCTATGTACATGTTGGATATGTGGTGTTGTGTAAATATTGTACTGTGTGCATGATGGATATGTGATGTTGTATGAGGATGGTGTTGTGCACATGTTGGATATGCAGTGTTGTGTACATAGGGTGCTATGTATATGTTGTATATGCAGTGCTATGTACATATTATGTTGTGTGCATGATTGTACAAGTGGTGTTGTGAGCATGTAGTGCCATGTACATGTTGTACCTATGGTGTTGTGTGTAGGTGGTGCTATGTACATGTCATGCATATGGTGCTGTGTACATCTGGCATTGTGTACACGTCGTACAGGTGGCACAATGTACATGTGGCATTATGTACATGTTGTGTAGGTGGTGTCATGTACTTGTGATCTTGTGTACAAATTTTGTAGGTGGTATTGTGTATAGGTGGTACTATGTACATGTTGTACATGTGGTATTATGTGCATGTCGTACGCATTGTGTTGTGCACATGCGGTACTATGTATGTGCATTATGTAGTTGTGGTATCATGACATATGTACTCATTGTGTTGTACTCTGCGTAGTACATGTATTATGTTGTGTTGAACGCTAGGTGTAGGTACATGTATTGTGTGGTGTTGTACATTGTGTATAGATGTATGTATTTTGTTGGAGATTGGGTGTAGGTACATGTATTATGTGGTGTTGTACATTAGGTATAGATGTATATATTGTGTTGGACAGCGGGTGTAGTCGTATGTATTGTGTGGTGGTGTACATTGGGTGTAGGTGTATGTATGTGCTATGTTGTACACTGGGTGTAGGTTTATGTATGGTATGTCAGGTGTAGGTGCATGGTGTTGTATGCCATGTTTGGTTGTATGTGTGTGATGCACACTATGTGTATGTGCACATGGTTGAGGAGAAGGAACTGGCTGTTAGTCGGTTGTGGCAACCGATCTGATGTGTGTACATAATAAGGACAAAGGTAGAAGCTAAGGATTGATTAAAGGCCAATTGTCAATATTTTATTTGAGTTTTATTATGCATGTGATCTATGATTCCGGTTTATGAGGGTTATGTTATAGCTCTAACCCAGAATATATGAGAAATAACAAATATACCTAATAATAACGAGAGTGAAATAGATAGAAATGCTTCTTTATTAATATCAAATCCTTATGCTCTGATACCACTTGTTATAGATCTAACCGGAATATTATAGATCTAATATGAAAATATACGGAAATGCAAATAAACCCAAGTAATAACAAGATCTGAATTTAGATAGAAATGATTCACTTTATTGATCAAACCCTTAAGGTAGGGCACCACCATACATTCACTCCTTAAGGAAGGAGAACACTCCACAAGCCATATGCCTGTTCATACAATAATCCTTGACTATATTCTTCATATGGAGTCTCTAGCCTCTATATAGGCCTCATAACATACAATACCATGGGTCATTACCATGGTTCCCTCTTACCATCAACTAATACCATGGGCCCATTACATTATTATTAACTACTTGTGGTCCCTTACATGATATGGGTTAACCACCTTATTTATTATTATGGCCCATCCAATTATTACATTATTATCTTGGGTACCTCCCTTGGTACCCCATATTATCCCCCCTAGGTATATAACAGGTTACATGTGATTCATGATTTTGATCTATGATGGTTTTGTTTTGAGCTAAATGTTGTGGCCACAACTACCACCCTATAAAACCCTGCCTTGGTAGCAATTTTGAATGGGTCCCCTAAAGTTGATCTTCCACCTGTACGAATGATCTGTTTTATTCCAGAGACTTTAACTCGTTGCCAAGCCAAATCTCCAATTCCTAATGGTTAAGCCCCCCTCTTTAAACATCTGTCGTCTGATCCATTTATAATCCTTTCTAGCCCTTCATTCATATCCTCCCTCGACACCTTTTCAACCTTCAAAAACCCTCCGTTGCACCTTCATCTCCATTATAACTCTTTATAATAGAAATACTAAAAAAAAATGCCTAAATCACCCCTTTTCGCTTATCGGAATCAACACTAAGGCATGATGCATACCACTATCCTTTGGACCTGACGACTTTATTAACCATATTATATAAATATTGGGTCCGGAGCCCCGTCACATATCACAATCGGCCAATTCCTAAGGCTATATATATATAAAAAGTGCACCTATCTTCCGGACCTGATGGCTCTATTAACCACAATATATATAATATCGGGTCCGGAAACATATCGCATATCGCTATCGACGGGATCCCAAGGCTATATATATATATATATATATATAAAGTACACTTGTCTTCCAGACCCGATGGCTTTATTAACCGCGATATATATATTATTGGGTCCGGAGCCCCAATCGCATATCGCAATCGGCAGAACCCAAGAGCTTTATATAAGGCACGCTGTGATATTTCGGACCTGCCGATAACTATCAATTCGGGTGCATAAATTTTGAAGTCCGGTTGTATGGCCTAGCCGCAGGTTTTCCCATGTATTCCTTTGTATTTTTGATAAAATGTTCCGGACCCGATTTTCAAAGGAAAGTGTTATACTGCTGTCCCAAATGGATTATTAACCCAACTCATATGTATTTCAGGTCCGCCTCGCCAATCGCTTATCGCAATTGGCAGAGTTCATGGTTTATATATAAAGCAATTTGCGATACAACGGACCTGCCGATGATTATAGGCTCCAGTATATAATTTTTGAAGTCTGGCTGTACGACCTAGCTACGGGTTTTCACGTATATTCCTGTGTATTAGATAAAAGGCTGTGGTCACGATTTTTAATGGAAATCCCATATGGCAGACACAATAGGGTATAGGTTCCCATCTATAATCTTTCAAGTCTGGCCTTATGGTTGGCCGCGGGTTTTCCCATGTATTCCCTCATGTTGCGATAATACATTGTGGTTGGGGTTTTTGAAAGGGAAAGCTTATGTTGCAGATCTGAAGGGATTATTAAACGCGGCTCATAAGAATTGAAGTCCGGTTGTACGGCCCGACCATGGGGTTTTCCATGTTTTCCTGTGTCAAGCCCCTCCACCGTTGATATACCCTTCAGGGATCCAATGGTCCACGCAGATTTTGGGTGAACAAGTAGCTCGAGGAATACCCGCTCAAAAAGCGGTTTCCTCTTTCCTCCTAGCTGCTACGTGTCGCTTGAAGAGTGGAATCAGGGGGCCTTCCTCGCAATACCGATTACCAGTTAGACCCCTTCCGAAATACCATCCAGTTTAGTGTTATGTAATGGTTTTTAGTATAAATTGTATTTTCGCTTGCGGGACTTACTCAATGCATGGGTTAAAAACGAGGGGTCGATTCTTTCACGCTTGTTCCTTTGATGTTATAAGCGCTTCATGAAGGCAAGATTTGTGTTTTTAAAGCATTTTACCATAATTGCATAAGTATGACCGATTTTGGTTCTCTCTAAGCGAGGACCGAGGGAAGGCAGGTGAAGAGTAAAAAGAAAACGCATGAATAGATCCAGAGAGTCCATATATGCAGATATGCCATTTAAAGAGGCAGCCCTAGGCGTTTCAGTCGAGTTCCATGCGTTGCCTGTGTATTCCAAAAGTGAAATTGCCCCAGGTTTCATCATGAAGAGATGACACACAATCATCCTCTTCTAATCAACATCTATTCATTTCCCCAGGAAATGAAGCGCCCCAGTGATAGGACATGCCTTCTACGTGTCAGCAGTGACACTGATTGTTCTACACCTGTGTATTCTGGTATGTATATTGAAAAGAATAGGGGAAAGGTGAAAGGTTAAGGGAAGAATGAGAGTCATTTCCAACGGATATAAGTATTATCTTCGGATAGGAGAGGGGGGCTTTTTTCTTGGAGAAAAAAGCTTTGATTTATTGTGAATAAAGAGGATTGTTTGGTTCAAGAAGGAGCCTGTTGTTTCAAATTTGTTTCCTTTTTCTCTCATATGTTTAGAATCGGTGTGTTGTTGCTAGTATAAAGACAAATGTGATTTTATTTGTGCATATTGATAACTAGAAGTTCATGGTTATTCTTGGTAATTTGAATGTAATTCAATAAAATTGATAATTCATGAAAGGTCGTTGATTTCAGACTTTGTTAAGCATCATTTGCAAGTGTTATTTGTATGGAAAGGAATGTATATTCCCGTATAAGTAATTGGATTGCGATTAGGATTTAATACAACCTTGTTCTTATGTAGACCAGTAATTGATTCATTTGGACATGGGATATATATATATGATGTTTAACCTCCTTTTGTTTTGCTCCTACAGGATAGATTAGGATAATTAGGACTAGATTAGAGTAGTTAGAAGTAGTGTAGATAGGACTTGATACACATAGGTTAAATGTTTTGTTTGTTGATTTAATTGATGTCTTCCTCCAAGAAGTAATCTTTCAACACCTATTACAGTTCACGGAGTCCTTTAAAACCCATTGGAACTAGCCACTCCAAACGAAAACAGGTCTAATTGGGGTCTGTGATCAGGTTAGTTCCCCTTGTTAGTATAGCAAAAATTCGCCATGTCAGCAAAGTGGCGCTAGAAGGAGGGCTTGAACCACCGTCCTCAGCTGTTTATGATTTCATCTATAAATATCGCGTATGGACTCGAAAAGATTAATGCATGGATCGTGAAGGTCAAAAAGACCCTTCCTCCATTCCGAAAAGCCTCATTTCGAAGAAGAGACACTGTGGGAGTATCTTGTCACTCAGGAACAACTAGTCAAAATACTTACTTAGGCTTACGCTCATTCCCTCTCTCAACCCCCCATCTTTCACTCTTTACCTCCAACAACTAAAAGAAAGCCAAGGATCTGTTCCATAAACGAAGAGACATCTGTAGCCCCTTCTCTTGAAGATGTTGTGCTTGAATCCTTCCAAAGTATTGACACTCCCTGGGAAGAAATTCCTGAAGATCCACTCTCTGAAGGTATTCGCTGGCCTGATTTGGGAAGTCTTAACAAATAAAGCCTTGAAGAAACCTTCAAACCAAAACATCCCTATCCATGATATGGATAACATTCCTCTCCCATGCGGGAACCAGCTTCAACCGAGTGGGAACCAACTCCCACCTCCTCCAGGAGCACTTCCTCCTTGGCTCGCTCAAGACGCCATAGCAGTACCTAGGCAGTAGCATCCCTTACCCAAGAATGCATAAATGGTACTGCATAAATTCGACCCTAAGAAGGGAGACATCGCTGATAACCATATTCACTCCTTCCTGGACGTACGCATGCTGGGGGTAGCTAATGAAGATATAGCATGTCACCTATTCCCTTTTACCCTGATTGGTGCAGCTTCCACATGGTACTTTAGCTTGAGAACAGGATCAATCACCTCATGGGCTACCTTTCAATAGGCCTTTTTTGATAAGTATGGCGATGAAAAAACCCCTGTGGCCTTAGTTCTAGAACTATCCCATTTGAAAATGGAAACCAAAGAAAAGGTCAAGGATTTTAACATCCGGTTCAACAGAATCCTGGCCAACACTAGACCTACTGAGGAGGTGCTCATGGAATTCTACATCACTGCTCTCCCTGTCCCTACTACAATATGGGTCAAAAGGAGTAACGCAAAAACCTTACAGGGTGTTATCGATGAAGCCTTAAAAGTCGAGAATGAAATGCTCAGTCTCACAGCATGCCATCATATAATCGGAGAAAATAAAGCCTCTCAAGCATCCAAGAATAATAATTGGAGTCATAACAAAGGGGCTGAAACTAAAGAAAAGGATACCACAAATGTGGAAGGTTTGCATCAGATCATTAAGAAACTGACAAACATAGTCATCGATATGAAAATGAATTCCGGAGAGAGTACAAGCAGGAGTGGAGGAGAGTATAACAACAGAAAACCTTTCAAACATTTCTATCGTAAGAAGACAAAAGGTGGTCATGGTCCACTTTCACTGCCTGCTCCACCCAATGAAGGGAATTTAAATACAGAAGAGCTGGCTCTTATTGGGTTGCTCCTTAACCAAGAAGAACCTATAGTGGAGCTAGAGCTAGAACAAGAAGATGAGGAAGAATACCAAGTAGAAGAGCCCTTGGAAGAAGAATCTCAAATCAATGTACTGTGGGATTTCTATACAAATGAGAATGATGGTGACCAAGGAGACAGTATGGCAGAAATCCACACTAATGAAATCCATACACGAAGTAAAGGGCCACTTGTGGGCGTTATGAAGCCTGTAGACCAGACAAAGAAAGATGTTTGCACTTTGAAGCCATTCGCTCCCAAAGTTCCTATAGTGAAGGGTAGGCCTAGTGTTGAGTCTAAGAGTACTCCAGTCGTGAACCATCCAGAGAAAGAAAATGCATCTCCAAATGCAATGAAGGCGACTCACAATGGTAAAGTCCCACCTAAGCATGGAAAAACCAGTATGTTTACTCTGCCCTATCCTGTTTATAACATTGATTACAATATTGTGGATGATATTAAGAAATCTAGAGCTAATATAACATACTTCGATTTGCTAAAATTAACATAGCAAAGTGATCTGCTCTTGAAAGTTATGAATGAGCAGAATTGCAAAACTCCCACCATTCTGAGCAGCTAAACCTAGAAGTCAGTCTCCAGACCTGTTAGTACTCCTAGCACTGCCCAAAATCCAGCAGCCATGGAAGTCACCCTATCAAAAATGAATCGAAACCCCCAAGATGTCAGTGCAGCCATGATAGGAAGGAAATCAAAATCCATGACTCCCCCTTTCCTTATCACATTTGAAATCTTCAACATGAATGTAGACGATTGCTTGGTAGACTCAGGTTCCTCGTCCATTGTGATGCCTTACGCTATTGCTAAAAGACTTCATGCGATACTTGAGAAAACTGGAACTTGAATCATGCAATTAGATAGGACAAATGTGAAATTAATTTGGGAATTGAAAGATGTATTGATTCGGATGACTACTAAACCACAGTACACACAAGTAATTGTTATAGTTGTAGTCGATACATAAGGCTTATGGAATGCTGCTTAGTAGGGACTGGTCAGCAAAACTGAATGGATACTTCTCAACTAATTGGTCCCATCTCTTGCTACCTCAGAAGGGAAAAGGTGGTATGTTGAGAGTTGATCGTGAAAGATACATGAAGTATGTGGTGACAGAGCTAAACGGTCCCAATGAACCTGTAATGTTTACCAACTCTATCCTTGGGAACTATAGTTTCAACGTTTGTGCCACAAAAACCTGTTTTGGAGAATTCGATGCAGAAACAATTGAAGAAACTGCAATAAACACATAGTTGGAAGCTCTCCCCTGTAATCCAACTGATGAACCACCTTGTAATATAGTAGATGATAGAACTAGTTTCGTAGGAAGCAATTCAATTGATGTAACACTAGACTCTATATTTTGGACACTCTATTTTGATGGCTCTAATTGCCTTGAAGGTGCAGGTGCTGGGAGTGTTCTCGTTGATCCACAAGGGAACCAACATCTGATGGCCAGCCGGTTGGAATTCACGTGCACCAACAACACGGTAGAATATGAAGGCTTGTTGTAGGGCCTGAAGAAAGCCATTGATATGAAGGTAAAAAATCTTAAAGTTTTTGGTGACTCACAGATAATCGTGGATCAGGTAAGGAAGAGGATACACTGCAATTCGCCACACCTAGTAAGGTACCAGCATGAGGTATGGAGCTTAATTGACAGTTTTGATTCTTTTAATATCACATACATACCTCGAGGGAAAAACCAAGATGCTGATCTGATGGCTAGTATGGCTGCTAAACTTTTGCCTGATTTTAGATTGAAGAAGAATAAATGTTATGTTGAATTGATTTTCAGACCATCCATGCTTGATAACATCGTAAATTGGTAGGTGTTCGAAGATGATGAGAAAATCCTTAAGTTCTTACATTGCGAGTAGACATTCAAGAATGCAGTCATTGATGAAAAAGAGCATGACAGGCTTATGAACGAAAGGGAAGATGAGGAAAAGGATCAGTCCAATATGATTCCCAAGTCAGTTGTCAAGATGGAGCACTTGTATGACCTGCATGGTAAATTCAAGAAGCCAACTAATTGCAAAACACATAGCTCATCCATGAAGTACGAATCGGTCAACCTTGGAACCAAAGAAGACCCAAAAACTGTTAATTTTGGCTTGGGGTGCTCTCCAAAAGAAAAGGCTACATTTGTCAAGTTATTTAAAGAATACAAGGACGTCTTTGCATGGACATATAGAGACCTAAAAACCTTTGATACCAGCGTTATGCATCATGTAATTCCTTTAGAAAAGGAGGCTAAGCCCTACCAAGAAAATCTTCACAATATGCATCCAAGCCTAGAACCATTGGTGAAGAGAGAATTAAACAAAATGCTGCATGCTAAAATCATTTTCGCGGTCAGACACACCCGCTGGGTAGCCAATCTCGTGCCAGTAAGAAATAAAAATGGAAACATCAGGTTGTGTATCGATTTCAGAAACCTAAACAAAGCATCACAAAAGGATAACTACCCTTTCCCTTCTATGGAACACATTCTTTAGTGCGTTTCTGGGTTTGAAATGTTGTCCCTATTAGAGGGTTCTCAGGATATAATCAAGTAGTGGTATCTAATGGGGATCAACTTAAGACAACATTCAACACTAAATGGGGCACCTACACATATCGTAAAATGCCTTTTGGACTTGTTAATGCAAGAGCCACATTTCAGAGAGCTATGGACATAGATTTCCATGGGTTGATTAACAGATCAATAGTGGTTTACATGGATGACATCACTGTGTATTCATATCATAGAAGGGATCATATTTATCACCTAAAACATATTTTCGAAAGATGCCGAAGGTATGGAATATCGTTGAATCCCAGGAAGAGCATCTTTGCAGTCACAGAGGGGAAACTACTGGATCATATCCTCTCTAAAGAAGGGATTGTTATTGATCCTGAAAGAATAGAGACCATCACAAGAATACAACCCCCTACAAATAAAGGGGCAATGTAATCTTTCTTCGGGAAGATCAATTTCATTCAAAAATTTATCTCAGGATTCGCAGAAATAGTGTTTCCTATGCAGTTAATGATGAAAAAGTACGTTGTGTACAAGTGGAGTGATGAAGCCAAAAAATCTTTTCAGCAAATTAAAGAGGCCATCGCAGAAGCCCCTGCGCTAGTTAGTCCAGCTTTCGACAGGGAATTCCTCCTGTACACTTTCGCTTCTAGTGTTTCATATGCCACAATCCTCACCCAAAAAAATGTTGATGGCAAGGAAGTCCCTATTTCCTATATGAGCTCTAATCTCCAGGGAGCAGAACTGAACTACCCAGACATGGAGAAACAAGGCTTTGTAGTTTTTAAAGCCGTAAAACACTTCTACCCTTATTTATTAAAGGCCAAGACTAAAGTAATATTCCCCATCCTACTGTAAGAGCCCTCTTCATGCAGAAAGAAATGGGTGAACAGAGATGGAATTGGATCACCACACTTCAAGAATTCGACCTCGAGATTAAGCCAACAAATATATTCCGAGGGCAGGGGTTGTACAGGTTAGTAGCAGAAGCCTTGGCGGATAAAGAAGGGGCATCTGAAGAACCAAAAGAGCGAAGCCTGCAAGACAAACAAGTAGAACTCAGGGAGGAGCCTCTATGGATTAATGAGATGTTGATGTATGAGTGTGAAACATCGGAAACCCTTTTGGATCCTGATTCGTGGTATTACGACATACGCTTCTATCTCACAAGGGAGCATGCCCTGAGCACATGGATGCATCACAAAGGAGACTGCTCGGATTGAAATCTAATCAGTATCACCTGGCAAACAACACATTATACAAAAAAAATTATGATGGAATTTGGTTGAGATGTTTGGAAAAGGATGATGCTGATCATGTCTTGAAAGAAATGCACGACGGCTCAGCAGGTGGTCACTACAGCAGAGATACCACTACTCACAAAATATTAAGAGATGGATATTATTGGCTCACAGTGCTCAGAGACTCGCGTGCCTACGCTCACAAATGCAAAGTGTGTCAAACTGCCACAAGATGAGAAATAAAGCCAGCTGTTCCCCTCAGGCCCGTTATGATTTATCGCCCATTCCAGCAATGGGGCCTAGATATCATAGGCGAGATCACTCCAAACTCCTCACAGCAACATAAGTATATACTCACAGTGACCGACTACTTCACCAGATGGACCAAAGCCATCCCGCTTTGGAAGGTAAATGAAGACGAGGTAATATCATTTATTGAGAAATTCATTATCAATAAGTATGGCATCCCTGACGCTCTCATATTTGATAATGCTTCTTACTTTTCATCACTGAAATTGACTGAATTTGCTATTGATAAATCAATTCACATCAGGTATGCATCAAACTATTACCCCCAGGGAAATGGAGTTGCAGAGTCCTCAAATAAGAACCTCATACACATAATCCATAAATCTATCACTAACAACTAGAGGAATTTGCACAACGCTCTAACAAATTCCCTTTGGGCCGATAGGGTCACCCTTAAAGTGGCCTTAGGAAACTCCTCGTACTTCATCATCTATGGACAGGAAGCCATGTTGCCTCCAAACGTTACCCTTCCCTCTTTATAGCTCTTCCAAGCCTTAAGAGGGACCCCTTCAGCCTTACTTCAAGAAAGGATCAACCAATTAGTGAGGTTGGAGGAATCGAGAGATAAAGCGAGAAATAAATTTGGAAATCACCAAATGATTGTGAAGAGGTGGTTTGATCACCATCTGGAAGGAGATAAATATTACCAAATAGGAGAGCTAGTCCTTAAATGGCACAAGTTGAATGAGACAAAAATTAAGCACACGAAATTCCAACACTTATGGTTGGGCCCACTCCAAGTTGTGGAAAAAATTGGTCAAGGAACCTACAGATTGAAAACCTTACAGGGAGAAACTAAAACACTCCCTGTTAATGGCCAACATCTCAAGAAATAATTCTAGTAGCCACCACATGGTGGTTACCTCCTGAGTAGGTTAGAATTCATTTTATTTTTGCTGTTAGTTTAGTTGCATTTCTGTCTTTTCCTTTTTGTTTTTCTGCAAGGTTTATTTTCCTGTTGTTTTGAATTGCAGTCCTTTTCAGCCAACTGATTTCGACCCTCCTGTCTCGTTTTTACCTTTTCAGGTTTCCCTCATTGTTATAGACATTTTTGTGCCTCGCAGCATGGAGCATGAAATGTCAATAATTACAGGGATCCTCAGTCCCTAAACATGTTGTTCTTACCCCTAGAAGAACAAGGTCAGCAAACCACAGCACTTCCCATCAGTTCTCCACCTGAAAACACTCAGAAACGGGCTATTTTTGGATCATGTCAGCTGCTCCACTGAGCATCTGCACTGTAATGCAACTGCTCCTCCTTGTACCTGCGCTGGAAGTCAAATCTAATGAAGGCTACCTGCGCTGGGCGAGATTGGCCAAGTGGCACAGTCATTCTGCAAGGTGTCAATTGCCCAGGAAGCTTCCAAACTGACACTTGGTTCAAGAGATTCGCCCTGTGATGAGTAAGAGGTACTTGATCTCCATGTGTAAGCAAGGATCTCCAAGTGGACTCAAGAACTGAAGATTAACTGAAGAGGGAGAGGACACAAGGCAGCTTTATGTCAGTCTCAAGCTGACTCATCCTCTCTTCTTCTATCCTATATATAGAGCTCTTCTATGAGGTCTAAGGAGGCTGGAATTTTGTGCAAAGCAAGGAAGTGCTGTTGGTTTATAATTAGAGCTATTGGGTGATTGCTTTTATAGAGGTGAAGAGGAGATTTCTTACTGCTGGGGAGGTGCTGCTGGATTGGAGCCATTGATGGTTGTAACCTTCTCAGAACCCTTTTACTTCTATCAATAAAGCTTTGAATGTTCTCCTATATACTTGTATTGCATTGATGTATTGTATTTACTTGTATATCTGATTCACTCTAATCCATGCATCAGTTATGAGTACATGTTTCTTGTAGTTTCCTTCTCTTGTTTGTGCAAGATCTGTGTGTAGCTGGGCCGGCAAAGGGAGCAAGGAGCTGGGAACGAGAGACAAAGAGAGAGAGGACAGGATCGACAAAAGCGAAAGACACCGGTTGGTCAATCTTTTCTTCCTTCTCCGTACTTTCATAAAGGAAAATATCAAAGCTTTACTTTCAGTTGTTGCTAAGGACTGTCACCCTTAGAGTAGGGATAGGGTCATCCGAGTCGGATACTTTTCCCCACAACAAACTGGCGACTCCGCTGGGGAACCTAGTATCTTGTTGGTGTTTGTAGTATCTTTGCTATTCATTTCCTGAACCAAAGAGTACCGAATCGAAAAGCTTTTGACTATATCAAAAGCGAAGTAGAGGGGCTGTTACTCTTTCTCATTTACTGAGCAGATTCATGATTTGAAGAGCTGATCTACAAAAGACTCTTGTACTCTTTGTGATAGCTTTTCATCCTCTTGATCATCCCTTAGCTTGTACTTGACCTATAGCTTTTTATTTCAGCAAAAACAGTGCATTTTTGAGCTTTTTATGACCCGGAAATCCTTGTAAACGCAACTCTCATGTCTCAGTGCAGGCTGTCCACAGGCAGTCTGCATTCCAGCGCAGGTACTCCCTTCGGGAACTGCGCTGAGAGTCAATTTGACAGACCAGAGCCTGCGCTGATCCAGTTAGGCTATGTCTTCCTGAGGTTTCCCACTATGTCTGAGCCCTGTTTTCACTGTTATTTTGCTGCTGATTGCTTGTCATTGTACTTGCTGTAAACCAACTTTCCTTGACATTATTCCTCCTCAGTTGTGTGATGAAACTGTGATTGTTCTTTCAGTATTTCTTGTTTCAATTACAGTTTCCCATTGTGAAAATCAAACCAGTATAGCCGTGACCTCTTAGATCCTGAACTGTAAAAATGTCTTTGTGATCTTAAGAGCTAGTTTTATTACTGTTCATGGCTGTTTGAGTTTGTTTGTTTTTCATCTTATGGTTTGAATTCATATATTTTTAGTGTCGAAACAAGTGCTTGTAAGGCGTCTTTTCTTTTTAGACAAAACTTGTTTGTTTACGCTTCAAATTGAATTCGAAAGTTATACAACAGTTTCCTTTTGTCTACATCAACATTAAGGGAAAAGAAAAGAAATACATGCATCTTGCATTTGCATATTTTGATAAGTTTGCGTGATTGATCTAGGAGAAAGTGCATTAGTTTGTGCTTTGTGCTCTGTGTGGAAAGATAATGTTTTTCTCTCCCCTCAGTAGTTAGGATCTTCAAAGCTAAAAAGATTGTAAAGCTTGCTTATCATTTTAGCTGCATTTAGGAATTTGTACCAATACATCTCGTGGTGATCCTGAAAGACAAACTGCTAAACAAGATCAACTTAAAATATATTGAATGAATCTAAAAACGCATTGTAACATAACGCTCACAATAGAGGTCTAGGTAGAGACGTGTTCCGGCGTCGTTAAACGTAGTGATTGTCGATCTCTACGAAGGTGGGTGATTCCTCCTGAGGGACGATAACACTAATACGGACTTGTGCTCCCGCGTACCGTCGCGTATATTGGGAGACCCCTATAGGCATTTATCCTTTATCCTTAGGAAGCCGTGTCGGCCGCCCTACTGATCGCGATGCAGTGAACACAGCATTCACGAAGATCGACCACCCGTACCGTAAAACGTATTCTGTGGTTTCGCGAAAGGTTTGGCACACCCTCTGCCTAGATCTCCAGAGCAGTTTCTTTTGGCCCTTTTCAAACTCTATAACTGAAAAGGTCCAACCGAGCATTTGTCACTTCGGGCTCGTTAATACATCGAAGGCGACTAGAGTCATCTTTAGCTTTTTCTCGACTCTTAAAACATGAAAAAGCAAAGTTGTGTCTAAAAGTGTCTAATAAAATTCATTCAATACGGAAACATAATTCCCCTTTTTGTATTTTAGTTGATCAAGTAATCCGCAACCGTGGAGGAAAGTCAATTAAAACTCCGTCGTTCGAGGAGACTCGCGAGTCAACCGTCTTTGTCTCCGGAATCGAGAGTAGTACGGACAAAGCGAACTCGCTTGACCGGGTCAAAATCTCCCATTAAAGTCAGAACAACAGTTCCGACGACATCTGAGATTCTGGTCACTCCTGATATTTCTGGAATCCCTGCCTCTATTGAAGAAGTTCAACAGCAACAGAGGGACGGTTGTATTGATCCTAGTCTGAAGACAAGTACTTGCATAACTGAACCAGTTCCATTTGAAACCGGTCCACAGAGTCTTGTTGTTCAAACAACTGTCGCTGTCGAAGCAACCCCTTCTTCGGCACCAGAAATCTTTTACGGACCTGACGGTCTTCCTCTTCCTCCTGGTCTGATTGCAATAGAGGAAATCGTAGAGGACCAGCAAGCAAATACTCCAACTCATTTTGGAGTAGGCGCCACTCTTTTTCCTTCTGCATCAGAAGTTTGTCCATCGCCACAGGAAGTTCCTGTAGAATCGTTAGGCAGTTTATTGGATAGACTTAAAATGTCTGAGCAACCGTCGACATCTAGGACTGTGCCAAATGACACAGCGACAGCAGAAGTTCCTGCCGTCAATCCAACGATGTTTGCCGACATACCAGCTGTCCCGACTAGCTCTCATCAGCTAGAAGGAGTCCACCCAAGGACTATTACGACAACTTGGTCTGTTCCAGTTTGTTCTTCCGGTATAATACCCGGTAATTCTTATGTTGAAACTAGACAAATTGATCCCTTTGGAAATCAGTTTGGGCCATCCAGTCCTCAAAGGCAATCTATACCCTTGAGCTCCGGATTGTTACCGTATGGGGGGCAATATGCCCTTTCACTTCCTCTTCCGGGGGGATACCCATACGGCAGTTTTCAACAACATTCAGGTTTGACTGAAGTAACGACGAGTGGTTGGGTACCTATGTTACCCCAACAACCGAGAGTTGTATATTCCATGCAACAGTGTGTACCTATGTCTAGTATCCCGACGACGCCAGCAATTGTAACCGTGTCGCAAGTTCAATCGATGCCTGTTGTATGTCAACCCCAAGTTGTAATGCAACAGCCCATTGACCCTGCAACACAACCACAATCGCCAACTGCCGGGACGACACAGATACAAACGGGAACCATAACCCCGCAACTTGGTTCGTCGGTTAGTGTCGCACAGCAAAACATGGCTTCACAACCATGGATGGTGCAATACCAACAACCTCAGTTTCAACAGGTGTACCAGGGATCTGAGCAACAGATCTTTGCGAATAGTGGGCAACCCTATATTCAGAACGGGTTAAATCAACCACTTTACAGTGGCCAAGCCCACCAGCCGTATCAGTCATATCAACATCAGTTGCATTATGCTGGTATGAAAAGGCCTACTGCTCAGGCAATTCCATCGTATCCTGGGTACGCCTCGCCAAACCTGAATCAGCAGTTGCCATTCGTGGCGACCCTAGAATTACTAGATTTACATCGATTAACGAACAATCCAATCGCCTATGCCCATTGGTGGCCAGCGATTCCTCACAAACTTCCTTCAGACATTCCTAAATTCAATGGAAATCCTGGCGAAGACCCGTCGAATCATGTGATGACATTTCATCTGTGGTGTTCGTCGAACACCTTGAATGATGATTCGATAAGGCTTCGCCTTTTTCAGAGGACTTTGACAGGTCCAGCGGCTAAATGGTATATTGAATTACCTAGAGCCTCTTTCGACAATTTTAGTTCCCTAGCCACGACTTTCTTAACACACTTTCAGTTACCTATAAGGTACGAAACTGGAACCGAGATCTTAACCAATTTCAAGCAGACAACGGCCACACATATATCAGATCATATACATGAGTGGCGTCGTCGTCGCAGAATGGTAAAGACTTATGTTCCAGATCAGCTTTTAGCTGAGTGGTTTATAAAGGCGCTTCTTCCTGCTATAACAGAAGATGTGGCCAAGGGAGGCGTCGTAACAGAGGAGCAAGTTATTGCTCGTGCCCAGTATTTAGACTTAGTATATACTCAGTCTGGCACGCTCTATGACAAGATACCTGACGCCCCTAGACCGGAATTTTCAATTCCTCCCCCTCCTGGATCAAATAGTGACTCTCATGCCGGCGATGGTGTGATTGGCACTGCAAATGCAAAGTCAACACGGGATTCGTCTAAGAAAACCCGTAAGACTTCGAATCAAAATGCAAATGAAGAACTTCTTGCCTCGGAAGTAAGTGCCGTGTCGGACGACAAGGGCAAACAACTGAAGCAACCAGGAGACAAGAAGAAAAAGAAAGGGAGAAAAGGGAAACCCCCTTCGGGGTGTCATATATGCGATGAGGATCATTGGACAGCAGATTGTCCATGCAAAGCTGAGCTTAAAAGATTCTTTAAGAGTCCGAAAACCTCAGCTGTGTTGACTGATCCGTTTCCTAATCCTGGTCAAAATCTGGTTTCTAATCAAAATGCTTCCAGATCCCAAGTGCTTATGTTGTCTACCTCGAAGCAACAGAATAATGCTTTGACAAGGAGTAAAGATTACGGGAATCCAAAGCTGTCGAACAACAAGGTTAATGAACGACCTAGTAGTTCAACAACAACTTTGACCGAAGTTGTGCCACCCATCGTTCCTGAGCCAATGATAAAGTCGCCAAAGGGAGTAGTACACAAATCGACATTTAATCCTCGTGCCAAAGGAGCACAGAATTATAATATAGTAAAGGACCTGGCCCAATCGCCATCCACTATGTCGACACTTGAAGTACCACAAAATTGCCCCTCCCAAGAGCAAGCTTTATTATCAGCAATAGGTGGGATTGGCCCAATGGATTCCAATCTTGTGGCCTTTGATCATAAAGGATATGACCCTCAGTTACCAGCTCAACTAGCTTTCCTTATTCAAGTGAAAGCCCTCAACAAAACTGTTCATCGAAGAATTATTGATGAGGGGGCATCTACATGTCTTATGTCGATGAGTTGCTGGAAAGATTTAGGCTCACCACCCTTGTCAAAATCGTCAACGACGTTAAAAGCATTTGATGGACGATCATACACTCCATACGGGATTTTAAGTAACTTGCAAGTTGAACTGGGGGGAAAAACAGTAGGAATTGATGTTGAAGTAATTGATGGAAACCTCGATTACAACATCCTACTAGGAAGGCCCTGGATCTATGCCATGGCCGCGGTTGTGTCGACCTACTTCAGGAAGATTGCATTTCCCTTCCAAGAAGGAATTACAATCGTTGACCAACAAACTTTTCTCCCCAACAGTTCACAAGTTACAGGAAGCATTCCAATGATCCATGGAAGGAATCATTTGCTTCAAAATATCGGAATAGGTCTCCTAAAAGACCCTGCCTTAATGGGTACTTTCGCCCTACCGCCTCTAAGTAATCTGGCGGGAGTGGCCACGGTGGAAACCTACAAAATGAAATCTAATCCAATCTTCTGGTTGGATTCGGAAGATTCCTAAACATTTTGTCGGCGTCGAGGATAGTTCCTAACTCATGTCAACCTCGTTAAAAAATGAAATAAGGAGTCCTGAGGACGGTTCTAATCTTGTGTCAACCTCATTAAAAAATGAAACAAATCCCCAAGGTAAACCTTCATTCCAACCACCAAGATGAATGCAATGAAGCTTGGGGGGCACCCTCCTTTGACATGCGTCATTATGATGCTGGGGGCATGCAAAAGAATCGAGCAGTTTTTGTGCAGAAGTTCATGCTCGTTAAAAAATAAACGTAAATTGTGAGCAGGCTTCCCTTCAGAGTTCAAGCTCATTCAGAAAAAATGAACCGGTAAATAACCTTTTGAGATCGTAAATTCATCAGCCATAAAAGCCTTGGTCGTGTTTGTGCACCGTCACCTCCACTGTTCATTTGGCCGATCATTCACCTCCATTTGTGTGTTTACCTTTTTTGAGAAACAGCTGCGAAGAGTGATTTCACCTAGCCATCCTTGTGACACTGCCGTGATTGGAAAATTCCAACCTGTACCTGGAATCTGCTGCTATCCCTGTTTATCACTCGTTCCTCAAAAGACGAGTCTTCTTTGAGCTCTTTTCACTGACTCGTAAAATATGAAAAGTTTGCCGAGTTTTGGCCTTCCAGCTCGTTAAACGACCGGAAGAGCTATCCCTCCTCTAAATTTTAATCTTTTTGGACCTGAGGGATTATTGCACAAAAAGATCGAGCGCTTGTTTTGTTCGGCTCGTTAAAGCAATCGAAAATTCATCCCTTCTGTATTGTTTTATACTTTTTCGGACTTAAGGGATTAGATGACGAAAAAGGAATTATGGAGTTAACTTTTTGTACCTTTTCAGACTCTCTAAAAATGAAAAGGACCGAGTTTTCTTTGTCGTTAGACTCGTTAAAATGATTAAATAGCGACAAACTTGTCTTTAGACGAGAACGAGTTTCCCTATCGCTAAGCTCGTTAAAACATAGCGATGGGCTTGCCCGAAGGGCAGGTTATAGAACAAGCATATGTTATCCTCCTCAAGCTTGACAAAAATAAAGAGGTACTGGTCAGAAATGACTGGGGAAAAATTGGGAGAACATCAAAGTTTAATGGTAGCAAGTCACTCTTGAACATGACACTTTTCCTCCGTACCACATCGGGTTGGGTTGTTTCATTCACCGGTCTCATCGCCATGGTCCTCGCCAAACCATCCACATTTGGGGTAATGCTACCGATCCATCGCATCAGTGTCGTTATATGTTCAAGAGGGGTCATTCTGAAAGTGTCAACCGTGTCCCATCCACTGCCATACATTATCCTTCACCCATTCATGATCGCCACCCTGAATCATATGTCACAGTTTGTTTTCACCTCCACTAAAATCATTAGCTCCGTTCCGTGTCATTGATGTGGGATTCATTAAGGCCCTCCTTTGACGGATTGCTTCTTGTCGACTTCAGCTCATTATCCAAGAAGTTGATCTAGGAACAACCCCATCAGTACTTTGAAGCTTGCATGCCTCAATGGCAAGTTTCTCACTTCCGGCGACAGGTATACATCAATGACCTTCGACCAGAAGATTTTGCGTGGCGTTCGACGCCAAGTCCTTTATTCACGCCACGTGAATTGTACTGCAGTACCTTGAGGGTCATTATCATTATCGGTGATTCCTCTCGCGCTTGTTAACGGTTTTTCATCATTGACTGGTAATCAAGCGATGTCTTTCCATGTTCGACTTCAGCGCAATTCTCACATGGATCGACTTGTACTTAGAGTGAAGATCGAACGAGTTTGGAGACCCCGGATCTAGTTTCATCCATCCGGGCTGCGATATATATTCAGGAAATATAAAAGCATTTGTCATGTACATCATTGCAGCAGATGATCATCCTATTCAAAGGATGATAATTTCAGCAGAGAATTATCAGTCTACCATCAGACGATCGTCTGTTCTATGTACCAAAATGTATTTATAAAGCTGAGCATGGGAATGCCCGCCTCAGCTAGATCATGAAAACAAAATGAAAAATAATGTATTGTATTGTATTGTATTACAGGGCACCTCCTCAGCACTGGAATGAACTTCGGACCCTCTAGATAAAGCATTTCACCCGATAAACGGCCTCATACTTTAGGGGGCAACTGTTATAGACATTTTTGTGCCTCGCAGCATGGAGCATGAAATGTCAATAATTACAGGGATCCTCAGTCCCTAAACATGTTGTTCTTACCCCTAGAAGAACAAGGTCAGCAAACCACAGCACTTCCCATCAGTTCTCCACCTGAAAACACTCAGAAACGGGATATTTTTGGATCATGTCAGCTGCTCCACTGAGCATCTGCGCTGTAATGCAACTGCTCCTCCTTGTACCTGCGCTGGAAGTCAAATCTAATGAAGGCTACCTGCGCTGGGCGAGATTGGCCAAGTGGCACAGTCATTCTGCAAGGTGTCAATTGCCCAGGAAGCTTCCAAACTGACACTTGGTTCAAGAGATTCGCCCTGTGATGAGTAAGAGGTACTTGATCTCCATGTGTAAGCAAGGATCTCCAAGTGGACTCAAGAACTGAAGATTAACTGAAGAGGGAGAGGACACAAGGCAGCTTTATGTCAGTCTCAAGCTGACTCATCCTCTCTTCTTCTATCCTATATATAGAGCTCTTCTATGAGGTCTAAGGAGGCTGGAATTTTGTGCAAAGCAAGGAAGTGTTGTTGGTTTATAGTTAGAGCTATTGGGTGATTGCTTTTATAGAGGTGAAGAGGAGATTTCTTGCTGCTGGGGAGGTGCTGCTAGATTGGAGCCATTGATGGTTGTAACCTTCTCAGAACCCTTTTACTTCTATCAATAAAGCTTTGAATGTTCTCCTATATACTTGTATTGCATTGATGTATTGTATTTACTTGTATATCTGATTCACTCTAATCCATGCATCAGTTATGAGTACATGTTTCTTGTAGTTTCCTTCTCTTGTTTGTGCAGGATCTGTGTGTAGCTGGGCCGGCAAAGGGAGCAAGGAGCTGGGAACGAGAGACAAAGAGAGAGAGGACAGGATCGACAAAAGCGAAAGACACCGGTTGGTCAATCTTTTCTTCCTTCTCCGTACTTTCATAAAGGAAAATATCAAAGCTTTACTTTCAGTTGTTGCTAAGGACTGTCACCCTTAGAGTAGGGATAGGGTCATCCGAGTCGGATACTTTTCCCCACAACACTCATGCTCCACCTTTAGCTTCCGCCTCCTTCATTAACCTGCTGATGAGTTTGTTGATCCTAAATTCGTCATTACCTTGCAAATCAAACAAACTTTCAATGAGCATATGAGAGCTTGGAAACCAGTTGTGGAATTCAAATCAAAGCCACTCATAGCAACTGTTGGGTACTAGGTAAGATTTGTTGATAACTTGGATACCTGCAGCATGTAGGGGCATATTTATAAAACAAAAAAATGTGTAACTACAGTTGGACTGGCATGGAGGAACACTGCATTTTAAATAAATCCCACTCATATCTAGCCTATGCTTGCCTACAAGGTTAGCAGTTATTCTCCATTGGTCCCATCAACCACACTAAATTTTCCAATACCTGTCATCTACAAGTAAATTTCCTTTCATGGGCTAAACTCACTGTCATATACCATGTGGCAAATCCAATTGTGCTCTAGTCCTTGTGCCTGAAACTGGAGAGACTTATTTAAAAGAAAATGAAATTTCAAGTCCTTTTGCCAATCTGGAAGGACAAGTTGTTTGGGAAGCCAGTTAGAGTAAGGACTGTTGCTGGGCTTAGATACCAATTGACACAACAAGCCCAACCTTGCTTAAGTGGTTTAAAAATATGGCATGATCCATGACTGCGCCCCATTCAATCATATGAAAATATAGCACTAAAATTCTCATATAAAGTGCAGATAAACATATCTACATCAATTTTGATGAGCAATAAAGAGCTAAGGTACACACCTGAACAGGTATTGATAGACCAGTGATGGCCCCGAAAGGATTTTTGAAAGTAGAAAATAGGTAAAGGAAGGTCAATAAACCCCATAATATGACCATTGGAGAATGCCTATCAAAACCTTATCAGTAAGAAGAAGCTATTTGTCTTTATCCCGCCTGAAACAATTAATGCTGAAGTGGAACCCATGTCTGTTCATCTGTACAGTTTTCATTTCAAATTTATCTTAACGCCCTGATGTTTTATTGTTCTGAGGTTTATTTGGAAACAGAGATAACTAGTTCACCCAATGGTTCACCATTTGTTGTGGTCATAAATACCACCCTATCAAAACCTGCCTTGGTAGCAATTTTGAATGGTCCCCTAAAGTTGATCTTCCACCTCTCCGAATGATCTGTTTTATTCCAGAGACTTTAACTCGTTGCCTAGACCAAATCTCCAAGTCCTAATGGTTAAGCCCCCCTCTTTAAACATTTTCCACATGATCCATTTATAACCCTTTCTAGCCCTTCATTCATATCCTCCCTCGGCACCTTTTCAACCCTAAAAAACCCTCCATTGCACCTTCATCTCCATTATAACTCTTTATAATAGAAATACTAAAAAAAATGCCTAAATCACCCCTTTTCGCCTATTGGAATCAACACTGAGGCATGATGCATACCACTATACTTTGGACCCGACGATTTTATTAACCATATTATATAAATATCAGGTCTGGAGCCGCATCGCATATCACAATCAGCCAAGTCCTAAGGCTATATATATAAAAAAAAACGCACCTGTCTTCTGGACCTGATGGCTCTATCAATTGCAATATATATAATATCGGGTCAAGAAACATATCGCATATCGCTATCGGTGGGATCCCAAGGCTATATATATATATATATATAAAGCACACCTGTCTTCTGGACTTGATGGATTTATTAACCGCAATATATATATTATCGGGTCGAGAGCCCCAATCGCATATCGCAGTCGTCGGAACCCTAGAGCTTTATATAAGGCGCGCTATGATATTCCAGACCCACCGATAACTATCAATTCAGGTGCATAAAGTTTTAAGTATGGCTGTATAGCCCGACCGCAGGTTTTCCCATGTATTCCTTTATTTTTTCGATAAAACGTTCTGAACCTAATTTTCAAAGGAAAGTGTTATACTACGGACCTGAAATGATTATTAACCCAACTCATATGAATTTTGGGTCCACCTCCCCAATTGCTTATTGCAATCGACATAGTTCATGGTTTATATATAAAGCAATTTGCGATACAGAGGACCCGCCGATGATTATAGGCTTCAGTATATAATTTTTGAAGTCCGATTGTATGGCCCGACTGCGGGTTTTCACGTATATTCCTGTGTATTCGATAAAAGGCTGTGGTCACGATTTTTAATGAAAATTCCATATGGCAGACCCGATAGTTATAGGTTCCCATCTATAATCTTTCAAGTCCAACCCTATGGTCGGCCACGGGTTTTCTCGTGTATTCCCTCGTGTTGCGATAATATGTTGTGGCCAAGGTTTTCAAAATGGAGAGCTTATGTTGCGGAACCGAAGGGATTATTAAATGCGGCTCATAAGAATTGAAGTCCGGTTGTACGACCTGGCCACGGGGTTTTCTGTGTTTTCTTGTGTCAAGTCCCTCCACCGTTGATCTACCATTCATGGATCCAATGGTCCACGCAGATTTTGGGTGAACAAGTAGCTTGAGGAATACTCGCCTAAAAAGCAGTTTCCTCTTTCCTCCTAGCTGCTACGTGTCGCTTGAAGAGTGGAATCAGGGGCCTTCCTTGCAATACCAGTTACCACTTAGACCCCTTCCGAAATACCATTTGGTTCAGTGTTATGCAATGATTTTTAGTATAAATCAGATTTTCGCTTGCGGGACTTACTCAATGCAAGTGTTAAAAACAAGGGGTCGATTCTTTCCCGCTTGTTCCTTTGATGTTATAAGCGCTTCATGAAGGCAAGATTTGTGTTTTTTAAGAATTTTATCATAATTGCATAAGTATGACTGATGTTGGTTATCTCTACAAGCGAGGACCAAGGGAAGGCAAGCGAAGAGTAAAAAGAAAATGCAGGAACAGATCCGGAGAGTCCATATATGCATATATTCCATTTAAAGAGGCGGCCCTAGGCGTTTCGGTTGAGTTCCACGCGTTCCCTATGTATTCCGAAAGTGAAATTGCCCCAGGTTTCATCATGAAGAGATGACACACAATCATCCTCTTCTAATCAACATCTATTCATTTCCCCAGGAAATGAAGCGCCCCAGTGACAAAACATGCCTTCTACGTGTCAGAAATGACACTGATTGTTCTACACCTGTGTATTCTAGTCTGTATATTGAAAATAATAGGGGAAAGGTGAAAGGTTAAGGGAAGACTGAGAGTCATTTCTAGCGGATATAAGTATTACCTTCTGATAGGAAAGGTGGGATTTTTTCTTGGAGAAAAAAGCTTTGATTTATTGTGAATAAAGAGGTCTGTTTAGTTCAAGAAGAAGCTTGTTGTTTCAAATTTGTTTCCCTTTTCTCTCATATGTTTAGAATCAGTGTGTTGTTGCTGGTATCAAGAAAAATTTGATTTGCTTTGTGCATATTGATAACTAGTAGTTCATGGTTATTCTTGGTTATTTGAATGTAATTCAATAGCATTGATAATTCATGAAAGGTCACTGATTCCAGACTTTGTTAAACATCAGTTGCAAGTGTTATTTGTATGGAAAGGAATGTATATTCCTGTATAAGTAATTGGATTGCGATTAGGATTTAATACAACCTTGTTCTTATGTGGACCAGTAATTGATTCATTTGGACATGGGATTTATATATGATGTTTAACCTCCTTTTGTTTTGCTCCTGCAGGATAGATTAGGATAATTAGGACTAGATTAGAGTAGTTAGAAGTAGTGTAGATAGGACTTGATACACATAGGTTAGTTGTTTTGTTTGTTGATTTAATTGAAGTCTTCCTCCAAGAAGCAATCTTTCAACACCTATTACAGTTCACGGGGTCCTTTAAAACCCGTTGGAACTATCCACTCCAAACAAAAACAGGTCTAATTAGGGTCTGTGATCGGGTTAGTTCCCTTATTGGTATGGCGAGAATTCGCCATGTCAACACTAACCTGATGTGATATTTTTATACATGTTGATTTGGTCAAAGATGCTAGTTTGACTTGTTGTGACAAGAAATAAATAGGATTGCAAGTGTACCTTATTGATGAGCTAGAAATGAGGTATGATTTGAAGATATTTCAATTTATTTTGTATCTAATGGAAATTATGTGCTTGGTACAGGAATGCATGAACATGCCTAGTTGGGTGGTTGAAATTGACTGCAAGAAATTGCAACAACAAAAGGAATTGGAAAATGCAACAATATGTTGGTAATGTATTTAGGAGTAGGGCCATTGTGGGACACTGGTACCCAATAGTGTCCATTGATTGATATGAGCATGCTATGACCGACATGATAGTTTGAGGTGAAGATATGCCTTGTTTTTCTGTATTTTCTGATGCAAGGAAGCCTTGTCAAGGGATAGACTCTCCGGGATGGGGGTGCCAACGGAACTTGGAAGGTATGTGACTACATGGAAGGGGGTGACAATATTTACCGAGGAACTGTGTAGTAGAGAATGGAAGGTCGAGGGGATATTTTTTTTGGTCATTAACATTGATAGATGGAATCAAATTCACATTGGGAGTGTGCCCTGGAACAATGAGCCAATAACTATTCATTGATAGGAGAAGTGGAACAAGATTATATTGTTGGATATTGGATGCAGATTTGAATTTGCAGTGTGTTCTGGACTTCCTGAGAAGGAGGTGAATCATGGTATTACTTTGAGGGTGGACGTGTGAGCCTTTGGATTCCCTTGTTGTGGATGCAGGCATGGTATCCTTTTATTTGTTGGTTGAGAAAATGTGCATATTTGTATATGTTTATATTATTGTAAATACACTATCGAGTTGGATTTATAAAGATCCATAGACAATATGGTTATTTGCTAGTTGAAGCAAATGTGTATAAGTATATGTGGATTGCAAATACTATAATGAGTTGTGTTATAAATCTCTGACAAATGGTATGTTTTTCATGTTTTAGCAGATGTTCATTGTAAATACTACAACAAGCTATGTTATAAAGCTCCATGAGTAGTATGTTGTGTTTTCAACAGTCTTGCTGGTTATAGGAGTCATTGAACACTGAGGATGTTGTTCATGTCATGGGACACATATTCCAAGATGAATGGTGGGTAAGAAATCCTAGTGGGTGTAAATTCAGTTTATTATGGCTAAGAAATTGGCAAAGGCGTTGGAAAAGGATTTGGAAACGCAAGAGGCATTAATTGGAATTTTATTATGAAAATAATGTAAATTAGGAGAAGATTAAGGTGAAAGGTCACACACTGCATGTGAGGAGGAAAGTGAAGGAAAATAATGGAAAATGAAGAAAATAGAGGCCTCATTAATAAAATGGCTTATGAGGATTAATGGGTAAGATTTTGATAGGTTTTGGTGGATCTCTATTCTATTCTCTCTCTTTCTCATACTCTTGGATACTTAGAGTTTTCTTGGAGCACTCTAGGAGGAGTGTGGCATAATTGGATTTTTGGATAAATAAAGGAAAAGAAGAGAAGGAAAACACAGGAAGATATCAGAATTTGTAGCTACAATGGGATTTTCTTGCAGGTATTGAGTTGCATGTATGTGTTCCTCACTAGTTTTGGCATGCATGTGGTTTATTGATCATGATCTGTCACTGGCATGGAGGATTTTCTGGATTGACAGTGGATTTTCCTAGTGCTTCCATTTCGTAGATAGCCATGGTGTTTTGGGTTTATTTCTTTATTTTTATGGTTTTTTCTCATGTTTCTTTTAGCTTGGGATGAGTTACTAGTTCTTGGAATCCCTGTAACAACTTGGGTTGAGTTACTAGTCCTGGAAGCCTTGATTGGAAAAATGCTCTGGAAGCCCTTGGTGGGTTGAGTTACTAGTCCTGGATGCCCTGGTTGGAAAAAATCTCTAGAATCTCGATGACAGCTGTGGGTTGAGTTACTAGTCTTGAAAGCCTTGGTTGGAACAAATTCTTTGGAGCCCTGGAAGGCTTGGGTAGAGACCAATCGGGTGATGGTTTTGTGATTTCCAACTGTGAGGTGGAACCACTGTTTGATGGGTTGAGGTGTTTTAGCCTCTGGAAGCCTTGGATGGTTTTGATTGATGTGTTTTATGAGGTGCCACATTCATGCTTGGAATATGGCATGGGGGTTTCTAGCTGAAGAGCGATTTGTCTCAACCATGTCTACGATCGGGTGGAATGTGGTAGTCCCATACCGGGTTGGATTTTGCATCATCAATATGAGTTTATTTCTCCTTGTCATTTTATGAGTATTGTACTAGTTTATATGTGGATTATATGGCTTTTGTTTCCTTGGTATTTCTTTTGTTATTATGCTGGTTATGAACATGTATTATGACAATGGCTATGTATGGATCTCATTATGTTTTTACTTGTAATTGAATGAAAAACTTATCTATGGCCTAATAGATGATAATGCAGCTAAACAGATAAGGAAACAATGCCTCATAGAGAATCTCAGATAAGTATGAGACCCCCATGCTTAGATTTGTTGTTTACCATGTCGATTCCATTGATCCCAAGTGTTTGACCGAATGTCAGTCTCGGTTGGGGATGGTCAGTCCTTTTCCTAGAGTTAGTTTTTGGTTTATTAGTCTTGTCATCATGTGTTTAATGGATTTCAAAAGTTACAACAAGTTCCGAGCAATGGCCAGAATTATGGGCTTGAAAAGTGCCTTAAATCCCAGAGACTCTAGCATAGGTTTGTTGGAAATAGTCCCTGTACACAGGCACATAGGCTTGTGGGAGCATCCAGAGCTCTCTCGGTTACTTGAGTAGATGTGGGAGGAGGGTGTTACAAGGTGCTTGAGGAGTAGTGATTAGAGGATGAACTGAGTGATGAGATATAGTGGGCCAATGTGCATAACTAGATGTCAGTCTAACAGAATTGGGATCCCAACCATTATGTTGCATGGGTTGTTGTTGAGGTGGTTGAGGCTCCAGGATTTCCATAATGTTGGGATGAGGTAGAGGTATATTTTGTGAGGCATGTGGGGTAGGAGGATGAGGTGGAGTGCCTCCAAGATAAATATGGCCATTCTAAGTTAGTTGGTTGAACTCCTCAGAGTCTGCATCAAAATGTATAGAAAACATGTCCCTCTTGTTTTTATTCTCTCTCCAAGAGACATTTGTTTTCCTAGCACAACCTCTTCGGTCACGCAAAATCCTATGCAAAATAAACTCATTATGCACAATATCCAAACAAATATTTTTTGCAATCATTAATCTAAATATGCGAGCATATAATCAACAAAGTGAAGTCTTGTTTGATATATTTTCATATGTAAATGTTGGAGTGCTTGATAAACATACACTGGGAAAAATAAAATATACAAGAAAGGAATTTATCATGCATGCAAAGGAAATGCGTTGTCCAAGGAAATGTATTTTGTAACATGTATCATGGAAGAGAGGAAATCATGGTTTGAGGACATGCACTCATGCCAATAACTGAGACAACTCTTTCTTTTAAGACTTTACAAGAAAAAGATGATAATTGTAGCACTTTCTGACTTTATAAGTAAAAACAAATTACTGCCACAGAACTAATTGGTCCCATTTCACTTTCAAAAGTCTCAAACTTTATCGACATTCAAGAAGTATGGCTGGGACGTTGATTTATTTACAATTATATAATAGTGTGGATGGACCTCTACGTTGAAAGTTTCAACAAAAAAGAGTTATAATGAGAGACGGAAAAAGGCATCCATGCATGATGAATCAACTCATTATATAATGATCTAACACCATAAAAACAAGGGATTCATGTCTTTCTAGGACTTATAAATAGAAACTAGGAAATGAAATTGGTAGTCATATGTATAATGGAGAAACCTATGCCCCAATTTTACTTTTTTTAACACAACAGAGGGAATTTTTAACTTTTCAGAGAAATGAAGTAATCTATGTGATCCCTTTGTACAAATGAGAATGAGTATAACAAGTTTTATGATGGGAACTTGAAAGAGCATACATAGCCTTAATTTGTGGAAAGGAAATACATGTTATGCTTCTGTTGAGCACTTTGGGCAGTTAATCAAATTATTAGTGCGATCCAGGGGATGCTGGATTAGAGTTGGGAGGTGAAAAGTGTTAATTATAACAAACTAGGAGGATAAAAGAACACTAAAAAATCCAATAACTATACTATGTTGTAAGCTCAATATGAAATGGCTATGTGAATAAAAGCTTTTCTTTCTCATGCTTCTGCTTACTTTCAGTGCCAAGGGAGGAATGGAGGCTTCACACACACACACACACACACACACACACATTGTTTTTCTTTCAGCCTAAGACAAGGACAAATATCTTATAATAGTCAGTCCATGAGAGAGGGGACACAAATTTTCCAAATATTTCCAATGTGGGAGGAAAGTTGTATAATAGGTTACAAAGTTGCATGAAGTAAAAGAATTTTTTTTTTACCATAATGAAATGCCCCAATAGAATATACCTATAAGCACTCGGTATGAGTAAAGTGATCTATAGAGAAAAAAGGAGGTGCTCCATATGAATTAGAAAGCAAGAGAAGAATATCCACCACTTGACAAGGTATGATAGGGAGAATCAAATCCTCAACAAAACCCAACAACTTTTTCTTTGGCCATGGAAAACTCGATTTATGAATTGGGTTTTCTTTTGGACCCTGAGGTGGCATTTTTATTTATAGTAGGAAACACATGGTGGCGAACCATGGTACAAAATCCTTCTTGTTTATCAGTAACTATGATTTTGAAAAAGACAAGATAAACCTAGGTGATGGTATCAATACTAGGAGACAAAAAGGAATAGACTAAGGGAAAAAAAAAACTAAAACAAGAGAGGATTCACATGGAATATCCCATAAAACAATGACAAAGGCTTAAAAAGTAAGTGCACCAGTTATTCTATTTACAAACTAAAATTGATCCATATTATTTTATTGAATATTTTCAGGAGCATGTAGAGCAAGAAGCAACATGGGGAAGCGATAGAAGGGAGTGACATGATGAAAATGGGGTTAAATCCTAACAAATACACCAAATAGAATTAGACAAAGACTAAACTTGTTGAAAACAACCATAAATTCATTAATTTTTGAGCTAGGAACTCTTACATACCTAAACCAAATCGCTTAAATTCTAATGGGGGGATCTTTGTAGAAATTACTAGTAGTTTCTCCAATAATTAAATTAATGCATTGAGCTATGGTTTCAAAATAATTCCTTAGCTACAAGATGTAGGCAGAGCTCCAATTTTTGAACAGAACTAAGGTTAGTTGGCAGTCTCATTTCCAACTACCCTGATGTAGTTGGAATCCCTGAGAAGTGGCTCAAAATGCGGTGCATGTCATATCACATAACTCCACCAACTCATCATCTTTCCTACGATATTACATTTACAACTATATTCCATATTACAAAGCATATTCCTTGTGTTATACACAATTGTTTAACATATATCAACCTTTGTAACAAACAAAACTAAATGTTAATTATTGTAGAAACCTTATATTACTATCGCATTTGTTACGTGACTATTGTAATAACATTTGATAAGTCAAGCATTGAATCATATGTTCCATAGCATGTGTTGGAATCAAACTATACAATGCACTATGCATCACAAACATTAATATAAAAATTGTGTTGCGGGTGGGAACACCCTAGGGTCTTGGGTTGAAAACCCCAATAGAGCGGAGGGCATACAGTGGCAAGAAATGCGCAAACAAACAATTTAAATGCTTTAACCACTGAACTGGGAAGAAGTGTCCTTACCTCAAAGTCCTATGTTTGGGTAGATCCTGCAAGGTTCAAACCCTTTGTTTCTTCTGATGCCTTTGAAACCTGTAAATTATCCAAGCAAAACATATACAACAGCAGTAACGAAAAGCATGTTCATGATATATACGTTAGATCATATAAGAAAATGAACAAACACATTAATGTAAGATTTATAAACAATTCACAACATGGATCAATGCATAAACACAATTAATATTAGGAAGAGAACAACATTTCTTTATTGATGTAAGTTAAATGAAAGGTGGAAAACTACAACCTGATTCTTCCTCCAGCTCCAAGAGGAATCGTCCTCCGGATCCGTCCTGTTCCGACCTCAACAATCTTCCTCCATAAATATACGCAAGGATATCTTAAGAGGGATGAAGGATATCTCAAAAGAGGAAACAAGAGTTTCCTGAAGCTTGGGGAGTGCAGGAGCCATAGGGATTTCTTCAGACTCGATCAGGGATCAATCAACTATAATATCAATATCTCATCTCTTCTCCTCCTTTAGGCCTTCCCATGGAGGTTTATTTATACTTCTCCAAATTAGGTTTTTCAGTTGGGAAATAGTTGGGCCATGGATTGTAGTAGGTGAGTAACATGTAAAATCTGTAAACTCCACCTGAATTTAAGAAGATTTATTATTTTTAAGTGTTTTAACACATATATGTGGGTTGGGTATATACTGACACGCATGTACACACTTTTAACATAGGGAAAAGTAGCATATGGGAAATAAAACACTGTTTTATATATTTTAGACCAAGTCTGGAAAGGAAGGGTTGCTCTAGGCCATAACCAGAGCATCAGATCTACCAAGAGTGGTAAATGGTGCTATAACATATGCCCCCTAATATATGAGGTCAGAAGGGGTGCATGATGGCCGAAATGTATTAAGTGTATAGAAGGAATCATGTCGAGACCAGGGAGGAGTTCACCAGAATTCAGCCTGCCAAGTCAGTGAAAGAGATTAGAAATAAACTGTTGTCTAAGGTGGGCATACCCATGCTTAGAGATAGTAAAGCATGTCTGCAATTCCAAGTACAAAAGTGGATCCAATATGCATACACGTACAAAGGAACTAAAAACACATAATGGATCATACGATCATATCCAAATAAGTACATGTCTGAATATCACATATAAATAATTGTTCATTGAAGTCATAAAGCTGATCCAAAAGTACCAAATAAAATGGTGGAAAAAGTGGTACTACACTGCAACTCGGGTGCCAACATATAGAATGTCGTTGTAAAGAACCGCAACATATAATGTGGATGGTGTCAACTAGCAGAAACAAGAGAAACTGACAAGTGAACCAAGAAATGTTGATGCAAACCCGAGGTCTTCACTGACTGCCATGGTACATTTCTACACAATGGGAATAGATGATCCAAAGTCAACCATGTGAGAAATCATTTGATTACCAATCATTAATGTATATCGTTAACAAATGCGAGACTACTCACCGATAATGATGATGAGAGCCATGGTAGCCAGTACAATCTAACAAGTGCGAATAAATGAGCTGTAGTTGAACACTTGGAAGAATCTATCAATTAGGAGACAATGACGTTTTCCCACTGTCAATAGTGAAGGAGTCTGCCACTGATGCCGGCAAACCCTAAGGTACTACCAAATGGACTCTAGATCTTGTTCCCAGAGAAATGAGTTGAAGTTGATGGGAAAATATCCGTTAGAAGGAAGGCATTAAGGAATCCTTCACCAATCTAGTGCAAGTGTAACCCTTAGGCCAATAATGTGGAAGGAATCAAATGAATAAAGATGTAGTAACACAACTGAAGCATGTTTCTGGCGTACACAATATGTATTTAGCACATGATAGAATCCCTATGAACCAACCAATAATGAAAGCTGACACAGAGGCAAGGAATCCACCAATAGTGTCAAATGCAAACCAAGGTACTGCATGAATCCTAATGTGTGATGATGAAAGATGATGTCGAACACAAGGGAAACCACTCAGTCAAAGACCCATGATACTGATCAATGTTGAGCATAAGGTGACCTATCAATAATGAAAATAGGGCAAGGGTGCAGCTCTAGATCCGCTCTCATAGTAATCTGTCATAGTCGTTAAGAGCAACACCCGCTGGCAAGAAGTCAATGGAGACCTTCCCAAACCAACATGAGCAAAGGACCAAATAGCTGATGTGATAATGAACATGACTCTAACAACTAGGAACGGTCAACTGAAAAATAGGTTAAGATATACCGTAGAGATGCCAACTCAGATTTACTTCCCTTAAACAAAATCACGACTCAACTGTGACTACATGAGAGCATATGATAACTTTGTCATGCAGGAGGCATAAGAAAACTCTCCATATGATTGGAAGAGATAACCAATCAGAGGAGTACTAACTTGATAACAAGGTTAAGGCTTGCTTAAGTCCAACTAAAGCCCACTCCAATGGATGAAAGACTTATCTTTTGAGTGCTTTATTCAAGGGCAACACAATTGACTCTAGTTTCCATCAATTATAGAAATAATGTCCCGTTCTCACTCTTTTTGGGATATATAATTTTTTTTGTATTTTTCATATTTATGAAGCCTTAAAAGGAATAAAATAATGCTATAGTACAGTGGAAAGAACAAGTGTCCAAAAAGTAGATGCTTTAGTTCCTGGGAGAGGAACATTCCTATGCTCAACGCAAGGTGACAAAACTGGTCAATGACACTCAAAGGAATGTTCATTCCATGGGTAAAAGGGTGTGCCAAGTTGTAGACACTAAGTGATTGCAAGGTTGATTTTGCAGAGGACATGGTCAAAAGGTGGCTTAAACACAAGTCCAAGTGAAGTTGGCTCAAGGCCAAAAGGTGCAAATAGTCAACATGAAATTCAGCAGTACAACTCAACACAAAGGAGCCTCTAGGGTATAAAGCCAAAAAATAGCAAAGAAGAAAGAGAATGAGTCTCCAATGCACAAGTCATGACGGGACTAAAGAGGACTCCTGATCCTACTCGATATAGCAGCATGGGCAACAAATGTTAGCGAGGATCTAACTAAGATGCCCATGTAAAGGTTGGCTCTACCATCATATCATGATTTTATAAGTTGGTGAGTGAAAATGGTTTATGAATCAAGACATGATGGGGTCGACCCTATGGAAAAAAATATTGTCGTATGGAGGCTAGTATGCAAAATATAGCGGAAAGTGATATTCCCTAACCTATATGCTAGTAAGAAAGTGATACCTACCATGACGGGTCTACAGTCATGGGACCGTAGCAATTTCTCAAAAAATCTCGAAAATATCCTGTAAAAACAACCGATCCCAACATTCCAAGCCACAAGGTTAAAAAGCCCACAAAAGAAAAACCAACTTTAGAAAAAATAATTTTCATTTTTCAACCTATATAAGGACGTTTGGACTCCCAATTTTCTCATTTGTGTTTTGAGCAAGGAGTTGTGGAGAAAAACCCAATAAAGCTTCCTCCGTCAAATTCAACTGTTCAAATTCCTTGAAATCTTCCAGGTAACCTTAAAATCATACTTTTTATTATTTTTGATGCTTTTTAGATGTTTTTCATAAATTTGACTGTAAGGAATTACTTTTAAATTTTTTTCTCTACGTACACGTGGGTTAGATACAGATGACCCGCTTATAGGAAGGCCCTATACGCGACTGTGTTAATAACAAACTCGTGTGTGTGCGAGTTTAAAATTTTAAACATGGATTTAATGATTTAAAACATATTATTTTGCAGGATGACAATTACTTGGCGTGAAAAAGAGAATAGTTCCATTGATAACCAAGTGATGGAGGATCAAAATGCATTAGATTCCTTAAGAGAATATGGTTTGTTAAAATTCTTCAAAGTTCCAAACATGAAGGCGAATACTCGATTGCTTGAGCTGTTAATCCACTACTGGAGTGCAGAAGAAGATGAATTTGTGATTGATCCGATGCCCTTGATGATCGAAATAGAGGACATCTATTTCATTACAGGTCTTTCCAGTGGGGGGGAGAGGGTGCACTCAACTGGAAGGAAGAGAGGTAGTCTCGGTGTAGAAGACTACGTCCGCATAAACTTCTCCAAATTGAGTAGGCTCTTGGGTTGAAAACCCCAACAGACAAGAGGGCATACAACAACAAGAAATGTGCAAACAAACAATCTAAATACTTTAACCACTGAACTATGAAGAAGTGTCCTTACCCGAAAGTCCTATGTTTGGGTAGACCCCGTAGGGTTCAAACCCTCTGCTTCTTCCGATGCCTTTGAAACCTATAAATTATCTAAGAAAAGCATATACAACAGTTGTAATAGAAAGGATGTTCATGATATATACGTTAGATCATATAAGAAAATGAAAAATTACACATTAATATAAGATTTATAAACAAGTCACAACATGGATAAATGCATAAACACGATAAATATTAGGAACATAACAACATTTCTTTATTGATGTAAGATAAATGAAAGGTGGAAAACTACAACCTGAGTCTTCCTCCAACTCTAAGCGGAACCATCCTCTAGATCCATCATATCCCGGCCTAAAAAATCTTCCTCCATCAATATACACAAGGATATCATAAGAGGGATGAAGGGTATCTCAAAAGAGGAAACAAGAGTTTCCTAAAGCTTGGGGAGTGCAGGAGGCATAGGGATTTCTTCAGACTCGATTAGGGATCAATCAACTATAATATCAATATCTCATCCCTTCTCCCTTCCCATGGAGGTTTATTTATACTTCTCCAAATTAGTTTTTTCAATTGGGAAACAGTTGGGCCACGGGCTTTAGTAGGTTAGTAACAAGTAAAACTCATAAACTATGCCCGAATTTAAGGAGATTTATTATTTTAAGTGTTTTAAAACATATACGTGGGTCAGGTATATACTGACCCGCGTGTACATGCTTTTAACACAGGGCAAAGTAGCGTATGGGAAATAAAACATTGTTTTTTAGGTTTTGGACCAAGTCTGGAAAGGAAAGGTTGCCCTAAGCCATGACCAGAGCATCATATCTACCAAGAGTGGTAAATGGTGCTATAACACATTGCATAAGATGTGTATGGCTCATACAATAAACCATAAAAACTTTGTGCACTTCAAATTTTGTGTTATCAAATACACCCTTTAAGGATTAGAATATAGTACTATGTAAGGTACTTGATTTTTTTTTCTCTCTCTCTTTTGCTTGTCATTCTTACCACATGAGTACCTGAGAGGCATAGAATTAGTCATGACATAATTTTTATAATACTTGTGCAATGAATATTTGTATGAAGCAATAGTATGTCATGTTGTAGCTTTCCTTTTCACATGATGACTGAGTGTGTCAAAGAATTTTGTAAGAATAAGAAAACCTTCAATCCACATGTAAATGCAAACACATATACTCCATTTAATGATCCTTGTAACACCATATGCTTGTATGAAAATATAATACTATAAAATAATGTCATATTCCATCTTCTTATTGCTCTGAGAGGGGGCGAGGGAACCCCTCCTACCATGACTAAAGAAAAATTTCATTTTAATGTGTTATTATTATTCCTTTGAGAGGAGGAATCATGGTAGAGTGCAATGGTTTTCACATATTTGTGAAGCTGACTCATGAATTTTTTATGACTCAACATCCTCCACTCAGGTTTCCCATACCAAAAAATTCATTGCATGTTGTGCATGTGTTGGGTCCCTATAATACTAGTGATTACCCCATTACTATTGTAGTTATACCCCTTATTTATATTGTTGTGCCCCCATTGCCCCCATATTTTTATTAATGTGCCCACAGAATCCCTCTATTGTTATTTTTGTTGCTTTATATTATTATTGTTAGGTCGGCTGGATTATATTCTGACTCCTTAGACTCCTATATATAGAAAGGAGGTTTTGTCATTTGAATCATCCAAGAATTCTTCATTTATGTAATGTAAAGGAGGTTGCCCCCTCGAAGAGGCTGAATTCTAAGGCGTTGATCTATCTTTTCTATATTTTCTTGAGCTGGTTTCATAACATTTGGTATCAGAGCTTTGGATTCTAGGGTTTCGCTGCTCCAAACAGGTCATCGTGGCATTTTTGCTATAACTTTTTTTCTGTGACGTTTCAGAAATCGCAAAAAAATCCATTTGAGAAGAAATCGCGTTGAACCTTGGGTCCGAATTTCAGAGCTTTTCGCGCGATATTTTCGGAGATATGATCTCAAGAAGTTGGTCTTTTTGCAGACTCCTGAATTACACTCAAGAAAGGTGACCTGGGGAAAATTGTCATAACTTTCTTTTTGAGCATCGGATTGAAATTTCGTAAGAAGGTACAGAAAGAGGACGGACTGTTGTTTTCTTTTATATATTTTTTAGAGTCAAAGGTTGAAACAGTGACACGTGGCACTTCATACAAGTTCGCTCTACTGAACTAGTCTATAATCAGGTCACTGCGGGAGATTGTGCATAACTCTTTCTTGGAGAATCCAATTTGGATCAGACTAGTGTCATTGGAAAGAGGACATAGAAGGATACTACAGGTCACAATTTCAGAACTCGATGATTCGAAATTACAGAGATACATCAGATTCAATATCAGGCTTCTACAAAGAAAAAAAAGGTGTGTAGTTTTTTTTTTTTTTTTTTAATTTTTGCATAAGCTTGGTTTGAAGGAATTCAAAGGGCATAGTAAAGCATTATTATCGGTAACTGATGCGCCGAGGAAAAAAAATGCAAACACCTAGTAAGGAACCTGAAAGCTCTAGCATGACTCATGAAGAAGAGGAAGAACTGCTACATGATATATCAAAGTTACAAGAACAAGTGCAACAAATGTCACGCTCACAAAAGCTAACGGATGCTAATATAAATGGCGTGGAATCTAAGATAAAGGGCATGGAAGCTAAGATGGATGATCTGAAGGCAGATTTTAGGACAAATTTGAAGACAAACATGGAAGATTTGAAGACATATTTGACAAATTTTCTACAAGAAATACTTACTAATGGTGAAAAGGTTGTAAAGGAAACTCATGATGTGAACAAAAGAAATGTTAATCATGATTCCATAGACTCTAATGTTGGATAGAAGACCCACCATATTCCAAAAATCGATATGAGGAAGTTTGATGGCAAGGATCCCGCCACATGGATATTACAGATGGAGCAGTTCTTCGATCTCAATAATGTGCAAAACACACAAAAGGTACGTATGGCAACTTTATATTTGGAACCAAATTAGTTTGTATGGTATCAATGGCTTTTCTCTCGTAAACAATTTATCACTTGGGCAATTTTTACGAAAGAATTGATAGCACATTATGAGGATACAAAAAGCAACACTTTTTTTAGCCAATTGATAAGTCTCAAACAAAAGGGTTCAATAATGGAGCACATTGAGGAGTTCCAAAAATTGAACATAAGGGTAAAAGATATTCCAGAGGAGCATAGGATTGATGTGTTCATAGGGTCTTTAAAGGATAATATCCAACATGATGTTCGACTTTGGGAACCTGATTCATTAGAGAAGGCATTCAGGTTAGCAAGAAAAATGGAAAGCAAAATTATGGCAACCAGGAAGCATACCACTCACAACTATAAAGACGGAAGTGCAGTTGCCCCTAGTCTTCCACAACCTATAAGGTTGACACCACAACAATTGGAAGAAAAAAGAGCAAAAGGGCTTTGTTATAGTTGTGAAAGCAAATACACTAAAGGTCATAAGTGTGCTGAGAAGAAATTATTCTACATAGATTGTGAAGAGGAAGAAGAAAAGGAGCAAGAAAGGTCAAAAGAACAGGATATGCTCCAGGAACAAAGCCTAGATGAAGAACAAATAAATCTGACCATATCTTGTAATGCATTGGCAGGAATTACCACTCCTCAATCCATCAAGATAGAAGGACAAATCAAGAAGAAAAAGGTAATAGTGTTGATTGATTCAGGAAGCACCCACAATTTTATTCATTGTAGGGTAGCAAAAGAATTGAATTTCTTCCTATATCCAGCACCAGAGTGTCAAGTGATGATTGCAAATGGAGGAACAATAAATTGCTCTGGCAAGTGCCATAATATCAAGCTATCCATGGGAGAATATGTATTGACTAGCCCAATGCTTTCCATTCCAATGGGAGGTGCTGATGTTGTACTAGGAGTCCAATGGCTACAATCCTTGGGTACAATAGCTTTTAATTTTCAAGAACTTTTCATCAAATTTTCTACGGAAGGAAAGGAAGTTGAATTAAGGGGTATTGCAGGGAAACCAGGAAAGATAATCAGCTCTAATGGTATGACAAAGCTTCTAAAAAAGGATCAAAGGGGTGTAATTGCACAATTATGTTCGCTAGATGTTTCCACATTAGAATCATCTATTTCTCCAGATCTCCAAAAAGTCCTGGACAATCATTCCAAGGTATTTGAGACTCCCAAAGGTCTCCCACCTATGCGTGATCATGATCATGCTATTCATCTGATTCCAGGAAGTGTTCCTCCAAACATCAGGCCGTACAGATATCCCTATGTCCAAAAAAGTGAAATTGAACGTATGGTTGCAGAAATGCTAGAGGCTGGTATAATTCAACCGAGTCAAAGTTCTTTCTCTGCTCCAGTAGTATTGGTGCACAAGAAGGATGGATCATGGCGCATGTGTCCAGATTATAGGGAGCTCAACAAGCTCACTATTAAAGATAAGTTCCCCATTCCTGTCATTGATGAATTACTGGATGAATTGCATGGATCAATTTACTTCACCAAGTTGGATCTTCGTTCAGGATATCATCAAATCAGAATGAAGATTGAAGACATTCCGAAAACGGCATTTAGAACTCATGAGGGTCATTATGAATTTTTGGTCATGCCTTTTGGCCTTACCAATGCACCTTCAACATTTCAAGGTTTGATGAATTCAATTTTCAAACCATTCCTTAGAAAATTTGTGTTAGTATTTTTTGATGATATACTTATCTACAGCAAGTCTTGGAAGGATCATGTTGAACATGTTGACAGGGTGCTACAACTATTGGAGGAGAAACAATTATATGCCAAAAGATCCAAATGTTTTTTTGGAGTCCAGGAGGTGGAATATTTGGGTCATATTGTATCTCATGAAGGAGTTAAGGTAGACCCTAGCAAAATTAAAGCCATTAAGGAATGGAAAATCCCCACATCCATAAAGCATTTGCGCGGATTTCTTGGGTTGACAGGGTATTATCGCAAGTTTGTTAAGAATTATGGGAGAATAGCAGCACCTCTAACGACATTATTGAAGAAAGATGCATTTTCATGGACTCTGGAAGCAACAAAGGCCTTTGAACATCTTAAAGAGGCAATGTGCCAAGCACCGGTCTTAGCTACACCGGACTTCACAAAAACCTTTATTGTGGAATGTGATGCTTCAGGAAATGGAATTGGTGTTGTTCTAATGCAAGATGAAAGACCCATTGCTTTTGAAAGTCGTCCAATCAAGGGAAAGTTTCTAAGAAAAGCTATTTATGAGAAGGAAATGTTGGCAATACTCCATGCACTTAAGAAATGGCGACCCTACCTAATGGGAAGACACTTCAAGGTAAAAACGGATCATGATAGCCTTAAATACTTTTTAGAACAAAGATTATCCTCTAAAGAGCAACAAAAGTGGGTCACAAAGATGTTGGGTTATGACTTTGAAATCATCTACAAAAAAGGGAAGCAAAATGTGGTGGCAGATGCACTCTCAAGAAAGGATGAGGATGTGGAAGCATTGTTGTGTGCTATTTCTATCATCCAACCAGATTGGATAAATGAAGCAAGGGAGGAATGGAAGAATGACGAAGAAGTGTGGGCACTTATTCGAAAGCTACAGCAAGATTCCAGTACGTCTGATACATTTAGCTGGAAAAATGATTCGTTATGGTACAAAGATCGCTTATACCTCTGTAAGAATTCCCAGCTAAAACAAAAGATTCTTATGGAATTGCACACTTCTCCCTTAGGAGGGCACTCAGGATTTTTAAAAACTTACCACAGGGTTAAGAAGGATTTTTTTTGGGATGGCCTTAAATCAGATATTCAAAAGTTTGTGGCAGAATGTTTGTTTTGCCAACAAAATAAAGTTGAAACAATTAAGACACCGGGTCTATTACAACCTTTATCCATTCCAAGCCAATGTTGGGAGGAGGTATCAATGGATTTTATCACAGGTTTACCCAAGTTTGAGGGAAAGAGTGTCATCATGGTGGTAGTTGACAGAATTACCAAGTATGCACACTTTTGTGCATTATCACATCCATTTAGAGCCAGTACAGTTTCTACTGCATTTATGGAAACAATTCAAAAGCTACATGGAAACCCAAAGATTATTGTAAGTGACAGAGATCCCATTTTCACTGGAAATTTTTGGACAGAATTATTTTCTTGTCTTGGTACTCAGTTAGCTCATAGCTCATCTTATCATCCTCAATTTGATGGGCAAACTGAGATAGTAAACAAATGTTTGGAAGGATATCTTCGTTGCTTTGTATCTGATAAACAGACACAATGGGTCAAATGGTTGCCTATGGCTGAATGGTGGTATAACACTTCCTTTCATACAACAACAAAAATGACCCCATTTATGGCACTTTATGGGTATCAACCACCATCCATCACATCATATTTAAGAGAAAATTCTAAGGTTCAGGCAGTGGAACATCACATCGAACATCAACAACAAGTCCTCCAACTCTTAAAGGATAACCTCGTGTTGGCACAGAATAGAATGAAACAACAGGCAGATCAACATCACAGTGAAAGAAGTTTTGATGTAGGTGATTGGGTATTCCTACGGCTACAACCATATAAGCAAATGTCCCTCAAGCAAGCTAAGAAGGATAATAAATTATCACCAAAGTATTATGGTCCGTACAAGGTGCTACAAAAGATTGATACTATGGCATACAAATTGGAGCTTCCTGTAGCTTCTCGATTGCACCCAGTTTTCCATGTTTCATGCTTAAAGAAGGTTATAGGCGACAAGCTCCCAGTTCAAACAATATTGCCAGAACTTGACGAGGAAGGAAAAATTATATTGGAACCGAAAGCAGTTATAGAAACAAGAACTCGACAGCTACGAAATCGATCAATTTCAGAGTACCTTATCAAGTGGAAGAACTTATCCGCTGAAGATTCCACATGGGAGGATGAGAATTTTATGCAGAAATATCCAGAACTACTCAAGCGTTGAGGAAAACACTTTTTTGAAGGAGAGGGGCATGTTGGGTCCCTATAATACTAGTGATTACCCCATTACTATTATAGTTATACCCCTTATTTATATTGTTGTGCCCCCATTGCCCCCATATTGTTATTAATGTGCCCATAGAATCCCTCTATTGTTATTTTTGTGGCTTTATATTATTATTGTTAGGTCGGTTGGATTATATTGTGACTCCTTAGACTCCTATATATAGAAAGGAGGTTTTGTCATTTGAATCATCCAAGAATTCTTCATTTATGTAATGTAAAGGAGGTTTCCCCCTCGAAGAGGCTGAATTCTAAGGCGTTGATCTATCTTTTCTTGAGCTGGTTTCATAACAGCATGTCATTAAATTTGTCAGGATGATAGGTAATATGGGAGTAAATTAGGTGGGCGTGGTATGGGTTTAAGACATCAGAAAATAAATATTCTCCTTATATATATAAATCTATATCCTCTCCTTTAGTTCATTCATCAATTGCATTTTTAACAAAATTACATAAACATTTAATAGTGACATTCACATGGGGTGCAACAAAAAGGACTGTTACAAACATGCACAAAAGAAAAAACAACCTTTCTCAATGGAATTAGTTATAAAGTAGGCAAGTATGAAAGTATCTAACTTATTAAGCACATAAATTCACACATCCAAATACAAATTAAAATAGCTAATTAAAGAAGAGTTATTACTCTTGGGGAAAGGAGGGGGAGGAAGAGATGTACTTATTTTATTTTTATTAACAACGAATTACAAATGTACTTGATATTCTGCTACCAACACCTTTTGTAACCATTTTTAGGTTCCTTTTATCCTTGGGCACTTAAGAAAACTGATTGATCACTTTATAGATACATGAGGTTATTATAGGTGCAAATGCTTTGCTCGACACTTTCCTTGTCCTCACTTTGACCATCGATAATGGTGGATGTGTAGTGGCGAGGAAAGTAGTTGTTTGCATATTATTTTTCATGCCTCAAGAACACATTATGGTTTTCTGTGACTGATTATTAATGCACCATGATTATTATTAGAACACCTTTGTATTATGTTATATCATAACATTATGTGACACACTTAATATATTGGCCTTGTTACCTGGAGGGGTGTTCCACATGGTCCCCTTTTGATTATGATATTTGGTCACCACATGACTAGGCTTAGGCATGTTGTTCGTGTTGAGGTGTTTTATTTTTTGTGGATAATATCAATCAATTGAATTTTAGTTGCTCGATTGATTAGTTAGGTAATATGACTAGGAATAAAACTCAATAAGTCTAGTTGGGGGAAATCTACTAGGATAATGAGTTGGTGGTAGAGTCAAAGAAAAATAAATGGTCAAGTTGATATGTCAATGGTCAAATCAAAATTAGGGACATTAGTCAAAGTCGCCAAACAGTTGAGAAACCAACAAAAGTTGACAATTCACTGGAGTAGTCAAAGGGATCACAATTGGAAACATGTGTGTAGTTGACTAGGATTGGTGGTCAACTAATGGTTGAAGGTGAATCAACTATAGTTTAAACTAGTCAAAAAATGGTTAGGAATATCAATATTCTTAGGATCTTGGCCAATGATCTTCAACCCCACCTATACTCATTTTAGAAACTAGGAATGATGGTTTTTTATGCCTAAAAATAGAGCATGATGTACGTCCAATAAATTATGTTGAATAATGAAAATCCTTAGTTTTGGGGTGATGAATAAGTGAATTGGTCATAGGTATTGTCCAACTCCGACATTTATTTTAATATGGAATTGATATTTGATCGAGAATATAAGAGTGGTGCAACTCAAAGTTTGGTTGGTTTTCCTGGTTAAAGGTTTATAGGATAAAATCTGTGTACCATGTGAATATTATGGCATGCCATTATTTATATTCTATCCTTTAATATGTGCTAATGGTAAGAGTTTAGTCAGTAGACATAGGTAAAGCCAAATTATCTAGAGGGCGATCTAGGTCAAAAGGAATATCTAAGTCTCTTGTTAAGTCAACAAGAAGATGTTATAAATGTCGTAAAGTAGGGCATTACAAAATATACTATAAGTTGAAGATTGCAAATTAAAGCAAGGGAACTTATCAGTATTAAACTAAAGGGACAACTTCTTCAAGTGAAGGAGGGGATGCTTATTTAACTTGGATGAGCACAAATTCAAATCATGATGTATTGTTGATCAACTTAGAATCATCCCATAATATGATACCCCATAGGTAGTGGTTCTACAAAGATGAAGAATATGATGGAGGAGATATCTTTTTGGAGGATGGTTAGATAACTAGGAAATTCAATTGAGGTCAAGTTTGACTAGAGGAATTTATAGTGGAACATTGCTAGGAGTACTATATATCATGAGTTTGGTCAAGAATTTGATATTTTTCAGTCAAATGGTTGATGCAAGTGTGGATACTGTACTTGAAAAGGATTCATGTAATGTGGTTCATGGTGAAATGGTGTTGATGAGAGGTTCCTAAATTTGGACATTGAACAATTTGTCAGGGTGTATCAACCCAAGTGACTACAATAGTACATTCATTCCTAAAAAATTATGGGTCATCTTGTTATTTAGTCAACAAGATTGTGTTGTGGCATCATAAGATAAGACACATCAGAGTGAAAGGACTTCAATCTATATAAAGAGAAGGTATGGTCAAAGGTTTGTCTTGTAACTCTCTAGAATTCAATTTCCATGAACATTTTATCTATCGGAAACATAATTATGTTTGATTCCCATCTAGAACTACAAGGGAAAATGGAATACTAGAGCTAATTCATAGTGATGTATTTGGGTCAATACCAGTACATTCTATATGTGAATCCATGTATATGTTTTCTTCATTAATGATTTCTCTCAAATGGCATAATTGTATTTCCTAAGGAAAGTTTGAGTTTTTTAAGAAATTTCAATATTTTAAATTTCTTGTGGAGAACTAGACAAATAAGACATTAAAGACATCAATAACTAATGATAGGGGTAATTTCCGTGGTAAATAATTTGAGCAGTTAATTTGCAAACAACATGGGATATTATGCCAAATGACTACTCCATATACTCAATAGAACAGATTTTCTTAGATACTGAACAAAATGTTGATGGACAAAGCAAGAAACATGTTTTTTAGTGTGGGATTAGCATAAGAATTTTAGCAAAAGGAAGTCAATGCTACATGTTACCTAGTAAATAAGTCTCCATCATCTGTGTTGATTGATAAAAATACACATGAATCATGGCTTGGTAAAAATACACTAGTCACACATCTTAGAGTTTTTGGTTGCTAGACATTTATCTATGTTCCAAAGGAAAAGAGGACAAAGTTGGATAACAAGGAAATCAAGTGTATTTTCATTGGCTACAAGGAGGGATGAAATGATATAAGCTATGGGGTTTAGTGACAAGGAGGATTATTTGGAGTTGAGATGTGATATTCAAGTAAGTTACGTGTACTTAAGGATTGAAGGGACTCGAGAAAAGGAGAAAGGAAAACAAAAGTTGGTGTTCGACTTGAAGTAAAATTAAGTTACTCAAATGAGTCGGCTGAGTCAGTTAAAGATATGTAGTGATTTTCTCTGGTGCTAAGGAGGTTTGGTCAAGCAAGGAAAGAACCTGAAAGGTATAACCCACCTAATTTTTGCCTTAATTTTGTGTTACCTACCATTGATAGATTAAGGATAGTGGTGGAGGAAGTTGACTTGATAGAGGGTAAACTTTGGTAGAAAGCCATGAATGAAGAAATGGATTCTTTTCATAACAATGGGACATTGTATTTGGTCAATTTACTTGATGGAATGAAGCATATTTGTTGCATGTGGGTGTTCTAGAAAAATTTGGATGCAACAAGTTATGTCGAGAAGTACAAGGCTCGAATGGTGGCAAAAATTTATTCTCAAGTTGAGGGAATCAACTTGAATGAGATATTTTCCCTTGTTTCAAAATTAACTTCCATTAGAGTACTAATGAATTTGGCTGCAACATTTGATCCAGAGATACAGAAATTGGATATAAATACAACATTTCTACATGGTGACCTAGAGGATGAAATCTACATGAAACAACCTAAAGGATTTGTAGTAAAGGGAAAGGAAAAGTTGGTTTAAAAGTTGATAAAGTCCCTTTATGGTATGAATAAATCATCTAGGATGTGGTACTCAAAGTTTGACACGTACATCTAGGGATTGGGATTTGTTAGAGATCAAGCTCATCATTGTGTAAATATCAATTTGGAAGAAATTGTTTAATATATGTAGTGCAATTAGGGAGGTGGAGATGCCACTATACATGAAGGATATAAATGTTGTACATTTCATTCTTGGAATTGATACCAATAAATATTATGCAGTTAGGAAACTCCAGGTCAATTAAAGGAAGTAGGTTGAGACAATTTTGAATTGTTTCAACATGTAGGATTGTAAACTAATGAAGGTACCAATTACTTTTTGGGAAATACTAGTTGTTGATCAATGTCCAAAGACACCAAAAGGAATAGAGGACATGTCTTATGTTCCTTATGCAAGTTTTGTATATAGTATGATGTATGCAATGGTTTGCACTTAACTAAATATTACTCGTGAAAATGGAATATTGAGAAAATACATGACAATAATTGGTAAAGATAATTGGTCTATTTCCAAAAGTGTATCTAGGTATTTGCATGGTACAATTGATCATGTGATATACTATGATGTAATACATGAGGATGACAATCATACAATTGTACAAGGATTTTTCCGTGCCAATTGTGTCGGTAATCTAAATAGAAGAAGATTGACTATTAGATATTTATTCAAGTTATTCAGCAAAGCTATTATTTGGATGACTAAGAGATAGTAAATCATGGAACTGTCAATGAGAAAATTTGATTACATGGTAACAACTCATTTAAGCAAGGAAAGGATTTCATTGTGGCAATTATGTTCAAAGATTGAGTTTTCTCAACAAGCAGTATGGATAGGTTGTGATAGATAAAATGTATTCTTCTTAGAAAATAACCAAAATTACCATTCAAGGAAAGAATATATTGATGTACAATACATTTTCATTATATACTTTGTGGAAAACAAGAAGGTTCTGCTAGTAAAGGTAGACACAATGAAGAATTTCACAAACTTCCTAACAAAGTTGGTAAGTGATAATAAATTCTCTTGGTGTAGAGAGGAGTCGGGTTTGGGTGCCTTGGTTCACTAAAATCATGGTATTAAAAATTTATGCAAATAAGAAAAAAAATGAGAGTATGTATAGGTGTTGTACTCTTTTTAGGTAATCTCAGTCAATTGAAGTTTAGAAGGTTGATTAACTAGTCAAGTAAGATGACTCGGAATAAACCTCAACAAGTTTAATTATATGGGTCAATTGGCTAGGATAACAAGTTTACAATTGAGTAAAAAACAAGTTAAAATTTGAGTTCATAGGTCAATGGTCAAGTCAATAGTAGCTACATCAATTGAAGTCAACAATTAGTCGAACAACTGATGAAATCCAATTATAAATAGAACAGTCAAAGGGATAATTGTTAGACACATGCATATTTGATCGAGACTGGTGGTCGACTAATGGTTGAAGGGAAATAAACTATGGCTAGGACTAGAGGAAAAATGGTTAGGAATACCAATATTCATGAGATATTTGCGAATGATCTTAAATGACCTGTACAAATTTGAGAAGCTACGAATTAGGGGTTTTTGTGCCTATAAAAAGAGCATGATGTAAGGTTGTTGAATGACAATGAATAAACATGATCAATATGGATAAGATGATATATGAACACATTTATGTAAGGTATGGACCATGGTTGACATTATTTGTAATCTAAATTTGATATTTGGTTGAGAATATAAGAGAAATGAAGCTCAAAAATTGGTTGGTTTTCCTCGTTAAGGGTTTCAAGGGAAAATTATTTGTGCCCTATGTGAATATTTATGATGTGCCATTATTTATTTTATGTTCCTTAAGTTCTTTGATGTGCATTCAAAAGTTTATAAAAATAGATATTTATGAATATGTTGCATCCATTATATTTTTCTAAATGTTTCAGACCCTTAATCAAGGTCCATCATCAAGAGCTAAATAAAGATTTGGTGAAGAGAAATAGACACAAGGTAAATAAATGGGGAAGGAAAAATAAGAGAGAAAAGAAATGAGGGTTGATAAAGGGGAAAGGAAGGAAAAATAACTGACAAAGAAGAAAGACATCAAAAAAATAAAACCAAAAGATTAAATGATAAGAAAATAATGAAATAAAATTTAACAAAAACCTAAAATATAAAATAAAATAAAATTGAAGAAAACAAAAACCTAAGGCTTTTAAAATGAAAACAATAATAAGTAAAAGGACTCCAATTGAATGGAGATAACAGAGTGAATGGTTTAGGGATGGATTCTCTAAAAACCCTAGCTATGGTGACGAATCATCTTGAGGCTTCAGGTGGATAACAACTCTTGGTTATTAATTACAATATCCTTGAATTTCCCTATTTTTGCTGGTGCATTTTTCTCTCGCTTGTCTATTTAGATATATGTTGTAAGTGCTCAGTGGATATTTAAAATCTAGGTAGTGTGTTGAGGGTGGGGTTTCAACCAATATATTATTTTTTAGAATTGGGTTTCTCATTACTATATGGACAACGAGGAGCCCGTGGATGAAGAGCCTAAAGTTTTGTTGTATTCTGGTATTTTTGTGTCCTACTTGGGTCATTTAGAATGTTATATTGACTTTGTGGGGTCTTGTCAGGATACATATGTTTTTCACTCTCCCCCTGATATCAGTTCTAGATATGGCTCAAGATTCCTCTTCAAATGTTAGGGATATGTTGGTGTCAGCTACTCATCCATCTCCTTGATCTAAGGGAGGACACATGACTTCCATTGACAAGTTAAATCTTAGGTTTGCTTGGGCTAGTTTGGGGCCCACGCCCAAGTCCATCTAGATTAGTTTCCTTGTCAAATTTCCTTCTCAATAACCCTCCACCTGTCAGTCCAGGTTTTTAGGAATCAACTGGCTTTGGCTTTGATTTGGGTGACACTAGGGTTTTTAGGTAGGACTTCTCTTGTCAAGGTTCTATTCTGGTGCCAAAATATAACAAATTTCACTTTCCAAATGTTATTTATTTGATCTCCTTTTAGCAAGAAGGTTCATAGATTCCCGCATCACAAGATGGGATGACACATTCCAGATGTTTCCCCATGAAAATGAGTTCAAGGTTTTGATTCAATAAAAACTCAAACTATATTAGGTTCATCCTAAAGAAACCATATTGCATTAAGAAGAAATCAAGCCCTAGGGTGGCCCTAGTTTTGGGTGGTTGACATTCGAATGGAGCGAGATGTGACTTTGGCAGATACTTGTCTTCTGGGTAGGGTTCAAGGCCTTTAATTTTCTATCCATATCCTTAAGGAATGGGTCACTCAAGACATTCCTCCCTTGGTTCAAAATCTCCCAGAGGTGGAACTACTTTCAAAGGGTTGGATACACATAAAATTTGTAGCTACAGAGAAGGAAAAATTAGTGGAATAAAATGTTTGGCGCATTGATTCATCCCCTATTTTTTTAAAATTCTCATCTTAGTTATTCAATGACCACAATGAGTAGTCAGATTTGGTTCCTCTTTGTGTCTAATCACCAGGCTTTCCTTTGGATTACTAGGTGGATGAGATCTTTCATGAGGACATCGGGAACACCATTGGTACATATTTTGCACATGACTCCTTTTACCTCATGACAGGGATTCTGAATATGGCCTATATTATGGTCAATGTGGATATTAGAGATGATCTACCTGAAGAAATTGATCTTGGATTTGGGAAAGGGTATTTACAGGAGATTGTTTTTGAAGGTGTTCCCTTTCATTTCTGTATATGTCACTGTATGGCCATCTGGTCAAAACCTTCCTAATGATTAGTCGACTTCAATGAATGAGGAAAATCTATTTTGGGAATGCATAGGACTTCTGAAGGTATGCCTTCTTCGAGTGGGGATATTGTGTTCCTCCTCGACACTTGGAGGAGCTAGTTTCTATAGATATCACACCTTCAATTGATCCTATGCATGTGGATAGTATCTCAATGGACCTCCCAGAGCAATCTCTTCCTGGGAACTAAATCAATGTGTAGATGGCCTGTCCAAAGAGGCGCTTTCTCTGGCTCACAATTGTTGGCAGGTAACGAAATATCATGAGGGTACAATTACTACATCTTCACACAACTGCTTCTCTGTTCCAACATGTTGTGGTCACCAACAACCCCCCTTTTTTGTTTGATATTAGTAATAACATCAAGCAAAGGGGGACCCTTAACCAAAAAAATCCAAAAAATATTTTTGTTTGAAAAAAATCTTTTGTATCAACTCCCTAAGAGCTATATCGCGTCGCAAAGGAAAAAGGAGCGCTTTCCCAAAGCACACAAACACACCAAGGAAGAGCGACGCGAGAACTCATCGCATCGCGTGCATTAAAGGCGCTTAAAAGAGGAGAACCTAAAGAGCAGCCGACGGCCGATATGCGACGTCGCACGTCGCAATGTTGCATGAGCAGCACAAAGTGACAAAGCGAAAAACCTTGCGACCTTGCGATATTGCGATATGCGATCTGCGACCACACAAAGCTGCGACCTGTGATCTATGGTGTGCGACAAATGAGACTATCAATCGCTGCGATGCCACCTATTTACCTCGCAATCTTCGATGCTGCGATGCAAATCGCAGAAGCCAACCGTCGCAGGCATTCCTCGGCATGATCTAGGAGCCTAAAGTTAGGCGCGCACCTTACGGGAAATTAATGATTGTGCGCCTGTGTATCCAAGGATGATTATGTTGCGTTTTTCGAAGAGTCAAGTCATAATGGGTGACATGATTATGCATTCATTAGAACTTAATTGCTTTCATGTCAATCTTTTCTTCTGTCTCTTTTCATTTACGTGAACTGTAAGTCAACAACTGATATAAATCTATATGCAGGAAACATCCAAGGAAAAGCGCCAGAACTAGAAGAAAAGAGAGGAGATGACGTCGCAGATGGATACCGCATATAGCAGGACCGCGGATCCCAGAGTATCACTCAACAAATGCTGATGGAAATAGGCTATCTAGGACTCAGAGTCAAAGGCGCACAAAAGCAAAGCGTTTATGAAAGATCCTGAGTCCCAAATTGGGTAAAGCAAAAAGAAAAACGCTTAAGGGGAAAGACGTCTCAGAAAAGCCTGGAACAAAGAATGGAAACAAGTTTCAATTGAGAAAATCGTTCAGGAAACAAAATCCCCAGCTCATTGAGTCATTCGCACGCCCGGAAACCGAAATAGCAACAGCACAATCAATTTGAAAGAATTATGAGTTGTACTAAGAGTACACGCCGTGAAGACACTCCTCCAGAAGAACACTTTCAAAAATATCTTCTAGTTTGTCAGAAAGAGGTGCGAGCTCTTGTTATTTCTAATTTTCAAGCTTGAACAAAAGGAAAGGACAAGCAGCCGACTCTTTCACGGCGAACAACGCATCGCTTACAGCACTAAGGAGCAGATACAAAAATGGTTAGAAATTAGATTAAGTTTTTAGAAATAAATTCGTTTTAGTAAAAGGGCGATCATTTGAAGCCATTCCCTAAATTTGTGTAATTAAAATTAGCCGGTTAGTAGTATTTAACCCTTCTCGTTGCATTGGAGAAGGGTCTGGAAATTTGTCAAAGAACTTGTCCTCAGAACATGCACTTCTGCACCCTCGGAGGGCGTTTTTTATGAATGGACGGATCGAGATTTATGTATGTTTTCATTTTAATACCTGCTATTGATGTTGCACTTCTGTACTCTTATTAGGCATTAGAAGTAAGTACAAATAGATCATTATTGCTTCAGGTCTGTGAGTATAAAGTCAGTCATAAATGGTACTTTTATCTCTTGACGAGTTTCTGCTTGCATTCTTAGAGTAATATACAGCTGATGTTGTTTATATGTTAACGTATGAATGAGTAGACTACCATTTGTCACTTTTGTACGGTGGAGTAATTGATTTATGCTTAATACATGAATAACTGATTATGCGATATGTTGTTCACAACCGTTTTGCTTAACTTTTTATGCAGAATTGTTCATCTTTATTGATTTATATTCTCATAATAGCTGAATAATCTTCATTACCAGTTATTGTGTGAAATCTTTCTAGATCGCATAATGGAAAAAGTTCTATCCCGGGTTACCGTAGATTAGATGTGTTGTTCTTGATAGATTAAAGTAGTATAAAGTTTAGTCTCAGAGTTTAGAACTAGATTAGCTTAGAAATAATTCCATATTTTCATTATCTAATCTTACACACACACACATCACTGAACTCTATACACACACACACACCCCATAGAACGGGAAGCTGGTCCCGTTATCCCCAGTCGGACCCGCTATACCAAACGGACATGGAGCCACCAACCAGGTTCCCGACCGGGTGGGTATCCCCCTTGTTGTTGACCCGATTTCAGGGCCCTCAACATATTTGGCGCTAGAAGGAGGGCATGAACTATGAATGGCACATAAAGAAATATCAAAATACCATTCTGAGAGTAATACACCCTCATCAACTCCCTCAACTTCTCCAACACGGTTAAACCCGGAATTTGAAGTCGCTCGAGTACCTACCACTGCTACATATCCGAACATATCAGACCAATCTATCATTGATCCCCTTGAAATTCGAACTTTGATTCGTAAACTCCAGGGATTCTCTATTTTTAACCAGAAGTCTGATAAATCTAAAAGCAGCGTGACTTCGCAGTACAACCCTGCTCATCCCCTTACCAGATCGAAGAGTGAAAAATTTGGCATACAACCAAGTGAAATCCCTCTCCCCACCAAGAAAAGAGCAAGGAAAACACCACCAGAGTCTGATAGTCAGACTCCTTCATCCACTTCGTCCATATCAACTCCCTCACCGCGAAGTCAACCACCCACTCTTTCGTTCCAACTCACTCACCCATCTTCTACAAACCTTCCTCTTCAAACATCAAAGATCTTAATATCTTCATCTTCTCAACATCAGAGATCATCTTCTGCGCTTCCATTAACTAGCAGCTAAACGATGGCTCAGTCTCCATGGAACAATCCTGGGGCGGTTTTAATGCCTCCACCCCTGAGCCCTATACCGGCCCATCCTGAGAAATGGCTGCCTAAATTCAATCCGGAAGCAGGAATTCTAGCCGAGGAACATATCAATAATTTCATGCTTTCTGTTAATCTTAACGGAGTCACTAACGAAGACGTTGTTGTCCAGCTTTTCCCTTATACAATGCAAGGAACAGCTGGGTCATGGTACTTTTTGTTACCTTCCGGATCCATCACAAGCTGGGACATTTTTCAAAGCCAGTTCCTCACCAAGTTTGGTGATGACAGATCCACGGCGACATTGATCAATGACCTATCTAATCTTAAGGCTAAGGCTAGAGAACCCATTAAAGATTTTAACTTAAGGTTCAATAAGATCCTCAACAAAATCCCCGCTGCCTCACAACCCAGCGAGGAAGTAAGATGTGAATGGTACATCACGGCTTTACCTCCAAACTTGGCTATCTTCGTAGATAGGGCAAACAATACCACCTTAGTCGATAACTTGACAGAAGCGTTAGCAGTGGAAAAACGCGTGGTAGCCCTAGAAAAGAGATCCGCTATAGAAGAGCGCAAATCTAAGAAGATCTCTTTCAAATAAGACACCAAGAAGAAGCAAACGAAAGATCCTTTCGATTTGGAAGGATTACAAAAAGTGTTGAAAGCCATGTCAAATGAGATGATTGATATTAAGAAACAAGTAGCAGAGACTTCTTCGAAAAAACCTTTTAGGACTTTTAAAAGAAATCCTCCCATGGAGGTAAGACCACCTAGTGTTGTCTCGAACGTTGAATCTGAGGAAGACGAAGAAGAAGAGAATACCATCTGAAGAGGTACAAACGTACGAGGTAAGCCTAAACGATGCAGAATCATCATATGCTGACACCATTTATTTTCTTAAGAATGGGTATGCTCCATCACGTCTGGATCATACCAAGAAAAGAGCTCTGAGATTAAAAGCTAAACAATACCAGCTCATAAATGATGTCTTGTTTAAAAGGAATTACGATTCTGTGCTTCTTAGGTGTCTTGAGAAAACTGAAGCCAAAAAGGTTTTGCAGGAACTCCATGATGGACCAGCAGGCGGACACTATGTCGGAGATGAGACTGCACATAAAATCTTGCGTGCAGGATATTATTGGCCCACGCTGTTCAAAGACTCATACAATCACGTGAGGAGATGCCAAGTCTGCCAAACTGCTGCAGGAAAACAAAGGAAACCTGCCATGCCGCTACAACCAGTCATCATCGACCAACCATTCAATCAATGGGGCTTGGACATAATAGGTGAGATCGTTCCTCACTCTTCTAAGCAGCATAAGTATATCCTTACGGCAACTGATTATTTTACCAAATGGGTAGAAGCAGTTCCTCTCAAAACAGTTCATTATGAAAATATTATTGAATTCATAGATCAATTTATCATCACCAGGTTTGGATTGCCAACATCATTAATGTTTGATAACGCTTCATATTTTTCTAGAAATACTATGACTGAGTTTGCGCTTAAAAGAGGTTTCAAACTGAAATATTCTACCAACTACTATCCGCAAGGTAATAGATTGGCTGAATCAACAAACAAGAACCTAATCAGAATTATCAAAAGAACAGTCGACCAAAACCAAAGGAATTGGCACAAAGCGCTGGTGAATGCTTTATGGGCTGATAGAATCACAAAGAAAGCTTCAATCGGCACTTCTCCCTTTAATTTAGTTTATGGGAGAGAAGTAGTTCTTCCGACTCACCTAGTCATTCCCTCTTTGTCTTTAGTGCAATATATCGATGAAGTATCTACTTCCTCTTTACAATTAAGACAAATGGAAATAATCAAACTAGAAGAACAAAGAGAACAAGCTAGGAAAACCCATGCTCATCACCAAGTGCTAATAAAATCTTCTTTTGACTCAGCCATCATAACCAGAAAAAACTTTCAGATGGGTGATTTAGTTTTGAAATGGGATAAGGCTCATGAAGAAAAGGGCAAACATACGAAATTTCAGAAGCTGTGGCTTGGTCCTTTTCAGATTGTGGAAGTCATAGGCCCATCTACATTCGTGTTGCAGGATCTGGCAGGAAGGAGAGATTCTTTACCTGTCAATGGACTGATTCTTAAATTGTATTTTCCATAGAAGAGAAATCTTCTAATTTTTGTAGGATAGATTTAGTTTTTAGTTTTTATTTTGTTTTTCTTTTCTCTTTTGAATAAAACCCGTTGTAGATGATCATTTAAAAAGGATTCATGAAAGAGCACGCCAATTCTCTATCAGATTTTGATTTTGCTTGTACAAATAGCAAAATTTTTGAAAATCTGAATTTTATTATTGACAAATAGAGTTAACTTCACTTTGATTACGATACTCGTTTCAACCTCTAAAAAACTTTGACAAAAGCAACCTCTGGTAAAAGAATTGTTTTGTATCAGCACCATGAAGGGTATCATCAATAATAAAATAAGCATTCTCTGCAAAGTTGTTGTTTTCAAAAACTCTATTATTGTCGTCCAGAGCTTTCTTAAGGAAAAACAATGACTTCCTCCCTGCAAAAAGGAAACTACAGCATCTAGAGAAACAATCCAAGCAAAACACTATATTTCAAAGAATAAGAGGTCTCATCACGAGTCGGCTTATCATGATCACAGATATTATAACTTGTTGACTTTGCCAATACTGTCTATCAAAATAGGGCAACGACTTAAGATTGTTGCAATCCAAAGACAAGAGGTCTCATCACGAGCCGGCTTGTTTAGCACAAGTGTAAATAAGGTGAATGACTGTGTCATAATTTGGCCACCAAACCAAGACATTGTTCTTTAGAGAATTAAAAAAGGAAAAGTGTGTTAAAAAGGATTTTTCTCTGGAATGTTGCGAGTAACCTAAAGCAGGAAAAAGGATCATTGCTGGATAATATGGTAACCCTGTCGAGGCTATGGACGCTTGCGGGTAGCAGAGGCTCTACCTACGGCAAATGAGCATACTTTTAAGCCAGTACGCAGAGAAGACCTTATTTTATCTTTTATCAAGACCAAGTAATGTCTTATGCAAATGCAAGAAGAAACCTGAGGAAGCAAGAAATTGAGATATAAAACGGGTTGAAACAAAATATCGTCGACAAGGTGAGGGGCAATCTACTCTATCTGTCCATAACAAAATTTAGACATATAAAAAATTTTGCTATTTCGGAAGTGAACGGTCAATAGAAATGCAGAGATAACTGGTTCTTCACAGTGAATCGCCATTTTTGTGGTCACCAACAACCCCCCTTTTTTGTTTGATATTAGTAATAACATCAAGCAAAGGGGTACCCTTAACCAAAAAAATCCAAAAAATATTTTTGTTTGAAAAAAATCTTTTGTATCAACTCCCTAAGAGCTATATCGCGTCACAAAGGAAAAAGGAGCGCTTTCCCAAAGAACACAAACACACCAAGGAAGAGCGACGCGAGAACTCATCGCATCACGTGCATTAAAGGCGCTTAAAAGAGGAGAACCTAAAGAGCAGCCGACGGCCGATATGCAACGTCGCACGTCGCAATGTTGCATGAGCAGCACAAAGTGACAAAGCGAAAAACCTTGCGACCTTGCGATATTGCGATATGCGATCTGCGACCATGCAAAGCTGCGACCTGTGATCTATGGTGTGCGACAAATGAGACTATCAATCGCTGCGATGCCACCAATTTACCTCACAATCTTCGATGCTGCGATGCAAATCGCAGAAGCCAACCGTCGCAGGCATTCCTCGGCATGATCTAGGAGCCTAAAGTTAGGCGCGCACCTTACGGGAAATTAATGATTGTACGCCTGTGTATCCAAGGATGATTATGTTGCGTTTTTCGAAGAGTCAAGTCATAATGGGTGACATGATTATGCATTCATTAGAACTTAATTGCTTTCATGTCAATCTTTTCTTCTGTCTCTTTTCATTTACTTGAACTGTAAGTCAGCAACTGATATAAATCTATATGCAGGAAACATCCAAGGAAAAGTGCCAGAACTAGAAGAAAAGAGAGGAGATGATGTCGCAGATGGATACCACATACAACAGGACCGCAGATCCCAGAGTATCACTCAACAAATGCTGATGGAAATAGTCTATCTAGGACTCAGAGTCAAAGGCGCACAAAAGCAAAGCGTTTATGAAAGATCCTGAGTCCCAAATTGGGTAAAGCAAAAATAAAAACGCTTAAGAGGAAAGACGTCTCAGAAAAGCCTGGAACAAAGAATGGAAACAAGTTTCAATTGAGAAAATCGTTCAGGCAACAAAATCCCCAGCTCATTGAGTCATTCGCACGGCCGGAAACCGAAATAGCAACAGCACAATCAGTTTGAAAGAAATCTGATTTGTACTAAGAGTACACGCCGTGAAGACACTCCTCCAGAAGAACACTTTCAAAAATATCTTCTAGTTTGTCAGAAAGAGGTGCCAGCTCTTGTTATTTCTAATTTTCAAGCTTGAACAAAAGGAAAGGACAAGCAGCCGACTCTTTCACGGCGAATAGCGCATCGCTTACAGCACTAAGGAGCAGATATAGAAATGGTTAGAAATTAGATTAAGTTTTTAGAAATAAATTCGTTTTAGTAAAAGGGCGGTCATTTGAAGCCGTTCCCTAAATTTGTGTAATTAAAATTAGCTGGTTAGTAGTATTTAACCCTTCTCGTTGCATTGGAGAAGGGTCCGGAAATTTGTCAAAAAACTTGTCCTCAGAACATGCACTTCTGCACCCTCGGAGGGGGTTTTTGATGAATGGACGGATCAAGATTTATTTATGTTTGCATTTTAATACCTGCTACTAATGTTGCACTTCTGTACTCTTAGTAGGCATTAGAAGTAAGTACAAATAGATCATTATTGCTTCAGGTCTGTGAGTATAAAGTCAGTCATAAATGGTACTTTTATCTCTTGATGAGTTTCTGCTTGCATTCTTAGAGTAATATACAGCTGATGTTGTTTATATGTTAACGTATGAATGAGTAGACTACCATTTGGCACTTTTGTATGGTGGAGTCATTGATTTATGCTTAATACATGAATAACTGATTATGCGATATGTTGTTCACAACCGTTTTGCTTAACTTTTTATGCAGAATTGTTCATCTTAATTGATTTATATTCTCATAATAGCTGAATAATCTTCATTACCAGTTATTGTGTGAAATCTTTCTAGATCGCATAATGGAAAAAGTTCTATCCCGGGTTAGCGTAGATTAGATGTGTTGGTCTTGATAGATTAAAGTAGTATAAAGTTTAGTCTCAAAGTTTAGAACTAGATTAGCTTAGAAATAATTCCATATTTTCATTATCTAATCTTACACACACACACACATCACCGAACTCTATACACACACACACACCCCATAGAACGGGAAGCTGGTCCCGTTATCCCCAGTCGGACCCGCTATACCAAACGGACACGGAGCCGCCAACCAGGTTCCCGACCGGGTGGGTATCCCCCTTGTTGTTGACCCGATTTCAGGGCCCTCAACACAACATTCAGACAAAATATTTGATAAGATTGCAAGAGTTTGCGATCTTATTCTTCTTATTTTTCAAAAAATTTCTCTTTGTTTTTATTGATTATTTTTCATATTGGACATTATATGGATTGTTTATGTATGTTTTTACTAGACACCTTATGCACTCACATATAGGTGAACTTTCTGGTCTTTGATTGATGGGAAAAAAGATATTATATTGATCCCTATTTGTTATATTTTATTTTCAAAGTTTGATGGTTGACCAATATGCATACACACTCTCATGTTTACAAAATGTAATTTTTATTTACATAAATAAAAATTATGGTTTTTTTTCTCTGGAAAAAAGTAAGAGGACTAAAAGAAAAAATTAAATTAAATTAAAGAAATAGTAAAAGATAAAGGAGGGCAATAGGAAAAAAAACAAGGCAAGAAAGGAAGGAAAAAAATAAGTTAAAGGATGGAAACAAGAAACCACAATGCAAAAGAAACAAAGGCAGGGGAAGGGGGCACAAGGATTAAGAAACCGGTCTAAGTAGAGATCAACCAGGAAGAAAAGAGAACAAAAAAACAATAGAAAGGAAGACAAGAAGGGACAATAAGAAAAATAGATCAATAGAGAAGGAGAAACTAGAAAACTCTAGACATGCAGGTTTGATGAATGGTAGAGGTCCAAATTTTTCTAATCTTTCATTTTTCATCATAATTGAAGATTTTGGGATTATATTCAATTTCAATAGGCTCTCTCATATTTCTTTTGGAGTAATGGCTAATTCTAGCCAAAATTTAGTATCCTCAATGCAAATATGGTATTTATACTTATCAACATGATCAACCAAGGTTGATGAACGTACATAGTTGTGTTTCAAATCAATAATATGTTCTTTGACCTTTATATATATAGAGCGCTCGGTTTCACTAATGTAAGACATACCATAGGAGCAAAACACTTTGTAGACTCCTTCATGTTGCTTAGGACTAATAGGGTCTTTTACATATTTTCAGAAATTCCTAATAGTAGTCAAGGGATTGAAGGTATTTTTAATATTTATCTTCCCAATAACCTTAGCAGTCTCATTTGTGGTTCCAAGAACATAAGGAAGGAAGGATTTAGTTCCATGATGACCTCTATCTTTATGATGATATTGTATATAATATTGTTAAAATGATTTAATAACTTGGTTTTTTTGTTAACCATTTGTTTTAAGAACATTGAGTAGAGGGAGTTTTTCTTCTTCCAAATTATTATAATCAAAGCTTCTAAGAGCCCTTTTAGTTAAGGTTTTAAGCACACATAGATTTTGAGTAGGCTGGTAATCATAACTAGCATGTAAGTATTTCTCAGTGTGAGTTATCTTTCTAAACACCTTGTGCCCAAGAGATCCATCATTATTTTTCATGTTAGGACATCAGGTAAAGGAAGATTGCCATTTTCTTCAATTTCCATAAAATTTGATGTGTTCATACCGCTTGTTAAGGTGTTCCAAGGGTTTCAATAAGCTCACATGACCATGAGGCAAAATGAAAAAGGTGTCATAAAAAAATCTATCCCAACAGTTTGTTTTAAGAGAAGATGAGCTAATGGCTTTATTCTCAAAATGTTCCATAAACAAGTTTGCTACTATAGGAGATAAGGCATATCCTATTACAACACCACATGCTTGTTCATAAATCTCCCACCTAAAAGCTGAAGAATGTTGATCTTAGGAAAATTTTAATAAGCTTAGTTATATCTTCGTCTATTAATTTTATAATAATTTGGATAGCTTCATTAATAGGGATCTTGGTGAAAAGGGAAACCACATCGAAGTTAAATAATAGATCATCATATCCAATTTTTTTTTTTTAATCTGGATGTCAAAGAAGGTAGAATATTTAATATAGGAATCATTTTTTCCTACATAAGGTTTGAGGCAATTGGCTAAGTACTTAGATAGCTTGTATGTAGGTCCATCATTTGTATTAGCAATGGGCCTTAGAGGCACATTTTCTTTGTGGATCCCTGGAAGACCATAAATCCTAGGGGTTAAAGGAGATCTAATAATTAATTTGTTCTTCATCTCATCATTGAAATTAGATTTGCTAATGGTACTCGTTACTTCTTTGGAAATCCTATTAATTGGATTCTTATTCAGTTTTTTATTAGCTTCCATTATTGTTAATGTGATCAATCATTTAGCCACATAGCCTTTAGAGTTAAAAATAACAATACCACCTTTGTCAACCTTAAGGATCACAATGTTTCCATTCTTTAGTTCTTTAAGAGCCATATGTTCCTTCTTGGATATGCTACTTCTTGGAATTCTAACATGTCTAAGAATCATAGAACAATCGCCAAATTTCTTCTTGAATGTTATCTGGAAGCCCTTTGATTCCTTCTTCAACATCACAAATAATTTCTTCCATGAATATTCTTTTAGGGGCAAGGGAAAATCCCAAGCCTTGCTCTAACACTCTTATGATACCATTGTTGCTGATGTAGTCTAGACTTCAATTTTGAATTTGTAATTTCCCTTCAAGAGTTCTTTTACTTGTCATAGAAGGGCTTAACATTTTTTCCCATGCAAATGAAAATTAAAATAAAAAATTACTTGTCAAATTTGAAACGGATTTGTTTTTTCTTTTTTCAATCGAAGAGTAAGGAAACCTTTCATAATTTTTACTTGTCATTATTTTTATATTTTTTTTTATTAATAATTTTTCTATATACCATAACATTTTAAAAACAAATAATTTTAATATTTTTCTTCAAAGAAATGTAATGCTTTTTTTATACAATAGAATCTTATTTTTATTGAGCTCAATCATTCATGTGAAGTAATTATTGGGCGCATAATTCTTATGGAAAAATATTCTTTGAAGTTGTATTTCTTTTATGGAAATGGTTCTTGAGAGTTGTGTTTCTTTTATGGAAATTGTGTTATTGGAGGTTCTATATAGTTCATTTTTTTTCAAGACTGCATGATATTCATAAAATAATACTATTTTTTCATTTCCTTTAAAAAGCTCAATAAGATGAAAGAGCATCGATTATAAGGAAACAATCAAATTGAATTCCTTCCATATGATTCATATATAAAGTGTAAGTAAATAGTCCTATTAAATTTACTCCATTTGGTACCTTTATAGATTGTAATAATGGTGGATAAGGAAACAATCCAATTGAATTCCTTCCATATGATTCATATATAAAGTGTAAGTAAATGGGAATATTAAATTTATTCCATTTGGGAACTATATAGATTGTAATAATGGTGGAGGAATGCCATTTATGTGTACCTATTCAAGTGTACCTAGAGTTTTGGTTTACACATAAGATTCTGTGTTTAATGTCTGCACAACTTGACATAGTAAAAAAGTGTGATGTGTGAGGTATATATAAAATTAAAAATATTTTTCATTTTCATATAAAAAGAATAACTTATTTTAACTTGTCAATATTAAAAAATCATAACTTATTTTAACTTGTCAATATTGAAAAAACAAAATAAAATTAACTTTTTAAATTAAAATATAACCTTTTCCTTCAAATTTAATCCTTAAATCTAATATCATAAATTTACCACCAAAGTTTTTCCAAACTTTTTCTTAGATGTGAAACCAGACTAATGTAGGATTCTCGAGAAGAACCATTAGTTTGTTTAGATCCATTGTTCATTACCTCAGCCAAATCACTTATAATTGTTTTCTTACTATCTTCCAGTGAAGCGTTAAGTAACTCCCCATGTTGCATAGCATGTGTAGAAATATTCTTAGTCGTAGAATGTCACTCGATCTCATGTGTATACTTCTGGAGGTAAGTATTAGAGCATGGGGCAATCAATTTAATGACTTTGGTGTAATTTTTTTTCAACAAAGACAACTCAATAGGGTTGGAATTTTTAAGAGACACTGCATCAGCCTACAAAGCGTAGATGCATAACCAACTTGACAACCGGTAGAACAGGAACACTGGGGCATACCTTTCGATTGTTATTAATGTCATTTGAATGCCTTGTTTATGTTATTAATTTTTTTCAAATCTCACTTGATGCATAGGATTTAGGGTCTTCCAAATATCTGAAAAATCAATACAATTTGTGGACCTACATACAAGATATCTAAGTATTTAGAAAATTGCCTAAAACATTATGTAGGAAAAAATGATTCTTACATTAAATATTCTACCTCCTTTGTCAACCATATTAAAAATGAGAAAACTGAATTTGGTGATCTATTGGTTAGCTTTGATGTGGTTTATTTTTTCACCCGCATCCCTTTTGAAGATGTTGTCCAGGTTATTAGAAAATTAACCAATAAAGACGTAACCAAGCTTGTCGAAATTTTACTAAGATACACATTCTTCAGCTTTCAGGTTGATATTTTTGAACAAATATGTGTTGTTGCAATGGGATCTTGCTTATCTCCTATAATAGAAAACTTGTTTATGGAACATTTTGAGAATAAATCGATTAGCTCATCCCCCTTTAAACCAAAGCATTGAGTTATATTTGTTGATACACCTTTTTCATTTTGCCTCATGATGGCGTCAACTTAATGAAATTGTTGGAACACCTTAATAGGTAGTTTAAACACATCAATTTCTATGGAAATAGATGACAATGGAAATCTCCCTTTTCTTGATGTCCTAACCATGAAGAACACTGATGGATATCTTGGGCACAAGGTTTTTAGAGATAAATATTATATTGAGAAATACCTACATGCATGTTCCCATCACCACCTTGCTCAAAACTAGGTGTTCTTGAAATCTTGGCTACAAGGGCTCTTAAAATATCCAATGATGAGCATTTCATCTACTCAATGTTTTCAAAAAGAATGTGAAAGGGGTTGGATCCAATGGTTTAAAGTGACGAGTTTTTCACCATTGGGAAAGGTTCAATTATCATGAGGGAATAATTTATTTTTTTTTGGAAGGTTCAGCGAGACTTTATATTAAGACAATACAATAGAATACATAATGCAAAGTGGGAGTCAAGGGGACCTCCTGTGTCTGCCGTCATACAGCTGAGCGGGTCTAGTCTCTGTTTTTTTTAAATAGAACACTTACATCCTGTAGAATTATTAATATAGATGCATACATAGAATAATCAAAGGAAAACCGTGACCATCATGCTCGATGGTCCGGATTGTTTATATGGAATTGCACTTCGCTTTGAGTTCCCCCTCCTCCAGGTCTTGCCAAAGGATGTGATGATCTTCATGATTGGATTGAACTCCAACATTGGCCATGGCGTCGGCCAACTTATTTGCTACTCTTCAAACCACTTGAAAGGTGACACCTTAAATGTTGCTGAGGTGGCCTTGTAGATCCTTCAGGATTGCCGAGAGTCTCCAGCTGGGTGTTAGCTTGTCCACCTGAGTTCCATTTTGGATTTTTCTCATCATCTTGATGACAATCTCCAAATCTCCTTCCACCACTGGAGGTAGAAATTTGTGGCGATTTTCTAGGGTGATGCCTTGATGAGAGCGATTAGCTCTGCAACATTATTGGTATTCATGCCAAGATTGCCATGGTAGATAAGCTTGATGTGCCCGGCGTGATCCCTTATAGCTCCACTGTAACCGGCTTTTCCTGGGTTTTGCTTTGATGCCCCGTCAAAATTCAGTTTGAATGTTTGGAATGGATGCAGACACCATTTATCCTGTGTCACCGTAGCTGAGGCCTGGTTCCTTCCTGTGGGAGTGGTCTTGGCTTTGAGATTTAGGATCTGGATTATCTTTTAGTCATTTGGAGACGTGTTTCCCTCTTGCTGCATTATATCCATTGCATGGATCAATTCTGTAATTAGATGTCACGTCTTTCCTATTAACATTTTCGTTGTCATCGCTGAATTCTTGAAGATTCTTGCATTTCACTCTTTCCACATGATCTAAGCTATGGCTCCCGTAATGAGATTCCATGCTCTATTGACCAGATTGTTGGAGGATATGGAGGATCTCCAGTTGCTCAATGTATGACAGCTGGAGTTCCTATTTCTGTCAGATTGTCTGAAGACGATGGCCATGTCATCCCAAAGAGAGCAAACAGTGGGGTAGGTGTTGATAATATGTTTGATAGTTTCATGATCATTCTCACAGAGGGCGTAGCAGGAAGGCCTGATGAAACCCTTTCTCTGAATATTGTCCCAAGTGAGTGCTCTGCTATGCAAGACTAACCAGGAGAATAGGGTGATTTTGGGCCAGGTTCCTCTATTCCATAGAGCGTGCCATTTGGGTTCTGGTTGCAAGTCAGGAGAAACTGCCATGATTTTGTAGGCTTCTTTGAGGCTAAAAGTTCCTTTAGGATTATTTCCCCACCGAAGGATATCCTCTCTATTTGATGTGAGGATTCTGCGCTGGTCTATTTCTTGTAAGAGAGGGTCTATCTGCTCATTGTGGTCTTGGGTTAGCCATTTCTCTTTAGATAGCCATTTTTGCCATGTAGTAGCTGATGTTCTAGGTTGCCAGTAGTCTGCTACCTTCACCAACTCCTGCTTTTTGCATGTCCCTTTTGAGAGTAGTCCAATTTGGGTGGTCCAGGGGGGGAGTTGCTGGCAGGCATCCTCCCAGAAGAGGGCGGTATTGCCTTGGTGCACTTCCCAGTAGCTGTGATTTTGAACAATATGTCGATTTTCCCATACTTTGTTCTAGAGGGGGGATCATTGAGTGTTACCAGTGAGCCTGATAAGGTCTTTGTCCCATACTTGATTCGGGTACTTTTCTTTCCACAAGGTGCCCCAGAGGGAATTAGGATTTTCCACCCATCTCCACCAGATTTTCGCTGCTATAGCCTTACTTAGGATTTCAGGATCTCTTAAGCCCAGTCCTCCCACCAATTTTGGTTTACAGATGTTTGACCACTTGAGGAGGGCCCATTTGGGTTTCTTAGAATCTCCACTCCAGAGGAAGGACTGCTGGATGTTTCGAATGGATTTATAAACTGCTTTAGGAGCCACTAGGGCCGAGAGCATGTAGGTTGGCATTGTTTGAAGAACTAATTTGACCAACACCAGTCTGTTGGCCATGTTTAGGGCTCTGTGAGTCCAACTACTTAATCTGGCCTTCATTTTGTTAAGGAGGTCTTCCCAGTTTGCAGATTTGGGGGAAAATTCTGAGAATGGAATGCCAAGGTATTTGGTTGGAAGGGAGTTCTTCTGAATGTTAAGAATTTTGCTAAGATCTCTCTGCACAAGAATGGAAGTATTGAAGAAAAACAGTTTGGATTTATTGAGATTGATTTCCATACCTGAGGCCTCCGTGAAGGTCCTTAGCACCTTGCTGAAGGTTTGAACTTCCTTCACTGTGGGGGATCCCAAATTGTTGATGCATTACTGTGGGGCCTTGATGTGCAACTTTGATGCCTTTGAGCTGATTCTTTTGGTTTGCTTGGGATAGAAGTCTTCCCAGATTCTCTGCCATGATAACAAAGAGAAAAGGTGAAAGGGGATCTCCTTGTCTTATACCTTTGGATGGAAGGAAGGGTTGTAGGGGCCCTCAATTTAGCATGATTGAAAAGAATGCTCCTAAGACCATTTGCATTATCCAATTTATGCAAATCTGACTAAATCTGAAAGCCTGGAGGATTGCTCTGATGTAGATCCAGCTAATTTTATCAAAGGGATTTGAGAGGTCAAGCTGAATGAACATACCTAGAATCCGTTGTGTTTTGATAGAATGCAGAATTTCCTGAGTGAGAATTATGCTATCAGTTATCTGTCTGCCTTCAACATATCCTGATTGTTCTAGAGATATGATTGAGGGGAGGATGGGTTTAAGTCTGTTAGCCATTAATTTGGAAAGGATTTTATAAGGACATTGCACAAGGCTATGGGCCAGAACTTTTCGGAGTCAGCATGATCAAATTTTGGAATTAGGGCGAGGAAGGTGGCATGGCCGGCAACACTCTCTTGGTTCTATGAAAGTTCTTAATAAGATTGAAGAGGTAGGCTTTGATAATGGGCCAGTAAGCTTTAAAGAATCCAATTGTAAAGCCATATGGTCTGGGGGCTTTGTAGTGGCCATGGTAAAGACAACTTCTTCAATCTCCTACTCAGTGAAAGCTCTTAAGAGAAGGGAGTTTTGTTCCTCCATGACTAAGGAGGGAATAGCACCGATGACTTTATTGATGGCTTGGGTTCTATCATGATTGGGATCAATGAGAAGTGAATTGAAGTATGACTTAAGTTCAGATCCTATTTACTCCCTGGTGTAAATTTTAGTGCCATTAGCTTTTGTGAGGGATAGAATACGATTGTTGGCTCTATGCTGAATGGTTGACTTATGGAAGAAGCTTGTACTGCGTTCTCCATGTTTTAGCCATTGCACCCTTATTTTTTCTTCCAGAGTAGCTCTTCTTGTCTTAGCATTTCTTCCCATTGCTTTTGAAGGTGTGATTCCTAATCCAACCTTTCCTCATTGGGCCCTTCCTTGATCATTGTTTGTTGGAGGTCCACCATTTTTTCCTCGAGCTCTCTTTTGGCTTGAAAAATGTTGCCAAAGGTGTTCTTATTCCAGCGTTTGAGATTGGCTTTGATGATCTTGAGCTTTTGCTGGAATATGTACATGATATTATCGCTTTCTATTATGGTTTGAGTCCACCAACTTTGTATATTTTGCATGAAGGTTGGATAATCTATCCAAAAACCTTCGAATCTAAAAGGTCTGTTTTGAGGCTTATCCATATTGGTGAAGTGCATTTGCACTGGCTAGTGATCAGATCCCCCAATAGGCAGAATGTTGGCCTCCATATCTAGATTTTGGAGCATGATGGATTCTGAGATAAGGAACTTGTCGAGCCTCGATGCAACTTGCCTATTTCCCCCTTGCTTATTGTTCCAAGTATACATACCATTGACTGTGGGAACATCAATGAGTTTAGATGCAGCTATGAAGGTGTTGAATGCTTTCGCATCTTTATCCAGTCTTCTTAAGCCTCCTTTCTTTTCCTCTAGGGTGGTGATCATATTGAAATCACCACCTAAGATCCAGTGGTTGGCCCCATGGTGTTGGCAGATCTTGTCCAGGTCTTCTAGCATCTTGAATTTTTCTTGGATTCGATGTGATGCATATCATGTGCTTTGATTCTGGCATCTGGAAGATGACTGATAACGAATTCTTAGTGGACAAAGCATTCTGCATAAAGAACTTGTTTTTATTCCAAAACATGAGAAGCCATCCTGCTTGCCCAATGGCTTCTGTGCTTATACAATGATAACCTTTTGAAAAGAGTTTCTTAAGCATCTCGATGTCACTAGAGGAGAATTTGGATTCTTGAAGAAGAATAAGGTCCGGTGATTGCGAGAAAAGTCGGTTTTTGAGGATTTGTCTTTTGGAGGTGCCATTAAGCCCTCTAATGTTCTAGGTTGTGATATTCATTGCGTAACCTTTGGAGTGGATAGGACCAAAGCCCTAATTTTTCCTTCATTGATTAGGCACCTCCCGAGTTCTTGTATTTGTTGTTTTGTCGATTTTCTTCCCCTTTTCCTTCCCGAACCTTTCAACTTGTATTGGTCCAGAACCAGGTTGGCTCGAATGCCTGTTTGGCTGCTATTTCCCCATTTCTTTTTGGCCACATTCTAATTGAGATATTCTAATTGCAGGTATGCCATTTCGATTTTCTCCAAATGTTCCTAGGGAATGGCATCCACTCCTAGTTTGGACCATTGCTCATTGACCTTTTGAAGATCTAGGTCAACTAGGATCTCTTCTAGAGGATTGGTAGGGGTGGTTGAGGGTGGCTGGTCTGAGAGAGTTTCTATGCAGGGAGGGGTTTGCATTGAGACAGGGCTTGTGTCATTCTGGATGGGATTGGGCTGTGGGTTTTGTTGCTGTGGCTGGGCTTGGTGTGAGTCAGGGCTTAGGATGGATGTGTTTGATGGGTTTGATGACTGAGCATGCATGGGTAGGTCTTGAACAATGGGGGCAGGGGATTCTATGGGGTTCTTGATTGGATCAAGTTTTCCAGTGCTTCAAAGCTATTTTGTTGGGTGGGGGTTGGGTTGGTGGAGGGTTTCAGAGGATTTTTTCCCTTCTGCCTTTCGTTCTTCCTTGATACAGGGATGAAATCCAAGGGTGGGTTATCCATCTTGTCCACTTGGGTTTGTGGTGGGGGTTGATTTAGGGGGCATCCATGACTAAGATGTCCATGCTGTCAGCATTTCTGGCATGGGAATGGGATGTTTTCATAGTCGATGGATTGCTTCCAATGAATTCCTTTATTGAGCAGATCAATATGACCTGGGAGGGGTCCTGAAACATCTATGTAAACATAGATTCTAGCATATGCAGTGTATTTACCTTGAGATGTGAGATCTGAGGTTTTGACAAAGATGCCCAGTTGATTCCCGATGGCTTCCAATATGCGTTTATTCCAGTAGTCCATAGGCAGGGAGTAGAGTTTGAGCCAGACTGGAACTTTTTTGAAATCTTCCTATTCTAGAGCAAAGTTGCGCCTACAGTACATCATGTAGAGTCCTGCCGAGTTGTAAAAGTATGGGCCTCCTTCAAAAATGTGGTCTCTGTCCTCCTTGTGAGCAAAGATGACGGTGAAAAAAATTCTTGACCCCAGCTGAAGTTCGTAGTTCCCTTTGGGCTTCCATTTTTGGTTTATCCACCAGTAGAGAGCCTTTTCATTGAGTCGAACTCCCATGAAACGACATATTAGGGCATGTTTTCTCATATGATCTCTGTATTCTTTGATCCAAGGATCTTCAATGATCAATGATGGAGTTTCCTCTGATAGCGGTTTGTAAGGGGATGGGCATGTCGCCCTATTCTGGCTAGGAATGTTCCCCGCGGCTGCAGATCCATTAGCTCTAGGATTATGGTTTGCAGACGAAGCTTTGCCCTTTTCCCTGGAACGGGAGCTTGATGGGGTGTTGGAGGGTGAAGAGGGAAAATTTCCGAAGATGAAGGGGCTGAAGGCTGGGGGGTCGAACCCCCCCCCCCCAAAGTTGGTCATGGAGTGATGCGGCTAAGGTTTGTTCTCAGGGTTTGGGAGTGCTTTAGAGCTATCTCAGCCAATTCTCATCTCGTCTCATGAGGGATTAACTTGAAGCCATGGTGACTGGCAATTTAATTTCTTAGATTGCTACTCATAAAATTACAACCAGGGCTCGTAAGCTGATGAGGTCCCTACAAAGTATATGTAGAATTAGATTTGACTAGCTTTTAGTCAATAAAAACTACAACATTCTTTTGCACATGTGCTTCTTCTGAACATGGATTCATCACTTTAATGCCACATAAATATAAAATAAATGTCAATCATAGAAAGTTGTTCCATTCATCAACATCATCGGGATGTCCAAGAGGTTCAGTAGTTTTGTAGCTCAACAAATAAATGCATCAAACCACATTGTGTTGGAAATAAAAAACAAACCAAACTCTTGAGATTTATCGATTTGAGTCTCGTGGTTTCTTCTAACTCCAAGTGGATCCTTGGGGTGTTAAAACTCCACACAAGGCCCTCACTCCATGGAAAAAAAATAACTTAACTCACATAAAAATAAATGCATAACTTCAGGAAATAAAGTAAATCTATAGGACTATAAAGGAAAGAAAATACAACAACTATCATAAACTTACATGACTGAAAATAAACTAAAGTAACGCATTTACTAAACGTCTACTGAACTGCAATTTCATCCTAGATTAGGGGGCCTTGCCTGACTGGGTGCACTACAGGCAAGAAGCTTTACATCAGAATGAAACCAACACCAATGTTTTGATATTAAGTTATCAAAATATTATAGAGTCCATAGCAAGTTTTTTCAGTATTGACCACAACATTAATTCAATATATTATGGTGGCTAACCTATTGAGTTGTTGACAAAGATATATATAATATTTAATATGTTTTAACTTTGGTCGAGAAAACCAAAATAAATATTTTGGTCCTATCCTCATCATTACAACTATGCGACCATTTACTATAAAAGTAATACAAAGGGAGCAATCATCCAACCAACATTATACACTTTGAAAATATCTTCTTGAATAAGAAGACCTTTTGTTACAGAAAAACAAAACATATCGTAAGTGGCAAAGATATATTTTGTTGGATTGGTCATATGTGTGAATATCAATGTTGTAATTTGATTGTTTGTTCATTCAGGCTTTTGATAACTGCATTTGATAGCCACTTTTGGTAACTACTTCTGATGGTCACTTCCAATAAATTGGCTTGATGTACATGCCCAACGTGTTATGGTAACGAACAATTATTCTTCCTATAGGTTATGCAAACCAGTTGCAATGGCCAAAATGATTAGGTAGAGAAATCACACCAAAATCGAGACCAAATCAATGAGAAAATACATGAAATGATGAATAATCACCTTAGTAACTCATGACCACTATAGGTAAGATATTTATAGGAAAAATAACAAAGTATATAGAAATGTAAGGTGAAACTGAGGAAAATGGGTCAAAAAAGGTGTTTGAGAGATACTCTGGATGGGTTGAAGTTAAGACTCGTCATCTCCCACACGCACAGACTATGCACATCCTTGTGCTCAACCCAATTTGTAGATTGAATAAAGAGGTAAATATTTTCTGAACCCTCCTTCTTCTACTTCTCCTAAGAAAAAATGAATTTCATTTTCCTAATTTATTGTACCACCTGACCTATATTTTCATACGAGAATTTGCCTCTTTTGACCAAGAACTAATTCCAAGCGACTACCCAATTTCTGGATGCTCTCAGGCATTCATTCCTTTCTTTTAAAACTTGATTCTTCTATTACATGTGTAGAAATTATGGTGTATATTTTCAATTGCTCATGAAGTTTTAATTAAAATCACAAGACACAAACCTACTCTACTACTCTGTAGACGTTAATTCATAATTTACAACAAAAATCTTAGACATGCAATAAGAAATAACACTCATGCACACAGTAGTTTTCATGGGGAAAGCAATTTTCTAAAAACCCCAATGTATGCTTGCATTAATATGATGAATAGAGATGTATTACAACTTCTTTGCTCAACTAAACACAACTTGCAAGTGAATAACCTATCTCTCTTCTCACTAAGAAGCTTTGACCTAGACTTAGTCAAATTTTCCCTTAGCTTGAGCCCTTATTTCCTTGCATAATTCCTTGAGAAATTAGGCCCCCATTATTTAGGAATTTCTTCAAAATGGATTGCGCAATTCCCATGGTTGATCATTTGACTCCTTGCAACACTTGTACACTCAAGACAAGTCTATAAGTGAAATTACACTGCCTTGGAATATCCACCTCAACTTGGTAACTTGAATTCTCTACATGGAATACCTATTTTGGGTTGATTTATTAGCTAACTAGATGATCACTGAGTTTGAATAAAGTCCTATTGAACAACTGGCCTTCCACTAGTTCCTCCAACAATTGGAACCAGTTTAACTGAAAACAACTTGAGATAACTCACTTTTATTTCTACAAATTAGAAATTATACACGCTTAACTGAACTCAAACTCCTTCAACTTGAATTTACTGAGTAAATTTGGTGACACAAGCCATGTCACACAAGTTAACTACATCCAGGTCATCTGTTGATGTGGAAATTCGACTTTTCTCAATTTAGTCAAGGCAAAATCAAATTGAGTATTTCTTGTTGCATTTTTCAACACTCCCTCTCAACAAGAAAGGGATTATCAACCACCCGTATTCTGCACCTGTGGAACTTGAACTTCCCTCTTGAAAATTCCTTTGTCAAAATGTCAACATCTTGTTGCTATATCAGAATGTACTGAAGCAACATTATCTACCTCTGCACATAATCCCATAAATGGTGATACTAGATATCTATATGCTTGGATCGATTGTGAAAAACAAGATTCTCAGAGAGCTTGATGCAAGTTTGATTATCACAGTAGATCACATTTGGATCCATCGTCTTACCAAATAGTCCAAAAAGTATCTTTCTCATCTAGATCACCTCACATGTTTCTTGACTTGCATCCATGTATTCTGCTTCTGCCAAGCTGAGCACTACAGATATTTACTTCTTGTTGTACCAAGAAACAATTGTAGACCCAATGCCGAAAATTCCACCTGATGTACTCTTTTGGTCTGATGGACTCCCTGAAAAATCTGCATCTATGAAGCCACACAAATTCGTTCCCTTTGTTCGCCTGTACCATAGTCCAAACTGGGTGGTGTCTTTAGGTACCATAAAACATACTTAGCTACCTTCCAAAATAATTTGGTTGGCCTAACCATAACTTGGCTCAGTTAGTTGACTACATAGCACATATCTGGTCATTTATTCACAAGATACATGAGTGAACCCACTAGTTGTCAATAAATGATAGTATCCACTTCTTCACTTGAAGTGGCATCCTCATTCCTCCAGTTGATCGCTAGACATGTATCCATGGGTTTGCAACTATCCATGTAGACTCCATGAAGTATCTCGCTGGCATACTTTCCTTGAGATACAAACAGTTCCCCATCACCTTTCCATACTTCCAAACTAAGGAATTAGTGCATGAAACCCATGTTCTTCATTTCAAATTCCCTCGCAAGGTCCTCCTTGCAAGATCTGATTAACTTCTCATCGCCAGTTAAAATTATTTCATCAACATATAAAACGATAATAAGCAATTTACCTTCTACCAAGGTATGATAAAGGTTTGTATTCTCTTCACTTTTAGTGAAGCCCAAACCGGTGAGATAACTATCAATATTGGTGTACCAAGCACATGGTTCTTGTTTCAGACCATACAATGCTCACTTGAATCTGCACACATGATACTCCTGATCAAAAGTCTCAAAACCTTCTGGTTTCTCCATGTACACCTCCCCCTCAATAACTCCATTGAGGAATGATGTTTTTACATCTATCTGGTGGATCTTCCACCCCATCTACGCAACTAGTGAAAGAATTGATCTAATGGATGAGTACATTGCTACATGAGAAAATGTCTCATCATAGTCAATTCCCTCAACTTGAGAGTACCCCTTGGCAATAAATTTGACCTTGTACTTCTCTATGCTTCTGTTTTTTTCCTACTTTAACTTAAAGATCCATCTCAAACCCACAACCGATTTATCTATTGGTCTTGGGATCACTTCCCAAACACTCTTATTTACAATGGATTCATATTCCTCCACCATTGCCTCAAGCCATATATTTTTCTCTATTGCTTCATTGAAATAGGATGGCTTAGTCTCTACAAGCTTCATCATCAGAGCCATATAGCTAGTGTACTGATCAGGTGACCTTCTCTACCTACACTGATTTGAAGGAGCACCCACATTTTCCCTTGCATCCTGCACAAGTATTTTAGCTTCCCTGGTTATTTTTCTACCTTCTTTAGATGGTTATGCTTGAGTGGATATATCCACTCTCTTCTCCTCAATTTGTGGCTGCTCCACAACTTCCTGAGGCTCCTCCTTTGGAACTAAAATCTCCTCTTCTGGTGGGATCTGAAGCTCACTCTGAAGAGAGCACCACATCACTTTCTCCTCTTCAAGATTTACATCCCTTTCACAACTATCATTCTGAGGGATGGAAAGTACACATGGTAGTTGTGGGTAGTTTTTTTGTATCCCATAAATACCCCAATTCTATGGTTGGCTCAAGATTCTTCCTTGATTATTTAGAGACATGGAAGTAAATGGAGGCTCCAAAAATCCTGAAGTGCAACACATCTAGATTTTTCCCCAAGAAATCCTCCTCCAGTGTAATCATGCCCAAAATATGATGAAGACTCTGGTTCTACAAATATACTATTGTGTTGCATGCCTCATCCCATAAATCCAGAGTTATGCCTTGTTCATGCAACATCGCCCTCGCTACTCCCACAATGCTATGGTTCTTTCTCTCATCCACCCCATTTTGCTATGGGTTCTAGGGTGTTGTCAACTCTCGTTGAATGCCTTCTTTTGCACAATTTTTTTTAAATTCATTTGAAATGTAATCACCTCCATTATCACTCCTTAGAGCCTTCATCTTCTTGCCAGTTTCTTTCTTAACCAGTGCCTTGAATTATATGCACTTGGAGAATGTCTCATATTTCTTATTCATGAAGAAGATTCAACACTTCTGTGAGAAGTCATCAATAAAAATGACAAAATATTTGTTCATGGAAGTGGAGGCTATTGAGAAATGTACATAGACATTAGAGTGGATCCTTTCTAGGGCTGCATGTGATTTTCTATCCCGATCATGGAATTTGGATTTTGTGTACTTCCCGAAGGTACATCCTTTGCATACATATTGCTACTCAAGTGATCCTTTAGGGGGGCCAGTGGTTATTTGCTGCATAATATTCAATGTGCCATGATGCAAATGGCCAGGTATTTTCTGCCAAAATTCATTCACCTCACGGGCCTACACTTTCTTCATCTTGGTGCTTCATGCAGCAAAGTCTTCCACATCTAGCTTATACAAGTTCTTCACACGAACCCTGATCTTGTTTACCTTTCTTGTAACACCCTCCCCCCACATCTACCCAAGTAAGCAGTCAACCAAGGTAAAAATGTGACAAGAAGTTACAATTATATGAGTCAACCTCCTAAGTCACCTTAAGGAAGTGGAACCGAAGGAAACACACCATACAAACCATCCACATTAGCAACAAGACTCCCAAGAACCATCCCAACCTCTCAAGTAACCAACCCCTGGGTCCCACTGATATTTTAGACCATTTAACCCCCGAGCACTCCGTTGATATGGGCATGCATGCATCTAGGAGGCTCTGGACACTCCCACAACATGGGTATGCTAGCGTCTAGGGACTTTTCTTCCCAGTGATGTTCCTGTGTCCCCGAGATTTGGGCCATTTTTTCAGGCCTAGAGCCCAGGTCATTTCTTAGAACTAAATTACACCTTCAAAATGAAAAGATAACAATGGAATAATGATACAAATGCAATCACTTGAACAAGGGCTTGATTGGACCCCTACTAGCCATGACAAGAATTTCGTCAAACATGTCACAAATATGTAATCTACAGGTTTAAACAACATATTTGAGCATAAGGGTCACATACTCATTTGATAATCGCTAAGAAGCATTGATGCCTCAACGCATTAGCTACAGTTTCATCCATTAGTCCATACATACATTGTTCATTCATTTACAAGTAAAAACATTATGAGATCCATACATAGCCACTACCATAATACATGTTCATAAGCAACTTAATAGTAACAAAAATACCAAGGAAATCATAGCCATATCATCCAAATATAAACCAATATAATACTCATGAAATAACAAGGATAAATAACCTCATATTAAGGATGCAAAAGCCGTCCCGGTATGGCACTACCACATTCTACTCAACTGTAGATTGGTTGAGCCAAGTCTCTCTTCAACCAATCACCCCCATTCCATATTTCAATCATGAATGTTCGATCTCATAGAACACATCAATCAAAACCATCCAAGGCTTCCAGAAACAAACCACCTCTATAGAAAATATTATATATTCACAAGATCATGCAATGTATTAAAGTACAAGACAAGAATCTACTTCTACTTGCAACCACCGAAAGCCAATTGATCGATGAAAACAATAAGAACAAGAAGAGGATACATCAATGGCACATAACACAAGATGTATCTGGGGAAAGCCATTGCTCAAAACCCCACTATCTATATTGCATATATAAGAAATATGAGTGAAAATACAAAGCTTGTTCTCACTAGAACAATTTTGCACAAGTATGCTCAAGTCTCTTAGCTCACAAGCTAGTTCTTGGCCAACACTTAGCCAATTCTATAGCTCTCCAAGCTCTTAATCTCTTCCATAATTCCTAGGATGAATAATAGGTATTTAAATGGAATTCATGCATCCAAAATCATGGAATCAAAACATAGGATCAATCTCTAATGCATGCATGATATTTACACTCCAGTAAATAATACCATTGATAGTACACTATCCTTGCACTCTAGTCTCAAGTGGGTCTTTCTTTGAACTCACATGCATGAGTTTCTCATGAGGGAATCTTCAGTTAACTGAAGTAGCACAAGTGGATGCATTAGTGCACCAAATGATTGTTAGTCCTCTATTAGTTCCAAAAACAATTTAGAAGTAATTTAACTGAACTTAACTCAGTAAAATGAGTGATCTAATTTCCAACTCAATTTAAATTCGTACTGGACCCCTAAAACTTAGGGAGAACATATACATGACTACATAAAGTCTTCCAACTCAAAATTCCTAAGCTAATTAAATTAATTAAACCTAATTAACTATTTAAAAGTTGTTATGAGAATAGAATTTGATTTTAATTCTCAATTTAATTCAAGGACAAATTAAACTGGAATTTCTTGTTTCCATTTCTCAACACTCCCTCTCAACAAGAAAGGGATTATCATCTTACTCGATCCTGTCTCTGTGAAACTCAGATTTACATCTTGAAAATGCCTTTGTCAAAATGTCAACATCTTTCTCCTCCATGGGAATGTACTCTAACAACATAATCTGCCTCAATACACAATCTCTGAGATGATGATATCAGATATCAATATGCTTGGACCGATCATGAAAAACTAGATTTTCAGAGAGTTTGATACAACTATGATTATTGCAGTAAATCATAGTTTGATCCATCTGCTGACCAAACAAAACAACATAGATATTCCTCATCCAGATCATCTCACATGTTGCCTGACTCGCAGCCATGTACTCTTTCTCTGCTAAACTGAGTGCAACTAATCTTTGTTTCCTGCTATACCAAGAAACTACCGCTAACCCAATACTGAAGATCCTTCCTGATGTGCTCTTTCAGTCGGATGGACTCCTTGCCCAATATGCATCAGTGAAGCCTTGAAGCTTCACTCCCTCTCTCCTTTTGTACCATAATCCATATTGAGAAGTGCCCTTGAGGTATCTCAACACATGATTTGTCACCTTCCAATACAGCTTGGTAGGGCTAACCATTGCTTGACTAAGATGGTTAACTGCATAGCACATATACAGTCATGTGCTCACCAAGTACATGAGTGAAACCACAAGCTACTTATAAACAATAGCTTCCACTACTTCCCATAAAGTAGCATCCTCCTTCCTCCAGTTACCTGCTAGAGGAGTGTCCATGGGTTTGCTGCTCTCCATGTAGAATCTACCAAGTATCTCATTGACATACTTTCCCTAAGACACAAACAACTCCCCATATCCCTGCCATACCTCCATGTTAAGAAAGTAATTCATAAGCCCCATGTCCTTCATCTCAAACTCTCTTGCAAGGTTGGCCTTGCAAGACTTGATCAACTGATCATCACATGTCAGTATGAGATCATAAACATAAAGTACAATCATCAACAATTTACCTTCCACCACTATGTGGTACAGTTTTTCATTCGCTCCACCCTTTGAGAAGCCCAACCCGATGAAGTAGCCATATATCATGGTGTGCCAACTATGGGGTTCTTGCTTCAGCCCATACAATGCTCTCTTGAGCCGACACACATGCGACTCACTGTAAAAGGCCTCAAAACCTTCAGGCTACTCTATGTACACCTCTTCCTCAATCACGCCATTAAGGAAGGTTGTCTTCACATCCATCTGATGTATCTTCCAACCCATATGTGTTGATAGTGCCAATATAGATATGATCGATGAGTACCTTGCAACAAGAGAAAAGGTCTCATCATAGTCAATCCCATCTACCTGTGAAAAGCCACGGGCCAAAAATCTAGCCTTATGCTTCTCCACACTACCATCTTCACCTTGATTTACCTTTTAAAGACAATGGGAGCTCACCACTGACTTGTCCTTTTGTCTTTGGACCACATCCCAAACACTGTTACGAAGTATGGAGTCATACTCCTAAACCATGGCATCAACCCAAACCGACTGTGACACTACTTCCTTAATTGAAGATGGCTATGTCACAACACATTCGCCCATATGAGCCATGTATTTAGTGTACCTCTCAGGTCACCTCCTCTGCCTGCACTAAGAGTTCGGTGCTCCCACATTCTCCCATGCATCATCCAACAATCTGTTGGCCTCTCTGGTATGCTTTCTTCCCTCTCTGGAAGACTCTGCTTGAGTGGATGTCTCCACTTCTAGATCCTCTAGATGTGGCTGCTCCACATCAATCTAAGGCTCCTCAATATTAGGAGCTAAAATCTCCTCATCTGCATGTAGCTCAAGCTCCCTCTCAAGGGAAACTCACATGGCCTTCTCCTCATCTATTCTAACACCCATACGAACTAATATCATCCTGTTGGTCGGCAAGTACACCTGATAGTTTTGAGGTGTCTCAGTGTACCCCACAAATATCCCCAATTCTGTTGTCGGCTCAAGCTTATTCCATGCATTTTTGGTCACATGGAAATATATTGATGACCCAAAAATCTTGAAGTGACCAACATTTGGCCTCTTACCAGAATAATCATCCTCTGATGTCTTCATCTCAACTATTTGATGTGGGCTATGGTTTTGAACATAAACAGTTGTGTTGCATGCTTCAGCCCAAAAGTGTAGTGGTAGGCACTGATCATGAAACATCGCCATCACTGCCCCTACTATGCTTTTTTTATTCCTCTTGGCCACCCCATTCTGCTGAGGGTTATGGGGTGTTGTCAACTCCCATTTAATCCCTTCCATTGGACATAAGTTATTAAACTCGTTTGAGACATACTCACCACCGTTATCACTCCATACAGTTTTAACCTTCTTTCCCTACTATTTCTCCACCAATTCTTTAAACTAACAAAAATTTGTGAAGGTTTGATCCTTTTTTTGCATGAAAAATATCCAGCATTTACGAGAATAGTCATTAAAAAATATAACATAATACATATGTTTTTCCATGGATGTTGTCGAGAATGGTCCACACACATCTAAATGGACTCGCTCAAGAATAGCCTCTGCTCAATTGTCTCTTTCATGAAAGGAAGACTTCGTGTATTTTACCAAAGTACACCTCTTGTATGTATCAACTTTCTCAAGCGTACTTTTGGGAAGACCAATAGAGGTCTGCTGCAATATCTTCAAAGCCCCCTGATGTAAGTGGCCCAATCACCTATGCCACAACTCACCAACATCTCAGCTCTGCACCCTTTCTACTTTTGTGCTCAAAGAAGCACACTCCTCTACCTCTAGCTTATAAAGATTCTTCACCTGAACCCCTATCTTCTTTACTTGTCCTATGGCTATGTGTCGAAGGAATGCCTTTCCTTTCAAGAAGATCACATCATAACCTCTATCCTCAAGCATGGAAACTGATACCAAGTTCTTATTTAGTCGGGGAACATACATAACATTCTTCAAGGTGAGTGGAGACCCATGCTCTCTCTGAAAAGTAATCGTGCCAATCCAACAACACTATACTTTCTATCATCACCCATCTCCATATGCATTTGGAGATATTTCTCCTCTAGGTCATTGAATAACTCTTTATCGCCAGTCATGTGGAATGAAGCTCCACTATCTAAGTACCATACACTTCCCATCATTGATGACACCATGCATGCAATGAGGGAAAAGTCCAATTCACATTGAGAGGCCAAAGCCTCACCCACCACTCCTCCCGAGGACCTCCTCTTGGAATTCTTGAGTGGAAAAATTGTAGCAAAATATCCCATCTCATGACAGTGAAAGCACTTAACTTCCGTCATGTCTTTCTTCTTACCTCCATCATAAGAATCTGATTTGGAATGGGAAGCTTTCCATTTCCATGTCTTTGCCTTAATCACTAAGGAAAAATTTTCTTCATCATCAGTCTATGATGAAGAGCCATCCCTGTTGTTCCTCCTTATCTCCTCGTGCATCAAACCCGACCACAGTCGTTCCCAATCTGATGGCTTATCCTGACCATTGACAGAGTCCTGATAACTATGCCAACTCTTTGAGGGTCCTAGAAGAGAAAGACTCACCATATGATCCTCGACAACTGTGATTCCAACACTTCCAAGTTCATCATGACATTGAGTGAACTTGGTCAAGTATTTTTGGATAGTCTCGCCTTTCTCCATTTTGATTTTTCAAAGTTTTTCCTTCAGTGCAAATTTCCTTTGGTCACTACTATTCTCATACAAGTCTGCCATTTCAACATAGCATACGGAGTTTCCTTGCCATGGAGACTTGAGACAATGTGGTCTCAAACTCCCTCAAGGATTATTTGCCTCGCCTTCACCACACACTTCTTCCATTCGGCTGAATTTTGTGCATCTGATGCTACTGGCTTAGGAATTTATTGATCAAGGAATTCCTTCAAGCCATTATCCTCTAGCACAACCTCCATTCTGTCCCTCCAGGCTATAAAATTTGAGTTGCCTTCCAAGGAATACTCGAGCGCAAACCTTAGAACGTCATCTGTTGATCCTGAAGTATGTATTGCAAATTCGAATTTCACCTGTAATCAAAACTCAAAAATTCAAAATATCCTCTAGTATACTATTCTCAGCTCTGATACCATGTAGAAAATCCTACAAATTCACAAGATCATGCAATGTACTAAAGCACAGGGCAAGAATCTACTTCTACTTTCAACTAGTGGAATCCAATAGATCGATGAAAACAATAAGAACAAGAAGAAGATAAATCAATGGCATATAACACAAGATGCATCTAGGGAAATGCACAACCCAAAACCCCACTATCTGTATTGCATATATCAGAAATATGACTAAAGATACAAAGCTTGTTTTCACTAGAACAATTATGCACAAGTATGCTCAACTCTCTTAGCTCACAAGCTAGCCCTTTGGCCAACACTTAGCGAATTATGCAGCTCTCCAAGCGCCTAATATCTTCCATATTTCCTAGGATGAATAATAAGTATTTAAATGGAATTCATGCTTCCAAAACTGTGGAATCAAAACATAGTATTAATCTCTGATGCATGAATGATATTTACAGTCCAGTAAATAATACCATTGATAGTACATTGTCCCTGCACTCTAGTCTCAATTGGGTTTTTCTTTGAACTGACATGCATGAGTTTCTCATGAGGGAATATTCAGTTAAATGGAGTAGCACTAATGGATGCATTAGTGCACCCACTGATTGTTAGTCCTCTATTAGTTCCAAAAACAATTTAGAACTAATTTAACTGAACTTAACTCAATAAATTGAGTGATCTAATTTCCAACTCAATTTAAACTCGTACTAGACCCCTAAAACTTAGGGAGAACATATACATGACTACATAAATACTTCCAACTTGAAATTCCTAATCTAATTAAGTTAAATAATATTTACAAGTTTCAATGAGAATAGATTCGATTTTAAATCTCAGTTTAATTCAAGGACAAATTAAACTGGAATTTCTTGTCGCCATTTCTCAACAACCTCAATCCATCAAATAGTGATTTCACCTCACAGTTGGACATCACAAAACTATCATCATTTTGGTCTCTACCCAAGCCTTACAGGGCTCTAGAGTGTTTGTTCCAACCAAGGCTTCTAGGACTAGTAACTCAACCCACGACTATCGTCAGGCTTCTAGAGTGTTTGTCCAACTAGGGCTTATAAGACTAGTAACTCAAGCCTCCAAGGGCTTCCAGAGTGTTTGTCCAACCAAGGATTCAAGGCATAGTAACTCAACCCAAGTTGTTACAGGGCTTCTAAATCTTTTTTCTAACCAGGGCTTCCAGGAACTAGTAAATCAATCCAAGATAAAAGAAAGATGAGAACCAACCAAAAAAACAAAGAAATGAACCCACAACACCATGTCTATCCAGGAAATGACAAGGCTAGGAAAATCCACAATCAATCTAGGAAATCCTCCATGCCAATGGCAGATAATGATCGATAAACCACATGCATATGTCATGCATGCCAAAAATAGTGAGGAAAATATGCATGCAACTTGGTACCTACAAGAAAAACCCGTTGTAGTTGCTCATCTCGATATCCTCTTGTGCTTTTCCCACTCTTCCTTTTCCTTCTTTCTCCAAAACTCCAAGTATGCCACACCCCTCCAAGAGTGGTCCAAGAAAACTCTAAGTTTCTAAAGAGTATCAGAGAGAGAGAAAATAGAAGAGAGCTCCACCAAAACCTGTCAAAAGATTGCCAACTGATCCTCATAAGCCTTTTTATGAATGAGGCCTCTATTTTCTTCATTTTCAATTTTTTTCCTTCATTTTCCTCCTTGCATGCAACAAGTGACCTTTCACCTTCCTTTTCTCCTAATTTCCATTATTTCCATAAATAAATGTGCCAAAATTCCATTTTACCTTTCCAGAGCCTTTTCATTGGCTTTGCCAATTTCCTTTGCCATAATAAACCGAAGTGAAAACTCACTAGGATGTTTTTTCCCACCATTCATCTTGGAATACGTGTCCCATGACCGTGGTATTATATATTTTTACATGGATTTTTAACGAGGGTTGTTATAGAACCCTTTCCCTTGGAGGAACATCATCCTCGGTGTTCAATGACACCTATAGCCAGCAAGACCGTTGAAAACAAAACGTACTTCCCATGGAGCTTTATAACATATCTCGTTGCAGTATTTACAATGACCATCTACTAAAACGTGAAAAAAATACTATTTACTAGATGTTGGGCGTGGGATGCCCCAAGGGTAGTTTTGGGGCTAAAAGCCGATATTTTGGTCAAATTTTGTAATCTAAGTGTAAAGACTGCATTTTGTGGTCACGGAGCACGTAGGTGTTAAAGAGTCTTAGGGTTGTCTGCCCTTATTTTGGAAATGTAATGTCGGCTGTAAAAGATCTACCCATGGTTTGCAAACCATGGGATTGTATAAATAGAGCTAAGCTCAAAGTAGTTTGATAGTAAGAATAGAAGATAGACACATGAAGATATGATGTATGAGAGATAACTCTAAGGTAGATGTCTAAATTTGGGTCGTAGCATAGGTAGAGGCTCTGCAGTTGATTGTGCAGAGGCCTAGGGTAGAAGTATACAGCTAAGTGCGCAGACCCCTACAGTTGAGTGCACAGGGTAGGTCAAGTTTGTAATCATCTGGAATTATCAATAAAGAGAAGTATTATACAATTTATGCATCTTTATTTCCTGTTTATGCATCTTGTTATGTTGGGTATGAATTTCACTTATAATGCTTATATTATGTGTGAACGTATGTAATGTGTTGGTTAAGTGAATGCAAGTAAGAACATCTATTTATGTGAAGCTAACTAAGATCGGTTAATAAGATAAGTAATACACAACCTAATTTGGGAGATATCACAGTTCAATGCCCTAGCAGCGCGAAAGCCCCTGAGCTGTAGGTTAGGGCTGCGCAAAAGCCAATTGTACCCTTTGGTGAAGGTACTGAAGGGTGGAATAGAGTGCTAAGAAACCTATGTGAAGGCAGGTATAGCTGAAATAAACTGACATCACAACCATCTCTGGGTGTGGAAACTTGGTTCCAGTATCCCCCCATACTGCTTCGGGTGAGACTTCATTCCGCGCTTCGTGGGCTGATGTCGAAAGGGCCAGTAGTGTAGGGATTTTTTTGGCTAACTAACGTTGAACCTGGGTCAGGTCCCCTCAAGCCAACACTAGTGCCTTATAACACAGCTCATTACGGTATTTACAATAATAACCACATATACACACATACACATTTGCTTCACCCAGAAAATAATCATACTATCTATGGAGATTTATAAATCCAACTTGATACAGTATTTACAATAATACACACATATGCACATTTTCTCAACCAACAAATAAAAGGATACAATGCCTACATACATAAAAAGGGAATCCATAGGATCACACCTCCACCATCAAAGTAATACCAGGATTCACCTCCTTCCCAAGAAGTCCATAATCGACTGCAAGCTCAAATTTACATCCAATGTCCAACGTTATAATCTTGCACTACTTGTCCTCTCATTGAACAATTATTGTGTCATTGTTCCAGGGCACACTCCCAATGTGCATTTGATTCCATCTAGCAAATCTAATGACCAAAACCCTACCTTCCCTTATTTGTTACACATTCCCTCAAGAAATCCAGTCACCCCCTTCCATGCAGTCACACACCTTCCAAGTTCTGCTGGCACCCCCATCCCGGGTAGTCCATCCCTCAACAAGGTTTCCTCACATAGAAATATCCAAAAACCAAGGCATATCCCTTCCTTAAAACCATCATATTGATCATAGCATGCTTAGGGAAATCAATGGAGAATATTGGGTACCAATGTCCCACAATGGCCCTACTGCTGAATGTTTTACCAACATATTGTCGCTTGTTCCAATTCCTTTTATTGTTGCTGCTAATGCTTGTTGTCAATTTCAACTACCTGATTGGGCATTTCATGTTTTCCTGTACTAAGCACATAATTTCCATTAGATTCAAAATAAACTTAAATAACTTCAAATCATGCCTCATTAGTGGCCTGTCAACAAGGTACACTTGCAATTTTGTTCGCTTCCTATCACAACAAGTCAAACTAGCATCTTTGACCAAATCATCATGTATAAACATATCACATTAGGTTAGCTCAAAACGTAACCATCATAGATCAAAATCATAAATCACATTTAACCATCATAAACCAAAATCATAGATCGCATGTAATTATCATAGACCAAAATCATAAATCACATGCATAATAAAACTAAAATAAAATACTGATACTTATCCTTTAATAAATCCTTAGCTTCTACCTTTTCCTTATTCCGCATGTACACTGAATCGGTTGCCACACCCGAAAAACACCCAGTTCCTTCTCCTCAACCATGTGCACATACACATAGTGTGCATCACACACATACAACCACACACAAGATACAACACCATGCAGTACATGCACCTACACATGACATACCACACATACACCTACACCCAGTGTACAACACAACAAAATACATACTCCTACATCCGGTGTACACCACAACACAATACATACACCTACAATACCCGGTGTACAATACAACACAAATATGTACATAGAGTACAACACAATTAATAGATATGTCATGATACCACAACTACACAATGCACATACATAGTACCACATGCCCACAACACAACATATACAACATGCATACAATACCACATGTTTTCCAGTATCATATGTACAACATGTACACAGTACCACCTGTACAAATCACCCCTTGCACAACGTGTGCACAACATCACATGTACACGACACCACATGCACAATGTGTACACAATGCCACATGTACATCGTACCACCTGTACAATGTGTACACAACGCCAAATGTACACAACACCACATGGACATGTATACAACACCATGTTAGTGTCTAGATCTACCTCAGGCTGAAGAAAGGCAGGTCTAGGGTAACATCAAACCACGCTTAACCTGGTAGCTAGCCCTACCAAGTCGGGAGAGGGATATCTCCTTGTCAATCTCATTTAAGATATGTGCAACTAGGGCTTGAGATGAATGAAATGAAATGCTGATTTTATGCTAGGTACATTTTCTCAGAGGATTTTGATTGATTTTAATAGTTGGTTGTTGGATCAGATGAGGAAGGTAGCTTTGGGTCTGGGAAATCAACTCAGATTTGCAGAGGTTTCTGTGGGGCGAGGTGGGCAAGTGTTTTAGCACTTTGAAATGAATGTGATGGTGAGTGTCACACGGAATCTGTCAAGGGTGCGGACACGACTGACCTTCCTAGAAGTCTAAGACATTCTAATGACAAACAAGACAAAATGGAGTGATCTTTCTCTAAATACACCTTTTACAACATGAAAACTACAAGTGTTTAGGCTTACCTTATTCCAAAACGCTGTTGTTGAAGTCCGTTCTTGACGATCCGGATGAGCTCCTCCTTCAAGTCAATTCCTGCAACCACAAACAATCAAACAATTACCAAGCACTTGCATTTCATATAATAAAACATATATTCAACATGCAGACCAAGGAACACATGAAATAACTCATTAACACAAGCTATTGAGAAAAATAAACCAGTTTGTATTAATAACGAAACAAAGAAACTCTTACAACCTGGCCTTGGTGTTGTGCAAGTTCCTCCCAGGGTCCATCAAGGGTTTTCCTCTACTTTGACAAAGCTCACCCTCTCCCAAGTAGAATCAAGTGAAGACAATCTCTCCTCACAAGGGCTCTAATGGAAGACCTAAATCCTGCAGCATTTACCCAAAGAAAATGTATAGCTCCAACCTCCTCTCCTTCTGGCTCAATGCCTTCATTTATAGTGCTGTAAAGAGGTTATTCAGGTCCACTATCAATGGGATCATCCCCCTCTATGGGTGGGATAGCTCCCTTATTGATGGGATAAGTTCCCCCTTAATAGAGATACATGAACCAACTGGAGGCGCATCCATTTCATCAAACCGACCTCTAGAATGTTCTAGAAGTAACCACAAGTAACTTTTTCAAGATAAAACTCGCGCATTTTGCCTTTTACAGAGGGACGCACCTGTCCCTTAACATACAGAGCGTCTATGGACGCGGATTTTGTGAACATGGTCAGCGTCCCCGCAGGTAAGGCTAGAGAGAACCTGCGACCCCAGAGATAAACATGATTTTTACAAGACTTTCTCTCTTCTTTGAGTTTGAGATGGATAACAGAGGCATGAGACTTGCCTAAGAGGGTAGCATGACTTGTTGATTTGAGCCATACTAACTGTAAGTAGTCAAGGTGACATTTTTTAGTGTAACAGATTGCCCCCTAAAGTGCGAAGCCTGGAATAGAATAGGGTTTTGTAATTCTAGGAAGGGTGAAGCGCTTTATCATTTCAAGGATTGCCTTGTGGATGGCCTGGTTGGAACCTGCAATTTTCAACACAAAATACATGGATAAGATTATATCATCACTGAGGTAGGCATTCCCATACTCAGATTCAAAACTTTAACTAATGGACTAACTATTCTGATACAGGAATGATCTTGCAGTACATTATTTTTATAGACTTTTGTAGACACAGTATGGACGCAGCCATCTGTTTATGATAAGTCTACATAGACAATGAATACAAAACTCCTCGCAGCCTGGATGGTAGAAACTAGATCCAGGGTCTTCACTTCTACTTCCCGAATTGGTACGATTCTAGCCATGTGATTAAATGATTCGATGTCGAACATGGTAGAAACCACTTGATTACCAGTCAATGATGTAAACTGTTAACAAGCGTGAGAGAAACCACCAGTAATGTCAATGGTTCTCAAAGTACCAAGCACAACCCGTGAAATGTGAATAGATGTTTTGATGTCGAACACTTCACGGAATCCTCTGATCGAAAGTCAATGATGTAAACTGACGTCAAAGGCGAGAAACCTGCCATTGATGCATGCAGACTTCAAGGTACTGTCGATTCCTAAGTCATCTTTCTAGATAATGTGTCGATGTCGATAGAAAGCGACCCGTTGCAGGCAAGCCCGCAACACGAAATCATTGTTCAAGTTGAAGAAATGTTGCTGTAAGGACTGACTCAGGGATGGTCAATGGATGACAAGTATTTTGCAGATGAAAGTTTTGCTTGCAGACCTCTTGAACACATAACGACACAACAGATGGTTTGGTGACGAATAACTCAAAGTTGATCCCTGAACCCGGTTAAAGATTTTCAAAGTGATTTAGTCAACTGTGAGGTAAAAGATTTCCCAACCCAGGTGAATGAAAAGTGTCGTGTTCAAGAGCGGTAATAAAGTTTCTTCTGAGGCAAAAGGTGACAAATAGGTTCATTCTTCTCTTTTTTCCCCCACCATTTCTGGCAAGTACCTCTTTATTTTTAACAAGCTTGAGGAGGATAACATATGCTTGATTATAAGCTCATCCTTCGGACGAGTCCAACCTAGTTTAAATGCGAACCCTAGGAAGGAGTGGTTCGTTCCTGTTTGTAATTGAACAGGTCCTTTACTGTAAAAGTTTAACGAGCCCAGTATAGGAGAAACTCGGCGTTTTTCAATTTTAGAGAGTCTGAAAAACTTAAGGAAACTCCACGTTGAACTTTTTCGTATATTTGTGTCCCTCAAGCCCGAAAAAGTATAAAATAATACCTGGGGGAACCGCTTGATCTTGCGACCAAGGAGTACTTTCATAATAGTATCGTTGACCTGAAAAGTAAAAAGCGATCAAAGACACGTCGTTTTATTTCCTTATCGAGTTTGAAACGACAAAAACCCGGCAATCTTTTCCTGATTTTGCGGTCAGAAAAGAGCTAAAAGGGGACCGTCTTTTAATTCCGTTTTAACGAGTGAAAAAGAAACACTCGGCGATCTTTTCATGTTTTAGGAGTCAGAAAAGGGCTTAAAAGATGACTCTGAAATTTTGTTTGTGAAAAATTACAATTTCCCTTGAAATCCCTTCGTCCTGCACAAAAGCGACACATTACTCATACCTGTTTAAAATAGGCAAAAATACATTTGAAAACATCTTTTCATGGTAAAAAATGAACTAATTCATCCAAAAAACCTATAAAAAGACCTTTTACCATGTCATTTTTACCGTTTCACTGTTGAGGTTGAAAAAGGAGCTTTTGACAAGAAACTTCCCGTGGTTGCTGCGGAAAATCTGACCGTCGGAATCGAACGCCGCTTCACCGAGGTATTTTACACATCCCACTCTTCATTTTTATCCGTTTAGTTTTTTGTTTTTGGTCTCTGTTTCATTTTTTGGGGGGGTTTTGGGTTCAAAATGCGCCCCTCGGCGGACGCAGGTGCCCTTCGGGTGAGCCGCGTCCCCCGACTTTTTCTCACACGGGAAAAAGGTCTGGGGACGCAGTCCGCCTTCAGGCGAGCTGCGTCCGGACGCCCTGTGCTAAAAAGCCGGGGTGCGTCTTCCGCAAAGGGCGCATTTCAAAACCCTAACTCTCTCAAAAAACCACCAAATTTTCTCAAATTAATTTCTAATTGACTCTTTTGATGTGCAGGGCTAAAACATGTTAGACTGGAGAGAGAGAGAGCACGTAGAAGACGATGAAGCTGCGATTAACCACCAACCCTCTCTGGATGCCTTAAGAACATGTGGATTGTACAAATATTGGACCATACCGGGCATGAGGGGCCAGGTAAGATTTTTGGAATGGCTAGTTGAGCGATGGAACGTTCAAGATCAATGCTTTTACATTGGAGGGCACCAGCTCGAGATAGAGCCCTCGGATGTATACTTTCTCACTGGCTTGCCAAACAGAGGTGAGCAACTCAACCTTGCGGGGACCAGGCCGGGTGGCCAATCCCTTGATGATCTCCGCGAGGAGTGGTGCAGACCAGGGACTCGCCATAAAAAAGGCGTGGAGATAAAGCACATCGCTCTGGCGGAACTTAGAGTTATTGCATTTACGGTCACTAGGATTTGTGGCGCGGCCGCCTTGCACATTGCCTCCGGATCCCAAATGCGGATGGCAGTTGACTGTTACCAAGGCACCATCTTCAACTGGTGCGAAGCTGTGTCGGCTCATATGAAGAGCCAACTAACCAAGGCAAAGAACGGACGACTAAAGACTTTTGGATATGGGCCTCTAGTCGTGAGCTTTGCCTTGGAGAGAGTTCCTATGCTGATCCCTCAGCAACTCACTGTTGATGACTTGGGTCCTCGGGAGCCAAAGCTTGTTCGATGGGTTGCGGTGATGGCCCGGCATCCTGACGAGGGTGCTGCAGTGGTTCGATTCTCAGACAGTTACTTTGACTGGCTAGAGGGCCAGCTTTTTGTGATACAAGACTTTCCATATGCCGGAATGGATTTCAGAGGTGATCCGGACATGGTTCTTCCACAGGGAGAACAATGGGATGACAGAGGTACTTTCATTTTCACAAGTTTTCTAATTATGTATTTTTTATTTTTCATATATATCGTCTCAAAGTAACAGTAAAATTTTAAAAATGCAGATGTTGGACCACAGCGTCCAGCCAATCTCCGGCCTTACGACAGACGACATCCAGCTGCACCGGCACCGGCCTTACAGGATGCGACAGCAGAAGTACTAGCCGATTTGGAGCATGATCTAGAGCGTCTCACGGCAGATATACCTGAGACTACTATGGATGATATTCCAATGAGGCTTCAGCGCTTCGTGGTTGCAGTCCCTGGACCGTTTAGGAGATTTCTGCGCAAGATAGCCCGCGCAGTGGTGTCGTACAGAGAGCACCACCAGTGATTGACTAGTCACTTTTGTAGTCACATGTGACATTTTTGACTTTTTGCACTATCATTTTGCCGATCATAAGGTGTGTTAAACCTATGATCGAAGACGATGTATATATTTTGGACACACTTCTATCTATATCTATATATCACTATTATCGGCTTATCTTGTTTAACATGTATGATGAAATGTCTTTAAATTTACTTGCATGATTATTATAAATGTCTGTCCAACACTTGAGAAGCAATTGCATCTGCTAATGTATTCAAAGACCTTGGAATATGTTGATATTCAATGTAATCAAATTCACGTTCCAAGAGACGCACTCTCAAAAACAACCTTAATAACACAGGATTTCTAATGGCATAAACTCTATTAAGCTGTAATACAACAAGTTCAGAATCTAACCTCACTATCAAACGTCGAATTCCAAATGAAATAGATTCGGATAATAATTCAACCACTGCACTGTATTCTGCAATGTTATTCGTTGTTTGACCGAGGCTTACCCCATGCATAGAAACTAACTCGTCAGAGGGCGAATAGATAACCCAAGCTGCGGAAGAGATATTCCGTGTACTACGACAAGCACCATCAGCAAATCCAATGTATGTTTGGAGAGGCGTCGACATCTACAATATCAAGAGTAAAACCAAGATGAGCCAAAATAATGACGAAAAACCACACTTGCTAAGCTAAGCACACTGACTAAACTAACACACTTGCTAGCTAGAAAGGAAATCTAACCTATCTAAAAATTTCTCCATCCATCATTTTAAGCATAATACCTCTTTAGGTAAAGTCCATTTCTGGGTTTGCCCAAAGAGTCCCCATCAAAATCAACTAACTCATAAGCCCCTTTTGCTAGCTTTCGCTTTACAATGTAGGGCCCATGCCACATGGGAACGAATTTTCCAGCACCTAGCTTATCGTTCGCTTGATCATATAATAGTACTAGGTCTCCTTCCGAAAAACTTCGAGGGGTTACATTTTTATCGTACTGAGCTTTCATTCGTTTCGCGTGAGTCTCGATAGCTAAAGTAGCGTCACGTCGAGTCTCATCTAATTTAGCTAAGTATAACAACCGTTTCTCCTCTTCGGAAGTAGCTGGAAGTAATTCGACAGCCATTTGAAGTGATGGGATTTCGCACTCAATAGGTAACACAGCTTCTAAGCCATAAACTAGCTGAAAAGGGGTGAAACCTGTTGAATTTTTCACTGAAGTTCGATATGCCCATAGTGCCGAAAATAACATGTTATGCCAATTCGTTCGATGGATACCAATGATCCGTCGAATCATGACGACTAGAACTTTGTTGATTGACTCAACCAAACCGTTGGCTTGCGGATAATAAGGTGTAGAGCTATCGTGGCGCAAACCAAGCTGGCTTGTAAGTTCAGTCATCATGACATTTCGAAAATGGCTTCCATGGTCCGTAATGATTGCTTGTGGGACACCAAACCTAGTTATGATATGATTGAATACGAAAAGTGCAGCTGTCTTGCCGCTTGCGTCGAATGTAGGCATCGCCTCGGCCCACTTAGTAAAATAATCAACCGCAAGGATGATATACGCATGCCCCCCGGCCGAGTGAGGGTTACAAGTAATAAAGTCAATGCCCCATTTGGCGAATGGACCAGCGGCAATTATAGGGTGGAGAGGAGCAGGTGGAGCGCGCATCTTGCGATCAAACACTTGACAGTTGTGGCATTTTCTGACGGCAAGGATACAATCTTTAAACATAGACGGCCAGAAATAGCCAGCGCGCAACACCTTCTGAGCTGTGGCATACCCAGACATATGACCGCCACATGCTCCAGAGTGACAATCATTCAAAACTCTCTCAGCCTCATCGTGAGTTAAACAACGTCGAAAAACTAAGTCTGCCCCCAGGCGATAAAGTGTATCTCCAATAATTCTGTATTGCTGGGATTGAAACCGAATTTTTCGACGGTTTTCCTTGGAAGTTTCAGGCCGAAAGGTTTGGGTTTGGAGATAGATGATTATATCCCCATACCACGGATCTACAGTGCTAATAAGAAACAAAGATTCGTCCGCAATGGACTCCTCTGCCACAGTCTCTGTGTCAGCACTCGGGAAATCACACATCAATTCCGCGAAGACTAAAGATTTCTTAGACTTGGACTTCTCAAACTCCAAGTCGAACTCTTGCAGGATGACGATCCATTTAGAGTACTTGCCCCCTAGCAGTTGTTTTGTCAAGATATAAATCATAGGGTTGCAATCCGAAATAACAGTAGTTTTGCGGAGAAGAATGTAGTGACGAAAACGCTGGACAGCTTGAACGGCTGCCAGGGCCAATTTCTCCACATGCGAATATTTTAACTCAGTTGGATTTAAGGTTCTGCTAAGGTAATATATCACATGCTCTGCCTTGAATTCATCTTCTTGAACTAACACCATTCCAATGGTGGAATGCGAAGCTGCGAGGTATAAGAAGTAGTCCTGGTTGTAGTTGGGAGGATGCAATAACGGTGCATGGGTCAACGCGTGTTTCAGTGCATCAAAAGATTGTTGAGCAATCTCGTCCCAAAAGAATTGTACGTTCTGTTTCAACAACCGTGTAAAACCTTTAGTGACCTCGGCGTAGTTAGGGATGAATCGGCGTAAAAAGTTTGCTTTCCCTTGCAAGCTTTGGAGTTGGCGCAAACTCGAAGGAGGAGGCAATTGGATGATAGCCTCGACTTTCGAGGGATCGACGCGAATGCCGGTTTTGGAAACAACAAATCCCAGCAATCGACCTGTTTCTATACAGAAAACACACTTGTGGGGATTCAACCGAATTCGATAATGCCTACACCTCATAAAGATTGCTCGTAAATGGACAAGGTGATCAGCTCGGTGTAAAGAATGAGCAGGCAAATCATCGAGATAGGGTTGCACAATGTGCTTGATGTCATGAAATGCATAAGACATGGCCCGTTGAAAAGTAGCACCGGCATTCTTAAGGCCAAAAGGTAATTTGCAATAAGCAAATGTCCCCCATGGACAAATGAATGCCGTTTTTGGTTGATCGGCAGGTAGAATATTGATTTGATTATACCCTGAGAAACCATCCATGAAGGAAAACATCTCACTTCCGGCACAATCATCAATAATTTGATCGATATAAGGCGTAGGATAGTTGTCTTTTGGACAAGCTCGATTGATATCCCTATAATCGATACAGATTCTTATTGTTCCTTGTTTTTTATTGACGGGAACAATATTCGATACCCAATCCGTTAACGGGATCGGATAAATGAAACCTGCTTTCAACAGCTTTTCGACTTCGGCTTTGATTGCAGCTGCTTTTCGAGGGTGAATCTGACGCAACCGTTGCCGAATGGGTTTAGCATCCGGGTAGGTTTTGATTTCATGAACAACAATGGCAGGATCGATTCCTGGCATTTCTTCGTAGGACCAGGCAAACACGTCGCGGAATTCTTGGAATAGGGCCTTGTAAGTTTCAATTTCTTCGTCAGTACATGCGGCACCTATATGAATGTTCTCCTTGATTCCGGGCTTCACTGAAATATCAATGGGAATAGTACGAGAAATATTCCCTAAATTCAGCTCTGAATCAGAATGTTTCGTTGGATCCTGAGCGTCTTTGACATATTCAGCGGTAAAGATAGATGAAAAATCATTTTCAAAGCATCATCCTTAGGTAAAAACGAAGATCTGTGATGGAGATCGTCCCATGGTAGATCATCTACACTTAGGATTTCGCGAAGTTGTTCGTCAGATGACACTTCTTCGGGAAACGTTATCCGTTCTAAGGGTGAGGTGAAAAGTGACTCTTCACTGACCACATTCATTTGGTCGGTTGAATGAAAGTCGGTAAAAGACATAAGAGCTTCATAAGCAATCTCATACGGACTCAACGGCATAACATCACCGAGTGAGTCTAGCTCAGAGTCAGAGGGAACATACCAAGGATCATCATAAATAATGTTTTCTGACGTGATCATATGAATTGTTGCGAACGAAGGGTCTGCATTGAGTGGAGGGAGAGGAAAAGTTCCCAGTAAACCGGAATCCTTAACTAAACCTACACCAATGTCCCTATAAGGGATTGTCGTTTTACCAACATGCTGGATAGTTTCTAAAGAGGTTGGGTCGGATGAAAAGTATGTCAGCTGATCAATAGTCACGATCTTACCGTTATGTGGAAACTTAATGACTCTGAAGACCGATGAAACGACCGCTGTCATAGCATATGACCAACTTCGACCCAAAAGAAGGTTGTAGTCTAGAGGGGCATCAACCACTTCCACATCCAGACTAACGGTTTTACCTTCGACCCCTATAGGCAATTCTTGTAGAATACCAAACGGACGGAACCCACGGCCATCAAAGGCCTTAAGGATGGTGGGGGATTGGTTCAACGAAGGAGAACCAAGCGATCTCCAACATTGAATCGACATAATACACGTAGAAGCTCCCTCATCAATCACAGTCCGATGAATAGGCCTGTTTTTGACTATCACTGGAATTTGGAAAGCCATTTGATGGGGGAGACGCGGTGTACTACTTTCTAGATCAAAGATCATTAGGTTCGGGTCCTGAACATCGACAGCTCCAATAGCCGACAAAAGCAATTTTCGTTGCGCTGGACATGATTGCAGCACTTCGAGTGCCGACATTGCTGAAGGTGAAACAGCTAAGTCTTCAACAATGTTGTAATTCTGGGCTGCTCTCGCATGTGGATTGAAAGCAGACCTTCGAAGTACACCCTTGGCGGGCGGCTTAATCACTAAGTCTGGGTTAGGTTTTTCGATCTGTAGTGGATCGGAACCAGGAGCTGAGGTTGATGGGTTAGAGTTAGAAGATTCTGCTTCTTTACCATCAACAGGAGCCTTACTACCATAATCTTGCGATCGAGTCGCAATCCTGACATGAGACATCATCAAAATGGGTTCTTCACTGGCATTCGAAGAAGAACCTATCATCTTATTTTCCTGCTCGGGGAATGGATTCTTTAACACAGCAGGAGTCGGAGAACCTTTAACTATTTTCACTACCTCGGCCCGATGAGGGCAGTCTCTCGTAAAATGATCTTCTTCACAAATGAGACAAGGATAACGAGGTTTGCGCTTTTCGTCATTAGTTTCCGACTTTTCCGTTTTCTCCTTTGGAGCCTTGTCTGCTTTAGCCTTCTTCTTTCCTTTCTTCTTTCCACCGTTTTTGGATTTGGCCGTAGATGACTCTACAGCGTGAATGTCGGCGGTAAGTTCAGGAGGAGAAGACTCTCCTGTCGGAGAATCAGGCAAAGTGATAATTGGAGTATTGGAGGTCTTGGAAGACTTCTTCTTACTCTTCGTAGTCACGATACCGATCATACCATCAGCGGCATGAGATCCCGAAGGAGCAGCAGCGATTTGGTTTGACTTTGGAAGATCCGGAATTTTCTCGTGTAACGTACCCGACTGAGTGTAAACTAAGTCAAGGTATTGTGCCTGAGCAATGACTTGCTCCTCAGTAACTACGCCGGCCTTAGCTACATCTTCAGTAATTCTTGGTAATAATGATTTTACAAACCATTCAGCTAAAATTTGGTCCGGGATAAAAACTTTCACTAATCTCCTTCGACGTCTCCACTCATGGATGTGATCAGAAATGTACGTGGATGTCGATTGTTTTAGCGAAGTTAATAATTCCGTACCATTATCGTATCTGACTGGTAACTGAAAATGAGTTAAGAATGAAGTAGCTAACTGGCTAAAGTTGTAAAAAGAAGCCCGTGGCAACTCAATGTACCACTTGGCTGCGAGACCAATGAGTGTACGCTGGAAAAGACGTAAGCGGATAGAATCATCTGAGATGGAATTTGATGCACACCAGAGGTGGTAAGTCATCACGTGATTAGACGGATCCTCTCCAGACTTACCTTCGAACTTGGGTATATCGCTGGGCAACTTATTTGGCATTGGCGGCCAGAACGGAAGATATTGAATTGGATCGTTCGTTAGGCGCGTCAAGTCGGGTAAATCTAAAGTCGCAATAAATGGTAACTGCCGGTTAGGATCTCTGAAACTCTGAGTCACAATACCAGCCCCAGGAGGAGGATATCCAGGATAACTAGGAACAGGATTCGCATTGGGGATATTATATCCTCCTGGAAAACCAGGATTAACCGGACCGTACTGGGGTTGTTGAGGTGGTTGATAATTGTACCCAGGATACGGTTGATACTGGTAAACCGGTTGTTGGGCAGCTTGACCAGGTTGATACTGTCCCTGGTACGGAGGTTGAACAAATTGAGGTTGAGTAGTAACAACCGTACTTGTACCAGGTTGACCTGCAGGCATCTGGACTGTGGTTTGAACCGTGGGTCCAGACAACGGTACAGATGTCTGAGGAGCGGTTACAGGGACAGTAGAAACCGGAGCTGCCGATACTCCAGATGTAAGCATGGTAGATGAAGCGGTAGCTGCTGCAGCCGTGTGAGGTGGAGTACTCGGTGCAATTGGCGGCTGAGTAACTACAGAAGTTACAGGGGTCTGAACACTTGACTGGACAGGTTGCGGTTGCTGGGGTGGACCAGGAACTGCAGGTTGTCCTGCTTGAGGTACCGACTGTATACTTGGTTGCGACATCTGTTGACCCTGTGACGGATCCCATGTTAACATTCCAGGGTATTGACTCGTAACAGGTTGAGGATACTGAGATCCATAGCCGTATTGAGGATAGGGTTGATAACTGTAAGGTGTAGTCCCATATGATTGCCCTTGAGGTGGTTGATAACCTTGACCAGGGTATTGACCCGTAGGTTGATAACCTTGAGGTAAATACGAATACTGGGGTTGACCTTGACCTTGAGGTTGGTATCCTTGAGGTTGATACCCTTGGGGTTGATACCCTTGGGGTTGCCATCCTTGAGGTTGCCATCCTTGAGGTTGATACTGATACTGAGGTTGACTTTGGGGTACGTATTGAGGCTGGGGTTGATACCCTTGGGGTTGATACCCTTGAGGTTGCCCCCCAGTCACAAATGAAGTACCTTGAGGTTGCCCCCCAGGCATTAACGAAGGTTGCCCCCCAGGCGGTAATTGGCCACCTTGAGGTTGGTTAATGGGAGTTGAACCTGACATCATATAAACTTCACCTATACTCAATGGTACATTACCACTGTTTCCAACTAATAACCCATGATCAACAGGTTGAGGAGATGCTCCCGCAAAGGTACCAGAAAGTGACTGATACCCAGTAGGAACAGAAGGACCGCCATGTAAAAATGATTCAGGACTTTGTGAAAACACAGACGACTGACCAGACATATTTACAGGAGAATGAATTCCTCTAGGTGGAACCGGAGTACGAGGTGTAGAAAAACCTACTGAGTTGTCTAAAAAATTGGTTAATGCAAGGTACCAAGACTCACTTCTAGGAGGACTGTAAAAGATGGATTCACGCTCCCTTAGATCAAGGGTAATTAGATCTTCAGAATCAGAAACGCCTATTTCTTCCTCTGGAACAAGTTCTTCTATAGCAATTAATCCAACAGGAAGATTTTCGGTGATAATTCTTTCTATTCTTGGTGAATCAGGAACACTAGGAGTTGGAGTAACAGGTTCTGAAATTTCAGGTTCTTCGCCTGTTTCACTGGCAGATGAAAAACTACCAGCAAGCTCGGAAACTGTAACAGCTTCGGGATTGTAACCTGTTTCTAATCTTTGGTAATCTGGATGGACTACCAAAGAAGATTCTCCTTCTTCAGGTGAACCTACTCTACTGCCACTAGGAGGAGTTACAAGGACCTTTAACCCTTCTAAATGACCCGGAATGTTTTCAGGAGATTCACCCCGCGATTTACGGAGTTTTCTTAACAAATCTATCCCGGTAACAATCTCAGGAGACTTGCCCCGAAGTCTACGGGACTGTCTCGGTAATTCCGCCACAATTAAAGATTTTAACTACAACACACGAAATCAAAGTAAAAAATTTCAAATCAAACCACCTAAAGTCTTCTAAAGAACCAATCAAATTTGAAGCACACGCCTAAATAATCTAGAGCGTCAAACCACACACAAACAGTAGTCTTCCGGACCAAAAGCGCTAGTTGGTGATTAGGCCCAACCTCGCAGGATTCAGTACAGAAATAGTGGGTGGAACAGTTACCCCGGCAACCTGCTTAATGAATAGACTGGACCAAGTTCCTCCACTTTAACCGTCTCGAAGTGAAGCGAACCCCCCAGAAAATCCAAGTGAGTATAACCGACGTCTGCTCCAGGTACAGTGGGACCTTCCCTCCACCGTCACCTTGGGTAGAATCCTAGATATTATGGCCACTAAGGTTACCAATCACAACAATTACACCTGGGGGAACAGTCTAAACTCCGACAGCACGCAAGGGCAGAGTAGCAAGCTCCAATCCCCTTACCGGCTCCTTGACAACAATCCAAGGTTTACCGATAAGTGACCCCTGGCTCCTCGACAATGGTTAATCCGAGGTTTACCGTTTGTAATACGTACTGCCTGGCGTCGTTCCCAACGAGGGAGGAATGATCCCCTCACTGGTTCGGACACGAGCTCGTGTTTCTCCTTTAAGAGGAGCTTTCCCAGAATGTAACTGAAACAATTGGATTTGTTCTACTCAAGATAGACTATCTGTTTGGTTTTGTAGTCTTGGAGAGTTAAGTACTCACCTACTCCAAGACCCTAGCCTAAGCTATGTTGGTGCTTCAGAGCCCTAGAAAAATAAAGATTACTAGATTGATTTTAATTTAAGCGTTACTTTTAAGGTTGTTTCTTAAGTCAAAAGGTGATGGAAGTGAAACTAGTGGTATGTTGACTCGACTCGAAACCACTACAAAATGCACCTAAAATGATTTATCCACTACTTTACTTTTTCGATGAATTGCTTAACTAAAAAGTTGAGAGAATGCAATCCTTATAAAAGCAACTTCTTAATTGAAGACAATCAAAGAAACAATTCGTTTTTCTTTTCCAAGCATAAAAACATAACTTCTCTTTACATGCACGAAAAAAACTCTTTTCTTCTTTTGAAAACAAAAAGCTACTTGAAACAAGACTTTTAAGAAGATGTTTTTGTATTTTTCTTTTAATAAAGCAAATAAATCTAATATAACCAAAAAAACAATCTTAAAAACTCTTAAAATCTATGAAAATGCACTCATAAGCAAACTAAAGGCAAATTTACTCTAAGCAATCTTAACGAGGCCAAAACTAACAATGATTATTTCTAAGGTGTTTTACTTGATCACAATCAAATCAAGGACTAGCTTATTGCAGAACCAAAAACTAGTCAAAACAAAATTCTAATCTTTTTGTCCTTTTTGAAAATGGAAATCAATACTTTAAAAACAAGCAATTCGAAATTTGACCCAAAACAACTCAAATGACAAGTTGCTCAAACAAGGAGACTTTACGGCAGGCTCAACTTCTAAGAAGGTTGACTAACCAGAGATATCTAAGGCTGGACAACTTTCTAAGCTCAAAGTCACTACAAAGCCTTTCCAAAAATCAAACCCTAGGTCTAAACTTCGTTGAAAACCACTAAAACACTCAAAGCTCACAAAACGAGTTCAGGTGAGAATTCTTGACAGGGTACTAAAGGATCTGGGCAGAAAACACTAAGAAAAAACAAAATCTAAAAGTAATTTAAGGCAAAAATGGAATTTTCTTAACTTTTACAGGAAGACGCAGGCCAGCCGTTGTCACAGGTGCGGCCCCGCACTGTGCAGTCGACAACAGCGCGTCCAAGGACGCACTGTGCAGCACACAGAGACTGCGTCTTTCTGGAAAAAGGAAGAAAAACTAAAGCCAACTAAAGCTACAGCTAAGCCACCCAAATACTAATTCTCACAGTCAAAAACCAGAAAATAAAAATGATTTTCTCAAAGCAAAGTTCATATAAAGGAAAAGACTCTCTCATTAATGGATTCCCCAGCGGAGTCGCCAATTTGTCACACGGAATCTGTCAAGGGTGCGGACACGACTGACCTTCCTAGAAGTCTAAGACATTCTAATGACAAACAAGACAAAATGGAGTGATCTTTCTCTAAATACACCTTTTACAACATGAAAACTACAAGTGTTTAGGCTTACCTTATTCCAAAACGCTGTTGTTGAAGTCCGTTCTTGACGATCCGGATGAGCTCCTCCTTCAAGTCAATTCCTGCAACCACAAACAATCAAACAATTACCAAGCACTTGCATTTCATATAATAAAACATATATTCAACATGCAGACCAAGGAACACATGAAATAACTCATTAACACAAGCTATTGAGAAAAATAAACCAGTTTGTATTAATAACGAAACAAAGAAACTCTTACAACCTGGCCTTGGTGTTGTGCAAGTTCCTCCCAGGGTCCATCAAGGGTTTTCCTCTACTTTGAAAAAGCTCACCCTCTCCCAAGTAGAATCAAGTGAAGACAATCTCTCCTCACAAGGGCTCTAATGGAAGACCTAAATCCTGCAGCATTTACCCAAAGAAAATGTATAGCTCCAACCTCCTCTCCTTCTGGCTCAATGCCTTCATTTATAGTGCTGTAAAGAGGTTATTCAGGTCCACTATCAATGGGATCATCCCCCTCTATGGGTGGGATAGCTCCCTTATTGATGGGATAAGTTCCCCCTTAATAGAGATACATGAACCAACTGGAGGCGCATCCATTTCATCAAACCGACCTCTAGAATGTTCTAGAAGTAACCACAAGTAACTTTTTCAAGATAAAACTCGCGCATTTTGCCTTTTACAGAGGGACGCACCTGTCCCTTAACATACAGAGCGTCTATGGACGCGGATTTTGTGAACATGGTCAGCGTCCCCGCAGGTAAGGCTAGAGAGAACCTGCGACCCCAGAGATAAACATGATTTTTACAAGACTTTCTCTCTTCTTTGAGTTTGAGATGGATAACAGAGGCATGAGACTTGCCTAAGAGGGTAGCATGACTTGTTGATTTGAGCCATACTAACTGTAAGTAGTCAAGGTGACATTTTTTAGTGTAACAGTGAGTCTAAAGACTGGTGAGGAGTTGGAGAGGGCATGCAAGGCTCATGAGTCCTATTCAAACAGTGGAAAACATTAAAAACTAAATGTATCCTCTAGGCAGAGCACTGAATATCAATGGATTCTACCTAATTCTCTTGATTCATTTAGTTATGAATAAAGAAACAGATGCTGGAACACATATACATAAGAGAAGCTAAATTACAGAATAGAAATCAATGTCAAGACACATTACCACAAGAATCCCACAAAATGCTGCAAAACCTTGGTTCATTTCCTTGCCAAATTGCAAAAGTGATTTACAATAATGCTCAATGCATCCACAAGAGTCCAACCTTGACAAATGATTAAGAAAGTACAAGATATAGGCATCAAATCACCTATGCTAGCCAGCAGGGGTTAAATCCATGAGTCAAGGAGCTATTTCAACAAAATCTAAACTAGGAACTACAAAATAGGCAGTGGAACATCTTGCCTCTAAAATTATGGAAATTGATTCATTCATCCTGCAACCAATTCTAATTGATGTATCTACCCCCTCAAGTCACTTTTCATCATATTTACATAATAGTACATCATATAACATCATATTACATCATTGATTTACCAAATAGAGGAGAAAAAGTCAACTGACAGCTAAACTGGGCGAAATTCTGAACAAACAGGGAAAACTGGCAAAATTTCTCCTATGCGCAGCACCACTGATCATATGCATAGCACTTTTTCCAGGCCACTTTTGGAAGGCTTCCCGAAGTCCAAATCAGGTGCGGGATAGCTCGTTGGAAATCTTGGTGAGTCTACTTTCTGGAACAACTTGAATTTTTGGATTTGGAGTTCATTTGCCCCTCAAAAAATGGAATCGCCCAAGACTACTTCTTGTGTGGCAAAAAAGTGGTAAAGAGGGTACTTTTTGAGTGTTTTTTGCCCTTTTGGAGACCCAGAACTTGTCCAAAAATATCAGCAATTCCTGGGCATGCATATTTTTTCATGTTGATTCCAAATATCTAAGCCATTTTTCAAGAAGATTCCTCCATCAAAAGCGTAACGCCAGTGGTGCTACACACCTATTGGAAAAACCTGCTTTTTACATTAAAAATTTCAAAAATGACAAAAAATGCTCCAAATTCTTTGAAATTTGGCATCAGTGATCCTTTTTAGGTGCTTTTCTAGGCCAATGATGCTTCAGCCAAGATATTTTAGTTTATCATGCTCTTTCTTTTCTCCTTAAGGCCTTCCATGGAACTGTCACTAAGGGTTTCTTCCTCCATTTCATACTCACTGTCCATCTCCATTGTTTTCCCTTGGTTTTGAAAAATGTGGTTGTATATGGATGTTTTATTGATAATAGTGTGGAAATAAGGTGAAGGAATGAAATGGGAAGAGTGTGTGTGAAAATGTATGTTGAACAGAGTTTAGGGATGAGTAGGGTTTTATGGAGAGTGGGTAGAGTTTGATGATGTGAGTAGGACTTGTAATGAAGTGGGGGTAGTGAAAATGTAGAATGTGGGAATTAGGGTTTGGGAATAGGGTATGCTGTCTAGGGAATTATGGATAGGAGGATAGGATTTAGGGAAACAGTAAAACGGATATGGGACAATAGAAATGAGTGTATTTTTATAATATATGAGATGCTTTAGTGACACTCAGGTTTTGATGTTTTGAGAGACAACACAACCCAAAAACTTATGCAACAATTCTTGTCTGCAAGAAAAGTGATGTTATTTACTTGCAATGGAATTTGAGAGTTTTGAGGCGATTTGATGAAATTTGCAACAATTTGTAGCCCAAATACCAGGTTCATAGTGCACTCACCCAAGTGCGTAGTGTCGGTTTGGTGCGTAGCGCCCGTTCATTTTTACACTGCAAAAATTACCCAACGCCAATTCTATGCGTAGCGCCCTCTGACACCTATGTAGCTCTTTTTTCAAGACACTTTTGGAGGCCTTATCAGTGTCCAAATTGGGCGTGTGATATCTCATTGGAAATTTTATCGAGTCTACTTTCCATAACATCTTGAATTTTCCAATTTTGAGGTCATTTGCCCTGTCAAAAGTCAAATCGCCCAATACTGGTCAAAATGTGCAAAATGAGGCTGCCTAAATGCAGAGTGTTGTTGCAGTCAACTTTTGAAGGTCTTCCTCAACTCCAAATTGAGCTTGTGATAGCTAATTGGAAATCTCTTTATGTCTAGTTATCGTTTGACTCATCAAGCAAGTCATTTGGCCAACCACGGTAGGCAAAATCTTGATTTTCCCAAGGTCACTTCAAAGGTGCATCAGTTCTTCTGAAGCAACTGTATTTTTGACATTTCTCTAAAACCATGACACCTGTGTAAAAAGTGAAGGAGGTTTTTCTTCCTTGGACTATTTTAGACAAAAACCTCTCTCAAGTTTTTCAAATTCATCTTTTCTTGCTCAGAAACATAGTTTTAGTAAAACCTATCCCGATGTGTGGAACAGGGGATTTGTTGAAATGAAGTGAAATAAATGGGATAAGGGGCTTCTAAATTCTTGAGAAAATTTTTGGAAGTAGGGAGGGATGTTAGGAAATAGGGGAAACTGGAATTTCAAATATGGAGTGAAGGGAAGGGGTCCAAAAGGGAAAAACACAGGCTTAGCCTAGAAAATTGTCAAATTGTAGCAAGAAACTAGGGTTTGTGGGAAAATGAGGAATTTGAGGGATATCAATAATGGGAAGTGTTTAATAAGGTACATTAAGGATAGGGGAAGGTACATGAGCATCAGGGTACAAGCTTTGTTGATGCTTTGACCGTACAAGAGAAATTACCTTCAAAACCCTAGGAGCGGGAAATGAGCCTTACCCAAGTACAACTGAAACACGAACAAGGTGAAAAATGACCCATTGGAACCCGAAATGATGATGAAAACTCTCTTAATGATGATACACTCATCTGAATGGTGACATGTACCAACATTTGGACAGCTTTGAAAGAAGTGAAAAAAATCCTAAACCTAATACCTAGTGACCAAATTTTAATTGAAGACTCATTGAGATGACAAAATTTGGCTGACACCTAAAACCACTTTGTAAGAGCATATTTGATCACTGGTGGAAGGTTTCAAAGACTGACACTAACATTGGCTCCAATGGGGATGGTAGCTCCTTGGAGGTGCCAAGAACTGCAGATCTTTGGGAGAGCATACCAATGCCTTATCCATTGGGCAATATAGAATCAATAACTCAAACTGAAATGCATGACTAAAAACTAACAACTTGACGACACAAACTGACTCTGAAACTATCTTGACTAAAACACAACTGACAAACTAGAAAATATGCTCAAAATGGAGCTTATTCAATAAAACCTAATCTAAATTTTCCATTCATCACCTGATCAAGTGAAATGGAACAACCAATGCAACCAAGTAAGCATTCAGATTGTTGTTGGAATTCTTCGCAAGTGCTTTCTTATGAACAACAAGAGAGAACTACTGAAAGGCAACTCCCATGAAAACTTGTAAACAGATCCGTTGAATAATATGGATTCTCTATCTGACTCCAAAAACACTATATAAGGATCTTGAAATTCACGCACACTGGGACTTAGCTCATCTAATGGATTACTTTTCTTCTCCTCATACCATGAATGCAAACTTTCTTCTGAGCTTTGGGACAAGACTCCTGTTGAAAATGACAAAGAAACTGGCTGCCAGATCAAGTTTGTATCAATACTTGTTTCAAGCTCATAGTTAGCTAATGGAGAAGGATTTTGACTGCAAAATTCATCCAACACATCAGCTATTGGATTGTGAAAAAATTGAAAATACCGTTGCAACCCACTTTCAATTGGTTCCGATGAGATTACATGATTTCCTATAGGCTGCTCATTTGAAGATATACTATGCAATTTTCCCTTCAAAAACTGAAATGATTCAAAACAAAATGGTACAGAATCATCTTGCATCATTTGATCATATGGTCCAGCTTCCAAGTATTCATTTGCAACTTGACAATCAAAGGCATTCAGGCGCTGCAACTCTGGATATGAAAAGTCTTGGACAAGGATTTCATTGCCCTCAAGATGGTCTAGATCAAGACTTGTTGACAGTTGATTTCTGATTGCATGAATGTTCTCTTTGATGAACTGAAATGAAGCAAAACAAAAAGGCAAAGATCCTTCACTTAATTCAAAATTTGTTGTACTTTCCTCCTCACTTTCATAGCTGATATGTAATGGCTGATCACTGTATTCAAACTTCTGAAAGTGAACTTCCTCCTTCCATAAACCAGCTGTTGATTTGTCTGCAAAACTAGCTTCTGTTTGGAGGACATAATCATCATCATACTGATCAAACTGAGGCAAATCATCAGTATAAAACACATCATCAAGCATACATGTAATATCAACATATCTCTCTTCTCCAAGATGATCTATAAAACAATCACTATCAGATCTATGACAACTGGGATAAGAAAGAAAATGTTTTGGATCAACCACTTGTTATTCTTCAATCAACGATCCATGGTCTTGAACATCATACTCTTTCCTTGTAGTGACCTTTTGCATTATCTCTTCCATTGCACTTACCAAAATGTCAAGCTTTACCTCTAAAGATGTAGATTCCTCTGGATCTATGTTCTTCATCTCTTCTTCCTTCAACGTTGCCCTTCTGATCAACAGATTAGCCTCTACATCTACTGCACTGTTCTGCATCTCTTCAAGTGTTGCAAGGTTCCTTTCTCTTAGTTGAAACTCCATTTCCGGATCAAATCCTTCCGGGTAGTGCAAGAGAGCGGATCTAGGAGGAGGTCTTATATTAATTGACATCGAAAAATAGACTTGGTTAAATCTGCCATAAAATTGTTGTATTGTCTCCCCCTGGTAGTATTTTCAGCTGGTTATACTCTTCTATAATCAAGAAAGGGTTTTTTTTTACCACCCACCTATCGAGGAAAACTTTGAAGAACTGCTGGAAATTTGAGATGCTCACATCAGGCAGGGTTTTGAGCTAACTCTTGACTTTGCCTTGCAAAGAAAGGGCAAAAAGCTTAATACTGACATCGTCTTCATCAACTTCAAAAAGGTCGAGAAAAGACTCAAAATTCAATACATGTTTCTTAGTAGTGATGTTGTCACATTCGCCATCAAATCTTAGTAGATATAGGTCATGATTTTTAGGGAAAGCATGGGATATAGGAGGTAAAATCAGAGGCTTGTATCGATCTGGAATTTTAAAAGGTATAGTAGTATGTACAGAAGGTGTAAAATCAGTCTTGGTCACTTGAGACTCATCAGTTTGAAGACGATCATCACAAGATTCAGAAAAAGGGTCTTGATCAAGCTCAAAGGCATGCAAATCTTTGGTATTCACAATCTTAAAAGGAAGGTATCAAATACATGCCGAGGATCTTTTCTCAAATGCAATATACTTTGTAAAACCTTCTTGACATTCTCAGGAAAAGAGAAGAAATAATTTATAACAAAGAAAAAAATGTCTTGTATGAAATTCCAACTTGAATACCTGATCTTTCCATATTGTCCTTTCATGTTACTGCTGGTCGGGTTCATCCTCCAGTGGAGTCTTTGGATCTGATCTCGAAACTGATTTGGAGTCGCCAGGTGAATGATTTCAGCTTTCCGGTGTCTGATCATTGTCCACCATCAACAATCAGATCTGAACTTGATTACATTTTGTTGAGGAACGTAGCACTACGTTCCCCAGTATGGTCGCCACTATGTTAGTGCCTAGATCTACCTCAGGCTGAAGAAAGGCAGGTCTAGGGTAACATGAAAGCACACTTCACTTGGTAGCTAGCCCTACCAGGTCAGGAGAGGGCTCTCTCCTTGTCAATATCATTTAAGATATGTGCAACTAGGGCTTGAGATGACTGAAATGAAATGCTGGTTTTAGGCTAGGTACATTTTCTTAGAGGATTTTGATTGATTTTAATGGTTGGTTGTTGGATCAGATGAGGAAGGCAGCTTTGGGTCCGGGAAATCAACTCAGATTTGCAGAGGTTTCTATGGGGCGAGGTAGACAAGTGTTTTAGCACTTTGAAATGAATGTGATGGTGAGTCTAAAGACTGGTGAGGAGTTGGAGAGGGAATGCAAGGCTCATGAGTCCTCTTCAAACAGTGGAAAACATTAAAAACTAAATGTATCCTCTAGGCAGAGCACTAAATATCAATGGATTCTACCTAATTCTCTTGATTCATTTATTTATGAAGAAAAAAATAGATGCTAGAACACATACACATAAGAGAAACTAAATTACATAAGAGAAAACAATGCCAAGACACATTACCACAAGAATCCCACAAAATGCTACAAAACCTTGGTTCATTTCCTTGCCAAACTACAGAAGTGATTTACAATAATGCTCAATGCATCCACAAGAGTCCAACTTTGACAAATGACTAAGAAAGTACAAGATGCAGGCATCAAACCACCTATGCTAGCCATCAGGGGTCGAATCCATGATTCAAGGAGTTGTTTCAACAAAATCTAAACTAGGAACTACAAAATAGGCAGTGGAACAATTTTCCTCTAAAATTATGGAAACTGATTCATTCATCCTCCTACCAATTCTAACTAATGTATCTACCCCCTCAAGTCATTTCTCATCATATTTACTTGATAGTACATCATATCACATCATATTACATCATTGATTTACCAAAGAGAGAAGAAAAAGTCAACTAATAGCTAAACTGGGCGAAATTTTGAACAAACAGGGAAAACAGCAAAATTTCGACTATGCACAGCGCCACTGATCCTATGTGTAGCGCTTTTTCCAGTCCACTTTTGGAAGGCTTCCTGAAGTACAAATCAGGTACAGGATAACTTGTTGGAAAGCTTGGTGAGTTTAATTTCTGGAACAACTTGAATTTGTGGATTTGGAGTTCATTTTCCCCTCCAAAAATGGAATCTCCCAAGACTGCTTCTTGTGTGGCAAAAAAGTGGCAGAGAGGGCACTTTTTGAGTGTTTTTTGCCCTTTTGGAGACTCAAAACTTGTCCAAAAATCTCAGCCATTCCTAAGCATGCATATTTTTTCATGTTGATTCCAAATATCTAAGCCATTTTGCAAGAAGATGCCTCCATCAAAAGCATAGAGCCAGTGGCACTACGCACCTATTGGAAAAATTGCTTTTTACATTAAAAATTTCAAAAATGACAGAAAGTGCTCCAAATTCCTTGAAATTTGGCATGAGTGATCCTTTTCATGTTCTTTGCTAGGCCAATGATGCTTCAGCCAAGATCTTTGAGTTTATCATGCTCTTTCTTTGCTCCTTATGGCCTTCCATGGAACTGTCACTAAGGGTTTCTTCCTTCATTTCATACTCACTGTCCATCTCCATTGTTTTCCCTTGGTTTTGAAAAATGTGGTTGTATATGGATGTTTTATGGATAATAGTGTAGAAATAAGGTGAAGGAATGAAATGGGTAGAGAGTGTGTGAAAATATATGCTGAACAGAGTTTAGGGATGAGTAGGGTTTTAGGGAGAGTGGGTAGAGTTTGATGATGTGAGTAGGACTTGTAATGAAGTGGGGGTAGTGAAAATGTAGAATGTGGGAATCAGGGTTTGGGAATAGGGTATGCTGTCTAGGGAATTATGGATAGGAGGATAGGATTTAGGGAAATAGTAAATTGATATGGGACAGTAGCAATGAGTGTATTTTTACAATATATGAGATGCTTTAGTGACACTTAGGGTTTGATGTTTTGAGCGACCACACAACCCAAAAACTTATGCAACAATTCTTGTCTACAAGAAAAGTGATGTTATTTACTTGCAATGGATAAATTTGAGAGTTTTGAGGCAATTTGATGAAATTTGCAACAATTTGTAGCCCAACTGCCAGGTGCGTAGCGCACTCACCCAAGTGTGTAGCGCCGGTTTGGTGCATAGCACCCATTCATTTTTACACTGTAGAAATTACCCAGGTGTGTAGCGCCCATTCATTTTTACAATGAAGAAATTACTCAGGTGCTTAGCGCCAATTCTATGCGTAGTTCCAGCTGACAGGTGCGTAGCTCTTTTTTTAGGACACTTTTGGAGGCCTTCCTGGTGTCCAAATTTGGCGTGTGATAGCTTGTTGGAAAGCTTATCATGTCTAATTTCCATAAAATCTTGAAATTTCCAATTTGGAGGTCATTTGCGCTGTCAAAAGTCAAATCTCCAAAGACTGGTCAAAATGTGAAAATGAGGTTGCCTAAATGCAGAGTGTTGTTGTAGTCAACTTTTGAAGGTCTTCCTCAATTCCAAATTAAGCTCATGATAGCTCATTGGAAATATATTTATGTATAGTTATTATTTGAATCATCAAGAAAGTCATTGTGACAACCAAGATAGGAAAAATCTTGATTTTCCCAATGTCACTTCAGAGGTGCATCAATTCTCATGAGGCAACTGTATTTTTGATATTTCTCTAAAACCTTGACACATGTGTAAAAATTGAAGGAGTTTTTTCTTCCTTGGCCTATTTTGGACAAAAACGTCTCTCACGTTTTCCAAATGCATCTTTTCTTGCTCAGAAACACAGTTTGAGTAAAACCTATCCCGATGTGTGAAACAGGGGATTTGTTGAAATGAAGTGAAATAAAGGGGATAAGGGACTTCTATATTCTTGAGAAAATTTTTGGAAGTAGGGAGGGATGTTAGGAAAAAGAGGAAAGTGGAATTTAAAATATTGAGTGAGGGGAAGGGGTCCAAAAGTGAAAAACACAGGCTTAGCCTAGAAAATTGTCAAATTGTAGCAGGAAACTAAGGTTTGTGGGAAAATGAGGAATTTGAGTGATATCAGTGATGGGAAGTGTTTAATAAGGAAAATTAAGGATAGGGGAAGGTGTATGAGCATCATGATACAATCTTTGTTGATGATTTGACTGTACAAGGGAAATTACCTTCAAAACCCTAGGAGAGGGAAATGAGCCTTACCCAAGTACAACTAAAACACGAACAAGGTGTAAAATGACCCATTGGAACTCGAAATGATGATGAAAACTCTCTTAATGATGATACACTCATTTGAAAAGGTGACATGGACCAAAATTTTGACAACTTTGAAAGAAGTGAAAACAAATCCTAAACCTAATACCTAGTGACCAAATTTTACTTGAAGACTCACTAAAATGACAAAATTTGACTTTGACACCTAAAACCACTTTGTAAGAGCATATTTGATCACTGGTGGAAGGTTTCAAAGACTAAAACTAACACACCATATGCACGAGATGTACACAACACCACCTGCACACAACACCACATGTACAACATGTACATGACACCACATGCTCATAGCAACACTTGTACAATCAAGCACACAACACCATATGTACATAGCACCACATGTACAACATGCACGCAACACCATATGTATATAACACTACATATACAACATGTACATAGCACCCTATGTACACATTGACACTTCATATAAAAAATGCGCACAACACCATATGCACACAACACCGCATACCATCATGTGCACAATACGATATGTACACAACACCATATATCCAATGTGTACATATCACCATCTATACCCAACATTACATATGAAATATTTGCACAACACTATATGTACCACCCTATACATAACATTTCATAAACAACATGTACAAGCACTATATATATACACAACATTGCATGTGCACAACATCACAAATGCAACATGTACAACATATACAACATATGCACAATAGTATTATCAAACATCCAAAACCACACTGTCTCTACCAAGCAACCTTGCTTCCATTGCCTTATCCATGCTTGTCCTAACATGCCGCAGACCACACCTCTTTCATTTCATTGATGTATCCCTCAACGTTACTTGTCATAACATAAACATAGGCATAATACAAGCATAAAATATCAATTCATATCCACATGATACTGACCTCATATATTTTTCATGACTACTCTTCCCACTTGATTCCCATAAAACCAGGGACCTCGTTATGCCATTCACCTACATAAGCAATCATTCCTCCATAATAATCATTCGTGACAACCTTGTCAGACGACAACATACATACATACTTATATATGCATATAAATATTAGCATTAAACAATCATGATCCTATCAGACAACGAATATATACATACATATACATGCATATATATAAACATCAACATAATCATGATCATAACATAATTACCAGACAACATAAGATCAAGGTTAAGAGAACTCCCTTTATTTGTGCACACCATGTATAACATTGAGAATAGTTGTTCCCAACATAGCCAAGGCATCTGATGCCTCAAATCCATTTACTTCACCTTTCCTATTACCTTTCTCATCATTGTACTACCATTATCCATTTACAACAATGGATCGAACCAATCCAACTGATTGTCATATTCTTCCCATCAATCTACCTTACTCATGCACCAAGCTTCATTCGGGTCTTACATTACCTGCAAGATTTCATTCAACTCTCCCTGAGCTCCATTAAATTTCCCCTTTCCCAACCAATTCCAAAGACCCTCAAGACATAAAAGGCAAGAAAAAACACAAACAAGAAGAAAACCATGAAAACCAATAACGATACAACACTGCAAACAAAGTGGTATGGCCATACACTAGACATAAAAAAAGATGCAAATCAAGCGCAAAAAAAAAACACAAAGAATTGAAATCTCAAGAATCTCAATAGACACCATGAATCAATCCCCATGGTTCCCATTGCTTCCAAGGAAATCTCAACCTGAGCCATCTTTAGAATTTCATGGCAGTCTCTTTTCCATGCAATCCCATGAATCATATTGCCATAAACACATAAATTTCAGTGCATAAATAAACATAACAATACATCATTTATTTTACCTTGTTGTGCCAAGCACGTTTCTTGCAACTGAACACACCCACGCTATCTCTCAAGGGACTCCAATCCTTTGATTAATCTAGCCATAACTAGAACCATCTGTTATACCTGTTAAGTACATATGTATGAATATAACGCATATCCTCGTAATGTCAGAAAAATTCAATGTTTAGAAAGCTTCTTGTATGCAAAAAACTCATTTTTTTGGAATTGCGGTTTCCAAACATAGCCAAATGAATTTTCACCCAATTCCTTTCTTTTACCTTTTCACCTTGCTGCATTCAAGTCTTACTATGCATTGTCACATCACCCAACTGTTAGTTAAACACATCAGCTATTACCTTGTCAAGCTAATACCAAGCATGTTGCCCTACAACTGCTCACACATGTCAGTCTCACGTTCCAAATATCAAGAAATCATGTATATTAATTTGAAATCAACCTTTACCAAGTCTAACAACCATGTCATGCTCAATAATCAGCTCACATTCACTAGTCATAATACTTAATGCTACAACTATAAATTGTTTACACTCAATTATATATCAACTATCTCAACACATATGTGTTAGTAAAACCATCTTAAAACAAGATCATTTCAACAATAGATCTTATAGACACATACTCATATCATTCAAGTAATCAAACATTCAGACAACAAATAGACGACATAATAGACGCCAAACGCTCAAACACCAAATAAACGACATAGTCAAACATTCAAATACCAAATAGAAGACATAATCAAACTATCAAGCACCAAGTAAATGACATAAGCAAGCTCATACCTTGATGTATTTCAGGGGAGGCTATCTTGTCTAAACAATTAGTTTAGATTAGCATGGTATAACTTCACAACATATCAACTCAAACCTAAATAAGGCCATGATGTCCATAACAGTAACTAGCTAACATGTTTACATCATAAACTCATAAACAATTGTCATTCATGCCTAATAATCACATGTGCACAATCAATCTAGATTAGTACAACACCATATCTCAAATATGTCAGCTCATACCTGAATGTCATAACCGTAACCATCTGCATAATCCCATCCAATTTAGCATGGTACATATAATAATAAGATATTAATGTTATAACCCTAATCGTCAAGTTAACTAACATATACTAATAATAAGTTAACATATAACTTATTCGTCAATGACATATAACATAATCATCAAGTTAAGTAATGTAAAACAACAAAAACAATGCATGTAACAACAAGTTACTATCATTCACGACTATCTGACACATGTGCATATGAATACACTAATCAACTAGCATCTATCATGTATGTAACCATAACATCAATAGAATGAAAGGCATACACATAACCATAATACATATAACAATCCTTAACCTACATACTTGCATGCCCAACATACAAACCTATATGATGATATGCTCTTACCCCGAAGTCTAGTGTTGCAAGCTCGCTTTGATGATCTACATCTCCTGCTCTATCTCAGCCAACACATCAACATCATAACAGCCAATGACATCATGATGACCTAAAATGCATAAAATGACCTCACAATCCACGTTTGACCTACTATACATGCATAACTATAACCCTCACAATGCATGCATAATAACATATGGACATTGACATGTATAGCAAATTCATATACAACTGACATGCATTCATTACTAAATCATCCCAACGATAACCACCATCAGCCTTCACATGGTGACATCACTACAACCATCATCAACACCATGCAAATGCAACAAGCACATGGAATAAAAACATAAGGAACACATATGCAAGCAACATGAATGCATGGCCAACACACAACCCATCCAGTCTGAGGGGTCAACCATGCTCTGATACCACTTTATAACACCCTCCTCCCACATCTACCCAAGTACCCAGCCAACTAGGGTAAATATGTGACGAGAAGTTACAATGATATGATTCAACCTCCTAAGTCACCTTAAGGAAGTGGAACTAATGGAAACACACCATACAAAATTTTCACATCAACAACAAGACTCCCGGGAACCATCCCAACCTCTCAAGTAACCAACCCCTGGGTCGCACTAAGATTTTAGACCATTTGACCCCCGAAATCTCCCAGATATGGGCATGCATGCATCCAGGAGGCTCTAGATGCTCCCACAAAATGGGTATGCTAGCGTCCAGGGACTTTTATGCCTAGTGTTGTGCCTACATCCCCAAGATTTTAGCCATTATTTCAGACCTAGAGCTTAGGTCACTACCTAGAACTAAATTACACCTTCATAACATAAAGATAACAATGGAATAATGATACAAATGCAATCACTTGAACAAGGGCTTGATTGGACCCCTACTAGCCATGACAAGAATTGTAAGAATTTACAGGGTAAGTTCCACAGAAAGAATACCAAAAGGACACCGCTCACAACCAGATCTCAAATCAATACACCAGTATTTTTGACGTGGTTAAAACCCTCAGAGTGCAAGGAGGGAAACAGTCCACGGCCTGTCCCAACGTGGGTACTACAGGCAATTTATTAATCAAAGAATGAAAATTTACATAAGCTTCTCTCATGCACGGATTACCCGAACAATGACCCTCCATGCACTTTAAATAGAACTCATGGACCAATCGGGTGTCAAGCCACGGATCAAGTGTCGGTAATACCGAGGTGAGAGTGAACCGTCGGATCACTACATATCGTGACCGTCGGATTGTAAGTTACAAAATGTACAACGGTAAAGAAACACACTTTACCTAACTCTAACCTAACTCTATACTAGACCAAGTTGAACTTAACTATATCCTATGTGTCGGAATATCCTAACATCCCCCCTTAAGAACAACTTGGGATAGGATTGAAGGATTTACAAATATGACACAATAGGAGAAGGAAGGAGGCACTAGAGCCTATCCCCCCTTAGTGACAACTTCCTGAACTCCAAGCATATATCGAAGTTTAGTGAACTTCGCCTCTGTGAGAGCCTTTGTGAAGATGTCTCCAACCTGATCATCTGTTGGACAATATTGCACTTCAAGAACATGGTCATGAATGAGCTTTCTGATGAAGTGCATGTGAAGTTCAATGTGTTTGCTGCGCTGATGCTGGACTGGATCTTTGCATAGCTGAATGGCACTTTGATTATCACACCAAAGTGTGGTTGGATGCTGCTGCTCAAAGCCAAACTCTGATAGGATCTGACGAAGCCACAAGGCTTCCTTACTAGCTTCCACGGCACCACGATACTCTGCTTCTGCTGACGAAAGAGAAATGGCAGCCTGTTTCTTACAAGCCCATGTAATAGGTCCTGAACCAAGAGTGAAGACATAGCCGGCAGTAGACTTCCGATCATCAGGGTCACCAGCCCAATCAGAATCAGTGAAACCAACTAACAGAGGAGCTGCTTTGGCACTGTAATGAATCCCAAACTGTATTGTACCTCGAACATAACAAAGTATTATTTTAACTTCTTTCCAATGACTTTCACGGGGGTTTTGCATAAAACGAGCAACAAGGCCAACAGCAAAGGAAAGATCAGGACGAGTATGGGTTAAATACAAGAGTTTTCCGACAAGTTGACGGTATAAGGTAGCATCAACTTCAGGAGAAGTACAAGAGACTGAAAGTTTGACTCCAGACTGAAAGGGAGAAGGAGCTGGCTTACAGTCTTCCATGTGAAAATGACGAAGAATATCACAAGCATACTTGGACTGGGAAAGGAAAATACCCTCTTGGGATTGCAAGACTTGAAGACCGAGAAAATAGTGTAAGTGTCCTAAGTCTGTCATTTCAAATTTCTTTTTAGGGCTGGACTTCACATGGTTTATAAGGTTGGGATCACTACCAGTAAGAATAAGATCATCAACATAAAGAACAAGGATTATAAGGGAGTTGCCCACTTTCTTGGTGTAGACAGTATTGTCAGAATGACACCTAGAAAAGCCAGATTCTAAAAGAAAGCTATCCATTTTGGCATACCAAGCCTCAGGAGCTTGCTTGAGGCCATAAAGGGATTTATTAAGTCGACAAACAAGGCTGGAGTCTGTTTGTATGAAGCCAATGGGTTGTTCCATATAGATTTCTTCCTGCAAGTCCCCATGCAAGAAGGCAGATTTAACATCCATTTCATGGACTTCCCATTTTAAAGAGGCAGCAAGGGAAAGAACAAGGCGGATAGAGTTCATTTTGGCAACAGGGGAGAAGGTTTCAGTGTAGTCAATGCCTTCGACCTGTGAAAAGCCCTTAGCAACGAGACGAGCTTTATGTTTATCAACTTTCCCATCTGGTCCATACTTGGTTCTGTAAACCCATTTACATCTAACAAGTTTGCGTCCCTTTGGTAGAGGAACAAGATCCCATGTATCATTTGTCATTAATGAATGATATTCTTCATTCATAGCTGCTTCCCAATGTGGATGGCCTGAAGCTTCTGCAAAAGTGTCAGGATCATGATTTACTCTGGAGCTTGAGCCAGTAAAGAAGAGGCTCTTTCAAACTGAGAACGTGTACGTCGCTGATCTGTAGGATCACCGGCAAGATCACCTGCTGCATCCCGAGTAGCACGGACCCATCTTGGAAGTTGAGGATCCTGAGAAGGTGGGGGAGGATTATCATCCTCGCTTTCATCATCTGAAGAAGAAATGTTTTCAAAAGTAGAAGAGAGAGGAAGAGGTGGCACATCCGCCGGACTAGGCTCGCAGGCCGATTTATTTTCATCAAATTTTACATCTCTTCTAATGATAACATTTTTGGACTTAAATGGAATAAGTCTATAACCTTTTACATCTTCAGAATATCCAACAAAAGTACATTTCTCACTCTTAGGTTCTAAAGCTTTATGCTTTTCATCTGGAATATGGGCCCATGCTTCACTTCCAAACACACGAAAGTGACTTACATCTGGTTTAATGGAACTCCAAGCTTCTTCTGGAGTGATATTCTCTAGAACCTTAGTAGGAGTGCGATTGATTATATAATTTGCACAATTAATTGCTTCGGCCCAAAAACTAAGACTGAGTCCTTTAGATTGCAGCATACAATTAGCCATTTCCTTTAAGGTGCGATTTTTCCTTTCAGCTACACCATTTTGTTGTGGAGTGTATGGAACAGTATGTTGCATTTGAATTCCATTTTCGGTGCAAAAGTTGATGAATGTGTTTTTAACATATTCTCCACCATTATCAGTTCTTAGCTTAAGAATTTGATGTCCAGATTGTTTTTCAACAAATGCTTTGAAGGCCAAAAAAGTGGTAAATACTTCGCTCTTGAGTTTTAAGAAGTATACCCAAGTGCGTCTGGAGAAATCATCAATGAAAGTTAAGAAGTACTTGCAGCCAGAGAATGAAGAAACAGGAAGAGGACCACATAAATCACTGTGCACAAGCTGTAAAGGGGCTGAGGCGTGCCAAGAGGCACGTTTGTCAAAACTGTCCCGATGATGTTTTCCGAGTACACATCCGGAACAAACACCATCTCTGCAAGATACCATAGGAAGACCTGTCACCATATTTTCTTTACATAGATGCTGAAGGGAGCGATAGTTTAAGTGACCAAATCGCTCATGCCAAAGTTTGCTCACTTCATCATTATGAGCAACAAATACTGAGGGAAGATTGGATGACCCAAAGTTGTGAAATTATACAACCTTTTGGAATCATCAGCAAGACCAGTAGCTAGAATCTGTTTAGGATCTTTTAGATCCTTGATTACAACATCATGAGGTGAAAATTCAACAATTTTACCTTCACCTGAATGAGTTATCTGATAGACAGATAGAAGGTTGCAGGATAAGGTTGGAACACATAATACATCATTAAACTGACCATTGTCTAGATGAACAGTTCCAGTCCCTACAACATTAAGAGATCTATCATCACCAATATATATATTTTTGGTGTTACAATCATTTAAAGAAGAAAACATGGCTGGGTTTTTGGCCATGTGACAAGGGGCTCCAGAATCAATGAGCCACTCATGAGAATGAGAAGAAGAAGAAGATACATTTAATGCATAACCAGACTGAGATGATTGACAATGACATGCAGAAAGTGCCATTCCGGAAGTTGAAGTTGAAGTAGGCTCCACATGGATGTTATGTTTCTTCATTGCGGCTTCCAAGGCTTCCATCTTCTTAAAGCATTTAGATTCTAAGTGGCCATCTCGATTACAAAAGTTACAATGTCTATCAGTCTTCTTCCATTTGTTTTTATTGGTCTTATCATTTTGCTGAAATGATCTTTCATTTTGAGGCTGAGATGGTTTAGGACCATTCTTTTGAGGATATGACTTCTTAGGATTCTTTGAATTTGGTTGCTGCTGGGCGGCTAACGCTTTCGTGGAAGAGTTTCCAAGATTAAGAAGACCAAGGTGTAAGAGTTTTTCTTGTTCTCTTATTAAGGAATCACAAAAGGAGTCAAAGGAAGGGGCCTTGTAGTCTTGTTCTTGACAAATGAAAGCTTCCCTTGTAGAATGGAAAGTGGAAACAAATACAGAGTAGGCTGGTCCCAACTTAGTAAGGATGGAATAAATAAGGTTACCATCGTCTTTCTTAACTTTAACACCTTCCAAGAGATATCTAAGGGTCTTGAATTTGGACAAGAAATCTTCAATGCAAGAAAAATTATTAGGATCCAAAGTAAGCAGCTCATTTTCAAGTTGATGGGCTCTAATTTCATTTTTAATCCCAAAAACTTTAGCAAGTTTTTCTAATGCTTCATGAGGAGTCTCAAGTCCTGCAATGTGGAATCTAAGATCAGGAGAAATAGACATCCCTATCAAACCACGTGCTTGATCTTGTCTATTTTCCCATTTTGCCGCCTTGTCTTCATCTTTTGGTTTCTTCTCTTGGTTTGTGGCTATTCTGAAGAGACCTTTACTTCTAAGTAAATCTTCCATGTATTCTACCCATTGGAAGTAGTTAGTGCTGTCAAGAATGACTTGGCAGGGACTTTCCATTTTTTAAAAAGGGCTGAAGCTGAAGATGCTGAAAGTAAGTTTACCAACGGATAGATCTCAAAAAAATAGGCGGTTTTAAAAAAAACGGCTCTGAAAAAGGCTTTCGGATGAAGAAGTTATGGCTTTTTGAAAAAAAAATTGTTGACGTTGCCGGCAAAGTGCGCGAATGTGCGGGAATGAAAAAATCTGCCCCCACAAAATGGAGACTTGATCCCAAGACCTCTACTCTCTTAAAATAGCTTTGAACCAATTGATCTATACAAAAAATTTGAGAGAGAGAGAGAGAGGGGGGGGGGCCTTGGTTTGCGTGCTTGCCTTGAGAAAGCTCTTTTTCCCTACAAAACACAAAACACAAAACCCAACACGAATATGCAAAGAAAAACGAACCTTGCGGCTCGAAGTTAGCTTTAGCCAAAAAACTAGAAATTTAAAAAAAATCTCAAGGTTAGCTTTAGCCGAAAAACTAAATATTTTTCTCAATGTTTCTGATTTTCCGAGATCACACTAAGGTGCAGGGAAAAGAGCATACGCATGAGAAAAATCCTTCCTTTCTGTTTCTGATTTGCCCAGATCGCACAGAGTCGCAGGTCAAAGAGCATACGCAGAAATGAAAGGTATAGATCCGGTTAAAAAAAAGGCTAAATAAACTGAGACCGAAATAAGCAGAGAGAAAATAACAGTAAACTGCAAAAAAAAACACTGTATACCTCCCGATCTGAAAAATGACGCAGCTAGGGCTACCGGAAACCTTTTCGCGTGAAACGAAAGGGGTTCCTCACTGGAACAGATGCTCCGAACGCAATAGAGCAGTCCTCTCGGCCCGAAAGCAGTCAAAAACAGCAAATCTAGGAAACGACAGCCGCATGCAGTTCTACCGGCTTCAGATTTGGATCACCAACGGACGCGGCCCTCAAATAGCTCTGATACCATGTAAGAATTTACAGGGTAAGTTCCACAGAAAGAATACCAAAAGGACACCGCTCACAACCAGATCTAAAATCAATACACCAGTATTTTTGACGTGGTTAAAACCCTCAGAGTGCAAGGAGGGAAACAGTCCACGGCCTGTCCCAACGTGGGTACTACAGGCAATTTATTAATCAAAGAATGAAAATTTACATAAGCTTCTCTCATGCACGGATTACCCGAACAATGACCCTCCATGCGCTTTAAATAGAACTCATGGACCAATCGGGTGTCAAGCCCCGGATCAAGTGTCGGTAATACCGAGGTGAGAGTGAACCGTCGGATCACTACATATCGTGACCGTCGGATTGTAAGTTACAAAATGTACAACGGTAAAGAAACACACTTTACCTAACTATAACCTAACTCTATACTAGACCAAGTTGAACTTAACTATATCATATGTGTCGGAATATCCTAACAAGAATTTCGTCAAACATGTCACAAATATGTAATCTACAGGTTTAAACAACATATATGAGCATAGGGGTCTCACACTCATCTGAAAATTTCTAAGAAGCATTGGTGCCTCAACAAATTAGCTTCAGCTTCATCCATTACACCATAGATACATTATTCATTCATTTACAAGTAAAAACATGACGAGATCCATACATAAACAATGCCATATTACGTGTCCATAACCAGCTTCATAGCAACAGAAATACCAAGGAAATCACAGCGATATCATCCTCATATAAACTAGTATAATACTCATGAAATAACAAGGAGAAATAACCTCATATTAATGATGCAAAATCCAACCCATTATGGGACTACCACGTTCCACCTGACCATAGATTGGCTGAGCCAAGTCTCTCTTCAACCAATCACCCTCATACCATATTCCAAGCATGAAAATGAGATCTCATTGAACACATCAATCAAAACCATACAGGGCTTCCAAAGGCCAAACCACCTCAACCTATTAAAAAATGATTCCACCTCATGGCCAAACATCAAAAAACCATCATCAGATTGGTCTCTACCCAAGGCTTTCAGGACTCCAAAGCGTTTGTTCCAACCAAGGCTTCCAGGACTAGTAACTCAACCCACAACTATTTCTAGGCTTCTAGAGCGTTTTTCCAACCAGGGTTTCCAGGACTAGTAAATCAACCCACCAAGGGCTTCCAGAGCGTTTGTCCAACCAAGCCTTCGAGGACTCATAACTCAACCCAAGTTGTTACATGGTTTCTAGATCATTTGTCTAACCAGGGGTTCCAAGAACTAGTAACTCAACCCAAGCTAAAGGAAACCTGAGAACCAACTAGAAAAACAAATAAATGTACCCATAACACCATGGCTATCCAGGAAATGGAAAGGCTAGGAAAATCCACTATTAATCCAGAAAATCATCCATGTTAGTGATATATGATGACCAATAAACTATATGCATATGCCATGCATGCCAAAACTAATGAGGACAACATTCATGGAACTCAAAACCTACAAACAAAACCTATTGTAGTTGTTGATCTTGATGTACTCTTGCACTTTTCATTCACTTCCTTTTCCTTCTTGCTTTAAAAATCCAAGTATGCCACACTCCTCCAAGAGTGCTCCAAGAAAACTCTAAGTGTCCAAGAGTATGAGAGAGAGAAAATATAAGTGAGCTCCACCAAAACCTATCAAAATGTTGCCAACTGATCCTTAACAACCTTTTTATAAATGAGACCTCTATTTTCTTCATTTTCCATTATTTTCCTTCATTTTCCTCCTCACATGCAACCTGTGACCTTTCACCTTCATTTTCTCCTAATTTTTGTTATATCCATAAATAAGTGTGTCAAAATTCCGTTTTTCCTTTCTTTCTCTGATAACATGTAGAAATTGTTAGAAAATTATATATTATAGAGAAATGGTATACATCAAATATTTCAGAAACACAAACACATAAAACACGTAAAACAAGAGAGACACAGATATATGTGGTTCACCCATTTTGGGCTATGTCCATGGAGAAAGAACCAGTCCTTCCTTTGTATTATCTAGCAAAATGAAGAGATACAACCTACAACAGATCCACTATAATTTCCTCTTCTCTCTCCCAAAGTCTCCTCTCTCTTTCTTGCTCAGAATAATAACACACAACCATAATACAATTCCATCATATAAACTAAGGGTTGCCTTCTAGGTAAAAAATCCATAAATTAAACATGAATTCTACCATCTGATCATCCGCTTAATTAACAACCCAGATTGACTACGAAATTACAATATTTTACAACGCAATTTTACATCTATTTTTAGCTTTGGGGGCGCTGCCCCCAAATCCTCACCAAGTGGGGGCTCATGAAATTACCGTCACCATTGTTACCCCCCTTGGACCACCTTGACAACAATTAAATGGGTGGTGTTTCCGCCTTGTTAGGAATTGGGGTCCATCACGGTGATACCTCTGAATAAAGAAGATAATCAGCCTCCACACCCAACAATCTCCCACTTTGATACTAATTATAGCAACTCCACGGTTGCTTCATTTGTAGGAAAATGCTTCCACTTTGAACTTGGTTGTTTCTCATATTCATCATCATACTTGAAGACCAATTGAAACTGAGTAGAATCTCAGTTTCTCCCTAGTTACAACTTTTGTTAACATATCTGTAGGATTCTTGCTAGTGTGTATCTTTTCTAGCTTCAACTCTCCATCTTCCAACACTGACTGTATGAAATGGTACTTGAGTTGTATATGTTTATCCTTAGAATGAAATGTTGAGTTATTTGCAAGATGAATGGCACTCTGGACATCGCTGTATAACCTGCCCATCTCCTGATTCTTACCCAATTCATCCATAAACCTTTGCAACCAAATCATTTATTTACTAGCCCTTGTAGCAACAACATACTCTGCTTCTGTCATTGAAAGTGAAACAACACTATGCATTTTTGAAACCCAACTGCTAGTTGTTCCACCTACAATAAACACATATCCTATGGAGCTCCTCCTGTTATCTCTATCACCTGTAATATCTGCATCAACATATCCCTGTAGAGAAATGTTTGAATCACCAAAGCATAATGCTTGATTTGTAGTACCTCTCAAATACCGGAGAATCCGTTTCTTTTCCATCCAATGTTCTTTTATTGGATTATTCATATACCTTCTTACAACTCCCACTGCATGTGCAATATCGGGCCTTGTGTAGACCATTGCATACATTAAACTTACAACTGTTGATGCATATGGAACTTTAGACATATAATCCATGTATTCTTGGGTATTGGGACACATCTCCTTACATAGTTTGAAATGGCTAGCCAAAGGTGTTCTAACAGGTTTTTCATTTTGCATATTAAATTGTTCCAACATCTTTTGTATGTACTCACTCTGATACAACATTAATTTGTGATTTTTTCTCTCACTAGTTATTCTCATACCAAGGATTTGTTTCGTAGCACCCAAATCCTTCATTGCAAATGAATTTTCCATTTTTCCTTTGAGCACATTTATTTCTTGCATGTTAGACCTTTCAACAAGCATGTCATCTACATACAATAACAATATAATATAGTTGCCATCATTTTTTCTTTTGAGATAAACACAATGATCAAAGTGACATCTAATATAACCTTGTTCAGACATAAACCTATAAAATTTTAGATACCATTGCCTTGGTGCTTTTTTTAAGCCATACAAGCTCTTCTTCAACCTGCACACTAGTTTTTCCTTCCCTTTGACCTCATATCCTTGTGGTTCCTAGATATAGATCTCTTCCTCCAAGTCCCCATGGAGAAAGGACATATTTACATCTAACTGCTCAAGATGAAAATCTTCTGCTACTACTAGACTTAAAATAGTTCTTATTGAAGTCATTTTAACAACAGGATAAAATATTTCATCAAACTTATACCTTTATTTTATGAAAACCCCTTCACCACAAGTCTAACGTTATACCTTTTTCTACCTCCATCTTCTTCATTCAACCTGCAAACCGAATTATTTTGCAATGTTGTTTTACATGTAGGAAACCTGACTAAGTCCCAAGTCTAGTTATGTACCAAGGATTCCATTTCTTCTTTCATGGCTAGCTCCCACTTATTCTTGGTTTCTACTTGCATTGCTTCTTCATAACATTCTAGTTCACCAGAATTAGTCAATAATACATAATATAATGAAGGAGAGTATCATTCATGGGGTCTACTTATCCTGGTAGATCTTCTAACACCACCTTCAGGTGTTTTAGGTGCCTGTTTTTGTTGTGGTTTATATTGTTGTTGTGGCTGTTGATCATTATGATTTTCAGACACCTTTACTTTTTTTGTGATCTCATCAAGCACTGTGTATTCTCTATTTTCCTTTTCCTGTTTCTTTTCCTACATCTGATCCTTATACAAGACCCTTTCATTGAATATGATTGTATATTTTCCTATGGACTCACAAGCTCATGTAATCTAGTAAGACAAGAGACAAGAATCTAAGTTTACTTTCAACCAGCGAAAGCCAATAAATCAATGAAAACAATATGAACAAGAAGAAGATAAATCAATGGCACATAACACAATAAGTTTTTCTGGGGAAAGACACTATTCAAAACCCTGCCTATCTATATTGCATTAATCATAAATATGAGTGAAGATATAAAGCCTATTCTCACTAGAACAAGTCCTCACAAGTATGCTCAACTCTTTGCTTCATAAGCCCGCTCTTAGCCAACACTTAGCCAATTTCCACTGCCTGCCAAGCCCCTATTTCTTTGCAAAATTCCTAGGCTGAATAACCCATATTAATGGGAATCTAGTCTTCCTGATTGCATGCACGATCTATACAACTTAGTAAATCATACAACTGATAGTACACTATCCCTGCACTCTAGTCTCAACTTGGTCTTTCTCGGAATTGACATGCATGAGTTTCCGATGAGAGAATATTCAGTTAACTAGAGTAGCACCTATGGATGCACCAATGCACTAACTGACTGTTAATCCTCGACTAGCTCAACAAATAGTTAGAACTAGTTTAACTATCTATAACTCAGTAAACCGAGTTATTTAATTACAACTCAATCTAAACTCACATTGGACCCCTAAAATTTAGGGATAACAATTACATGACTTCCAAAAGAATTCCAACTCAAAATTCCTAAGCTAATTAGATTTATTAAACTTAATTAACTATTTACAAGTTTCTATGAGAATATAATTCTATTTTAATTCTCAATTTAAATTCAAGGACATATTTAAATTGTAATTTCTTGTCGACATTTCTCAACACTCCCTTTCAAAAATAAAGGGATTATCTGCTACCCTGATCATGTCTCTATTAAAATCAAATTTACATCTTGACAATGCCTTTGTCAAAATGTTAGCATCTTTCTCCTCCGTGGGAATGTACTCTAACAACATGATCTGCTTCAATACATAATCCCATAGATGATGACATTGGATATCAATGTGCTTGGACCTATCATGAAAAACTAGATTTTCAAAGAGTTTGATACAACTTTGATTATCACAGTAAATCACTATCATATCCATCTACTGACCAAACAGACCAACCAGGTTCCTCCTCACTCATATGGCATCACATGCTGCCTGACTTGCAACCATGTTCTCTGCCTCTACCAAACTGAGTGAAATTGATCTCGGTTTCCTATTGTACTAGGAAACTACCGCTAACCCAATACTAAAAATCCCTCCTAATGTGATTTCCTGTTCGGATGGAATCCCCATCCAATCTGCATAGTGAAGACTTGAAGCTTCACTCCCTCTGTCCATCTGTACCATAATCTGTAATGAGTAGTTCCCCTGAGGTATCTCAATACATGATTTGTCACCTTCCAATACAGCTTGGTAGGCCTAACCATCACTTGACTCAATTGGTTAACTGCATAGCACATATTCGGTCATCAACAAGTACATGAATGAACCCATAAGATGTCTGTAAATAGTAGCTTCCACTACCTCTCCTGAAGTAGCATCCTCCTTCCTCTAGTTACCAGCTAGAGGAGTCTCCATAGGCTTGCAACTCTCCATGCAGAACCTCCTAAATATCTCGTTGGCATACTTTCCTTGAGACACAAGAAGCTCCCCATCACCCTGTCATATTTCCATGCCCATAAATTAATGCATGAAACCCAAGTCCTTCATCTCAAATTTGATCAGGTGATCATCACCTATCAATATGAGATCATCAACATAAAGTATAATATTCAATATTTTACCTTCCAGCACTATGTGGTATAGATTCACATCTGTTTCAATCTTCGTGAAGCCCAACCCAGTGAAGTAGCTATCTATCCTGTTGTACCAAGCACGAGGTGCTTGCTTCAATCCATATAACGCTCTCTTGAGTCGGCACACATGCAACTCATGGTCAAATATTTCAAAACCTTCAGGTTGCTCTATGTACACCTCTTCCTAAATCGTGTCATTAAGGAAGGTTGTCTTTACATCCATCTGATGTATCTACCAATCCATCTGTAGTGATAGTTCCAATATAGATCTGATCGACGAGTACCTTGAAATAGGAGAAAAGGTCTCATCATAGTCAATCCCCTCTACCTATGAAAATCCATGGGCCACAAATCTAGCCTTATGCTTCACCACACTACCATCTGCAACTTTCTTTACCTTGTAAATCCAACAGGAGCTCATCATGGACTTATCCTCCGGTCTTGGGACCCCAACCCAAACACGGTTATGAACTATGTATTCATAGTCCTCCACCGTGGTATCAACCCAAATCGGTTGCTGCACTACTTCCTCAAAGGAAGATGGCTTTGTCACAACACATCTGCTCATAAGAGCCATGTATCCAGTGTACATGTCAGGTGAGCTCCTCTGTCTGCGTTGTGATGTGGATGCTCCCACATTCTGTCTAGCATCTGACAACAATCTATCCGCCTCTCTACTGTGCTTTTTCCCATCTCTAGAAGAATATGCTCGATTGGATGTCTCCAATTCCAGATCCTCTGCATGTGGCTACTCCACATCAATCTCAGGCTCCCCAACCTTAGGATCTAAAAGCCCCTCAACCACATATAGTTGAATCTCCCTCTCAAGGGAAAATCGCATGGCCTTCTCCTCATCGAATCTGACATCCTTGCGGACCACTGTCATCCTATTGGTTGGAAAGCACACCTGATAGTTGTGAGGTGTATCAGTGTACCCCACAAATATCCCCAACTCTACTGTCAAATCAAGCTTCTTCTATGCATATTTTATCACATGAAAATATATTGATGACAAAAAAATCTTGAAGTGACCAACATCTGTCCTCTTACTAGAATAAACCTCCTCTAGTGTCTTCATCCCAAGTATCCGATGCAGTCTACAGTTCTGAACATAAATTATTGTTTTTCATGCCTGAGACCACAAGGGTAGTGGTAGGACTTGATCATGCAACATCTCCCTCACTGCCCCCATTATGATTTTTTTCTTCCTCTCTACCACCCCATTATGCTGAGGTTTATGGGGTGTTGTCAACTCCCATTTAATCCTTTCCGCTGCACAAAAGTTCTTAAACTCATTTCAGACATACTAACCATCGTTATCACTCCATAGAGCTTTAACCATCTTGCTCGACTCTTTCTCCACCAATGCTTTAAACTCACAAAACTTTGTGAAGGTTTGATCTTTTTTCTGCATGAAAAATATCCAGCATTTCAAGAAAAGTCATCAAAAAATATAACACAATACCTGTGTTTGGTTGTGGATGTTGTTGAGAATGGTCCACACACAACTTAATGGACTTTCTCTAGAATCAACTCTGCTCGACTATATCTGTCTTGAAAGGAAGACTTGATGTATTTACCTGAATGACACCCCTTGCATGTATCAAATTTCTCTAGTGTACCTTTGGGAAAATCGGTGGAGATCTATTGCATGATCCTCAAAGCCCCATGATGCAAGTGACCCAATCGCCTATGCCACAACTTGCTAACATCTAGGCTTTGCACCATCTCTTCTTTCGTGCTCAAAGCAACACAATCCTCTACCTCTAACTTATAGAGATTCTTCACTCGAATCCCTATTTTCTTTACTTGACCCATGGCTATGTGTCGAAGGAACGCCTTTCCTTTCGCAAAGATCACATCATAGACTCTATCCTCAAGAATGGTAACAGATACCAATTTCTTCTTCAGCTCGGGCAAATATGTAACATTATTCAAGTGAATGGAGTCCCATTCTCCCTCTGAAAAGTAACTTTTCCCAATCTAGTAGCACTATACCTCACATTGTCACCCATTTCGATATGCATCTGGAGATCTTTCTCCTCCAGGTCACTGAATAACTCCTTGTCGCCAGTCATGTGGAATGAAGCTCCACTATCTAAGTACCATACACTTCCCATAATTGATGACATTATGCATGCAATGAGGAAAAATTCCAATTTGAATTGAGAGGCCAAAGCCTCACTCGCTACTCCTCCTAAGGACTTCATGGATTTCTTGAGCGGACAATTTGTAGCAAAATGGCCCAAATCGTGACAATGAAAGCACTTAAATTTCGTCATGTATTTCTTCTTGCCTCCATGACAAGAATCTGATTTGGAATGGGATGCTTTTCCTTTCCCTTTCTTTTCCTTAATCGCTAAGGCACAGTTCTCTTCATCATCAGTATTTAATGAAGAGTCGTCCCTGGTGCTCCTCCTAATCTCCTTCTCCGTAAAATCTGACCACAATCGTTTCCAATCTGGTAACTTCTCCTGACCATTGACAGAGTCCTGATAACTATGCCAACTGTTTGGGAGTCCCAAAAGATCAAGACTCATCATATCATCCTTGGAAACCGTGATTCCAACACTTCCAAGTTCATCATGACATTAAGTGAACTTGGCCAAGTATTTTGGAATAATCTCACCTTTCTCCATTTTGATTTTTCACAGTTTGTTCTTTAGTTTCAATTTCCTTTGGTCACTATTGTTCTGATACATGTCCGTCAGTGCTTTCCACATAGCATACAAAGTTTCCTTGACATGGATGCTCAAGACAATGTGGTATCAAACTCTCTCAAGGGTTATCTGCCTCGCCTTCGCCACACACTTCTTCCATTTGGCCTGATTTTGTGCATCTGATGCTGCTGGCTTAGGAATTTCTTGATCAACAAATTTCTTCAAGCCATTATCCTTTGTCACAACCTCCATTTAGTCCCTCCTAGCTATATAATTTGAGCTTCCTTACAAGGCATACTCGAGCCACAAACCGTAAAATGCCATGTGTCGATCCTGAAGTATGTATTGCAAGTTTGAATTTCACATGTAACCCAAAACTCAGAACTTCAAAATATCCTCTAGTATATTGTCTTTAACTCTGATACCATGTATATTTTCCTATAGATTGATAGGCTCATTTAATCTACTAAAACAAGAGACAAGAATCTAATTTTACTTTCAACCAGGGAAAGCCAATAAATCGATGAAAACAATATGAAAAACAAGAAGATAAATCAATGGAACATAACACACCTAATTTTTCTGGGGAAAGGCACTAATCAAAACCCCACCTATATGTATTGCATTAATCAGAAATATGAGTAAAGAGACAAAACTTATTCTCACTAGAAAAATTCCTCACAAGTAGCTCAACTCTCTACTTCCCAAGCCCGCTCTTAGCCAATTTCCACATCCTGCCAAGCCCCTATTTCCTTGTGCAATTCCTAGGATGAATATCTCATATTAATGGGAATTTAGTGCTTCCAAAACTACACGATCCAATCTCAGTCCTCTTCCTGATTGCATGCATGATCTATACAACTCAGTAAACCATACAACTGATAGTACATTGTCCCTGCACTCTAGTCTCAACTAGGTATTTCTCAGAACTGACATGCATGAGTTTCCGATGAGAGAATATTTAGTTAACTAGAGTAGCACCTGTGGATGCACCAATGCACTAACTGATTGCTAATCCTCTACTAGTTCAACAAAAAATTAGAACTGGTTTAACTATTCTATAACTCAGTAAACTAAATTATCTAATTACAACTCAATCTAAACTCATACTGGACCCCTAAAATTTAGAGAGAACATATACATGACTTCCAAATCGAAATTCCTAAGCTAATTAAGTTATTTAAACTTAATTAAATATTTACAAGTTGCTATGAGAACATAATTCTATTTTAATTCTCAGTTTAAATTCAAGGACAAATTTAAACTGGAATTTTTTGTTGCCATTTCTCAACAATGACATCTCTACTCCTAATGATTTTGTCATTTTCATAATCATATAAGTGATAACAAAAATAATTAACACCATATCCAATAAAGCTACATTTCTTTTATTTTGCCTCAATCTTTGTTCAATTTTCTTTATTAATGTGGACAAAGGCTTCGCAACTGAAAGTCTTTAAATTGAGTAGTTTACCTTTCTCCCTGTCTGTGCCTCCTCTAAAATACCACCATCCAAGGAACTTGAAGAACCTATGTTTATTAGATAAACAATGGTATCTACAAGATCTTCCCAAAACTGTAAAGGCAATCCTACATGCAATCTCACGCACCTTGCACGCTCCATGATTGTCCCATTCATCCTTTCTGACAGACCACTTTCATGTGGTGTTCTTGGAACTATCTTCTCTCTGCGAATTCCATGCTTTGAACAATAATAATCAAACTCTTTGCTGCAATATTCTCGTCCATTGTCTGATATGAGACACTTCAACTTCTTTCTTGTCTCATTCTCAACCAAATTTTTCCATTTATTGAAAGTATCAAATACATTAGATTTATTTCGAATACAATAAATCCAAGTTTTTATGCTTGCATCATCAATAAACGTTACATAATAATGAGATCCACTAAGAGATGATACTTGAGTAGGTCCCCATACATCTATATGCACAAGATCTAATTTTTTTATCTTCTTTTCCTTCCCAACTCTAATAAATATGACTCTCTTCTGTTTTCCATAAACACAATTCTCATAGAAATCCAAATCAACATGCTTCAAACCCGGGAACAAATTTCTTGAGTCAAAATATGCATCCCCTTATCACTCATGTGCCCGAGCCTATGATTCCATAATGTTGTATCTTCTCCTGTGGAGTTTAAATCATTAACATAATTAGAAATACCCTTGCATAAATACAATGTACCAAACCTTTCTCCTTTTTCTATTACTAGGGTTCCTTTAGTGAGTTTCCAGGTTTTATCTGTAAAATTAGTTACACAACTTTCACCTCCCAACTGCCTTGTTGAAATTAGATTTTTCTTCAGATATGGAACATGCCTTGCCTCCTTCAATATCCATTGGTTTCCATTCCACTTTTTTATGAAAATTTTACCCATTCCAATGATTTTACAGGGTTTATCGTCACCCAGACGAACCCATCCAAAATATCCTTGAACATAATCATGAAAATGTTTCCTATCAGGTGTGGCATGGAATGAGACCCCTTAATCTACCACCCAAGCATCAATAGTATTTTCTAATGAAAGATTCAAATCATCTTGAAACGCATCACCTGGAACATTTGCTTCATGATTATTTTCTTATTGTGTGTCTCCTTCTTTTCCCTTCCGATACTTACAGTCTTTCTTCATGTGTCCTTTCTTCCCACATTTCAAGCACACTACCCATGATATGGACTTGGATTTTCCTTTTCTTGACTTACTGTGATATCTTGGGCTCTTTCCTCTTTCCATTTTTCTTACCCTAGTCTCTGCAGTCAAATAATTACCTGATGTCTCATCAGAGCTTTTTCGTCACATTTCCTCGCTAATGATGGCACCGACAACATCATCAAACTTTAAAGTACTAGATCCAGAGACAAAGTTACTAATGGCAATAACTAAAACATTCCAACTTTCCAACAATGAGCACAAAAATAACAAAGCCCTAACTTCATCATCAAAATTCACCCCTACTTAACTTAACTGACTGGTAGCCGTATTTAATTCATTTAAATGATTAGCACCAGATCCACCTTATGATATCTTCATATTAAATAAACACTTCATAAGAAATACCTTGTCTGAGGCCGAGGGTTTTTCATATGGTTTTGCCAATGTTGTCATTAAACCCTCTGTTGTTATTTCCTTTGAAATATTAAAGTCTACTGGCACCGCTAGGAACAACTGTATTGTTCCAAGTGTCTTTCTATCGAGAAGCTCCCATTTTGTGTCTATCATACTCATCAACTTCTTTGTTTTTCTACTCAATGGTAGTTACAGATCTTTCTGATACATATAATCTTCCATCCACATCTTCCACAACTAGTAGTTTTGGTCATCAAATTTCTCGACCCTAAACCTTCCATCTTCTTCCATTTCTCCCACTTGAACCAAGAATCCTTCTCTCCTGCATTTTTATCAGCCAAATGAACCTTTGGCTATGATACCATTTGTTAGAAAATTATATATTAAAGAACAATGGCACACATAAAATATTGCGGAAGCACAAAGACATAAAATACATAAAACAAGAGAGACACAGATATATGTGGTTGAACCAACTTGTGCTACGTCCACGGAGAAACAACCAATCCTTCCTTTATATTGTATAGCAAAATGAAGAGATACAACCTACAACAGATCTATTTTAATCTCCTCTTCGCTCTCACACAATCTCCTCTCTCTTTCTCACTCATAATAATAACAAACAACCACAATACAATTCCTTGATATAAATTGAGGGTTTCCTTCTAGGGAAAAAAACCCTAAATTAAACATAACTTCTACCGTTAGATCATCCACCTAATGAGCGACCTAGATTGACTATGAAATTACAATATTTTACAAGATAATTTTACATCTATTTTTAGTTTTGAGGTCACTGCCCCCGAACCCCTACCAAGGGGGGGATCATGAAATCATCCTCATGCCCCCCCCTAGACTCTGCTGATGACGATTAAATGTATAGTGTTGCTGCTCCATTAGGAACTAGGCTCCATCGTAGTGATACCTCTTAATAAAGAAGATAATTAGGCTCCACATCCAATAGAAATTATGGTGTATATTTGCAACTGCTCATGAATTTTTAATCAAAATCACAAGAGACAAACCTATTCTACTGCTCTACAAAAGTTAATTCACAATTTAGAACAAAAATATCAGACATGCAATAAGAAATAACACACATGCACACAATAGTTTTCTTGGGGAAATAAATCTACTAAAAACCCCAATGCCTCTTGCATTAATATGATGAATAAAGATGCGTTACAATTTTTTTGCTCAATTGAACATAACTTGCAAGTGAATAACCTATCTCTCGTCTCACTAAGAAACTTTGACCCATACTTAGTCAAACTCTTCCTTTTCCTGAGCCCCTATTTCCTTGCACAATTCCTTGAGAAACCAGGCCCCTATTATTTAGGAATTTCTCCAAACTGGATTATGCAATTCCTAAGGTTGATCACCTGATTGCATGCAACACCTATACTTTCAAGACTAGTCTACAACTAATGTTACACTGCCTTGGAATCTCCACCTCAGCTAGGTAACTTGAATTCTTTGCATGCACTAACTATTTCGGGTTGATTGATTAGTTAACTAGATGATTGTTGAGTTTGACTAAAGTCCTATTTCCCAACTGACCTTCCACTAGTTCCTCAAATAGTTGGAACTAGTTTAACTGAAAAAACTTGAGGTAACTGACTTTGATTCCTACAAATTGGGAATCACACATGCTTAACTGAACTGTAACTCCTCCAACCTGAATTTACTTAGTAAACTGGGTGACACAATCCATGTCTCAAAAGTTAACTGCATCCAAATTGTATGCTGATGTGGAAATTCAAATTTTCTTAATTTAATCAAGGAAAAATCAAATTGTGAATTTCTTGCTACATTTTTCAACACTAGGCATGTGCATTTCCCATTGAATTTTCTAACCTTGTACCTAAGGTTCTTTATTCTCAACTGCTTATTGTAATGTGTCTTATTTGGTTCTTCCTCAGCTTACATCAATTCCTCAAGTTCATGGGTTTGTTTTACCTCTTTCTCTTTTATCATTTCCTTTGGGCCTTTGGTTGACTTGCCTTCTTCTATTCCGAGAACAATCGATAATTCACCTTCCTTAACATGCTCAAATCCTTTTGGTTGTTGCAACACACCAAGGGTATCAACTACATACATATTTCCAACTCCAAAACACTTAGTACTACTGACTTTGTACATCTTCACTCTTAGGGACATCTAGTTCTAGGGTCGGCATTGCATCTCCAATTTTTGGGACCTCATACTTTTGGACTTCACCAGTCTTCCCAATTTTAGGACTATTTACAATCTCCACTTCCTTAGTTGCTCCAATTCCATGGTCATTTAACACCTGAACGTATTCATTAAGAAATTTGATGCCACTGGGCTCGAGCCTTGGTACTGGGGCTTTTGGCATATCGTCTGCTATTGAGAGAGAATGAATGAGTCTCAGCTTATTGCCTTTGTGTAGGGTTAAATGGAAAGGGTTGTGGATAGAGAATGACTCAATATGTTCCTATTATGTGATTTAGGTAGAATTATGTGGATTGGACTTGGTTCAAATCATGTAGATACATGAGAAAGATTACACATGTGCGATCTATGGTGATTGGATAAGGTGGAAGAACTGGTGTGAAGTGGATTAAGAGACACTTGTATGGTGATCATGATTAAGTTTCACATTCCTCATGAATTAATCATGTATTACAAGTGTCATTTATCTTACCATAATTACCTTGAGTCGGTGACTTATGAAAACACAATATTTGGATTCTCGTGGTGAACTAACTATTTATGTGAGCTCGTAAAATCTTATCCATTTTTCTGGTGCATGTGTGGTAGTTACAAGAATAAAAATTCCTATGTTACCTCATTATGTTCCATAGTTATTAGAAAATATTTGTTGTCTAAATGGACTTATGTACCCGACGATTACTGTAATGTTGAAGAAAAAATAAATTTGTCTATTGGTGGAAAGGGTGTTAATGTTATGCTTATGGATGAATGCAAACTATATTCCTACGTTGTGATGTATCTCATTCTATTGCTTTGATACTAGTTCTTGTTCAACGATTGATCACAATTCTTTCAAAATAGACTACTACTCTTAGAATAGTGTTTGGTTACAAATTCTACTGTAAGTTCTAGTAGTGTTTGTCACTAGCCCTAAAACCTGTAGTTGTTGTAGCATAAGGAAATCATAAGTATTCTCATGTCCCATACAATCTAGGTACAATCACTCACCATGTGAATGAAGGTGTTGAAGTTGAGCATGTGATAAATTCATTGAATTACTAGCCATTGAGGTATGCCATTAACAAATGTGAGGCTACTCACCTTTGATGATAATGAGAGCCAAGGTACCTCTAACATCTGGTGTGGTAAAAACAGGTGCATTGAATTCAATTCATCTGCAAGATCCAACGAGCAAGAGGCATTATGTATTCCCATTATTCATTGGTGAGAGAACTTGTCATTAATGCATGCAAGCCTCAAGTTACTGCAAATAGTATTTAGCCTTTTTATTCCAGATGATGTGATAATGTTGATGGGAACAAGGTTTTTAGGAGGACCTTAAATAATACCTCATCAACTAACTCAAGAAGAAACAAATATTTGAAGATTCAATATTAAAGAGATAAAACAACTCATTGACCTAACCATGCCACAATGTGGTTTTCATAATTAGGCCCCATTATTGATTTATTTTTATTTTTATTCTTACATTTTTATATTTTATATTTTATATTTTATATTTTATATTTTATATAAAAAGAAGAAGAATTAAAGAATAGGAAATATGAGTAGGAGGAGGATCTCCCTCTTTTACCACCTCCATCCCATTTTCTTTAAAAATTTCTGCTACAAATTTTTCTGTGGACATCAACTTCCGGTAGAACTTCAACCTACGCGTATTCACAAGAAAAGATTTAAGACTTTCATCAATAGTCTTAATCTGAACTGACATGTTCTCAAAAAAATTCTTGATCTGAATGTGGAATATTAGTTTTCTATGCTAAGATCCTCATCAGAATAGAAAAATGTGCTTAAGGTTTGTACTCCAAAATAGCAAGTAAAAACATGAGTTTTTATGTATGTTTTCTTATGTTAATTTCATGAAAAACTTTAAACATGAAATTAAAACATTGAATGGAAGCATGCATCAATCAATAATAAACCAACCATTTTTAAAGGAGTTCACCCCTCCTGGGCTACATCTCCTTGGATAAACTCTAATGGCATGACCCCTTCTCATTATGCTCAATGTTTAGAAAAGAAGAGTATAAAGCGCTGAGAAATGGAATGGTTAGTTTCTCCTTCTAAGAAACAACTTCTACAAGATTTATCACTCCATATACATGTAAACCTACAGTCAAACATGTAAACTTTCAGCAAACAAAGGCATCTTACACCAAGATCCCATACTCCAACTTCATAGAGCATTAACGGTACCACAATCCAATTGAAGTACATAAACAAGTCTCTTCTCCGAAGAACATAGAGAAAAAAAGAATAAAAGCTACAAAAATGATGTAATAGTTATTATAGAAAGAACATGGAGGCTAGAAAACCCTTGCAAGGTCATCTCCATCTTCAAACTCCTCCATAAACTGAATCAACACTCTAGTTGACCATGGCACCCATAGACTTGAATATGAAAAAATCCAATCTAGAAGTGCTCCTTTGATTCTGAAGCCTAGTTAAATGAGTCTAGAATGTCCAAAAATGGTTACCAAGCATCTTTTTTCATGTAATTTGGTCAAAAACTAGAGGAGTTATAACCTCTCCTAGTTTCCCCACTATTCGCTTTACAAATTGCACAGAATTCGGCATCATCCTACAATTTCGCTCCATTTCCGCTAATGGAGAGACGAGTTCCCCAATTTTTGAGTAGATTTGTAGGACTGTTAATTTAGCCTCCAAGGACTAAAAAAAAAAACATTGGTCATATGGGGGGCCATGCACCCAGGAGCTAGCCCCCGACGCTGGTCCCCTCCCTTTGGCAATCACATTAAACATTAGCGGTTTATGAAGGAACATTCACATGATCGAGGTTTAGTCCAATGGTCAGGTGGTGGTGGTGACCATTAACAGTCACAATAAACATTTGATGTTGGAGGTTATGGTGTTCACATCAGGGGCAGTTAAGTCCGCCTGCCACCCCATGCCATGCGACAATAAACGTTAAGTATTGGGCGGAACCACAGTAATTTAAGAACCATCATGTGGGTGTGTTGGTAAGTATTAGCCTATGTGATGGGAGGTCGCAAGGTCGATCCTAGCCTCCACCCTGTCCGTGATAACAATTTTGACATGCCACACAGAGGACACATGATGGCCTCAAGCTTAGCCGTATGTCACCTCCTCATGGGCCCAAAGAAAAACACGTGGACCAATAGCCAACAAGCCTGAAGAATATCCGTAAGATTATGCCAAAGTAATATACCATAGGAATATACCAAGAATATTCCATTTTTTGACTGGGCTGTATGGATGCCCAGTCAACATCCCTATCGGCATGTCCAAAAAATTTTCCTGTTTGAGAAAATGATTAGCATGTGATATCTTGAGCATATGATATCGGTTTTCCTCGATACGAATTGCGCTAGAATTAGGATGACGATATCTACACAATCATTCAAGTTCTAAACCATTCTGGCAATTTTGCACTTTTGCAAAATTGTGAGCTCCTGATCGCTCTTCCCCACCGAAAAGTTTTGGTCCCCAAAATTTCACTTTCAATTGTTCATCATTTGAAGGTACTGTTCCTTCACTTTTCCAAACTTGATCCAATCGATGATTGTAGTGCCTTGACTTGTGCTTTTCTTGGCTCATCCTCAACCAAATAATTCAAATTCAATGTTCTTCTCAGCTTGTCCATGTCGCTATGGCCATCCACAACAACATCCTTCCCAAGATGAAATCCCATAGCCTTCTTCTGCAAAATCCTTATCAATGATAAGATCCAAAAAAAAATTGACAAATGAACTAAAACAAGTTTCACATAGTGAATACTTGTATTACTTGAGTGCTTAACACATTTGTAACATACTGAATGTGATGCAACTACTCATACAAAAATTTTAAAATTATTTCTTATACTACAAATAGAAATGTATTTTACAAGATGGAATAAACTTGACTCCCAAATTTTCTATTCAAATTGACTATCAACAAGCCAAACTAGCATAAAAATTCCCAAAGAAAACATTGTTGCATATAAGTGATTTATTTATGAACATCACTTTTACAAATTGCCCAACTATGGGGATATGCAACTAGTACAAAACAAATATTGATAAACTTCAGTTGGACAAATAGTCCACCAATTTCTTACCCAACCAAGTAAATGAACCCTCTATTTGAAATTTTTCTTCTTCTAAAGCTACTCCAGGGATGGTCGCATCTTGCGTCACTTTTTATTTTTTCACTTCCTTTTTTGGTGCTTGAATAATTTGCTTTCCCTTGCCAAGATGAAGTTGTCGAAACAATTTCCAACACTTCTCGAATCAATGCCCACTGATATTGCAGTGAGTGAAAAAGTTCTTTTGAGCTTCTCTTGGCTCAAATTTCTTTAACCTTGGATGAGATTTTCTCTTTTTAGTCTCAATTCCATTAGACATAAACATCTTCTTGATGATTGCTTTCCTTTTATATCACTTATCTACACAATGGTTAGATGAAAGGAAAAAGGTGCATGGAAACACATTCCTCAACATGTTATTCAAATTAGCATGTTGTTTTCCATTATGAAAAGCATTTGAATTAACAGGACGATTATACCTCTTTTTGTTGTCCTTTGGCTTATGCTTCTTGCATGAGGAACTTGCATGGAAAGAATAACTTAGCTTCATTTCTTATTCAACTTGTTCATCTCTCTTTGGAGATATTTTTCACTTCAAGTACTCCTTATACTTGAGGAACCAAGTGGGTACCAATTCTGGATGCAAATCCCAACATCTTGCCTCTTCATGTCATCTCTTATGGAAAAAGGAACACTATACCCATGAGTTGTCACTAGAAGATCATTTTTCTTTTGTAACATAGCCTAATCCTTCATATTTGGGCCTCTCCTTTGCCTCAATTTGATTTTTAATGCCTTGATGGTTCACTCCAAGGCCTCCTCCCTTTTAACCCATTTTGGTCAAGAGCTTGGATCCAATGCCTTTACAATGTTTTTCAAAGGCTGCAAATGAATTTACATCAACACTTTCATGTAAAGAAGAAGCATGTAAATGCTTACCATTTTCCTCATCTTTTTATTGACATACAAAGATGTTTTCAATCTCTCTTTTGATTCTAGATGTGTCCTTTTGGAATCTTTGACTCTCTTCGCTTACCTCCTTGAATTTTGATGCTGATAGAACCTCATCTTCCACATCATGAGGAAAAAAAGTACAAACTTGTCCATCTACCTTCTCTAAGGGACTTTCTACACTAGCATATTGCATAAGAGTTGTAGAAAAACACGAATATTGTGGAGAAGATGGTGGTTTATCACCATTCTTATTACCTTCTTCTCTTAGAGAACATTCTCCTCTTTGAGGTCTAGAGCTTTCACTTTGCAATTTTGTATTCCTCTCTTCATGGAGAGCTTTCACCATTTCTAACATGTCTAAGAAAGCCTTCACATCCTCTGACATTATTGTAGGCTCTCCTCCACGAGACATTATTTTCTTGAAGCTTCTACTACAACTTGAGGTAGAATTGGTGGTAGAGATTGTAACAATCTTGCTCTCCTTTCCAAAACCTTCTCCTCGCTTGAGCTTCAAAACACATTCACTTGAAAACAAAATTCAATTCCTCCTTTCACAAAGCAAACCAGTGCTCTGATACCAACTTGATCTGAAAGTGGAATATTAGTTTTCTATGATAAGATCCTCATCAGAATACAAAAATGTGATCGAGATTTGTACTCCAAAATAACAAGTAAAAAAATTAGTTTTTATGTGTGTTTTCTTATGTTAATTTCATGAAAAACTTTAAACATGAAATAAAAACATTGAATGGAAGCATGCATCAATCAATAATAAACCAACCATTGTTAAAGGAGTTCACCCCTGCTGGGTTACATCTCCTTGGATCAACTCTAATGGCATGACCCCTTCTCATTATGCTCAATGTTTAGAAAATAAGAGTACATAAAGTGTTGAGAAATGGAATGGTTAGTTTCTCCTTCAACTTCTACAAGATTTATCACTCCATATACATGTAAACCTATAGTCAAACATGTAAACTTTCATAAAACAAAGGCATACTACACCAAGACCCCATACTCCAACTTCATAGAGCATCAACGGTACCACAATCCAGTTGAAGTAGATAAACAAGTCTCTTCTCCAAAGCACATAAAGAAAAGAGGAATAAAAGATACAAAACTGATGTAATAGTTGTTGCAGAAAGAACATGGAGGCTGGAAAACCCCTGCAAGGTCATCTCTATATTCAAACTCCTCCATAAACTAAATCAACAATTTGGTTGACCATGGCACCCATAGACTTCAATATGCAAAAATGCTATCTAGAAGTGCTCCTTTGATTCTGAAACCTACTCCAATGAGTCCAGAATGTCTAAAAATGGCTACCTAGCCTCTTTTTACACCCAATTTGGTTGAAAAATGGAGGAGTTATGACCTCTCCTAGTTTCCCTACTATTCGCTCTACAAATTGCACAAAATCCGACATCATCCTACAATTTCACCCCATTTTCAACTAATGGAGCGACAAATTCCCCAATTTTTGGGTAAATTTGTAGGACAATTAATTTAGCCATCGAGGCCTAAAAACAAAAATATTGGTCATATGGGAGGCCATGCGCCCAGAGGCTAGCCCCAGCGCTGTACCCCTCCCTTTAGCAGTCACATTAAATGTTAGCGTTTTATGAAGGCGCGTTCACATGATGGCGGTTTAGTCTAGCGGTCAGGTGGTGGTAGTGACCATTAGTGGTCACAATAAACGTTTGATGTTGGTAGTTATGGTGTTCACATGAGGGGCAGTTATGTCTGCCCGCCCCCCCATACCATGTGGCAATAAACGTTAAGTATTGGGCAGAACGATAGTAGTTTAAGAACTACCGTGTGGGCACATTCGTAAGTCGTTGGCTTGTGTGAAGGGAGGTCGCGGGGTTGAGCCTGGCCTCTGCCCTATCCACCATAACAATTTTGACATGCCATGAGGAGGACACGTGGCGGCCTTTGGCTTAGCCACGTGTGACCTCCTCATGGGCCCAAACAAAAGCACGTGGGCCAATAGCCAATGATCCTAAAGAATATTCCTAAGAATATACCAAAGGAATATACCATAGGAATATACCAAGAATATTCCTTTTGTTGACTGGGTTGTACGGATGCCCAGTTAGCATCCATGTCAACATCTGCAAAATTTTTGCATGTTTGAGCAAACGATCAACACACGATATCTTGATAATATGATATTGATTTTCTGTGAAAGGAGGTGCGCCGAAATCAGGGTGATGAGATATATGTGGTCATTCAGGTTCCAAACCATTCTGACAACTTTGAATTTTTGGAAAATTTTGAGCTCCTGATAAATTCTCCACTCCATAAGGTCCCAGCCAACAAGTTTTGAATATGATCTAGGTGGATATTTTGGCCACCAACCTATTCCACTTGGACCCCCACCATTGTTACTTTTAGTCTCCTTAATTGTTTCGCAGTTTATTATTTTTGGTAGTTTTTTGGATCCTAAAATTTCAGAGTTGTTTCGAGGCCCTAAACGACATTTTTTGGAAAACCGGAAATCTTGTTAATTGTAGTCAAAAGTTGTAGTCCTCATATATCTATTGCTAATGAGGTATGATATGTGTCAAATGGAGATAGTATGCCAAATTTACGAACCTGGGAAGTTGATGTACCAATTTACCCCAAGGAGACCCACAAATTTTTTGCACTTCATCTCTTACGTTTAGGTTTTTGGAAGTTTAGGGTTTTTCATTATTTAGCAATAATAAATAGGCCTTTGATCCTCATTGCAACAAATTTTAGAAGGCATGTAGCCACCACGTCTCTTCTCAGAGATAAGTTACCATCGCCTCAGCTAGTTTATTTCCATTCTGCATGTAAACAATTTTCAGTACTTTGTTATTAATGAATTGAAGTTCTATTTTCGTTCTATCTATGTGTTCCTATTTATATATGTATTTCATTTCATTCATTCATAAAATATGGATCAGTTGTATCATAGTGGTCTTCTCTTTCTCTGTTTTTCTGTGCATGTCCCCAACAAGGTCAGGGTATAAAGAGTTGGGACTTGAACTGGTTGAGCCATTGCAAGACCATCCTCGCTAACACTAATGACCTCCCATGGTGGAAGAAAATAAAGAAGAGGGAGTAGGAGATCTTATCAAACAATTGCTTAAAGAAGTGCTCGAGCGACAAATGAATGTAATGATGGACAACTTTTCCCAGATCCTTTGGCGGATTTCCACTGATAATGCATCTTCATCCAACAGTCCCTTCGGAGGTTCTGACCCCTTCAAGGTACAAGTCAAATTTGATATCGCTATATTCGAAGTTAAAATAGTTTTAGATGTTGTAGATAAATGGTTGAATCTGTTGGAAGGTTATTTTTGGGTCTGTAGTTTCTCCGATAATATAAAGGTAAGATTACTTTTTCACTGCATAAGGTTTCCCCCCATGTCAAGGATTGGTGGGAAACATACTATGAGAAAAGGGTTGATGAACCCTCCTTGTTTACAACCACCCCCTCTTGGAATTGTTTCTGAGACTCTGTCAAGGAACAATGTTACCCTACGGGGAGATATGGGTACAAGTACATACAGTGGACCACACTATGGAAGAAAGGGGACCAAGATGTGCATGAGTTCATAAATTATTTTCATACTCTACACACAAATTTGGGTATCAAAGAATATAAGTGACATATGGTGCTCAAGTACTGTGACTATCAGCAAAAATACATTCAGGAAGAAATGGAGTTCTTGGAAATCTCCTCACTTGGTGTGACATATCGATATATTGTCAAGATTGAACAAAAAATTAAAAAAAAGAAACATGACTTTGGATCTGTGAATCAGAAGTAGAGAAAACATGCCCCCAAACCTCAGAACAAAGGATAGATCCAAGATGGAGTAACCCAGGACAACACATCGAAGCTACAATCAAAGAATGGCACCATTAAAATTAAGAAGGACACGAGAAAGTGGTGTGAGTTGCACAAGAGCCCCACTCACAACACAAATGAGTGTTGCACCAATAAGTCATTGGTGCTCGAGCTAAAAGCTTCAGAGTCTGATGCATGTTCTAATTCTGAGCCAAAACCCAACAAGGAGAATGACACAGGTAAGTATATTATTGATGCAAAACCTAGTGCCACCATTTCCACCACCAAGGTCTATAAAATTGAGCCCTAATATCCAAAGGAGGGGAAGCGTCTCTTCGACTCGCATATGTGGGTGAAGGGTTCTCCACTGCAGTTCATTGTTGAAAGCAGGAGCCAAAAGAACCTCATTTTAGCAAAGGTCATGAAGCAGTTGGGCCTACTAATCACACCACGCCCATAGTTTTACACCATCTTGTGGCTTTACCAAGGATGAGATCTTCTCGTCAGCCAATAGTGTTTCCTTCCCTACAACATCAAGCCTTTCACAGATGAAGTATTGTCTGATGTTTCTCCTCTTAAATTTTGTGATGTGTTATTAGGCCAGCCATACTTATGGAAGCTTCATGTTGTGTATGATTCCAATAATCACACTATTATTATTACTTTGGACAGTAAGTCATACAGGATACCAAAGGTAGCCCCGCCTACTACCATCTCTTTGATCTTTACTAAGCAATGTAGTAAGATCATCTCCCAGACATGGATTTTTTTTCTTTCTAATTCACTCTCAAAGTAAGGGGAAGATAGTGGCCACATCTATGGCTCCCAGGAAAGGTTCCCCCGTGGAGTAGAAGTAGGTGGATAAGGTCACGAAAGAATATGGGGACATATTCTCCTCACCCACAAGGGTGCCTTTACACTGTCAGGTCAAGCATTCGATCGATTTGACTCTTGGAGAACCTCTACCCAATGGGTCAATATACTACCGCTTCATTCTAGAAAATGAAAAATTAAGCGAGAGATCCAGGGGTTGCTGCAAAAAGGAAACATCTGACCAAGTTCCTCACCCTATGGGAGTCCAATTGTACTTGTACAGAAGAAATACGGAACCTTGAGACTCTACATTGATTATCAGACACTAAACAAAAACATGGTCAGGAACATGTATTCAATCCCACATATTGATAACCCTCTTGATGAGCTTAAGGGGGCAAAGTATTTCAACAAGATCGACTTGAAGTATGTTTATCACTAGGTGGCCTCCTTCAAATCCAATTAAGACCTTTTAGAGTGGTTGGTCATGCCTTTTAGGTTTACAAATTCCCCTACAACGTTTATGAGGTTGATGGATGACATCTTGTAGCCCTTCACCAAATCGGTTTTGGTTGTATATGTGGATGAAATTCTCATCTTCATCAAGAGTAGGGAAGAGCACCTACAACACATTTGGAAGGTCTTTCAAACCTTGTAGTAGCACAAACTATGTGCCAACTTTGATAAATGCACATTTGGCATGCACCACGTCCAACATCTAGGCTACATCATTGATGAGCAAGGCATACATGTGGATCCAACTAAGATCCAAGTCATTTAGGATTGGGGAGCCCTATAACAGAGCTTCACAGGTTTTTGGGCCTTGCTAATTTTTATCGGAGGTTCTAGTTGGGATTCCCTCATATCACTTGGATTCTTAGTCAAGTTACCAGGGGTGGAGTGAAAGAAAAAAATTTCTGGTCTGCGTCCCAACAAAAGGTGTTCGTTGAGTTGAAACATTACCTATGCTCTACACCTGTACTCACATTTCTAGACCTGCAACACAATTTTAAATTGAGACATATGCCTCCAACTATGCTATTGGTGCAGTTCTTACCCAGTAGGGGCATCTAGTAGCCTATCATATTGAGACACTATCCAATACAATTTGGATAATACCCCACCATTGATAAAGAGATGTATTCCATCGTGTAGGCATGTCGACAATGGAAACATTACATTATGGGGAAGGAGATGGTCATCCACACAAATAATCAACCTCCTCAATTTATCTATACATAAGGGAAGTTGTAGAATGGTCGACATCAAAATTGGTCTACATATCTGCAACACTTTCACTTGAACATTAAATACTAGAAAGGAAGCACCAATCATGTTGCAAATTGCCTCAGTCAGCCCCAGTTGCAACATTAACTACTGTTCTCAACTCTTGTGGCCAAGAGACCTATGGATTGATGGCAAGAAAGTTCTATATTTCCACCTCTAGGATGCATTATTATGCTACCTACAACACCTTTGTGTTCCTTCAAGCGATCATTCCAAGCTGATTTGGGAGGCGCGCTACATTTGGGTCATGAGACACTTTGCTGTGGAGAAAATTGTGGTTGTACTACGTAAGTATTTTTATTGGCCAAAACTCCAACAGGACATTGGAAAACATCTCAAATCCTACACTCCCTATGCCATCGCCAAGCCAACCATCAAGAAGCAAGGTTTGTACACTTCTCCGACTACCCCCAGGTAGCCCTAGGAATCCATATCCATGGACTATCTGTCGGACCTACCTTCTACCAAGCATTTTAATGAATTTGTATATGTGGTTGTGGGTAGATTTTATAATATGGTTATTTTAGCAGCTTGCAAGAAGAGTATCACAGCAAAGGACACTGCCAAACTCTTATTTGAATGAGTATGGGTATATTTTGGAATCTCGTAGGCCATTATATCAGATCAAGATAGTATGTTCCTGAGCACATTATGGACGATCCTTTGGACATTAAGCTCACCAAGTCGACTACATTTTATCCCCAGACTAATGGCCAGATAGAGGTCGTCAACAAGATGATACTGCACATACTATGCATGTAAAACTCCAAGAATCCGGAAACCTAGGATGTGATCATTCATTATGTGGAGCATAGCTATAATAGAGCTCTTCATATTTCAATTTGTTGCAGTCCTTTTTAAGTGGCTATGGGATTTCAACCATTATGTCTAATTGATGTTTCCATGCCTTGTGAAACTACATAGACGTAATCCACACATGTTTAGTCTGAGGCTGATAAAGAAACCCAATTTATTAAACACATCCATCATATTCGCCAGTTGGTGCATGAAATCTTGGGTAAGTCTAATGCCAAGTTTAAGCAGTGACATGATCAACATCGGGCGCCACACAAGTTTCAGGTCCACAACAAAGTTTGGTTGCATTTGCAGAAATAACACCTTACCGGGGCCCATGGGAAGCTTAGACCACTTCGATATAGGCCTTACACCACCACCAAGGTTGTGGGAGACAATTATTTTGAGCTTAGTATTCTCCCATTCATGGGCCTGCATTAAGTGTTCAATGTGGATGGCCTTCAACTATACTTTCCACCATTAATGGACACATCAAACATTATAGAACATCTAACACTAATAGAGCTAAACACAAAATGTATGGAACATGCCATAACTGATCGAATCATGGACCTGTATATCAATAATACTCACCAGCAGAAGATCCAACTGTATTTATTTATCAAATCTGGCCAACTCCTGCACAAAGGAAACTGGCTCACCAGGTACCAAGATCAGCGAAAGTTTCCCCATCTCATGGAGGCACTCATCTGATTGGTGAAAATTGCTTCCTAAGGGGGGAGGAATGATCTAGGTAGATATTAGTGGCCACCTGCCTATTCCACTTGGACCCCCACCATTGTTTCTTTAATTTTCCTTAATTGTAGAATTTTTTACTAATTTTGGCAGTTTTTCAAGTCTTGAACTTTTAGAGCCGTTTTGACACCCTAAACGACGTTTTTTGGAAAATAGGTAAACCCATGGCGTCCAAATGGGGTTACAGTCAAAATTTTTATTCTCAGATAGATATTTTTAATGAGACATCATATGCGTTAAACAGAGATCATATGCCAAAATTACGACCCCAGGAAGTTGATGTACTAATTTACCCCAACAACGCCCACATATGTTTGGCGCTTCATCTCCTAGGGCTAGGTTTTTGGATGTTTAGGGTTTTCCATTATTTCTCAATAATGAATACATATTTGAGCCTCATCGCAACACAGTTCAAAAGGCATGTAGCCACCACATCTCTTCTCATAGATAAGTTACCATCGCCTGAGCTAGTTTATTTCCATTCTGCATGTAAACAATTTTCAGTACTTTGTTATTAATGAATTGAAGTTATTTGTTAATTTTATCTTTGTGTTCATGTTTATATCTGTATTTTATTTCGTTCCTTGATAAAATCTACATAATAATTTCCCTATAAAGTCTTTAAATCTTGAATAAAAAAGGAAAACCTAGTCTCCTTACTAGAAATGCTTATGTTGAATAAACTTGTCATGCCATTTATTTATATGTTCTTGTACCAATATGGTTTGTTGGATCATTTCCTTCATGATCTCACCGAGTTGGTTTAGCTATAACAAATTGATGTAGGAGCATCCAAACTTAGCCAGCAATGTGATTATATGTTCACATGTTGTGGCTAACAAGAGATGAATTTCATTGACATGAGTGATCAAAATCGGTTTTAGTAGAGAGGGTTGGATCTCTCGAATTAATATTTATCTCAATTATTGTAATAATTAGAATATTGTATTATTTTTAGAATAGGAGATAAGTTGTTAGTATAGGTGTGTATCTGAGCTTCATAATAGGAATTTAATGATTTAGTTGATAAAAATAGAGATTGAGTTGTCAATGCAGTTAGGATAGGATTTGATTCATAAAAGAGGAAAGAATGTAATGACGGAGAGATTAGATGATAGAGAATAGAGTTAGTAAGCGAGAGTTTTGAGTGAGAGATAGGGTTGAGATTGAAACAGAGGTTAGACAAACTGTTGTAATCGAGTCGAGAGGGCCAAGACTCTGTAATTTCCATTTTGTTGAATAATTGATTGAAGGGTGGTGTGGATGCACTGTTCAGGTGAAAAAATTCATTTTTAGTTGTGTATCGGCGTTATGGACCCTAATCGGGTATTTTCTCTATTTAAAAACTTTATTTATAAATCACAGTCAATTGGTATTAAGAGTTAATATTGAGCTTAAGAGCTAAATATTTCCTTAAGTGTATTTCTTAAAAGTATGAATTAAGCACATGGGTAGTATCCTATAAGTGGGAAGTGGTATCTCATGCACCTTAAAGGATGTAAACGGTATTCCTAAAATTCACGTGATTAACCTTAGTGGTTGACACATAGCATAGGAAAACTACTTTTCTCATGCACTCTCAACTTGATATTGGTTGTGCAATAATATGCGTGAGATTGTGCGACAGTCGTTCGATTGGACGGGTCACATCAACGGTGGAGATTGTCCGAGTTAGTTGGTGAGTAAACGACGTGATATCTGTTGGATCTAGAGAAGTGAGATCAATGGCACAGATTGAAGCGCTTGATAAAAGGAGAAGTCAATGAGGGACTGATAGTGATTGGTCAGATAAGTGGGACCCTCAGGGGGAAAATCCATGTACAGAATATGTTTGTGCGCAACTGATTGGTTACAAAGTTAACCAATAGTCTAATTCCAGACTACCACCCCATTTCGTCAACCTTTTGTGTCATTTTTGGTATCAGAGCACAGAGATTAAGTTTTGCTACAATAAACATGCCACCAAGGAGAGAAGGAGGAATAGGTTGGGGGAGACTTGTAGCGAATGCATTTCTTCTGGATGAGATCCGAAATCAGCGTACAAGGATGGAGACAATGGAGACTGCTTAGAGGAGAGCACCTGATGAAGGAAGTGCCAGTGTTGCAGAAGAATCTTCTTAGGAAGAAGAAGAGGATGAATGTGAAGCTACAAAAGTTATCAAGATATTGGCTAGAGAAAGTGGAAGACCAAAGGTGGAAATGCCTTTATGATGGGAATCTCAATGTAGAAGAATTGATGGACTGGATCAGTTCATTAGACAAGTATTTTGACTATGAGGAGGAGGTTGATGACAAAAAGAAGGTGAAATTTGTAGTTACTAGATTGAAGGGTCATGTAGTTATCTGGTGGGATGAATTACAAACATCCAGATCAAGAAAAGGGAAGTCCAAGATCAAACAATGGGATAAAATGGTAAGTAGATTGAAAGACAAATTTATGCCAAAAGATTATCAGTTAAATCTTTTTAGACATTTACAAAATTTGAGGCAAAAAGGAATGATCGTCAAATAATACACAAAAGAGTTTTACAAGCTGAGTATTAGAGCAAGACATGCAGAGGATGATGTAGAAAAGGTAGCTAGATACATAAATGGCTTGAGATATGACATAAAGGATGAAATCAGCTTGCTGAGTTTGAAGATAATTGAAGATGCCTATCAAGCAGCTTTGAAGGCAAAAGAGAAGATGTTGAGGAAGCAAAATCAGAGGAATAGAGGGAAAAGTTCAGCAAGAGGTAGAGGAACTACCAGATCAATATTTCAGCACCCTCAGGGTGAAGCAGGAGGGTCAAGTAGTAGACCACCATAGAGAGGAGAATTTAGTAGAGGAAGATTTGCACCCAGAGGAAGAGGTCGAGGAAGAGAAATTTGGTGTTACACATGTGGGAATAGGGATATGGATCATGGGACTATCCTCATAATAAAGTAACAAATCAGAGGAATGTGAATGTGGCTGAGGCAAGGGAAGAAAACCTCAAATTGCAAACAAGGAAGAATCACCTGAAGTAGGAGAATCCTTGTTGTTGAAGGGGGTATTGCTTAAGGTAGAGAAAGAGATAGGAGAACTAGCTCAGAGAAAGAGTTTATTTAGAACTACATGCAAGTCTAAAGGAAAATGATGTAAAGTGAATTGATAGTGGAAGCATTGATAACCTTTTTTCTATAGAAATGGTGGACATGTTAGGACTAGTGAAAACAGTACACCCTACTCCTTACAAAGTGTCATGGCTGCAAAAAGGACATCTGCTTATTGTGACAGAACAACGCAAGGTAGAGATATAGATTGGTACTTATGAGGATGTGATATTGTGTGATGTAATGCCAATGGATGCATGCCATGTGTTGCTAGGAAGACCTTGGAAGTTTGATCGGAAAGCTATTCATGATGGGAGAAGAAATACTTACACTTTGGAGAAGGACGGAAATAAACACACACTGCTGCCATTGAAAGATGAAGAAGGCAAAGAAGCGCCTGGAAACAATGTTATGTTGATGAGTGGGAAATAATTGCTACAAGAAGTCAAGAAGGATGAACATATGCATTTTGTTGTCATAAGGAGACCTAAGGTAATTTTAACTTCCACAAACTTAGATGATTTATCTGAAGAAATCAAAACTTTGTTCAATGATTTTGCTAATATTATTGTGGATGAGTTTCCAAATGCATTAACACCAATAAGGAGTATTAGTAATCATATTGATCTGATACCTAGAGCAATTTTTCCAAACAAAGCAACATACAGGTTAACTCCTCAAGAAAATGGAGAAGTTGACAAGTACAGGAATTGATGGATAATGGATTAATCAGAGAGAGTCTTAGTCCATGTGTTGTACCAATAGTAATCAGTCCAAAGAAAGGTGGTGAATGGCATATGTGTACAAACTCCAGAGCCATAAACAAGATTACTATCAGGTATAGATTTACTTTACCACACATGGATGATTTGATGGATTGTTTAAGTGGGTCAAAGTATTTTTCTAAAATAGATCTGAAGAGTGGATACCATCAAATAAGTATTAGAGAAGGAGATGAATGGAAGACTACATTTAAAACAAATAGTGGGTTGTATGAATGGTTAGTGATGCCTTTTGGACTCACTAATGCACCTAGAACATTCATGAGATTAATGAATGAAGTCTTGAAGGAATATCCAGGCAAGTTTGTCATTGTTTATCTTGATGATATTGTAGTTTTCAGTAGAAGCAAAGAAGAACATCTGGAGCATCTTAAGTTGGTTTTAAGAACTCTACAGAAAGAGAAACTGCTAATAAATATGAAGAAATATAGTTTTATGAAAGAAGAATTAATCTATTTTGGATTTGGAATTTTTAAAGAAGGTTTGAAAATGGATCCAGAGAAAGTCCAAGCAATTTGGAACTGGCCTATTCCAAGAAACATATTTGAGGTAAGAAGTTTTCATGGTCTTGCAAGTTTTTATAGAAAATTTATCAGAAGTTTTAGTCAGATTTTTGCACCAATTATTGAAACAATCAAAGAGACTAATCAACCATTCAAGTGGACAGAAGCAGCAGAGCGAAATTTTAAGTTGCCGAAGAAGAAAATTACAGAGAAACCAGTTTTACCTTTACCTAATTTTGGGAAAGTTTTCCAAGTTGAAACTGATGCTAGTGGAGTTGCAATTGGAGTAGTTTTGAGTTAGGAATAGAGACCAATAGCCTACTTTAGTGAGAAACTAAATGAGGCTAAGAATAAGTATTCTTCTTATGATAAAGAATTTTATGTTATTACGCAAGCTTTAAACAAAAGGAGACATTATTTGCTACCAAAGGAGTTTGTATTATATTCGGACAATCATGCATTACAGTTCATAAACAACGAGCCAAAATTGAACCAGAAACATGTCAAGTGAGTAGAGTTTTTACAGAGTTTCACTTTTGTGATAAAACATACAAGTGGTAAGTTGAACAAAGTTGTTGATGCTTTAAGCAAGGTAAATTTCATTGTACAAGAATTAAGAGTTGGTGTTGTAGGATTTGAAGAAATGGTTCATATGTATAAAGCTAATGCAGAATTCAAAGATATTTATGCAGTTGTACAAAATCCAATAGTTCATAATAGAAGTCAGTGGTTAGATTATCTTATCCAAGGAGGTTTACTGTTTAAAGGTAACACACTATGCATTCCCAAATGTTCTATGAGGGAAAACATAATCAAGGAGAAACACAATGGAGGATTATCTGGTCACTTTGGACAAGGCAAAACCTTTGCTCAGGTAAATGATTTTTACTATTGGTGAAAGATGCAAACTGAAGTTAAGAAATTTGTTTAGAAGTGCAGAATTTGTCAGCATGCTAAAGGTAGAAGCGAAAATAGAGGATTGTACCATCCATTACCAATACTAGACCGACCATGGGATGCAATTAGTATGGACTTTGTTTTTGGGTTACCTATAACTCAAAGAGGGAATGATTCCATTTATGTTATGGTAGATAGATTTTCTAAAATGGAACATTTCATTGCATGTAGAAAGAATAGTGATGCAACACATATTTCTAATCTATTTTTTTCAGAGGTTGTAAGGTTACATGGATTGCCTGTAAGTATTTTGTCTGATAGGGATACAAAGTTTGTTGGGAATTTTTGGAGAACTCTTTGGAAGAAACTAGGTGATAACCTTAGTTTCAGTTCAGCATACCATCCTCAAATAGATGGACAGACGGAAGTGGTAAACAGAAGCTTGGGGAACATATTGAGAAGTTTAGTGTATCAAAATCCTAAGCAATGGGAATTACCGTTTGCTCAAGCTGAGTTGGATTATAATGACACTCCAAACTGAAGTATTGGAATGAGTCCATTTCAGATTGTTTTTGGAATGAATCCAAGAGGTGTGTATGAGCTCAAAAATTTGGGTAAATAGGAGACAAGAAGTGCAAAAGCTGAAGAGTTTGCAGAGAAAATGCAGAGACTACAAGAAGATATCAAAGACAAATTATAGGAAAGCAGTGGAAAATACAAACAGAGAGCTGATATGAGGAGGAAAGAAAAATAATTCCAAGTGGGGGATCTAATGATGGTATACTTGAGAAAAGAAAGATTTCCTATTGGGACTTATAATAAACTAAAGATGAAAAAATCTAGGACCATGTAAAATTGTGAGGAAGTTTTCAACTAATGCTTATGAAATTGAATTGCTAGAAGGGATTGGAATATCACCTATCTTCATTATTGCAGATTTGTATCCATACAAGGAGACAGATTCAGAGCTACAGAAGGAACCTACAGGAGATGAAGTTCAAACTTTAAATTGGTAAGAACGAATGCCAAACACAGTCAAGAAAGAGGTGGAAGCTGTTCTGGAGAAAAGAGTATCAAAAAGAACCAAACAACAGGTTTATTTTTAGTATTTATTCAAATGGAGGGGACAACTAGTGGAGGATGCTAGTTGGATAACAACAGCAGAATTACAAAAGTATGGAGTAAATCCTAAAAGTTTGATGAAGGATTATTTCCTTCCTCGGGAGTATGATGCAGGAGCATCCGGACTTAGCCAATAATGTGATTGTATGTTGACATGTTGTTGCTAACAAGAGATGAATTTCATTGACCTAAGTGGTCAAAATCAGTTTTAATAGAGAGGGTTGGATCTATCGAATTAATCTTTATCTCAATTATTGTAATAATTAGAATATTGTATTATTTTTAGAATAGGAGATACGTTTTTAGTATAGGTGTGTATCAGAGCTTGAGAATAGGGATTTAATTCTTGAGTTGATAAAAATAGATATTGAGTTGTCAATGCAGTTAAGATAGGATTTGATTCATAAAAGAGGAAAGAATGTAATGACGGAGAGATTAGATGATAAAGAATAGAGTGAGCAAGAGAGAGTTTTGAGCGAGAGATAGGGTTGAGATTGAAACAGAGGTTAGAAAAACTGTTGTAATCAAGCTGAGAGGGCCAAGACTCTATAATTTCCATTTTGTTGAATAATTGATTGAAGTGTGGTGTGGACGCACAGTTCTTGTGCAGAAATTAATTTGTAGTTGTGTATCGGCGTTATGGACCCTAATCGAGTATTTTCTCTATTTAAACACTGTATTTATAAATCACAGTAAATTGGTATTAATAGTTAATATTGATCTTAAGTGCTAAATCTTTCCTTAAGTGTATTTCGTAAATGTATGAATTAAGCACGTGGGTAGTATTTGATAAGTGGGAAGTGGTATCTCACGCGCCCTAAAGGCTGTAAATGGTATTCCTAAAATTCATGTGATTAACCTTAGTAGTCGACACGTAGCATAGGAAAACTAATTTTCTCGTGCGTTCTCAACTTGATATCAGTCGTGCAATAATCTACACAAGATTGTGTGACAGTCGTTCGATTGGATGGGTCACATCAATGGTGGAGATCGTTTGGGTTAGTTGGTGAGCGGACGATGTGATATCCGTTGGGTTTGGAGAAGTGAGATCAATGGCGCAGATTGAAGAGCTTGATAAAAGGGGAAGTCAACGAGGGACCGACAGTGATTGGTCAGATAAGCGGGACCCTCAGGGGGGAAATCCACGTACAGAACCTGTTTGTGCGTAGCTGATTGGTTACAAAGTTAACTGGTAGTCTAATTCCAAAAGACCACCGCATTTCGTCAACCTCCTGCGTCACAAATTATGTTCCTATGCTTTGCATAGATCTATTTCCAATTGTGCAGTGGTCCAAAAAGTATGAATCTGGAACTCAATTGGTGAAGAAATGGTTTCTCATAAACCCATTCATGTGAGGTATAACCTATAGTTCTCCTCTAGGTAATCTTATAAGCCTAGATATCTTGATTCAACTGATTCTCCTAGTACTTATAGTGAAATATGTATAATGTTAGTGGGATGGATTTTAATACTTTGTTGGTCAACTGGAATTTCACATTTGCTTATGGAGGGTAAGGGGTGGAAGTATTGGGCCTACTCTAATATTGCTCTGTGATAGACTTGATAAGTTTGGATGTCAACTTCATTCCCTGGTTTGTGATGATATCTCAAGGCAACTAAATCTAGTGAACATTTCCTCATAAATAAAATTGGCAGCCACTTGTTCATTAGCTCGAACTAGGACCTTAACCTTGAACCATTTTGTGACGTAATTAATGCACACCAAGATATATTTCTTCTCTTTTGACATTGGTGTGATTGGGCCTATGAAATTCAAGGCCCATTTCTCAAATCGTTCAATCAACACTTAGGGACGTAATGGAATTTCATTTGCTTGAATCAGTCTCTCCATCCTCTGACAATTGTCACATTGTTGAAAATACTTATTAGTGTCCTTAAACAAGTTAGGCTAATAGTAACTGTACTACAATTCTTTATAGGAAGTTTGTTTATCAGAAAAATTGCCTCCACAAGGGTCGTTGTGGCAAGCCTTTAAGATATCTGATATCTCATCCTCCCAAATGCATCTATGAATGATAAGGTCCACACTTGTGTAAAATAGGTCACCATTAATCCATGTGTTGAAAATATAACCAAGAAATGATAAAAATAGAATCTAGAATATTCTAATTTTAATTTGTCCTTGAATTAAACTTGTGAATTAAAATCAAATTTAGTCTCACCAGCTGCTTGAAAAGAATTAATTAATTAATTATGGACTAATTAGTTGGAGAAATTCAAGTTAGAAGTCTTTCTGAAGTCATGCAAGAGTTATCCGTTAAATTAAGGAGATTATCTGTTAATTAAGGAGATAAGATTGAGTTATATTTGAGTTGTAATTATTTAGCTCCATTTACTGAGTTAAGTCCAGTTAGATTAGTTCCAAACTATTTAAGGAACTAATTGTGAGTTATTAGTCAGTTGATGCATGCATGCACTCAACTAGTGCACTTCAGATAATTGAAGATTTTGTCATTAGAAACTCATGCATGTTTATTCTGAGAAAGACCCAGTTGAGCTAAATGTCAAGGACAGTGTACTATTAGTTGCATGTTTTCTCATATAAAGGAAACTCATGCATGTAGTCAAGGTAAGGTTCCTTGGAGGATTGCGCAGTTCTGACAAGGTGTGAGATCAGTGTGAGAGATCAGTTTTCCACTTGGTTGGAGAAGATCATCCCAGAGGAACAACGCAAGGAAATAGGAGCTTGGAGGGCAGAGGAAAAGGCTTGTGAGAAGCTTTGATTGCCTGTGAGCATCCAGAACGATTGTACTGAGAGTTGGCTAGCTGTGAGAGCTAAGGATTTGTATAATTCTGATGTATTTCCACCTTGTATGATAATACAGATAGTGGGGTTTTCAGCTGAGGCTTTCTCCTGAGTATTTTCTATGTTTCATGTGCATTGATTCTTCTTCTTCTAGTTATATGTGTTCAGCTTGATCTTGCTCAATTTTAAGCTTCCGCAAAATTGATAGTAGAAGTAGATTATAGTATTTTTCTTTGGTATATTTCATTATCGGGTTAATCTACAGTTAAATTTTCTACATGCTCTTAGAGGTAGATTTGTAGAGAATTTACAGAATTTCTACACGGTATTAGAAGTAGCTGATCTATAGAGAAATTTCTACATGGTATCAGAGCCTAGTATCAAAGCCAAGTTTATCAGAGTTGTGAAAAGTATATGGAGAAGAGAATTCAAAGTTTGAAGTTCGGGGTTGCAGGTGCAAATCGAATTCATATCATACTTTAAGGTTGGCCAATGGCATTCTATGGCTTGAAACTTGAGTATGCCTTGGAAGGTAACTCGAATTACATAGCATGGAAAGATCACATGGAGGTTGTATTAAAAGACAATGGCTTGAAGGATTTCATTGATCAAGAAATCCCAAAGCCAAGTTCAACTAATGAACAAGAGTTGGCTGAGTGGAAGAAGTGTGTGGCGAGGGCAAGACAGATCATCCTTGAGGGAGTTTGAGACAATATTGTCTTGAGTCTCCATGGGAAGGATACTCCATATTCAATGTGGAAGACATTGAAGGACCTCTACCATAATAGTAGCAACCAGAGGAAATTGGCACTCAAGGATAAACTTCGAAGAATCAAGATGGAGAACGGCGATACTATTTCCACATATCTAAACAAGCTCACCACCTATAGAGATGAGCTTGGAAGTGTGGGAATAACTACTTTCGCTGATGATATGGTCAACCTCGCTCTCCTTGGCCTTCCAAAGAGCTAGAATAGCTACCAGGACTCTATGAATGGAAGGGAGAAACTGTTGGATTGGGAATGAATGTGGTCATATCTCATGCAGGAGGAGATTAGGAAGAGCACTAGAGATGGTTCTTCGTCCAGGGATGATGATGAAGAAAATCTAGCCTTAATGAGTAAGGCAAGGAAAGGGAAGGGGAAGGATTCCCATTCCAAGTTGAATTCTTCTCATGGAGGGAAGAATGTTGACAAGTCTGAAGTGAGATGCTTTAATTGTCACAAGATGGGACATTATGCAACTAATTTCCCATCAAATAAGTCCAAGAAGGGATCCTCAGATGGATCCTGTTATCACAAAATCAAGCACTGAAGGCTGCCAATCAGCAAGATTCTGTGTAACTATTTCAAACCAGGCTTTGGACTAAGGCTTAGCCTCCTTAGTCTGAGAGGGCTCTCTCACAGATTATGAATATTGACTAATGACAAGAAAAGATGGCTAACTCTTATAAGACACATGAAAAATAAGCTGGCTGGACAACATTGAATTGATTCCCATTGGGCTTATGGAGTCTCTCATATCTCAGCAAACAAAAACACTATCTTTTCATAGAAATCAGGGCACTTTACATCTATATGTTCAAACATAACTTTGAAACCACAGTTTGCCAAGGCATACAGGAAGTCAGAGCATGATTCATGAGTTCTGAGTGATTATACATTAACAAAACTGTAAAAGAACCTTAAAGAAAGAATACCATCACACATTTGAACAAGAAGATCCATTGTGAATCCTGAGAAGAAAACACAGTCATTTGCATTACTGAAATTTGTTTATACATAAACCAAAAACAGTCTTCTCCAAAACATCCAACCCTTTGTCTATCTCTGTTTCAGCTATTTATAAAGTGCTTATTCTATCTCATTCGAGCTTCCTCCTCCAGCATGAGGGGAGCTCGATGACTGCCTATGATGACACCTACTAACTTTTAACTAACTAATAATTACAGCTAATTACTAATTGACAGCGCTGGAATCATAAAACAATTAAAATTCTGATTCCACTAAATCTTCTAGACTTCTAAATTAAACAGGACTTAAATTCCATAACAGCCTTGATCTTCAATCCTTTTCGTTCTCTGACATCTGGAGTTTGGCTGAGATAGCTGTAATGAACCTTTAATGCTCCATGTTTGTTTTCCATGACACATCTTTTCTGTTATCCTGAAACATAGGCCCCTGTTTGTCGGTCTTTGATATGCTGCTCCATTTATTCGAAAATGCAGCAGCCTGTCTCCAGCTCTTTAACATCCCAAAAATGATGAGCACTATCATGTTTCTTGATGTGTTGGATGCTTCGTTGATGAACAGGTGTGCAGACCAAAACTCCTTGTACGCAATTCCTTCCAAACCCTAATGACCGGTCATAAAGTACCTTTATCAAAGCTTTAACTTAAGACAAAACATTTCACCTTTACAAAAAGGTACACTTGTCATTATCTGAATGGCTATGCTAGCCTCATGTTGTCTCCTAAATGTCCCTTAGACATTTCCTTTGAAAATTTTCTGATCATCATATCAAACTGTATGTCTGCGTTAAAAAACAAAACCTACAGCAGTTTCGTAGCGCGCTACGAAACTGCTGTGTAATTTCAAAAACATAACTTCAACCCAAAATTCTTATCAACTGAATATTGCCAGTGGAATTTGCAGTCACCATTATTTTTGATTTCCTTCTCCAGCATACACTTGAAACAAACTAACCACTATCATCTTCCATTCCTTGACTAGATATAGGGTCGTCAAATCCAAATCTATGTGATCCCATAGGCATAAGCAGAGATTTGTAGTAGGTAAAAACAGAATTGATCTCTGAACCACATGCAATATATCCATCCATGACAGAAAACCCTACAACAATCTTCTCATTGGTATGACCAGTATAGGTCAGAGTATAAGCATTATTGGATAACCCAGAAGGATTGGCTTTTGTAAAATCCCACAACTTGAGTGTGTTATCTGTAGATGCAGAAATTTCACTCTCTCTATTGCTAAATTCCAGCGTTCCTCTGTTTCTCATCTTTAGCTTCTCCATTTCAAACTCAATTTTGATCAGTTTCATCTCAAACAACATGGAATCCACTGCTACTTCAGCATCACTCCACAGACTCTTGTAGAGACAAATCCTTTCATCCCTTTCCTTCAGTTCAGACCTAAAATCTTATTTCAAATTCTTCAAGAAGTTTTGCAGCTTATTGTGCATCATCTCAAAACACTTTACCTGTTAAGATTGAGAAAATCTCATGGATGTCAAACCTTTTGAGTGCTCCTTAAATTGCCAGAAATAGAGGACATCTCAGGCTTTGATGCATCTCCAATATTTGATATAGGAAACTCCATCTTTTTTACAAGATACCCGTTTGTTATTATTGTACTTTCTGAAGGGGAACCATCATCAGTCGCAGAAAAACCTTGAGAACATTCAACTGCTGCAGTTTCATTGAAATAGAGAGTTGGTAACTGACAAACCTCTAACTTCTGATATTCTGACGAATCTTTTAAAAACTCTGGCTCAGAAACTGTAAAATCCATTAAAGAGGGATGAAGCAGTGAGTTTAATCCTAAATTAATAGGTCTTGTTGATCTTTTTACAAGCTGTGCATTTGAAACAATAGGCGTATTCTCCCTTGAAGACAAAGGAAATAGTCTTTTAGGCGTAGGCGGGTGGTAGTCCGAGGATAAAATATCCAAAACTGGAATAAATTGGCTATGATTGGCCACAGTATCTCAATAAACGCCGGTGGAGACAAAACTGTTGGGTTTCTTGATTCATGAAAATCATTAATAAAAGTTGGTGAATGATAACTTAGGAGAGAATCAATGCCTAGACTTATTGGATTGGCAGTGGAAATATACGCTTGTGAATTAGCTGGACAAGATGTCGTCGCTTGTGAATTAGCTGGACAAGATGCCGTTTGTCCAGATTTTGGATCCGCTAATTCAACTGATTGTTGCAGTTGGCTAGAAGGAGGCCCATATACTTTTGACTTCAAGTCTTTTTGAAAAGATAGAGTTGAGATATCTTGTGTCGATTTGCCTGCTGTCTATTGCCCAGAATCTGGATGTCCATGTCCAGAAAGGGTGATATTGACCTTGTCTTCAAACGGCTTCTCCTATGTGTGCTCGCTTTGACACCATGTATAGAAATTGGAACTGTCACTCTGAATTGGACAATCAAGGCTACTTGTGTTATCGGTATTTGGAGAATGGGAAGTTGAAGCCAAGGACCAATCCTCCTGAGAAGTAATACAAGTGGTTGAAGATACTGGATCTTACACATATGGAGATAAATAACAATAAGGACTGAGATCACTAGTAACAGGCGGGTAATATGAGCTTGACGGAGCTTCAATCCCCAAGTACCACGGTTGATTATGAGATGGCAGAGGATTACGACACCAATCACCACTGTAATCAGAAGTATTTACATGAGAAGATGAAACAGAATGCTCAGGTAAGTAAGGGACATAGTAACAAGAAGGATCATAGTAATATTCATTTGGACCCATTGAATCGTATTGTTCAGAGCCACTTTCTGGATATGTATATGGCAGGACAGAGGCTCGGAGCTCTGAATCAGTTGAGGATGGCATGGGGTATAACATACAAGAATAAAAGCTGCTTACGTATTCCTTGCTTTGCCTCTAGTAGATACAGTCACAATACCGTTTGCATCAATGTGCTGGTGGAATGACCTTGACTAATACGACCCCTTTTCCGGCAAAGAAAAACAAATGTCAACCAGGTGTCTATGTCCTCTGTCGGTGGAAGAACTAATGCACGAACAGCTAGTAATGTTTGCCAAACCTCAACATCTCGTTTGGTTCCTTGTATCCAATCAAAACACAAAGATTAGAACATGAGGCACATACTTAAATGCAAACACATTTCGTTTGTCAAAAACTCATCACTGACACGTACACGATCCCCCAACCATGTATTCCCAATGTACTTGGAGATGATATATACACTACCACTTAGTCGATAACCAGCTTCATATATATTTACTGCTTTTCCAACATAATTAACCTGAGTTGGGATCAGAAGGGCTTCATTGACTTGAGAAAGGCGATTGTCCCAGGAAAGGATCTTCAAAGTACTCGTCTCAGGGAGAGCACTGAGCAAATCTGTGTTGCTACAAACGAGCTTAATGCACTGCTTCCTTGAAAACATTGTCGCTGCTCTCATCTGCATTTCTGGAGGGAAACAGAACTCTGTACAATAGGCATGCTAGGATTTTGGCCTCCACTGAAAACTCGAACAAATCCCCAATTTCGTAGCACGCTATGAAATCACTAAAACAGGTTGCGCTGCGAAACTGCTAAAAGATTTATGCGTTGCGAAAACACTTTGTCCTTAAGCTAGTCTGAGCAATTTTGGCAACAGAATTTTCAGTGATAACAGTGGCTCCACTTGGGATAGTGTGCCCTTGTGGTACACTAAGAACTCGCAGGTCCAGTGCCTTATAAAATTTATTTGACAAACATCTTCTTTAAGTTCCTTGGGCCTTCACCTCGGGCTTTAGCTGGATGATCATTGTAGGAGAAAGAAAACTACATCTACTGAAAAAAATGCTCAGCTGACCTTGAGCTTATTTGCATTTACCTACCTACCTACCCTAACAATTTCAACTTCTTTCTGCTCAATCAATATGAAATTTCCAATGTAGCCAATCCTCTGTTTTATCTGATATTTGAGTTTTTTTACTGCATCGGAGTTCAGAGCCAATATGATAGTATGATGACCGCTGCCACTGAAATTGTCTCTGATCTTTATAGGAAAACTGAAACACTGGAGAGTAAAACTCTTCCATGTAATCAGCTATAGGATCCCAGAATACATGATCAGCTTGATTTTTCTTGTAACTTTCTGGTTGTGCAAACTGATCTTCAACAACAGTGTTCAGTTCCTCAATCGTGAAAGAGAAAGGAACCAGCATTGTCTCCTTGCGTTCTGCCATAGAAAACTTCTGAAAATAATGATCATGATTATGAAAACTATATGCCTGAATTTGACCTTCTAAACCTTCAATTTCTTTCTCAATGTCCTCAGCAACTTCACCCAAAAATCTCATCTTATCCTCTGCCTTGCAGTCAAAGGATTTTAGATATGAGGACAAGGACAAAGGAAAATTTTCATTTGTTTCTCCATTACTATGATCATTATTCCATTGTTTGAAACCTTGAACTGAAGGAGAGTTTGCCACCACCTCTGACCTATCTATCCATTCCTCCAAAAACATAAGCCATAAGTCTTGAAATGACTTAATGGATTTGATAGGAAAACTTGCAATCCATTGTTTACATTTCCCTTGAAGTGAATCATAGAATAACATAATGCAAACATCCTCATGTTTAACTCTAATAAGCTGTGAAAATTCACAAAAATCTGATATATGCTTCAAAGTTAAACTCAAATCTTCTCCATTGAATTTTGGACCATTCCTTAGAAAATATGCATCCTTGGGAAAATGATTTGGGAAACCATGAATTCCTGAAAAGTCTATGCATGCATACCTTGAGATAAGAATGGTAGCATCTAGGTCCTTCATAACTCCAGTGGAATCACCATGAACCTATGAATTTCGAATTCTTCAACAATGGAGTCACCAAGGTAGTTTTGCAGCCTCAAAAACCTTCTGAGCTCCTGCTACCTTCAGAAGTTCAAATTCATAATTTCGGGAAAGAATAATCTTCAGGCTCCCGGCAGACGCACCAAAATGTTATCACAAAATCAAGCACTGAAGCCTGCCAATCAGCAAGATTCTGTGTAACTATTTCAAACTAGGCTTTGGACTAAGGCTTAGCCTCCTTAGTCTGAGAGGGCTCTCTCACAGATTATCAATATTGACTAATGACAAGAAAAGATGGCTAACTCTTATAAGACACATGAAAAATAAGCTGGCTGGACAACATTGAATTGATTCCCATTGGGCTTATGGAGTCTCTCATATCTCATCAAACAAAAACACTATCTTTTCATAGAAATCAGGGCACTTTACATCTATATGTTCAAACATAACTTTGAAACCACAGTTTTCCAAGGCATACAGGAAGTCAGAGCATGATTCATGAGTTCTGAGTGATTATGCATTAACAAAACTGTAAAAGAACCTTAAAGAAAGAATACCATCACACATTTGAACAAGAAGATCCATTGTGAATCCTGAGAAGAAAACACAGTCATTTTCATTACTGAAATTTGTTTATACATAAACCAAAAACAGTCTTCTCCAAAACATCCAACCCTTTGTCTATCTCTGTTTCAGCTATTTATAAAGTGCTTATTCTATCTCATTCGAGCTTCCTCCTCCAACATGAGGGGAGCTCGATGACTGCCTATGATGACACCTACTAACTTTTAACTAACTAATAATTACAGCTGATTACTAATTGACAGCGCTGGAATCATAAAACAATTAAAATTCTGATTCCACTAAATCTTCTAGACTTCTAAATTAAACAGGACTTAAATTCCATAACAGTCTTGATCTTCAATCCTTTTCTTTCTCTGACATCTGGAGTTTGGTTGAGATAGCTGTAATGAACCTTTAATGCTCCATGTTTGTTTTCCATGACACATCTTTTCTGTTATCCTGAAACATAGGCCCCTGTTTGTCGGTCTTTGATATGCTGCTCCATTTATTCGAAAATGCAGCAGCCTGTCTCCAGCTCTTTAACATCCCAAAAATGATGAGCACTATCATGTTTCTTGATGTGTTGGATGCTTCGTTGATGAACAGGTGTGCAGACCAAAACTCCTTGTACGCAATTCCTTCCAAACCCTAATGACCGGTCATAAAGTACCTTTATCAAAGCTTTAACTTAAGACAAAACATTTCACCTTTACAAAAAGGTACACTTGTCATTATCTGAATGGCTATGCTAGCCTCATGTTGTCTCCTAAATGTCCCTTAGACATTTCCTTTGAAAATTTTCTGATCATCATATCAAACTGTATGTCTGCGTTAAAAAACAAAACCTACAGCGCTACGAAACTGCTGTGTAATTTCAAAAACATAACTTCAACCCAAAATTCTTATCAACTGAATATTGCCAGTGGAATTTGCAGTCACCATTATTTTTGATTTCCTTCTCCAGCATACACTTGAAACAAACTAACCACTATCATCTTCCATTCCTTGACTAGATATAGGGTCTTCAAATCCAAATCTATGTGATCCCATAGGCATAGGCAGAGATTTGTAGTAGGTAAAAACAGAATTGATCTCTGAACCACATGCAATATATCCATCCATGACAGAAAACCCCACAACAATCTTCTCATTGGTATGACCAGTATAGGTCAGAGTATAAGCATTATTGGATAACCCAGAAGGATTGGCTTTTGTAAAATCCCACAACTTGAGTGTGTTATCTGTAGATGCAGAAATTTCACTCTCTCTATTGCTAAATTCCAGCGTTCCTCTGTTTCTCATCTTTAGCTTCTCCATTTCAAACTCCATTTTGATCAGTTTCATCTCAAACAACATGGAATCCACTGCTGCTTCAGCATCACTCCACAGACTCTTGTAGAGACAAATCCTTTCATCCCTTTCCTTCAGTTCAGACCTAAAATCTTGTTTCAAATTCTTCAAGAAGTTTTGCAGCTTATTGTGCATCATCTCAGAACACTTTACCTGTTAAGATTGAGAAAATCTCATGGATGTCAAACCTTTTGAGTGCTCCTTAAATTGACAGAAATAGAGGACATCTCAGGCTTTGATGCATCTCCAATATTTGATATAGGAAACTCCATCTTTTTTACAAGATACTTGTTTGTTATTATTGTACATTCTGAAGGGGAACCATCATCAGTCGCAGAAAAACCTTGAGAACATTCAACTGCTGCAGTTTCATTGAAATAGAGAGTTGGTAACTGACAAACCTCTAACTTCTGATATTCTGACGAATCTTTTAAAAACTCTAGCTCAGAAACTGTAAAATCCATTAAAGAGGGATGAAGCAGTGAGTTTAATCCTAAATTAATAGGTCTTGTTGATCTTTTTACAAGCTGTGCATTTGAAACAATAGGCGTATTCTCTCTTGAAGACAAAGGAAATAGTGTTTTAGGCGTAGGCGGGTGGTAGTCCGAGGATAAAATATCTAAAAGTGGAATAAATTGGCTATGATTGGCCGCAGTATCTCAATAAACGCCGGTGGAGACAAAACTGTTGGGTTTCTTGATTCATGAAAATCATTAATAAAAGTTGGTGAATGATAACTTAGGATAGAATCAATGCCTAGACTTATTGGATTGGCAGTGGAAATATACGCTTGTGAATTAGCTGGACAAGATGCCGTCGCTTGTGAATTAGCTGGACAAGATGCCGTTTGTCCAGATTTTGGATCCGCTAATTCAACTGATTGTTGCAGTTGGCTAGAAGGAGGCCCATATACTTTTGACTTCAAGTCTTTTTGAAAAGAGAGAGTTGAGATATCTTGTGTCGATTTGCCTGCTGTCTATTGCCCAGAATCTGGATGTCCATGTTCAGAAAGGGCGATATTGACCTTGTCTTCAAACGGCTTCTCCTGTGTGTGCTCGCTTTGACACCATGTATAGAAATTGGAACTGTCACTCTGAATTGGACAATCAAGGCTACTTGTGTTATCGGTATTTGGAGAATGGGAAGTTGAAGCCAAGGACCAATCCTCCTGAGAAGTAATACAAGTGGTTGAAGATACTGGATCTTGCACATATGGAGATAAATAACAATAAGGACTGAGATCACTAGTAACAGGCGGGTAATATGAGCTTGACGGAGCTTCAATCCCCAAGTACCACGGTTGATTATGAGATGGCAGAGGATTACGATACCAATCACCACTGTAATCAGAAGTATTTACATGAGAAGATGAAACAGAATGCTCAGGTAAGTAAGGGACATAGTAACAAGAAGGATCATAGTAATATTCATTTGAACCCATTGAATCGTATTGTTCAGAGCCACTTTCTCGATATGTATATGGCAGGACAGAGGCTCGGAGCTCTGAATCAGTTGAGGATGGCATGGGGTATAACATACAAGAATAAAAGCTGCTTACGTATTCCTTGCTTTGCCTCTAGCAGATACAGTCACAATACCGTTTGCATCAATGTGCTGGTGGAATGACCTTGACTAATACGACCCCTTTTCCGGCAAAGAAAAACAAATGTCAACCAGGTGTCTATGTCCTCTGTCGGTGGAAGAACTAATGCACGAACAGCTAGTAATGTTTGCCAAACCTCAACATCTCGTTTGGTTCCTTGTATCCAATCAAAACACAAAGATTAGAACATGAGGCACATACTTAAATGCAAACACATTTCGTTTGTCAAAAACTCATCACTGACACGTACACGATCCCCCAACCATGTATTCCCAATGTACTTGGAGATGATATATACACTACCACTTAGTCGATAACCAGCTTCATATATATTTACTACTTTTCCAACATAATTAACCTGAGTTGGGATCAGAAGGGCTTCATTGACTTGAGAAAGGTGATTGTCCCAGGAAAGGATCTTCAAAGTACTCGTCTCAGGGAGAGCACTGAGCAAATCTGTGTTGCTACAAACGAGCTTAATGCACTGCTTCCTTGAAAACACTGTCGCTGCTCTCATCTGCATTTCTGGAGGGAAACAGAACTTTGTACAATAGGCATGCTAGGATTTTGGCCTCCACTGAAAACTCGAACAAATCCCCAATTTCGTAGCACGCTACGAAATCACTAAAACAGGTTGCGCTGCGAAACTGCTAAAAGATTTATGCGCTGCGAAAACACTTTGTCCTTAAGCTAGTCTGAGCAATTTTGGCAACAGAATTTTTAGTGATAACAGATCCGAAGGTGAGGCATTAGCCTCTCAGTTCGAAATGGACTTTACTCTCATCACATGCATGGTGTCGTCAATGATGGGTTGTGTCTAGTATCTTGACAGTGGAGCCTCATTCCACATGACCGACGATAAAATTTTATTCAATACCTTGGATGAGAAAGACCTTAAGATGCGCATAGAGATGGGTGATGATGAAAGGTATAATGTTTCAGGAGTGGGCACGGTTGCTTTTCAGAGGGAGAATGGAGCTCCTATCACCTTGACAGATGTGAAGTATGTTCTTGGATTGAAGAAGAACTTGGGATTGGTCGCGATGTTGGAGGACAAAGGCTACGATGTTGTCTTTTGTAAGGGAAAGCTTTTCCTTAGACACATCTCCACGAGACAAGTGAAACAGATTGGTTCACGAGTTCAGAACCTGTATGCCCTTGAGGTTCAAGATGCATGCAAAGCCTTGAGGAGAAAGGAAAATGTTAGAGACTTGGTGGTTAAGAGGGAGAGTAAATTACCTCTCAACATGCAGTCCTAGAAGAAGTCTCAGACAATTGTGGAGGAGCCACAATTGGAGAAGTGGGCAGAGGAATCACATGCAGCCATACCTCCAGGTGTGAGGTGGGGTGATGTGAAGTGATAGTCTCAAGAAGGTTAAAATTGGGTAGGGTCCATTGAGAGGTTTTATCTCATGGATTGTACCTTGTTACGGGAGCCCAAAGTACATAGTAGCAGGACGAATCAATGGGATTGATGCAGTCAGACATCAAAGTGATAGATGCTAGAGCAGTCAAATACTAAAGAGCATAGAGAAGGATTGAAAACAGTGCAGAAAGGCAAAGTCAGCTGAAGCGCAAAGTTTTCAGTTGACAGAGGCAATAGCAGTCAGAGACCTTGATGACAGATGCATCATACTGATTCAGGTTGGATTTTTTTTTTTTGTTTCTGGAGTTGCTGGAGCAACAACACTAGAGAGAAGTGTTGCATGCATAACATTCCAAAGGTTCATGATCAGGATCGATTTGAATTCCTTTCTTGTTGAGAGGAAGTGTTGAAAATAGCAACAAGAAATGATAAAAATAGAATCCAGAATATTCTAATTTTAATTTGTCCTTGAATTAAAATTGTGAATTAAAATCAAATTTAGTCTCACCAGCTACTTGGAAAGAATTAATTAATTCATTATGGATTAATTAGTTGGAGAAATTCAAGTTAGAAGTCTTTATGAAGTCATGCAAGAGTTATCCCTTAAATTAAGGAGATTATCCCTTAATTAAGGAGATAAGATTGAGTTATATTTGAGTTGTAATTAGTTAGCTCGGTTTACTGGGTTAAGTCCAGTTAAATTAGTTCCAAACTATTTGAGGAACTACTTGTGAGTTATCAGTCAGTTGATGCATGCATGCACTCAACTAGTGTACTCCAGATAACTAAAGATTCCCTCATCAGAAACTCATGCATGGTTATTATGAGAAAGACCCAGTTGAGCTAAATGTCAAGGACAATGTACTGTTAGTTGCATGCTTTCTCCTATAAAGGAAACTCATGCATGCAGTCAAGGTAAGGTTCCTTGGAGGATTACACAATTCTGACAGGGTGTGAGATCAGTGTGAGAGATCAGTTTTCCACTTGGTTGGAGAAGATTATCCCAGAGGAACAGCGCAAGGAAATAGGAGCTTGGAGGGCAGAGGAGAAGGCTTGTGAGAATCTAAGATTGTCTGTGAGCATCTAGGAGGATTGTACTAAGAGCTGGCTAGCTGTGAGAGCTAAGGTTTTGTATAATTCTGATGTATTTCCACCTTGTATGATAATACGGATAGTGGGGTTTTTAGCTGCAGCTTTCCCCTGAGTATTTTCTATGTTTCATGTGCATTTATTCTTCTTCTTCTGGTTATATGTGTTCAGCTCGATCTCGCTCAATTTTAAGCTTCCACAAAATTGATAGTAGAAGTAGATTATAGTATTTTTCTTTGGTATATTGCATTATCGGGTTAATCTACAGTCAGATTTTCTACATGGTCTTAGAGGTAGATTTTTTGAGAATTTACAGAATTTCTACACCATGAATACAAAATACTTTTGTTTATGATCATGTGATTTTCATGAGCGGACACTTGTTGAGGTATTTTTCCTGTAGCTAAATAATTTGCAATGTCTATTAACTAGGGAAAGTGAGTAGAAAATGTAAAATAATGTTCATCTAGAAATTTTGCATCTATAGGAACATCATTATTTTCATTTTTCAACCTAGAAAAAAAATTGACAACTAGATTATCTTTACTAGGCTGATCTACAATTATAACATTGAATTCCTGCAATAAAAAAATCCATCTCATGGTTTGGCCATTAGTTACTAATTTTTTCATGAGATACTGGATAGTTGCATGGCCGTTGTGGACAAAGACCTTACAACCCATAATATAATGTTTGAACTTGTTTATTGAATGCACTAGTGCTAAGAATTATTTTTCTGCCACAATATAATTTAACTTAACGGGTTTTAAAATTTTTCTAGTATAATAAATGGCATAATAAAATAGGTAATATTTCTATCCAAGGACAACCCCCAAAGATGTGTCTAAGGCGTTCATGGAAATGTGAAAGGGAAGGGACCAATTATATTCCCTTAATATGGGTGCAACCAAATTTTTTTCCCTTCAAGGTCTCAAAGGAATAGTGACATCGATCATCCCATAGAAACAAAGCATCTTTGGACAACAATTTAAGTAATGGCGTGGTTATTTTTTTAAAACTTTCAACGAAGTATCTATAGTATACAATAAAAACAAGGAAACTTCTTACCTCCTTCTGTATTGTAGGAACTAGTAGTTGAGATAAAACTTTGATCTTGTCCATGTCTACTTCTATTCCTGCAGCAGAAACCACGTGACCAAGTACCACTCCCTTAGTTAGCATCATGCAAAATTTTATGTTACTCAGGGAAATGTGTGCTTCCTGACATCTAATCAATACTTTCTTAAGTTTTTTCAAAGCTTCCTTGAATAAATCCCCATAGACAATAAAATCGTCCATGTACAACTTGATAGAATCATGAATCATATCGAGGAAAATACCTAGCACCACCCTTTTAAATGTGGCATGGGCATTACATAACCCAAAAGACAACACCCAATAATAAAAAGTTCCCCATGGACAAGTAAATGTTGTTTTCTCCTGGTCCTACAGAGCTATATATATTTGGTTATACCCATTGTACCCATCTAAAAACAAGAAACATTTCTTTCCTGCTAAGGTGTCTAGAACCTAGTCTATAAAAGGGAGAGGGAAATAATCCTTCATGGTAGCTTTGTTTAATTCATAGAATTCTACACGCACACCAATTCTTGAATATTTAGGCACTACAACTAAGGAGGAAACCCATTTACTATCTGATATCAGATAAATCAAATTAGAATCAAGAAGCTTTTGTAACTCTTCCTTTACCACTTCCTTAAGTACTCGATTCATGCACCTTTGAGGCTTCTAAAGAAGGTGAGCATCAGTAAGAATATAAATATGACGTGAATAGATCATATGATCAATTCTCTTCATGTCCCAGTAGTCCCATGCAGAGGATTTTATCTATTCTTGTAAAACATAGATCAATTTTTTTTGTTGACCATTAGTAAGTTATATTGAGGAAAATTAATTACCTATCATTTAATTAGATATCATTTTTTGGGATTCAACTGCATTAAGTAAGTCATTCATGTATGACCATTTCCATGAGAGGTAGTCGTAAGTGACTAATTTCTCATGATTTGAATAGTTCACTTAGCACTCATTGCATCGAGTGATGCTCACAGGGGTGAAGAAGTGGGATTGAAACTAGTGAAATAAATCACATAGCGTCAATCATCACTTCTGGGGCTTGCACCCAGTAACTAGGACTTCTCGGGAGGTCACTCATCCCAGATTGCCTCTGGCTCAAGCGCGCTTAACTGTGGAGTTTTCGCAACAATCAAGCCCACTTAGCTTGCTACCCCATTTGCAAAACCTTAGCAAGTATTGTGCCTCATGAACCATTCAAGTAGAGATCCCTTCACTCTTTTTGAATTTAATTGTCAACCCGGGGGTTTTGTAAAACTTGCGAAGCATGCATGCACTGTATATGCTAGAAATTAACTTCCAATTTAGATCAATCTAATTACGAAACCAAATAATGGCAAACCAAATTCACCAATTATAATTCAACAATCAACTCAAAAGAAATTATAGTATAGCGCGCAGAATTGAAATTACATGGAATGAAATATACTCTAATGGATCATGTGTGCATTATCAAATTAGGATCCTATGAAATGAATAATCAAAACCACATCACATGAAATGAAAGAAAAAAACAATCATTCTTAACCTCTCACACAGGAAAAGATATGAAAGCAAATAAAAACAATCTCTCTTTTAACCTCTAGATAGGAAAGCAAATAAGAACAGTCGCTCTTAACCTCTAGATGTGAAAGAAAATAAAAACAATCACTCTTAACCTCTCACACAGGAAAATATATGAAAGAAATAAATCTTAATCTATAAAAAACAATAAATCTCACACATTGTAGGTGGCCAATCCAGAAGTATGAGAGATGGCAAGTTGAGAGGCTCCCAGTGCAAGCATTACCAATCAAGGTGAACATCACTCATGAGCATGGTGCTAAATATAAATTCCATTCAAAACATGAGTAATAATAACTTTCCACCTGAGTATCTCCAAATTTACACATGCCTTTGAAAGGATAAGGCTCTCCTATTTATACAAAAACATAAGAATCTACCTCATTAATGGAGGTCCATTATTCTCTCCCTAGATCCATAGAAAATATCATAGAGTTACAACTCAAATAGGTAACGATGAGACACATATCCTCTTTGACCTTTATCCAAATCTTCTTCCATATCTTGAAAGGAATTCGAATTTGAGCATTGGATGCCACATAAGGGTACCTTGGAAGCTTCCAAATGACCTACACGTGTCATGAAACTCAAGCCACTTTTAAGTATTGGCAAGTATATGTCATTTTTCTAAGTTTTAACCATTTAATTCACTTAAAATACTAGAAATCATTAGCTTTTGGAAAACAGAAAGGCAACTCACATAATTATGAAAATGGAGGCTAATGAAAGGTTATATGGTCATGGAGTTGCGACATGTGAGTGAAATGGCGGCGATAAAGGTGAAAGTGGATGATATTTTGAAGACATTTTGGAGGCTATACATACCCCCCCACCCCCCAGCTGATGTTATTGCATGTCCTCATGTAATATACTGCATTACTTAATCATGATTTGCTTTTGAATGAACTTGGCTTATATCAATTGTCCTTAAACTTTGCATTTGACAATTTCATTTCTTTTTGCAAAGTATTCCTTGTCATACATTGAATTGCAACATGATTGGTTGGTTGTTGTGTGAAAACCAAATCTTAACTGGTATTGGTTCTTGTGTATCAATACCTTGTTTCTTTTTGTTGCCGCAAGGTTCATTGAACATAGTTAAGAATGAATCTTTAAATCAGCCATATAATATGCTCATCATTTAGGAATTTATGTGCAAATCACATAACATTTGAAACATAATGCAATCATAATTGATTAGGAAAAGACTTCTGTTAGGATGAAATGAAGTGAAATGGAATGAAGTGATATGGATGTGATAATAAATGGATTTCCCTCCCCCCCCAAACTAAAGGTGTTTACTGTTTTTTTTTCAAATGAGAAAGGAAATATGGTGAAGTATTTTCCAAAAAGCTATAATTTTAGTATTCAATGAATTCTATGATTAAAAGCTAGAAAATAACATACCTTTACTTACCTAGGAAGTGGACAAACTGTGCATATGTAGAGAAGTTTTAGTTGTTGTTGAATCATGGAATAGAATGTAGAATTCCATCTACTTCTTAGTTGCATAAATGGTGGATGAGGTGGTGAGAGTGGATTCTTTATTGCTGCTGCTAAATTTGTTGTATCTGCTGTAAAATGCTGAAATGATATAGTCTTCACCTGCTACAAAACCCGATGGTACAAATCTAGTAATGCAAATAAATGTGTTGTTGTCGAGCATGAAGAGAAGTCATTAGATTACCGGGCATTGATGAGTTTCATTAACCAATAAGAGGAAAAATCGCCATTAATGTCAATGAGTGCCAAGGTACCTAAGTACATCTTTCAAAGTGAGAATATATGCGCTGGTGTCGATCCAATTGCAAGATCCAACGATCAAGGGACATTAATGTATTCCCATGATTGTTGGCGAGAGAACTTGTCATTGATGCATACAAGCCTCAAGGTACTAATAAGGACTCTAGCCCTGAACCTAGATAATGTGTTGATGTTGATATGCTAAGACTTGTTAGAAGGGAGACATTATGAATCCCCCATCATCTAACACGAGTATGGAATAATGATTTTGGAAGGATTATGGATGGAAAAATTGCATCAAGCAGGATTTATTTAATGGAAAAGCAAAATGACAAGAGGGTAAACACGTGAACGAAAGAAAAAGGACAAATCAACATGAAAGTGAGTTGAATGTCTATATGAATGGAAATTATGGAAAATGTGAATGGAAAATGTAAATGGAAAATGTGAAGGAAATATGTGACTCTTGCAAAGAAAATGGTGATGACGATGCTTTAGCGAAAAATTCTTGAATAGCTTGTGAGTTTGGAGAGGAAAAATGATGGCATTTATGAATGACAGAAATGGATTTAATTGGTTCATGACACATGTTTCTTAAAATTGGTCATAGAAAACCAATCATGCATAAATTGGCTTCCTTCAATTCTCTGATTGCCCTGGAACCTGAAAATAAACATGGCACTAACATTGCCATAAAATGTAAGTGTGTTCAAAGAGAAGTGATCAATTTCTTTTTGATACATACAAAAAATTTGCATAATTAACAGGTTCATGACATGTCTTCATTTCAAATGGTTAGTCCAATTTCACAATTGCGATAATAAATCCAATTTCTAAAATAAAATAATTTCCTCAATTTATGTTTGAATCATAACATTTCATAAAGATAAAGAAATATTAATTGTGAATGTTGGATGATTCCTGTAAAATAATCTTCGATAAAAAATTCATCAATCGATCTTGTAGATCAAACACCTTCATAGTTCTTCTTCTTTCCTGCATCATGCTTGAAAACATAATCATTAGACAAATCCAATAAATTTTGATCATGATTATCTGATTAGAATGCATTGTTGACAAATAGATCATTAAGTTAAATACAGAGTTGTAGAATTGTTGGTCAGCTGCAGAATTGCGTAGTTTCTGTAGCTAAAATCCTGAACAGACAGTTAAGTACACACAACTATGCATTTTTGTTATGAACAAATAATCAGTTGAATCTTCAAATTGATCAATACCTCTTACAGAAAAATTAACAAATAGAAAAATTTTATTTATTTATTTATTTATTATTTCTTGCTTCAACAGGTGTGTAAGTGAATCACATCAAAAGTTCCTTTTTTTTTTTACTTTACTTTGCTCCAATCATGAATTGAATTTCACATAATTTTTTTTTTACAATTTTTCTCATGGCAATTTTCTTGAAAAAAAAAATAAAACATACAATCTAAAAATTAATGAAATATTTACAAAACTAAAAAGTAAAATAGATGTACATAAAAGAAAAACATAACAAGAAAAATATATGTACAAAATAAAATATATGTACGAACAAATTTATAAAAAAAAAAATTCCTATAACATAAATGTACAAACTAAAACATAAACATAACAATAAAAACAAAACATTAAAATATATACTAAAAAAAACATAACATTATACATAAAACATTAAAACACATAAAATAAAAATTGTAACATGTTAGAGTCCTATAGTGATAGGATTCATAATTTTGAATTGGCTAAGTTTGAGCCTTGTAATATTGTACATACCTTTGCTTTCTGCAAATGTTTTCCATATTAATAATTTAAAAAATGTAAAGAGGGTATGTCCTAAAACAGATATCAAAGGACAAAAAGAATAAGAAAAAGTCAAAAAATGAAAAAATATGAACCCTAAAACAAAAATAGATCATGAAAGTGTGCAAGTCTAAATGCCACTACTATTTTACTGCTTTATTGTTTTAAATAATGGTTGTGTGCAGCTTGTCATCCATGCCACAACCCATGGTAGTCAAATTGTTTAAACTTGGCTATTTCATGCTTTGAATTTTATGTTTATAGTTAGAGAATAAAATCTGACCAAACAATTTAATCTTGGCAGATCATTAGATAGGTAGAGAAAATAAAAGGAGCTCATCAGTTTAATCTGAGCCCTTGGATGATATAAGGTTAGAAGTAGATAGTTTACTTTTCAAAAGAAAAATGAATGATAAGGGTTTGCTAGTCTAAATGCACCCAAATAAAATGAAGAAAAAATGGTAGGGTAAGTAATGGGTAAGTAGAAGAAAGGCTGCTGAAGTATAAACTTGATTGGATAAAAGCACATTTATTATGGACCGGACCCTTGGCTTAATAACTTATGGACATCAAGTGTTAGAATCCCCTTCATAAGATTCATTTTCCCTTCATTACCCTAATAAAACCCATTTTCCTAAGGTTAAACTTCATTTGCCTAGAAAAAGTAAAAACCCCCTTGTTAATTTCTATTTCGCTCAAAAAACCCACAAAAGTCTTTTATCCTAAGTATAAGTGTATATAAATAAAATTTGCAAATTTTACATTTATACTAAGGGTATACTTACTCCACTCATTTCATATTAATTTTTAACTTAATTATATAAATCCCCGATATACCTTTTACCATATATTAAATAAATCCCCTATATAAATATCCCAACCCTTAGTTTTAATATAAACTATATAATTTACCCCATATCTCGACAAAGCGAAACTAATCCTGTCATTAAACCTTGTCCGATCGTTTTAACACATCATTAAGTCTTAATTAATCGTAAACTGCCAAGGATTAAAGCCCTAGGCCCCCCCGAAAACCATGCTCTTATCACTCGTGCACCTCCCTCGCCCGACTACCATCTGATCATCACTCCCCTCATGGGACGGCCCACAGCCATATCGAGTGCGCCCAACGACCGACCTTTACCCACCCGATAAGGTGGTTTTCCCTGGCCCCCCAACTGCTACGTGTCGAGCGATGGAGTAGATCGGGTGACCCCTCCTAAATACCACTCCCTCCACAAAAGCGGTGTGATGGCTTGGGAAACTGCCTCCCCGCCAAACCCGAAAAACCACCTACTGTTCATATGTGAAATTACCTGCCAAAAAATAATTGTTGCTCAATAAAAATCCTGCGAAGCCCTTTTTTGCCTTTTTTCACTCATTTTCTCTGTGAACCTCTGCAAACTAGTGTGACACCTGCAAACATTGAATTTACCAATTAACCTCAAATTCCACTCCTGAAGAAGCTGCAGAGACCTCAATCAACCTCTTAGTCCATACCAAAGCCATTCAAACATCTGCAGTTGCCATGAACCTTGAATTTGAAGCTAATTCACCCAATTCCAGGTATTTAAAGATAAACTACCAGTCACCCTTTCCAATTTGAAAGTGTTCAGTCTGTAAAGTATTTTAATTAAGTAAAATTAATTGAAAATACTTTAAATTTAAAAGTCTATGCCCAAACCCTTCTGAAAACTTCCAGTTTCTGTCAAAAGCCTCTGAATAAACCTGTGAAAGCCAAATTCAAATCCACAAGAACTGAATTATCACTGCCCTTGTCACCATGGATGTTAAACCTATCACTTCTCCCCATTTGGACCTAGACCACCTCCCCCTGGCGGACAGGGATTTTCAAATCAAATACACAAGTGCATATGAGGTCCTGCTCAAAATTAATTGTTTGAGTAAAGACATATATCTGAACCATTCTGATGAGGTTGGCCTTTGGGACTCCAATTTGCCCAAATACCAGTTTCCCTAAGTTCATATATTTCCTGAAATTGTCCATATGTTCCATGCCTGTTACATTCCCAGCCAGAGAGCTATAATGTCCCCTAACCAAAAGGTTTTGTTTACCATCACAGCTGAATCAATCAATGAGATGTTACAAGTCCAACCAGGTCTAAACCTAACCCCACTCTCAATTGGAGATCTGCTAGACTAATACACCAAGTTGATTCCATCAAGACTGGCCCAATTATTCCAAACTTTCATTTTAGAAGAAAAACACATTCCTAAAGATGTCCCTCCATATGTTTCTGCCATTTTATCTGAAAGGTGAAAGCATATCATTACTATGATATCATGTATTTTGGGCTGCACCACTGATGAATTTTTTGATGAGCTCGTCCTAACATTGATGTCTATTTTCACCCCAGGAAAGCCTCCTGCTACTTTGTACGACTATGCCCAGTTCATAGCTGAAAGAATTCATGAACAATTTATTAGAATGCACAGTGAGAAATTATTTGAATACTCATCTGTACTATACCATATGTTTTTATATTATCAGTCAGATAGGTTCCCTTTCACTCTCCAGAAGCTTGATACTAGAGGCCAACCCAGGTCTGTCATATTTTGGACACCATTATTCCACAAGTATTCATCACCATACACTTATACGGACTTCAATGATTCTTTTGTCCATCCAGTCATGACCATGTTGACAGGAAGTCCTCCACCCAGAATAAGCCAAGAGATCAAAAGAGTCCTCCAGTTGTCCAAGTAGAGTAAAGTGGGAGATTGGTACCTTTACCAACACCAGACTGAGATAAGAATCTATGGTTGCCAGCTAGCCCCATACAAACTCCCCAAATACGTCCCCATGAGGTTATTTGCTATAGAGTACTATAGGAAAATAATGAATTCTGATGAAGTCAATTTTGTCTCAGCCAAGAAAAGAACACAGTTCAAAGTCAAAAATCAGTTAGGCCCTTTCATTTGCAATTCTAGAGAAGCAGGGCAGTAAGCAGATCTGATTCTACAACAAATGAAGTTCAAAAATAGTTTCATGTGGAGATATGAACCTCAAGGGTTTATGACCAAACTTAGACAAAAGGTCAAATTGGGGCCTTACATCCATCACCCCATACCAAAGATAGAAAGATATGCCAATCAATCTGAGTGGTTGGAGAACACTCTCATAGACATGAATAGTACAAAGGTAGATGTTGAAAATACCTTGATTGATCTAGAGAGACAGCTTGATGAAAACTCATTCCTGCAGGTACCATGAGTACCCCTACAGCTTTGTAGAGTCCTCAGAATGAGGAAAAGAATCCCAAGAAGAACAAATAGGGAGCCTCCACTTTAGGCATGGACACATCCAATGTGCAGTATGAAGGTAGCCAGAGCAAAAGGCCAAGGCTCAATCCTGTTTCAAAACAGGAAGACACAGAAGGCTCAAAAGAAGTAACTAATACTGAGTTTGACATGATCAAGGGCACAACTCCAACTGGAGAAACACAAGAGCCATCTACCTCACACACTCAAAAGTTAGAAAGGAAACTTAGTGTAGAAGTCTCCTCATTCAGTAGGCCTGTTGACAAAGATAAGGATATTAAGGACAAGTTTAAAGAAATCAAAATGAGAAATGAGAAATTGAAGGCACAGCCTTATGCATAGTATCTCAATATTACACCTACCAATCAAACCAAGTTGATGTCAGCTTTTGACATCAAGGAAGGAAATATGCAAATGTCTTTCATAAAGCCAATTATGCAACCACCAAGGATATTGACAACTTACAAAAAGATTGATTTTGAAGTATTGGCAAGCGATATTCATCCCATTGACCAAATTGAATTCCACAAAAAGGATGGGGAAATGATTTACTCCACCCTTACAGGTAAAGCCATAGCTTCCCATTAATTGCAGAATTCATTGACCAACATCTCATCTTAGTATCAGTTGGAGAAGGCCTCCTCATAGGCCAAAGACACCAGAATCAAGTCTTTGGAAGACTTAGTGATTGAATTGGGACATGATCTAAAAGATATCAAAGCCACTGAGCAAGTAATTAAGGAAAATAATGATGACATTGCAGCACTTAAAAATCAATTGAAGATACCTCAGCTGCATCATCCCCAGAGACAAGAAGTCTTGGAAAACCAAACCAGACATGAAGAATTGATGGACTTAGTCCTAAAATTGAATGATCAGTTAAGGGAGATAGAGAAGGAATTGGAAAATTTAAACCAATTGAAGCAAACTGATATTTCCACAACCTCAGTGAATGGCATCCCAACAGTCTCAACATTTGTTCCTTCCACATTGGCTGCTTCATTGGCTCCCACATCTCCGATGGCAATAGCACAACCAGTTTCCACATAGTCTACATCAGCAATAGGTACATTAGGAGAAGAAGCAACAAAGTTAGTAAAAGCTATGGAAGAGATGTCCATACAGGCAATAGAGATGCATAAGTTGAAAGAGAAGATGACAAGCTTGGAAACTGATTACGAGCTTGCCAAAATCATGCACAAAGAAGAAGTGCAGAAAGCTGCCAGAATGAGTGAGAGATTAAAATCCATGGAGAAAGACCTAACACTAAAAGAACCCCTTGGGCAAGCCAAGGAACTACTATGGGCCAATATCATTGACTATGTCAATGACATTTGGCCACCTATTCAAGTAATTTTTGAGCAGATAGATTTAATAAAGATGGCTACAGAGGCCATCCAAAAAGTAAAAGAAGAATTAGGAGAGATGTCCGAAGATGCCTCTAGAATCATCCAATTCCTAAACAGTAAAAATAAGTATGAGCTTCAAGAATTGGATATAGAACACAGAACAAAGACAATTTAAGAGGTGAGAAAAGTCCTTTCCAAGAGAAACGTAATGCTAAAATTGGAGGACAAGTGTCAAAATTTGCAGGTAGTCGTTGACAGATTTATGGCTAAGTTTCAAATTTTGAGAGAGAAAGGGTTACCTAGTCCCTTAGTAATAAATTAAAAGCTCATGACACAGCAGGATTACAACAGCAAAATCAGAAAGCTAGCAAAATAACAGGCCAGTACATCATCAATCAAGTCATTGCCAACAAGCAAAGTACTTTATCAAACATTTGAAAACTTGTTTTACCTTTAGTATGAGGTAAAACACTTTTTTTATCAATAAGCCTACTTTTTCCAAGTACACTGAGGCAGATGAAATATATAGGAGGATGCTTAAGATCCAATTACTTGATGTTGAAACATGGGAGAAATTGACTGATTTACTGTGAGAAATATGCAGTAAAAAGGTTAATTTACAGTAAAAGTGAAACAAACAGGTAAAAAAATGAATACAGAACATCAGATTCAAAGTGTATTAGATGAAAGCCAAAAGTAAATGAAGATTCCAGCGTAAAAGATCAAACAACAAAGCAGCATAAAGGGCTAAAATCAAACTGTAAAAGCCAACAGTACAAAAATAAAAGGGACATCATGAAACAATTCAATAGTTGTCTCTATCTTCTTGCAAGAAGATATTTTTATTTCCTAGATTAACTCTCAAGTTAATTTGAGATATTTTGTAATAATTTTTTTGTATAAATACTTCACAATTCGAAGTATGTAGGGTGGACTCTACTAGACATTTCTATAGACTTTTTGATCAAGAAGAACCAGAAGGTTATTGTATCAATTGATGAGCCAACAAGCCGGATTTATTAATAAAGATCATACTATTCCAAGGATTCATGTGTTGATCGAATATCAGACAAGTATTTTCATGTGTCTTTGTCAATTTCTCAAAGTTATTCATAATCTTGTATGTGTTTCAATCTAAATGCTATAATTGGAATAATATTTCAGAACTTGTTTAAATCACACTCTGTTTTAACAGTTAAGCATTTGAATGTTTTCTTCTGAGATTTAAATTAAAGAATTCTTAATTTCTCTTTAGTTTAAATTGATTTCATAAATAATCCAGATTAAAGGATTCTTAACTGCCCTTTGATTTCGATTACCCTTGCCTTCATCATTCATTATCCGGGTTTGAGAACCCTTAACTGCTCTCTCATGCCGAGTGAATCCCTTTCACCCCTCTGTCTCAAACATCTGAAATACACTCAGTTTCCTTGCCCTCGGAACATACCCTTTAGCAAGTTTCTCCAACCTTGCTTCCTTATTAGTTGACTACATACCCAATGGTCTGAAAGACATCAGTTTACCCATCTGTTTAAAGAGATTCCACCACCCAATTTCAATCAAAATCAAAACCCCTTGGATAATCATAGCTATCCTAAAAAATCTTAACTAAAACAAAGTTAAAACTTAAAGAGAGAGCCCTCTCTGAGCATCAGGAAGGCTAGGTCCTGATCTCCAAAAGTGGATAGTGGTTACCTTTTGTTTTTCCTTTTTCTTACTTCAAAGGAATTACTAGAGTGATAAGATAACATGTAACATAAATATTAAAAACAAAACAAAACAAAACATATAAAATTATAAAATAACACAACGTAACAAAAAATAAAATATAACAAAAAACAACGTAATAAAAAAAATGAAACTGTCATGTATAAAATGTTTTCATGTGTGAAATATTGAAGTGAAAACCATTTCATAATGTTGGGTCCCTATAATACTAGTGATTACCCCATTACTATTATAGTTATACCCCTTATTTATATTGTTGTGCCCCTATTACCCCCATATTGTTATTTATGTGCCCCATAGAATCCCTCTATTGTTATTTTTGTGGCTTTATATTATTATTGTTATGTCGGCTGGATTATATTGTGACTCCTTAGACTCCTATATATAGAAAGGAGGTTTTGTCATTTGAATCATCCAAGAATTGTTCATTTATGTAATGTAAAGGAGGTTGCCCCCTCGAAGAGGCTGAATTCTAAGGCGTTGATCTATCTTTTCTAACTTTTCTTGAGCTGGTTTCATAACATTTGGTATCAGAGCTTTCGATTCAAGGGTTTCGCTGCTCCAAACAGGTCATCGTGGCATTTTTGCTATAACTTTTTTTCTGTGACGTTTACGAAGTCGCAAAACAAACCCATTTGAGAAGAAAACGTGTTGAACCTTCGGTCTAAATTTCCGAGCTTTTCGCATGATATTTTCAGAGATATGATCTGAGGAAGTTGGTCTTTTTGCAGACTCCTAAATTCTATTCAAAACAGGTGACCTGGGGAAAATAGTCATAACTTTCTCGCTGAGCATTGGATTGAAATTTCGTAAGAAGGTATAGAAAGAGGACGGACTGTAGCTTCTTGTATGCATTTTTCAGATTTATAGGTCGAAAAATTGACATGTGGCACTTCATACAAGTTCGCTCTTCTGGAAAGGTCTATAATCAGGTCATCTTGGGAGATTGTGCATAACTCTTTTTTGGGGAATCCAATTTGGATCAGACTGGTGCCATTGGAAAGAGGACACAGAGAGATGTTATATGTAGCAATTTCAGAACTTAAATATCTGCAAGTACAGAGTTACAATCGTTTCAAGTTCGAGGTCCTAAAATCAAGAAAAAGCAAGATGAGGAAGTTTGATGGCAAGGATCCGGTAAATTGGATACTTCAGATGGAGCAATATTTTGATCTACATGGTGTAGCACTGTTACAAAAGGTATGTATTGCATCTTCATATTTAGAACCGGATCAATTTTTATGGTATAAAGGGCTTTGTTCTCGTAAAAAACTTGTTACGTGGTCAATTCTCACGAGGAAATGATAGCACATTATGAGGATACAAAGAGCAACACCTTCTTTAGAGCAACACCACAACAATTGGAAAGAGTAAAAGGGATTTGTGACACATTTGAAAGTAAAATTATGGAAACAAGGAAGTCTACCCCTCACAACTATAAATATGGACGTGTTGTTCCTCCTAGCCTTCCACAACCTACAAGGGTTACACCACAACAATTGGAAGAAAAAAGAGAAAAAGGGCTTTGTTACAATTGTGATAGCAAATGCACTAAAGGTCATAAGTGTGCTGAGAAGAAATTATTTTACATAGAGTATGAAGAGGAGGAAGAAAAGGATCAAGAAACATCAAAAGAAAAGGATATATGCCAGGACCCGACCCCAGAGAAAGAAGAAATGAATCAGACCATATCTTGTAAAGCATTGGCAAGAATTACCACTCCTCAAACTCTCCAGATAGAAGGACACATCAAGAAGAAAAAGGTGCAAGAAGTGAAAGATCACATCGAGAAAGAAGAAATGAATCCAACCATATCTTGTAATTCATTGTTCGAAATTACCACTCCTCAAACTATCAAGATAGAAGGACATATAACGAAGAAAAATGTTCAAGAAGTGAAAGATCACATTGAACATCAAGAAATAAATCCGACCATATCTTGTAAAGGATTGGAAGAAAATACCACTCCTCAAACTCTAGAGATAGAAGGACATATCAAGAAGAAAAAGGTTCAAGCAGTGAAATATCATATCGAGCATCAACAACAAGTTCTCCAACTTTTAAAGGATAACGCCACTTCGATGCAAAATCAAACGAAACAACAAGCACTTAAAAAATGGCGACCTTACCGAATGGGAAGACTCTTCAACGATGAGGATGTCGAAGCATTGTTTTGTGCTATTTATATTATCCAACCAGATTAGATAAACGAAGCAAGGGATGAATGGAATAAGGACGAAGAAGTATGGCCACTTATTCAAAAGTTGCAAAAGATACCAATTCAAACAATATTGCTAGAAATTAAAGAGGAAGGAAAAATCATATTGGAACCTGGAGCAGTCACAGACACAAGAACCCGACAGCTATGAAATCGATCAATTTCAGAGTATCTCATCAAGTGGAAGAACTTACCTGCTGAATATTCCACATGGGAGGACAAGAATTTTATACAGAAGCATCAAGAACTACTCAAGCGTTGAGGACAACGCTTTTTGAAGGAGAGGGGCATGTTGGGTCCCTATAATACTAGTGATTACCCCATTACTATTATAGTTATACCCCTTATTTATATTTTTGTGCCCCTATTACCCCCATATTGTTATTTCTGTGCCCCATAGAATCCCTCTATTGTCATTTTTGTGGCTTTATATTATTATTGTTATGTCGACTGGATTATATTGTGACTCCTTAGACTCCTATATATAAAGGAGGTTTTGTCATTTGAATCATCCAAGAATTGTTCATTTATGTAATGTAAAGGAAGTTGTCCCCTCGAAGAGGCTAAATTCTAAGGCGTTGATCTATCTTTTCTATCTTTTCTTGAGCTGGTTTCATAACACATAATCTGGCACGAGGAGTATGAAGTTTTGGTGAAAACAGTCACAAAGCATTTTCAATTTCCATATACCTTGATGGAAATATGACGATGTTATCAGAAGTTAAACACCCTATAAATCTGTTAGCGAGAATGATCTTGGAGATGCAAAGCTTCTCTACCATTTACCTTGAGGTGATAATGGAGGTAGGTGTGCATCATTTTCTTCCTTCTCTGAACTGTCCCCTGACTTGCTCATGGAAACATCAAGGGCCAAGGTGCTTTTACTAGTATGCATTGCTTTCTTAAATACCCCAGCACTGCTATTTCTTTGGGGATGAAAATGATTCCTTTCCTAACTATTTCCATATGCCAGCAAGTTCCTTCGCCTCTTGTTATAAGGATTCTTTGGTTTTGTAAGGTATTTTACAAAAACAACATCATCATCAAAACTCTAAATTGACATTGCTGGGGTGGCTTTAACTAGGAAACAATGGGTGTAAATGCGCGAGGATTTGTAGGAGTTGAAACTACCACAAATCACGGGAACCAAATTTGTTTTTTTAGCTGAGATTTTTTTCCATCATTTCCTGGATTCGACTTTGTGGCCAAAATAAATTTCACATTCAAACCTATGAGTATTATCTTAGTGGATCCACCTCCTGTAGATCAAGTAAACTGAATCTTATCCTTTAAGTGTGGCCGCAACTGAAGCAGTTATCTATCTGCAATTAAATTGAAAATCGTTTTTCTCACGCAATCTCACAAATAAGGCTCCAGAGAACCATGAAAATATCTCAAAAGGTTATGAATTTGAGAAAATATCTCTTGATTAATATAATTAACCATGTTCTAAGAAAAACCCGTGTTTTCATTTTTTGAAATTCATTTTCATTTGTTCAGAATACGTGTTTTAAAATGACATGTTGAAAACTGCTACACATTTCTGGCAAATGCTCAGGTAAAAAAAAAATCACTTGCTGGATCTTTCATGTCCATCACCAAGTATGGATAAGGAGCGCATTAACTTAGAATCTACATGAGGTAGTGTTTCTGGATGTGTTAGCAAGGCAATTGTCAAACTATTCCGTGCTTCGCAACCTCTAAGCATCACTCCATGCTGTACTGACATGGTCTATTAGAGTGCTCACTGCATTTTGGATGTACTGACTCAGTTGCATTGTTGTTTGAGTCGGAATACCTTTTGGGCCACCTGCCTGTGGCGGAGGTCATTTCACTTTTAACTGAATCAATAAAATCAACTGTAGTGGGTCCACTCGGTTCGGTCAATTGGATTTGCGACTGGATAATATGAAACTGGTACTTAAACATGAATTGACTGAGATGCTCTTGCCTCTGGCTCGCCTATTTGATCAATCAAATAAATCAATCAGGTTGTGGGATAAGATGGAAGTAGCTTGAAAAGGAAGTTGATCCAACGACAAAAGAAAGACTCCTGGTTTTCATACCAATCCTCCAGCTCCGGGAGAAAACCAAGCTAGGTTGCAAAAATGAACCATTTCCGCAGCTCCTCAAAAAAAGGAATGGATATGTAGCAGTTTGAAGCAAGATATATATATATATATATATATATATATATATATATATATATATATATATATATATATATATATATATATATATATATATATATATATATATATATATATATATATATATATATATATATATATATATATATATAGATATAGATATATGATGATATTTTTCGAATTTGGATTTTGATTTTTAAGCTAATGCAATTGATTTTCTTTACAGGTCACATGAGAACCTTCTTCAGTTTATCAATTCTTTTGGGAATGAAAAACAGAGAAGAGAATTGATTCCAGAATTTTCATTTTCCTTATTCAAAAACTTAAATTTTTTATTTTTTTTATTATTTAAAATCAAAACATGATTTTTTATTGAAAATATTGTTGTGAGGTTAATAAAAAATGCAAGAAAATAAAAATATAAAGATTTTAAAGTCTAAAAACTTTAAAAAATGCAATCAAGAACTTAAAAAAAAATTGCAATCAAGCTTGATTTTATTTTTCCTAATTTATCTACTAGAAATAATTTTTTATTTTTTTTTTTAAGTATATGAATGTTTCCAATGGAGCCATTTATGGATTAAACTTTCTAAAATGTTCATATCCAAATTTGTGAAATGTACCTAATTGTGTATGAGGACATGAGAAGTTGTTTTGATCTTTAGATTTTCCACAAAGATCTCTTGAAGAATGGATGAATGTTGTGGCACAATCGCTTTTCGATACCAGTCCTCAATGTAGTCCTTGTGTTCCAGAGAATGTTTAATCTGCATTCTAGATCCTTTGTCCATAAATGGTTAGTATCGAACATTTTTCATATTTTTTTTTTATAAAAATGATATGCATATACATGATTTATGCATATACATGATTTATGCATCTACATGCTCTAATCATGCATCTAGGAAAAAAACTGAAAAAAATATGAACTCTAGACTGAAAGCTAGTTCCTATGCACACTTCCCCGGAAACGACGCCAAAATGTTGAGGCAAATTAAATACCTATCATTTAACTGTCAACCCGGGGTTTTCCTAAAACTTGTGAAGTGTGCGTGCACTATATATGCTAGAAATTAACTTCCAATTTAGATCAATCTAACTACGAAACCAAATAATGACAAACCAAATTCACCTATTCTAATTCAAAAATCAACTCAAAAGAAACTATAGTAAAATTATAGTACATCACGTGGAATTGGAATTACATGAAATGAAATCTACTCTAATAGATCATATGTGCATTATCAAATCAGGATCATTTGAAATGAATAATCAAACCACATGACATGAAATGAAAGCAAAAGTAATCATTCTTAGCCTCTCACATAGGAAAATATATGAAAGCAAATAAAAACAATTTCTCTTAACCTCTAGATAGGAAAGCAAATAAAAACAATCGCTCTTAACCTCTAGATAGGAAAGAAAATAAAAACAATCACTCTTAACCTATAGATATGAAAGCAAATAAAAACAATCTCTCTTAACCTCTCACACCGGAAAAGATATGAAAACAAATAAAAACAATCACTCTTAACCTCTCACATAAGAAAAGATATGAAACCAATAAATCTTAATCTATGAAAGCAATAAATCTTAATCTATAAAAAACAATAAATCTCACACATTGTAGGTGGCCAATCCAAAAGTATGAGAGATGGCACGTTGAGAGGCTCCCAGTGCAAGCATTGCTAATCAAGGTGAACATCACTCATGAGCATGGTGCTAAATCTAAATTCCATTCAAAACATGAGTAATCTTAAATTTCCACCTAAGTATCTCCAACTTTACACATGCCTTTGAAAGGAGAAGGCTCTCCTATATATACAAAAACATAAGAAGCTACCTCATTAATGGAGGTCCATTATTCTCTCCCTAGATCCCTAGAAAACCTCATAGAGTTACAACTCAAATAGGTAATGATGAGACACATATCCCCTTTGACCTTTATCCAAATCTTCTTTAACATCTTGAAGGGAATTCGAATTTGAGCATTGGAGGCCACATAAGGGTGCCTTGGAAGCTTCCAAATGACCTACACATGTCATGAAATTCAAGCCACTTTAAGTATTAGCAAGTATATGTCATTTTTCTAAGTGTTAACCATTTAATTCACTTAAAATACTAGAAATCATTAGCTTTTGGAAAACACAAAGGTAACCCACAAAATTATGAAAATGGAGGCTAATGAAAGGTTATATGGTCATGGAGTTATGACATGTGAGTGAAATGGTGGCAATAAAGGTGAAAGTGGATGATATTTTGAAGACATTTTGGAGGCTCTACAAATTCATTACTAATATTCAAAAAATTACCAAGATTAACTTCGGAAGGAATCCAATATGGTTCCATTTCCTATGGAGAAGCTATATCAGTGTTATAAAATGAAGACAAAATTGTTAGATCATCATATTCCTATTGTTGGGTTGTGTTATATTGTTTCTATGACTAGCTTACGTAGTTAACCAGGGGGTTTTCGGGGGGGGCGGAGCCCCCCTTTCGTTGCGTTGATTGCGCAGCAGGGCGATCACAAGGGGTTTGAGGGGGGCAAGTAGCCCCCCTCTATGGGGTTTGGGGCAGCGCCCTGGGGAAATTTTTTTTTGACCCTATATTAGGTTGGGCAGACCTACCTATGGTTTTGTGCATGGTTTTCGCACATGGTTTTGGATGCGATGGTTTTCGATCCATGGTTTGGGACGAGATGATTTTCAGTCCTTGTTATTGGATGCTTCGGCATGTATAAATATGTATTGTAACATTGAAAGGAACATAATGAAAAATCAAGCTAGTAGTCCCGGTTTTGGGATCTAGGGGAAAATATTTGTGTATATGTGTTTTATGTGTTATGCTCTCCTATTGTTTATTTTCTATGTTTTAGAATTCGTATGTAGGTAATTTCTATACGGGGTTAAAACCTACAATTGGTATCAGAGCTATTTTGGCTTCAAGGGGATGCCTTTGTTGCTAAGGGGTTTCTCTCAGGCCTGTGGTAGACCCTGTTTAGTGGGAGATCTGCGAGATCGATTCTGGTGGTGAAAGAAGATGGCGAGTAGTGGAAAGATAGAGATCGAGAAATTTAATGGTCAGAGTTTTGAGTTGTGGAAACTCAAGATGGAGGATCTGTTGGTGGATAAAGATCAGTGGATCGCAGTAGATTTAGGTACTAAACCAATGGGAGTGTTCGATGAAGAATGGAAGAAGTTGGATCAGAAGGCAAAGAGCACAATACAATTGTGTGTCTCAGATTAAGTATTGTTGAATGTATCAAGGGAAGCTACAACTAAGGCTTTGTGGGACAAGTTAGGGACTTTGTACCAATCTAAGTCTCTGGTGAATAAATTGTTCCTACGGAAAAAGCTTTATAACCTGAGGATGAAAGATGGAGACTCGGTGACAGAGAATTTGAATGCATTTAATACTATGGTAAGTCGGTTATTATCTATTGTCATTAAAATTTCAAATGAATATAAGTGCATCAATTTGTTGTGTTCTCTACCAGATTCATGGGATAGTATGGTTGTTGCAATATGTATCAATGCAACTACCTTCCAATTTGATGAAATAGTCTCATCCTGGCTGATGAAGGAGATGAGACGGAAACATATGGAGAGCTAGAACGGTGATGCCTTGTATGTACGAGGACGGTCCCAGAACAGAAACAAAAATAAGTCACCGAGTGGGAGATCTAAATATCCAGGAAAACCTGTAAAGCTGGTGTGCTAGAAATGCGGAAAGGAAGGGAACTACAAAAGGGACTGTAAATCTAAGGCTCTTGACAAAGGAAATGGATCTGATGATGCTCCTTCTGCAGAGGTGAAAACCACCTCAGATTAAGGTTGGGATGTGTACTTGGCTTCTTCAAGTACACATGTATATCATGAGGCATGGTTGATTGACTCAGGTGCATCCTTTCACTTCACTCCCCATAGAGAGTGGTTCTGTGAGTATGAGAAATATGATGGTGGTGATGTCTTCTTGGGGGATGACAAGAAGGCTAGAACCATTAGTTGTGGAAAAATAAAGTTGAAGTTGCAAGGTGGAAGGGTTAGAACACTTTCGGGTGTTCTGCATATTTCTGCATTGGCCAGAAATCTCATTTCTGTAAGCAAGTTGGGTGATGCAGGTGTAAAAACAAAGGATACCTACAAGATGGTTCGGGGAGCACTAGTATTGATACGTGGAGTTCAGATTGGAAATTTGTACAAGCTGCAAGGTAGCACTATTGTTGATGGGTGCAATAGTTCTATGGTTCCTGAAAGTGGACCAGAAAATCTAGTGGTCTCTGGAGAGAAGACCATGCTGTGGCATCAAAGGCTTGGACATATTGGAGAGAAGGGCCTTCAAATACTTCATGGTAAAGGTATGGTAGAAGGTATGACTAATATCTCTCTGGATTTTGATTTCTATGAAAATTGTGTATGGGAAGCAGAATCAGGTGAGTTTCCCCTATGGTGGTAAGAGGGCGAAATAAATATTAGAGCTTGTGCACAGTGATGTGTTTGGACCTATGAAGGTTCCATCACTGGGTAAGTCTGTGTACTATGTATCATTTATAGATGACTTCTCAAGGAATATATGGATATATTTCCTCAAGAAGAAATCTAAAGTCTTTGATAGGTTTAAATAATTTAAGGTTCTGGTGGAAAACCAAACAGAGAAGAAGATAAAGGTGCCAAGGATGGATAATGGGGGAGAGTTTTACAACAAGGAATTTGAAGAATTATGTAAGAAGTGTGGTATACAACGATAGAAGACTACTCCATACACACCTGAGCAAAATGATGTTGTAGAAAAAATTAACAAGATGTTGATGGAAAGGGCAAGAAGCATGCTGAGTGGTTCCGGGTTAGGACAAGAATTTTGGGCAGAGGTGATGGAGACAGCATGTTACTTGGTCAACAGATCACCTTCATCAGTGTTGGAGGATAAGACTCCACAAGAGGTATGGACTGGTAAGAAACCCTCTCTTTCACATCTGATGGTATTTGGATGTGATGCGTTTGTACATGTTCCAAAGGAGAAAAGAACAAAGTTGGATAACAAATCTGAAAAGTGCATCTTTATTTGGTATACAGATGGTTTAAAGGGTTATAAGCTTTGGAACCCAGTAACAAGGAAGGTTTTGTACAACCAAGATGTGGTGTTCAAAGAGGTGAAAAATGTTATTAAACATGAAGTCCCATCAAAGGAACCTAAGAAGACAGAGTTTGAGCTTAAGGAGAAAGAATCAGACTCTACAAAAGAAGAGGAATCAGAAGATGAAGAGGCACAAACTCTGGGTGTGAGAAGATTAGTTCGAGAAAGAAGGAAGCCAGAAAGGTATAGTCCATCTACTTTCTGTTCAAATTTTGCTTTATCTATTATTGATGATGATCCTAGAACTGTGAAGGAAGCAATAGATTCAGAGGATGGAAAACTCTGGAAAGAGGCCATGGTTGATGAAATGGCATCTTTGCACCAAAATGAGGCTTGGGATATGGTGTAGTTTCCAGTTGAAAGGAAACCCATTGGCATCAAATGGGTCTTCAAGAAGAAGACAAATGCAGAATTAAAGGTGGAGAAATACAAAGCTCGGTTGGTAGAAAAAGGTTATTCCCATGTGCTGGGAATTGATTTTGGTGATATTTTTTCTCCTGTTGCCAAGGTAGCTTCTATTAGATTACTTCAATCTGTTGTTTTTTCTTTTGATTTTGAGGTAGACCAGATGGATGTGAAGACATCATTTCTTCATGGGGATCTCGAAGAGGAGATCTACATGAAACAACCTGATTGTTTTGCAGTGAAGGGTAAGAAATAACTAGTATGCAAGTTAAAGAAGTCTTTGTATGGGTTAAAATAGTCACCAAGGATGTGGTATCAGAAATTTGATACATTTATATGGGGACTTGGCTTCACCAGAAGCAAAGCAGATCACTGGGTGTATTTTAAATTAATTGGTGACCATGTTATTTATCTGGTCTTGTATGTGGATGATATGTTGTTGGTTAGAAATGACAAAGAAATTATCCAGGATTTGAAGACTCAATTGTCCTGCAAATTCGACATGAAATATCTTAGTGTTGCAAACTATATTTGGGCATGGAAATTAAAAGAGATCAGGAAAATAGGAAGCTCTGGTTGAACCAGAGGAAGTATGTTAAGATAATATTGCAGAGGTTTAAAATGCAGGATAGTAAACCGGTGAAGGTTCCTATTCCTGTAGGTGTAAAGTTATCTGATGAACAGTGTCCCAAGACACAAGAAGAGGAAGAGGACATGTCCTGTGTTCCATATGCAAGTGCAGATAGTAGCCTGATGTATGTGATGGTCTGTACTAGACTAGACATTGCACATGCAGTTGGAGTATTGAGCAGGTTTATGTCAAAACCACGGAAGGAGCACTGGACAACAGTGAAGCGGGTTTTCACATATTTGCGTGGCACTAGTGATTATGGCTTGTGCTACCAAGGAAGACCAATATTGGACAGAGTGTCGGATATTCATGGCTTTGTTGATGCACACTAGGCTGGAGATCTGGATCAAAGAATATCTACAAGTGGGTATGTGTTTAACCTATTTGGAGGTGCGGTCAGTTGGATGAGTAAGAAACAATTTGTAGTGGTACTATCAACTACAGAGGCAGAATACATGGTAGCCACTCATGCAAGAAAGGAATCATTTTGGTTGCAAAAATTGTGTTCAAGTATGGGGTTAGTACAGGGAGCTATAAGGATGGACTGTGATAGCCAAAGTGTAATTTTATTGGCAAAGAACCTTGCTTATCATTCAAAGACAAAGCACATTGATGTTCAGTATCACTTTGTGAGGGATATGATAGAAGACAAAAAGGTGTTGCCGGTAAAGGTGGACACTTCGAAGAATACTACAAATGCATTAACAAAATATGTGAGCTCTGAGAAGTTCTCTTGGTGTAGAGAAATAATGGGTGTTGTAGGGCTAAATAAATGATGAAGCTGTCATGTGGCCCCCTGCAGAAACAAAATAACAAGTGGGAGAATGTTGGGTTGTGTTATATTCTTTCCACGACTAGCCTATGTAGTTTACGGGGGGGTTACGCCCCCTTCGTTGCAGCGACTGCGCAGTGGGGTGCAAGCAGACCCCCCTCTACGGGGTCTAGGGCAGCACCCCATGGAATTTTTTTTGGACTCTATATTAGGTTGGGTGGACCTACCTATGGTTTTGTGCATGGTTTTCACACATGGTTTTGGACACGATGGTTTTCGTTCCATGTTTTGGGATGCAATGGTTTTTGGTCCATGGTATTGGATGCTTTGGCATGTATAAATATGTATTGTAACATTGAAAGGAAACTAATGAAAAATCAAGCTGGTAGTCCTGGTTTTGGGATCCAGGGGAAAATATTTGTGTATATGTGTTTTATGTGTTATGCTCTTTCATTTTTTATTTTCTATGTTTTAGAATTTGTATGCAGGTAATTTCTGTACGGGGTTAAAACCTACACCTATACATCATTTCTTAAAACCTATTCTAATGGATGATCTTAAAAAACATAAGAATCAGAATTACACAAAAAAATTAAGTTGGTTTTCTTTAGAACATTCTTGAAAATTCTTTACCTGATCTACCATGCACGTTGGTTGAACCATTTCTTCATTTCTCATTGATTCATCGAACTAAGGGACTTCCTATGATTCTCTATGGGATTTTGTAGGAGGATACAACATGATATGCTTTACAATTCCTTCATGAGAGATAACCATCGTACTGTATCTGCATCCTATGAATACATCTATAGTAGCAAGCCACAACCTCCCTAAAATTACAAGATGTCCTCTAGTTGTCACTTTAGTCTACAAGAAAATGAAAACTATTATATACTCCTATAAATTGAGGGATAAAATTATATCATCTATAACTCTTTTTGGTTTGACTTTGGATCTATTTTCTAATTCAAGTACATTCGGGGTATGACAAATATCTATCAACTCAAGTTGTTTCATGGTTTGTGCAGTCATAATATTAATGGTTTCTCTAAGGTTGATGAGAGTATTTGGAATGTAAACTCCATTGAAATGCATAGAAAAAATAGAATTTCTAGGATGAATATATTTATTGTCTAAGATCTTTCCAATAATTAAATCAACGCATTCCCCAACAAGATGAATAGTAGGTGGGTCTTTATACTTTCTCCCTGGTTTTTTTATACAAAAGTCTCTTATTGTTTTGGAACAAATAGATATGACTCTGATAGCCTTCATTAATGGGATCCTAACACAAATATTCCTAATTTCATTAACCACATCATACTCAAGGGGTGTTACCAGTTTGCCTGCATTCAACCTTTCCAGATAAGGTGGATTTATTGGTATGGAAGGATGTTCAGGAAGTCAATCATCTTGTGGTGTTGTCATAGGGGAACTAGATATATATATATATATATATATATATATATATATATATATATATATATATATATATATATATATATATATGTATATATATATATATATGTATATATATATATATATATATATGTATATGTATATGTATATGTATATGTATATGTATATGTATATGTATGTATATATGTATATATCTATACATACATACATACATACATACACACACACACACACACACATATATATATATATATATATATATATATATAACTCAAACAGGTAGATTTTTATTTAAAAAAATGCAACCAATTACATGATGAGTTGAGCATGTTCCTGAGAGAACCAAACAACCAATTACATGATGAGTTGAGCATATAACCAAATTTCATACAAAGTGGTGAGGCTAATGAATGCAAATCTGCCTGCTATAGCTTGGTTAAGGCAGAGGATGAAGCGAGCAGGGTCCTCCATTGAGACTAAAGTTTCCTTGAGGTAGAAAAAAACCTTTGTTTTCCAAACAGTCATATTTCTTGTTTAAATCCCACATAATGTGGTAAGAGTCAACTCTGTCAAAATCTTTCAAAGTGTTTCGGATTTGCTGTAGAGTTTTGTTTAATGAAGGATTGAAAAAATGGTCTTCAGAGTTTAAAAGTTTAATCAAAATCTCTGAGTCTCCAAAAATGTGTATTATTTTATATCAAGCTCCTTCGCGATCTAGAAAGCTTTTAAAAGATTGTAACTCTCTGCTTGGTTGTTCGAGCTAGTCCCTAGGCCCCAACTGAAACCAGTTTCACTCGATCTGTCAGGGGAAAGAATCAAGCCCCCTGCACCTGTAATTCCTGGATTCCCCTTAGACACTCTATTGAAGAAAATCATGGCTTTTTAGATCCCCTGTCACTACATGTGAAAGTCACCTTCTGTGAGTTGCAAGCGCCAAGTAGGAGCGTTCAATGGTTTACTGACTGATTCTTTCCTAGTCAAGTAGGATCTAGCCACATGGAAGCTTCTGGAGGTAAATAGGAGGTGGAAGTAGATTTACCTGCAGATTCAAGAGGGCTTTCACTTTAGCCACCACTACCACTAGATTCAGAAGCCCGTTGTTGAAGACGCGGTCATTTCTAACCAACCACACTTTCCACCAAAGGCATTTTGGAATAGCATGCCAGATGTTGTTCTAGGCTGCATTTTTGGCTTTTTTCTCAAGATTTCGGTCTGTCCAAGAGATGTGCAGAGAAACAACAGATGTCTGAGAGGGGGGAGGAGCATGGAGGCCATGAAGGACCAAATTCCATACTGCTTGAGTGAAATTGCAGTCAACTAATAAGTGATCGGAAGTTTCAACAGCAGAGTTGCATAAGCAACATCTAAAGGGGCCTGGAACCCTCTTTTATTCAAATTTTCACCTATTAATTCCTTTTTATGCATGAGTAACCAAGTGAAGAAATTCACCTTTGGTAGGCTAAAGGGGGACCAAACTGATTTCTAGAGCGTCGATGTTAGAGAAGAGGCATGAGGAGATTTTAAAGAGGAGAATCCTTGAGCTGCTGTGTAATTTCCTATTCTTCCACACACTCATTTGTCCTTGGATGAATGGTGTACTAGGGCGAGACTGGAGAGAGTTGTAAGAAACAATATTTTTTGAGCGAGAAAAGGTTCTGGGACCTCCAGAAAAGTCCATCCTGCCCAATCCCCTTTGATATCCCAAGAGCAGATGTCTACAAGCCGAAGGAGACCTTTGTTCACTAACCAAATCTTTATCTTGTTTAAGGAATTTAAGGAGGCCAAAGGGGCATTCCCTTGAATAGTATCCTCCCACAGTAAGGTTCTCAGGCCATTACCTGGCATTCTGTATAAATGTTGCTATAAGTGATAGATGCCTCTTCTGCTTAAGTTCTAAATTGTTGTTCCTAAAGGAGTAGATGTTGTTGTGAGGTTTCTCAAGGAGCCCCCCTTTAGGTATTTCATCCAAAGAATCTTGCTGAGAGGATCCTTTTTGTCTGCATATAGCTACCAAATGATTTTTCCACCTAAAGTGAAATTTTCCAGGCTTGGATCCAAAATCTATAACCCACCTTCCTGAATGGTATTTTAAGGATATCCCATCTTACTAGATGTAACTTTCTCTGATTTCCCTTACCCCCATTCCATATAAAGTCCCATAGGAGCTTGGAGACCTGTTCCGTGATAGACTTGGGTGCTAGCAGGAGGGAATACTAGAAGATGGGAAGGTTGGAGAGGACTGGCTTTATCAAAACCATCTTCCTAGCCTTTGTTAGCCAATGGCCTCCCCAAGATACTATTTTTTCTTTTATCTTGCTTATTACTTCGAGCTAGAGGGAAGGAGGGCATGGTTCCAAGGTTAAGGGAAGGCTTAGATATTTGATCTTTTTCCATTTTTCATACCTAGAGAATCCCAAGGAGCAAGTTATTCGAAGGATAGATGGATGATCTACATTCCAACCATAGACAACACTTCTTCTTTTGTTGATCAAGGCTCCTAAAATTGAGTAGAAATGTTGAAGAATTTCATTGAAAGCCCTTGCTATCTTAATTGAGGCACCTCCCAAGAGAACAGAGTCATCCGCAAAGAGGGCATGATATATAGGATCCACACCTCTTGTTGCCTTAATGCTTGGGATAGATCCCGCTTCCTTTTCGACTGTTAGCTTTCTACTTAGGGATTCTGCCAACATGATATAAAGAAAGGGTGACATAAGGCACCCTTGCCGGAGCCCTCTTGTAGCTTGGAAAAAATCAGGAGGTCTACCATTGACTAGGGGTGCTATCCAAGGCCTATATGTGTAGGCTTTTATCAAGTTGACAAACTCAACACTAAAACCAAAAGAGAGAAGGATTTTGTAGAGGAATGAGAGTTTAACTCGGTCGAAAGCATTTGGCATATCCAGCTTGATGAGCATGTTTTTTTCCTTCCGTATGTGACTAGAGTGGAGGGCTTCTTGCACTTGGATCACATTATCTATGAGGTGCCTTCCTTTGACAAACCCACCTTGGAGAGGGGAAATCAGCTTCCCTAATAGAGGCTTGAGTCTATTGGCTAAGATTTTGGCGAGAATCTTGTATGAGGCATTGCAGAGCGAGATAGGCCAGAAACTGTTAAAAGTGTCTGGGTTAAATTCTTTCGAGATTAAAGTGTAAAAGGTGGAGTTGGTACACCCTCCCACTTTGGCTTTCTTTTGGAAGGATTTTATCATTTAGAGAAGATCGAATTTTATTACATTCCAACAAACTCTCTAAAAATGGATGGAGAAACCATCTGACCCGGGGGCTTTATCCGGCTCCATTGACATATGACTTCCACTATCTCTTTTTCAGTAAAAGGATTCAATAAACCAACATTTAAATCTACAGTGACAAGTGAAGGGATGTTTGAAAAAAATTAGCAACCAGAACATCATCAAAAGTACCATCCTCCTAAAACAATTGTTAAAAATGAGATGTGGCAGCCTGTTTTAAAAGAGGGTGACCTTTGATGACTTCCCCCCTCCCTGGTGGATATTTCTGAGATGTGATTCCAAGAGAGACGAGCTTTGCATTTTCTATGAAAGAATGACGTGTTCCTATCTCCAGCTTGTAGCCAAAGGCTACGAGACTTGAGGCGCCAGTATTCCTCTTCCCGGTGAAAGGAGAGAAAAGAGTTGAAATGGGCATTCTGTTCGATGACCAGCTGAGCTTTGGTGGTTTCAGTTTCTTCCATGCCTAACTAGATCTCAGCTAAAGTCTGCACATTCTTTTGTCTATTGCTCATTGCACTGGAGAGGGGTTTTTTTCCTAGCTTTTTAAGGCATACTTAGTGTACTTAAGTTTCTGCTCTCACACAAATTTGGGGGATCCTTCAACTGGTTGCGATCAAGCTTCAGCCACTGTGTCCATAAAGCCCTCTCTTGCTACCCAAAGAGGACTAAATCTAAATGGAATACGGCCTAAGTCTGCCTCTTTTTCTAGCAGCAGAGAGATGGGGTTATGGTCTAATGTTATCTTCGGAAGAATTTTTGAAGAGATTAAATGCTTCCCCTCCATCAATGAACTTTGAACTAGAAACCGTTCTAGACAAGCAACAATGTTGGCATTACCTACTCTATTGTTGGTCCAGGTATAACGACCTTTCTTAGGTTTGAATTCAAGGAGGTCCCAAGAAAGAATCAGAGACTCAAATGAGTCATGAAAGGGATATTTACCCCGAACTCCACCTTTTTTCTCTTTCAGATCTAAAGTGATGTTAAGATCCCCCGCCAGTATGATGTTTGGGGGACTGTAGATTTCTAGGAAATTTGAGAGAGAATTCCAACAGTCCTTCTTTTCCAAGAAATTAACTGGGACATAAAGATTGAAAAGAGCCAAAGAAATCTTACTTGAAAGATGTTGAATTTCTGTGTATATCCAGTGTTGGGTTGCGAAAGAGATTTTCAGCTGAAACATATCCTCTGACCATAAGGTTGCAAGACCTCCTGAAGTACCTCGAGCGTTGACCACTTTTCTTGTGTTTTTCTTCCACTTGATTTGACTTAAGGATAGAAGAGCATCCTCTTATATCTTTATCTCTTGGAGCAGGAGGATATCTAAGGGTTCCATTCTTTATAGATCTTTAACTACTTCTTCTTTCAATGGGTTCCCCAAACCCTTGCAGTTCCAAGAGACAATCTGCATTATTTACCGGAGTAAGAAGGAGTAGGGCCTCCATTTGGGGGTCTATCCCTCGTGTTCCTGCCTAATGACATTTCAATTATGGACTGACTGCCCTACATCTTTAATCTCTTTGCCTCTTCTTCTCTGATTTCCTTATGAGACTTCCTTCCTGCCTTTTTGGTGGATGGCTGAAAAGAGACTTCTTAAGATGAACCAGAGCTCTCTATCGACCTTTTCTTTTTGATCATTTCTGCATAAGAGGGTGGGGATATGGCGCCTGCTGGAGAGCCATAGTTTTCTTGTGGGGTTGAATCTATGCAAGGGATTTTTGAAGTGGTTGTTCCAGTTTGTTCCTGTGATTCTGAGTTTATTTCAGCGTTTGCAATCTGCTCAATATGTTGCTACACCTCACCCTCTTCAAGAATTGGTGGGGTCTGATCTTCTGGAGGGTTTAGAATAGCAAAAGGATTTGTTGAAGCAGTGGAATTTGTTGTGGCATAAGCTTTAGGTAGTCTCTTCCCAGCAGTTGGTCCTTCGATCCCTATATTCCCTCCTTTCCCTTTCGCTCCGTTGGCCTGCTTGGATGTTCCTACTTTTTGGGCTTGTGTCCACTGTTTGCCCTTCTCTTTTTCGGATTCTTCCTCAGATTTCTTCTTACAGTTTCGAGCAAAATGGCCATAGCCATGGCAATGTCGACACTTGAAGGGGAGTTGTTCATAGTCATGTTCCTGTATGTGAGACCAACCATCTATGGTTAGCTTGATTGCCTTAGGAAACCCTATCTCCAAGTCAACTTCAACGCAAATTCTGGCACATGAGTATTGTTCTCTCCTTTCAGCCCTATCGACGTATTTGCCTAGTTTGTTACCGATGGTTTCCATAGATTCTAGGTTCCAGCAATGAAGAGGGAGGTGGGGTAACCTTACCCAGATAGGAACAACTGAAGGAATATCTTGGGAGGAATCAAAGTCTGACGTCCATTTATTCATATAAAGCCCCTGAGGGCCCATGAAATATGGACCTTATCGGAAAATGAGATCTCAATCTTCAGCTGAGTCGAAAACAAAAGCATAATGGCCTCTGCCTACCAGATGATTTCAGATTCCTTTAGAGACGAGGGAACTCCAATTTCATTGGAACCAACCATCGATAGCTTTGGGAGAGGGCTAGAGGCTTGTAAATTGTCAAATGAGCCAGCGTTCTGCTAGGTTCAGTGCAGTCTAGCACGGGAATTCCGTAGGTAGTTCAACAGAGGGGATGGCTTCGACTTTCTTTACAAACTTCTGCATGTTCGGATTAGCTTTCCTCTTGCCACAGGAGGAAACCAGCCGCTTGAAGGCATTGATCTCAAGAGATAGAGGAGGTGGAGGGCCCCCTCCAGTGTCCATGGGGGCAGAACCCTGTAACAGTATCAGAAAACCCGATTACCAGATCTCCAGTGCTCCGCCATCAAGAAATTTGTTAATTTTTTAACCCATTTCAGTTTCAACCTTTGCTTCACACGAAGAGAAATGTATGTAGGGTCATGCAAGCGATTCCATGGCCAAACCTACAGCAGGTTGGAAGGCTTGCAGGAACTCACAGGGGAGATGGACTAGCGCGAGAACTTGGCAAGGTAGAGGGAGAAATGGCAGACAAAGGTTAGGGTTTTTTTATAACTTATAGGGGAACTAGTTTTAGTTACAGGAGTAGGTTCTTCTTCCTCTATTTATTCTTCTATGATAATGGGCAGGGAAAATTTTAGGGGCTAATATTCGCATGTGGGCTAATTTTCCATGCTTTTTCAAAAAAAAAAGATTTTCCAATTTCCATTGTTTTTCTAAAATGATTCGCCCAAATTTTATAGTAAACCATTATTTTACCTTAAAAATCGCCAAAATATTATATTGACTAATATAAAATCATTGGATATTTAAATATTTCTACAAAAATATCACCAAAAATTTTACAATTTGCATATTAGGGACTGTAAGACTCGCCAAGTTTTCTAAAATTTAAGGTAAACTTTCATCCTTAAAATTTTGCCTGATTAACGAGGCTAGAATTTCAAAACACCTTCCCCAATCTTAAATGGATGGCTTGCACTTCTATAGGAGTATTAGTGTAATTCGGGAAGGTTTTCAACTCAGGTTGCAACATAGGTTGGACCACTTTTTTATTTGGGTTGGTGATAGGTTGAATAGGAAGTTGATTCATCCTAGGAAGTTGGGTGGATGGAAATTGTAGTTTCGTATTCCAAGGTTGCTACTTGGCAGCTACTGGTGTTTAATAATTTTGTGGAAATTTTTGCAGTTGTGTGGTTTACTAATTTTGTGTTGAATAAGGATATGTGGGTGCAATATTGTAACCGAAACCTCACCAATCTTGCAACCAAGGTTGATTCTAGGGTGTTTGTTGGGGCCACATCTACCATGGTCGTGCAACATTCCAAGGAGGATATTGTTGATTAGGAAAATACAAAAAAATTACAACAGCAAAATCAAAAGGCATACCTTGAGGTTGGGATTGCCATGGATTTTTAGTTTCTAATGAATAAATTTGTTTTGTTGACTATTCTTCTCCCTTATACACTACTTTAATAACCGTAAAAGAGGGACAAATATCAATAGAATGTTCTTTTCCGCAAATAGTAGAGATGGCAACATTGTCAAGAGGGTTGTCTTTCCTAGGGTGCTTCTTCTAGCATCTCAGTGTTTAAAACTTAGTGTATAGAGTTGTAAACTAAGAGTGTTCAGTGTGTCAGTTTTGTAATTTTCCAATAGGTTCCCCAATTTTTTCCTAGTCATGCCATTAGAGGTGGTTTTAAGAATTTTCAAGAAATCCTCCTGGGAATTCTTCCTAGTTTGTCCTTGCCAACAAGAGTACCTCCAAACAATTTTAGCAATTTTGTCAAAATAAAATATAGAGATATCTCTAATCCCCATTAAATTCATCTTGTTCATCGATTCTTCATAAACACCCTTCAAAAACAAAAGAAAAATTAGTCTCAAGATATAATTTGTGTTTCCTTGCACGCTGAAGGTTGTATAAAAATATTTCTAAGTAATCTTCTAAACTTTCATCCTATCTCTATAGCACCCTAAATTTTTCTTCATTTAGTTCCCTAGCCTTACAGTAATCCTAATATTTCTTAAGAAATTATTTTCTCATACCCTCCCAGGTTGTAATACTATTTTCAGGAAATCCCATCAACCATCATAGGGTTGAGTCTTTCAACGTAGTAGGAAATAATTTTAATTTATGTATGTCAGTCGACTAGTCCATGCTACAACATAAAACATTGAATTCAAATAAAAAGGTGTCAAGGTCCTTGCTTAGCAACCCTTCAAATCTAGTAAGTACCAAAGGAGCAATATTCTTCATGTGGACATTGATAGTAGGATAAAAAATCAGAAATTCAAAGGTTACCTAGTCCTTTTCCTTGAACTAATTTCCTCCCATATTTTTCTCTCATTCTACCTTATCCATAATCCCACCTCTGAGAAAGCTAAATTTAGTCTCCAGTGGTGGAAGCCCAATAGTGATATTGTCTTGAAATTTTGACTCAGACTCCGTTTCAAATGAAATTTCAACCCTAGGACAAATTGAAGTGGAAGTAGTATTAATTGTGATCCTAGCTAAATATTTCTTAACCAACATTCTGCCTCCTTTCCTTCTCTTTGAACTGTGTCATGTCAACACGTTAGTACTGGGGGTTTTCTTTGTTTTTTCTTCACTATTTCGAGTATTAAAATTTATTTTACCGCTAACCTTTATACCTCTTCCTCAGCTCATAGAATACCATAATCATCTAAATCTAGTGAGGTAGACAACCCACTAAAATGGATGTGCAGGTTCTTACCTCTTGTCTTACCACTCTTTCCACTTTGTGTTTTAGGATGCTTAGATATTGTAGGAAAGGAATTATAATCAAGCATCAAACCAATCAATACCTAGTTTCTTGGCACCTTCCAGGAAATAATTCCAAAAATTACTGTCAAATTAATTTCTTAATTTTCTACTCATTAAATTATCAATCGGGGCTTGTAAACTAACAAGGAGCCCACAAAATGTAAGAAACATTAGACTTGACTAGCTTTCAATCAATAAAAACTACATCATTCCATTACACACATACTTCTACTTAACATGCATGCCACATATATAGAAATAAATTATCAATCTTAGAAATTTGTTCCATTCATCGACATCAAAGGGATGTCCAACAAGTTCAATAGTTTCTATTGCAATACAAGTCAATGCATCAAACCACGCTGTTCTGGAAATAGAAAACAGACCAAACTCTTGGGAGTTACCGTTCTGAATCCTAGGGTTTCTTGCAACTCTCGATGGGCCCCTAGGTTGTTAAATCTCCACACAGGGCCCTCACTCCACAGAAACAAAATAACTTAACTTGCAAAAAAATAAATGAAAAACTTCAAGAAATAAAATAAATCTACAGGACTGTAAGAGGAAGAAAATACAAAAACTATCATAAACTTACATAACTAAAAATAAACTAAAGTAATGAATTTACAGAATGTCTACAAAATTGCAAGTGCATCCCAAATTAGAGGGCCTTGCTTGGTTGGGAGCACTATATGTGAGAAGAAGATTTACTGATGCACAAATATTCTGGATAAATCACATCAATCTTTAGGATTGACACATTTCAAACCCCTGCAACTCGGGCTTTAAAGGTTTTGTATGAAATCCATCTGGTGAAGGAGAAAACCCATCTCCTTAATGTTTTTGAAAGGAATGGCTATAAAATATACCAAAGTATCAGAGCCCTTTTAAAAGCTAGCAGAGATCCTAGGACTAAAAATGAGTCTGATGAAGTGTCCTTTAGTGCCAAACTTCCCTTTATCCAAGGGACTTCAGATAGGATTGCTCAGATTCTTAGGAGGCATAAGGTTTATTCCACATTTAGACCCCTGAAAACCATTTCCCCAAGATCTTTCAAAGACCATATGGAACCTAAAGATATGAAGAGTGTTTATTTGATTCCATGTTCTTGTGGGACCCCCTACATTAGAGAGACTAGTCATTCCATAAATCAGAGGATTCAAGAGAAGCGACTGACCTAAGGCCTTGTAGGACTCACTCCTTTCCTTTAGTTGAACACGATGATGAGAAAAAACACCACATACATTTAGAGGATTCCTAGGTCCTTGCTAGGATTGATCATTTTCATCACCATAAATTGAGGGAAGCCATCAAAATCGAAAAAAGGTCTATTACGCTAAATAGGGACGATGGATGGAAGATCAACAGTTCGTGGATCCCTTCCTTGTACTCCTAGGCCTCTTCCTTTTTGGTTTTTTCTCTTGGTCATTTTTCCTTTCCTTTTTCTGTTTTTATCTTTCTTTAGATTCATTTAATTTCCTAATATTAAATTGTTGTTACCCCCTCCCCCTTTTATTATTATTATTCACTATAATTATTATTTATTTATTTATTTATTTATTTATTTATTTTAGCTTCACCCTTTAACTTTCTTTTTATGATTTTTATTATGTATTTTTCCCCTCTCTCTTTATATTTATATATATATATATATATATATATATATATATATATAGGTAACATATTTTTGTTTCAATTAAAATAATTAATAATAATAGAATTTCTTATGGGAGGTTATATTCGTTACTCTCTTCTATGGTGATTTTACCATTTCTTGACTCTCCCGAGGCATTTTCTATTTTATTAGTTTACTTAGTATTTAACTAAAAATGAATAAAATTAGAAATATTTATTGGTTTATTCATTATTTAAAAAGATTAATAATATTATAAACTCTTTCCTTGAAAAATTAAATATTATATAACGTTCCATTCACTATAATATTATTTAAATTCTTAATTGTTAGGAGTTTACCATTGCATACTACTATAAATATGTGATTTTTTGATCTTGTTATCTACTTTTTTCTTGATGATGAACCTCAGTAGGGGTTCGAAACAAGTCAATCCTAAATCTTGATGTGATTTATCCAAATGATTTTTACATTAATAATGAATCACAAAAGCCTCCATTACGAGAAGAAGCTTTATGTCAGAGTGTAACCAACAACAACATTTTGATATAAGTTACCAAAATATTAAAAAATATAGAACAAGTTTTTCTAGTATTGGCGACAATACTAATGAAATCTATTATGGTGGTTAACCTATTAAGTTGTTTATATATCTATCTATCTATCTATATCTATATATATATATATATATATATATATATAGAGAGAGAGAGAGAGAGAGAGAGAGAGAGAGAGAGAGAGATAGATATATATATAAGATTTAATATGTTCCAACTTAGGCCAAGAAACCCAAAATAGAGATTTTGTTCCTATCGTCGTCATTACTGCTATGTGACCATTTACTACAAAAATAATACAAAGGAAGCAATTGTCCACCAACATTATACACTTTGAAAATTATCTTCTTGAATAAGAAGATATTCTATTATAGTAAAACAATGTATATCCTAGGTGGCAACGCCTTGGTTGGATTGGTTACATGCATGAATATCAATGTTGGACGTTGACAATCTATTCATTCAAGCTTCTGGTAAATGCTTATGATGGCTCTACATCCTAGGTGGCAATGCCTTGGTTGGATTGGTCACATGCATGAATATCAATATTGGACTTTCACTGTCTATTCATTCAAGCTTCTGGTAATTGCTTATGATGGCTACTTCTGGTAACTCAACTTGATGTACATGGCCAATGTGTTTCGGTAAACAACAACTATTCTTCCTATAGCTTATGCAAAAGAGTTGCAATGCCCAAAGAGATTAGGTAGATCAAACACACCAAATACAAACTAAATCAATTAAAAAATGTGTGAAATGATGAATAATCACCTTAGTAGCTTGTGATTTCTATGGGAAAAATAACAAAGTATAGGTAAATGGAAGGTGAAGAAGAGGAAAAAGGGTTAAAAATGGTGTTTGAAAGGTACTCTATATGGGTCAAAGTTGAGACTCATCACATGGGAGCACCTTGAGGTAGTGGTCAAACATGTGGTTGCACCTAGAGAGATTATATTAAATTATCTCATGACTCATTCTCACATAAATGGATGAAAGTGCATCCCCATGTCCTTGAACTTAAACCTAGGGGTGGAAAGAGTGCACTGCGGTAGGGTTGTTTCTATTATATACCCTAATGAATCAATATACTTATCCTTTTTGTGGGGCCTAGGAAAGAGATACAATATCCAAGCAAAAAATTATTCTTTACTATAGGGATTAATGTTAGCCAAAATAAGGAAGATATCAAACATTGCAATCATAGGATATTCTAGGATAATTATTTAAAACTTGATTAGAAAAATCTTCCCAAAATATTTGTACTTGAAAGCAATTGTGAAATTTTCTTAGGGGCTTCTAAACAAATAACCATTGGGGGAGGGGAGTAGGTGTTGGATATGACAACTCCAACATTCCGTCTCATGCATACGGGAGTGTAGAGGTTACAACCCTATGGTTCTGAGGGTGTGATAATTCTGTACACTCAAGTATCATGGAATTAGGCACATTAGACATCATATCCCCTTGTGCTATTGGAGGTATGAATGGCATTAGGTTGTAATGTTTTGCAAGGAAATTTTGTTCGTACCTAGTTCATAGTTTGGGAATTGATTTTAAAGGCACAACACAATGATAGGTTGGATATGGAAGACGAGTGAAGACAGAGGAATAAGAGGTATAATATGGCAGTTTCTCATGTTATTTCTCTGTAGGTATTCAAGAGCAAAATTTAAGTACAAGTAAGAGGCATTTGCAAAAAAGCAATGAAATTAGTAGAATTTTAGTTGAGTGTTGATTTATTTTTTACTCCTATTGTATTTTTCAAATCCCTAATATTTTTTTGAACTTAGTATTTTTTCAAGTAAAATGTATAGAAATGCTTCACCACTCCCCATTCCACACATCTCCACACACTTCCAAACTTGCACTATCGTTTCTACATTTCCAGTACTTAGTCATTTTTCTTTGTTTGTGGAAAAGTTCATCAACCATTCTTCAACACATATAGTCTCCCACACATAATTATTCAACACATATATTACTTCCGCATATCCATTATTACTACACATTCAATCTTCCACACGAACATTTTTTGCATATGCCATAAGATTACCTTCCACTTATATTTTGTACTTAGTAAAAATCAATTGTTTGCTTCTTTAGAGGCTAATTGAAATCTTATCTAAGGAAGTTTGGTCCTCGAGGTGTAAAGAGGTTCTTGATATTATATTACATAAACCATATCGGTTTTCACCTTGATATCATGTTGTGTGAATTACTCGTGTGTCATGTCTTAACCTTGCACTATGGGAATTACTTAACTGATCACCTTGATATTGTGTTACATGGATTATTTCCCATAACGTCTCTTTAAGAGTTGCCATAAGTTATTAGCTTCCATTAACACTTTCACATGGCCCAATGAAGGCGGTATGTGAAAAGATAGTATGATATTAAAGGCTATCATAACTTGAAGATTTAACAACTAAGAATCCCACTAAGACATCATTTATCCATCATGCATCTCTAAATACAATAAATAAATGACCAATATGGTGATTGTTATCACCAAAAAATGATCGCCTAGATATTTCTAACTAGGTGGATCGAAATACACCATGTACGCTTAATTTTACCATAGTAAAATCACTTTCACCATGGGAAATAATTTAGTAAATCTTTTTTATTAAATTATTTTCTAATTAAAATTAAAAAACCCCATGGGAATAATTGAATAAATAATTATTTATTGAATTTTCTCTAGGAATAATTATTAAATCATTGTTTAAATAATTATTCCTTGTCACATTTGACTAAATCCCCTAGGAATAATTAAATAAATTATTATTTATTTATTATTCCTTATTTCTATTATTGGAATAATTGTTAAATCATTATTTAATAATTATTTCATTTTCACACCATTCTTAACTCTCGCAAAATAATTAATAGATCATTTTATTTGTTAATTATTTCTAAATAAAGACATTTGATCATTTTGAATATCTTTTCCCTCTCCACAAGATATAATAAAGTATTCCTAAAGGTTAGATCTTGATTTGGTCAATATTATTTTATTATTCTCCATTTTCAAGATTAACTAAATACTTTGTTATAAATAGGAGGGTTTTCCATTCATTCTTCACCATGATCATTATCATCGTCACCATTATCATCTTTTTTCTTTTGACCTTCCATTTGAGTTCTTCATGTTGTTCTAGGTTTTTCACACATTGAGAGAGAGAATCAATTACTGAAGCATCAAGGACACTAATGGACCCATTCCACAGAGGTGGATTTGAAGACCCTTTTTGTAGATCTCCTTCACCAAGCGTTATCAATAAAATATTTATTCATTTTAAAGTATTTCCATTTTGGATGTTGCGTGGATAACTATATTGTTGTTTTCCGCTTTGGATCGTATATATAATTTTTGTTGCAGGTTTTTCCACGCTGTATTGCAGACCTGAAGCGTAAGAAGCCAAAAATTGTTGTTAGGGTCACGTGTTACCTAGTGACTTAAGTTAAGTGTTTTTGGTACAGCTTCAAAGAATTTTCACACTAAAAAATGGTGACTCCACCAGTGTAATAAAAACGTTCTTGGGTGACTGAAGTTTCAGTAAATTTCAGGGTTTCTTACAGTTATCTTTAGCCTCTCAATTTCTATTTATAGTATTATTATTTTTTTGTCAAATTTTCAGATTCTTGTGGTTTTCTGGTTCTTTCTACAGGTCACAGATACCAGTAGAGCTGGAGATGGCAAAATCTGTGTGAGATCAGTCGACCGAGAGTCCCAAGAGAAAAATGCACTTTTCAGCCCCAGATCTGCAGTCCAGAGTGCACTTTTCGGATCAAAAACTACGTTTTCCACCTTTTAAGGTTAGTAACTGCATTTTGGAATTTTTCTGGAAAATTTTCATAATTTTTTTAGATTTGTCGAGAGTGTTGTGTGTAGACTGGGAAGAGTATTGTGTCTCTATTTTCAGTCTGCCCTAGGCCTAGATTCTCTTATTTTTTCTCTTTGAGGAAGGAAAAATACCCCTAGGGTTTAGAGTACACCTCTACATTGTTAGGAAGAGATTAGTTGAGTGAGGAGTCTAGGGTTTCAACATTTTTAGCCACTGATTTTCAGAGTTTGATCCATTACTTTTCAGCACTTTTGGATAGGTTTATTTTACCTTTTCTTCCTTTAGAATTTAGGTTTTTCCTTCCCTACTTAGGATCCCCTTGAGTATCTTTTGTTTTGGAGCTTCATACCTATCCTTTGCAACAATTTTCACCTTTGATTTTTTATATTTGTCTGCACCATTTACGGCAGATTAGTGCCTCTAGATCTCAGTCCCTTCGACAATAGATATTTTAGGCATTTTATCTGTATTTGAGTAGCTTTTTCACCCTCTCTTACTTAACTTATTCATAACCTTTTTGTGTGGGGTTTTGTGTGCTTGATTGAATATTTATTTTTATGTCATTTTCAACATTACTTAAAGTATTTTAGCACTTTGTTTCTAGTAGCACATGGCATCATAAAACATGCTTAATTAACTCATCCACTTGATACATTATTTTCACACACTCACACCCTAAGTGAACATGAGCTTGGTTAACACCGCCAAGCCAAGACTCGAAACACTACACCTTAATAATTCAACCTACGTAGATTAAGCCCACTTGGGCACCAGGGCCAAATAATATTTTTAGTTTAGGTGTAGGATTGTTGGGATAGGCTTCCAATGACACCCATTGATCATTTTCATTGAGACATAGAATTTGACATATTAGGGAGCTTAAAATCATTCACCGTCCCACAGTCCAAAGGCAGAGTGCATCAGAAACCCAATTCAGAGGGGGTTAGGCTAGTTCATTGTGCGAGTGGTTCTCCTTAGGGCTACCCAACCCGTGGCAAGGAATCTCGTGCGTTGGTTGATCACCAACAAGCTCAAGACTCGACCACCCCCATGGGACAAGGGCAACCATAGTGACCAATCTTAGGAAAACACCATATAGTACTTGTTGAGGGAAGTAGTTGGTTCTCTACCCTACCTTTCTCTAGATAACTCTGCTTGCGGGGATGAAATTATTTCAAGTAAGAAGCTCTTTAGAAGGCCATATAAAACAATATATTTAGTATTGTTTGATGATTTAGACCATATGTAGGCTAGAATTATTTTTCTTTGATAGGATGTGCTTGCCTGTATTAGAATAACATCATTAATATAGTTAGTTTACACTTGGAACCATTTCACTAGGTGTTTGCTTGTTGTTTGTTACTCTTTTATTCATAGCATCACCCTTTACTCCTTAAAGTCATTAATGGCTTGACATCATTGTCACTAATACTTCGAGGTCCTTGCCCTTAGTTCCCGTTAGGACATATTACTCCTCCCCGTTGAGTTAGACTTTATCCTCCCAATCCTCCGTCAAGTCATCATTTTGATTCTGGTTCTACTGATTCTTCTAGTTCTTCCTTTGATTCCACGCCTTCTCAACCTTGTACCACCACCATGTTAGGCACCAACGTGGGTGCAGGAAACCAAGGTGGTAACCTAGGTACCAACCAGGGTAACCCCACAAGCAGAACCCCCACCGATGTGGTCACTCTTCCTCTATTGCTTCCTTTTATGGTTCATTTGAGTCTCCCTGATTTTAGCTAGCTCATTCACGATCCTCTTCTCCATGATACCAATTGGCCAACTATGCCTACTAAAATCCCTTCAGACATCCCAAAGTTTGAAGGTAGTCCTGGAGAATATCCCACTAAGCATGTTCGCTCATTCCATATGTGGTGTTCATCCAATTCTATCACTAAAGACTCCATCTATATTCGTTTGTTCCAACATACTCTTACTAGAGTTGTTGCTAAGGGGTATGTTGATCAACCCAAAGCCACTCATTCCACTTTTGTGATTCTTGCCAAATATTTTATTGCCTATTTCCAGTTACCTCTATGTTATGACAATGTTACTGAACTATTGACTTCTTTCGGTCAAACTTTTTCCACTCGCCTATCACACCATGTTCAAGAATGGCATAGAAAGAGGAGAATTTGTAGAGCTCCTGAATTCGAGCACCATGTATATATGGTTTGGTTCCTTAGATAGCTTTTGGCCCCCATTTCTAAATATATCGCTTCACACTTCCCCCAGTGTGAGGAAGATGTGGTCCAAGTAGCCTTGAAATTTGATCTGATCTACGCTTAGTCAGGTTATGTTTATACTGTCATTCTCGATTTTCCTCAGCCTGGTGCTGCTAATGCATTGAGGGAATCTCATGGCATTGATGGTATAGTTGGAACAATTTTCCACCCTCTACTATACGCTCCACCTTTGATGAGTTATGGTCAACCTTAGGGAGGGACCAATTCCTCTTACATTTATCCCTCCCCCAATCTTTCACATGGAAACTCTTATCCAAGTCCTAATACACCATATGCATATCCCCATCTGCATAAATAGATTGCAGGGCCATCTATTGCACCACATGTTTATCCCAATGTTGCCTCATCTCCTTACGATTAATATGCACAGCCTAGCGCTCGAGCCCCTTTGGCACCAATGCGACAACCCCCCATGCTTGCTCCACCTCTACCACAACAAAAACCTCCTCGACAAGGTCAGGTGTATACTCAACAGAATGCAACGAATCCCCCCGACCCCAAGAAAAGGAACAAGCGGAAATGTAACCATAACCAACAATCTCAAGGTAATTAGGGTAGCTAGGGTCCACCACCCAATGCACCTTAGGGACCCCAGCCTAATCCCGCACCCCCACAATAGGGGAGACACCCCAAGAAAAAAAAAGGGTCTTCATATGAACAAACCTTGTGCTTGTTACAACGTATATGGCCATTACAATCATGAGTGTCCCCTTTTACTTCAAATGCATCAAGCATGGGAAGCTCAAGCAACTGCTTCTAAAGGACTGCAGCTGATATCTCCTCCTCCCCCTCTAGCTTCATCTCAACTGGTAGTGCTTAACACTCCTTTTCCTCACCAAGGATATCTTGTTGCTAAACTGACACAAGGTCAAGAAGCTCCGCCAACTCCACCATCTGGTCATCATGATTATCAGATTATTATGATGAATTCTAACAAGGTCAATACTGAACAAGTCAACCTCCAAACTTGATCATGCCAATATCACAAGACACATGCTAAGTCAACAATTGAGTCCCAACCCCAAGTTCCCACTAAGCCTTCATCGTCATCCAATGGTACCTTACAGATCCCTCCACCTAAGGTATAGGTTATTTCCAAGATCCCCAAAGGTCCATTATGTCGAAACACTACTTCTACTAAAGTCACCCAGACCTATAGCATAGTAGATGAGTCGGCGTAGTCTCATGTTTCCATGGCAACACTAGAAGTTCTCTAGATTTTCCCATCTGAATGGAAATATCTACTCTCTTCTTTGGGTGTTGTGGATCTCTAAGACAATCATATGATTGTCTTTCATGTTGAGAATTCAGAAAATCCTCCCCTACCTTCATTCGTTGCATTTCAAATACCAATGTCCATTAGAAACTCCACTGTTCAACGATGTATCATAGATGAAGGTGCCTCCACCTATGTGATGGTTGCGAGTGTTTGGAAGTGACTTGGTTCCCTAGATCTCTCCCCGTCCACGATCACTCTCCGTGGTTGGGATGGTCATCCTTCAACTGTCCAATCACTATTTCTAGCAACACTATCTCTATTGGTATCGAATTCATCGATGCCCCCCTTATATTACAACATCCTTTTAGGTCATAGTTATACCTATGTTATGTCAGTTGGTGCATATGCGGTTCACCGTAAGACAAGATTTCCCCACAATGCAAAGATTGTCACCATCGATCAGTTGACATACTATGATCCTAAATCTCAAACTTCACCTTAGTCCAACATCTCATCTGTGACTAACAATAATACCATCTCATACCTCACCAATGCCTCTCCTATAGTCTACAAATATTCCACTTTTCTTGGCGCTTATTATAGTCCACCAGCTACTCCTTCTAAGCCTATCTCATCTAGTGTTTACATGCTCCTGCATGACGGTTCGCCCACAAACAGTCTAGTATGCCTTCACAGCAACCAACAGCTCCGCAACCTGATGTTCCCAATTCAACCCAACCTTCTAGTACTACTTCTCAAGGACCATTTCATTCTGTTGGTATCTCTCGTATTCCATTTTCCCCTAAAACCATTCCCCCAAGCCTTAACCATCTTGGAGCAGTTCCCCTAGGTCATTACCCTTCTGGTCAGATATTGTTCTTATTCCCCCCCTGGAGTTTATTCTACACCTATCATGGCTATGTTGATTTTTCCTAACATTACCTTGGGGATACCAATTTGGTACATCGATCCTCTCACAAACACCCCCCCCCAACGAACTCAAACCTTACACTACTTTTACCTCGGTCCAACCTATTGTTCCTACCCCTTCCTTTGCTTCGGTTCCACAGCAAGCTCAACAGGAACCTACTCTTATTGTGAAAGCATCTGGTGAGGTGGGGAATACTAGAAAAAGGGAATCAAAGACAATGCATCCCCAACAACTCTAGCTCATCCTAAGCTACCAAATCCTATTCCTCCATGTGCTTTGTGTTATTTTGTTGGTCATGCCACCAATAATTGTCCTAAACTCCCTCATGTCAAGAATGTTGTCTTTGATACCTTTCATGATTATAACATTCTTGAGGTCCATGTCACCTTAGATGAGTTAGCTAAGAATAACATATCATTACATACGAATCACTCTTGTGCTTTGCATGACAATTGTGGCCATTATTCTCATCGTTGTCCCTGTCTCAAAGATTTTCTTGATGCACTTCAAGTGCTTCACGAATTAGAAGTTTCTCATAGTGATTCCACCTCTCCCTACCTGTGGATTCTGGTCCCACTCCTACATCAAAATAGGAGGCCTCTCAGCCACCCATCGTAATCTCTCCCCCTAAATTCGAGATGATGGATAACACTGGTACCATTCTCTACTTATCGTCATCCATGAGATCAATGCCTTGGAACTCCATTGATGTTTCTTATTGTGATTCTTTTGAATCTTCTTCAACGAACACCCTAATCTTATCATCGGTAGATCTTCCATCTACTAGTCATATGTCTCCCAACCTTGACGATGCATATGTGAACCTTGTCTCTCATGAAGATGCCTTAGGTAGCTCTTATTCATCATGCGGTCTCTCTTCCTCCAGTCCTCCCATATTCCATTATGATGAAGACATCATGGAATCCATGACCACCCCTGATTATCCTTTGGATTATATGCATCATCGTGTGTACTTGCTTCCACATCAAACCCATGACCAATATGTTGTGGGGTCAAAAGACTTCACTCATGGTGAAGATGATTGGTTTAAAAATCCCATTCCTGCACCAGATGATTTTGAAGAAGGAAATATGGCTAACATTTACCTTACCATTAAAATAAACATTTTTAATAAAGTAGGGATCAAAGAAAATATCATCTCGGTGGCATAATACACCTCAGAATAAATTGATTCTTACACAAAGTTATTTATAGACTTGATCCCATCATTGTTGAACATCACATAGACACTTGGCTAGATACCATCCTTACAAACATAAAGCTATCAAAGCTGAAATCTATAAGCTCAAGCAAGATGGTTTCATCTATCCCATTGAATACACCACATGGGTGTCCAATCTATTCTCATTCTTAAAAAAACAAGGCACCATTCGTGTCTACATGGACTTTCGTGATCTGAACAAAGATTGTCCCAAGGACAACTTTCCTACACCCTTCATAGACTAGGTCATTGATGAGTGTGTGTGGCATGAGGTTATCTCCTTTATGGGTGGATTCTACGGATATAACCAGATACGTATCTCTTATGTCGACCAGCTTAAAACCGCCTTCACTAGTCCGTGGGGAACTTTCACTTATAAGGTCATGCCTTTCGGTTTAAAGAATTTTGGGCCACTTTTCATTGTGCCATGTCCCACTGGTTTTAGGACCTGTATCACATTATCCTTGCATATCTCGAAGATCTCACCGCTTGTTCCAAACTTCGGCCATAACACCTTCATGATTTGCGTACCATTTTTCTTCGATGCCGCAAGTATAAAATTTTCCTTAAACCCCTTAAGTGTGTCTTTTACATTCCTTCCGACCAAATTTTGGGCTTCATTATGTCCAAAGATTATATCACTCTTGACCCTCTCAAAGTTCAAACATTCTCAAACTTCCTCCTCCTTGTACCCTTCACTAGCTACAAAGCCTTCAAGGCAAAGCTAACTTTCTTCATAGGTTCATCCTTGATAATGAAACCATGGCCCATGGGTTTCTTAGAATCCTTCGATATAACATTGCATTTGTTTGGGATTACCAAGATCAATAGTTTTGAATCCCTCAAACGTGCTCTCACTTATGTTTCCTTGATTAATCCACCTAACTTTGAGAGGGATTTCATCTTATACATCTATGTGTCCACCTATTTGGTCGTCAGGGTCCTCATACAAGAAGATTATTCCAAAAATGACCATGTAATCTACTATGTCAATAAGAATGGTCCCCATGTGTCCTATTCACATGAATAAAAATTGGCACTGGATGTTGTGTTCTTTGTTCAAAAGTTTTGTCATTATATCCTTAAGCGTATGACCAAAGTTGTGATCAATTCCAACCCCATCACTTTCTTATTGAGTCAGTGGATCATTAATGGGAATTATGACCATTGAAACATTATCCTTCAATAATTTTATCTCAAACTTGTCACACCCAAAAGTAATAAAGGTTTAGCCCTAGTTGAACTTGTTATCACCTAAGAAACAATTTCTAAATTGTTCACATCATTTTGATTGTAAAGGTTTAGTGTTAGTCCGAGTTTAGTTTTCTTTCAAGATTGGGCTTTTGGGCTTATATTTCTCAAGATATGGACAAAATTGGTATTGCTGGGTCAAATGGCACCCCTTACAGATGACAGATGGCAAATAAAATTAATCACCGCCAAGCAGAGAGTACAATAGATCGTATGGATTGGATTGAGAAAATAACAGGAGTAATTGCTTCACTTCTGTGTTCTCAAATGCCAGAGAAAAAGCTGCCTTGTAGTCCAATGAGCAGTGGACATCAATGCACAGGTAGTGAGAGCAGCTCATTGAGGGCAGCAAATGATCTGGAGTCCAAAACCAAAGACAATTCTCGGACAATAAGGGATGTACTGGAGAATGTGCAATTTACCTTAATTGTGGTGGCTACAGCAATGCTGGTTCTAGCATTTCTTGGACTTTTATTTTCTATTCTTGGACTCAAGACTCTGGTTTACTTTTTGGTACTTGGTGCATGGTTTCTTGTGGTGGGAACATTTATTCTTTGTGGAGTGATCGTTTTATTAAACAATGCAGTTGGAGATGCCTGCGTCTCCATGAAAGAGTGGGTTGCACATCCTTATGAAGATACCGCCCTTGACCACATTCTGCCTTATGTAGATGTGGTAACAACTGAACAATCTTTAAATCAGAGAAAAACAGTAACCAGTAAAGTGGTAACAGTTGTGAACAAGGTGCTAGGTACTGTTGCTAATAGTAACTTTCCGCCAAATGCTGGCCCTCTTTATTATAATCAATATGGTGCTCTAGTGCCTACAATTTGCAATCCTTACACTGGTTGGATAACCCTGGATATTTACAAATAGTTAGTACTAGTAGTTAATATCAGCTATGGTTTGTATCACTACACTCCTTTCCTCCTGAATTTGCAGGACTATACGTTTGTGAGGGAAACTTTTGGTACCATAACTGAGGATTATTTCCCTGGCCTTCGACAACATCTTCGCTGGGTCTACATTGGCTTATCACTCGTCTCAACTGGTATAATGCTTTCAATTATCTTTTGGGTTGTGTACAATAAACAACATGCTGATGGTCAGAGATGAATACTATAAGCAACATGCTGATGGTCAATTCATGGCTAGAGACAACAACAAATCTTTATTTGAATTATGTTTACAGGTCTTGCCATGAAGTCTAAAACATTATACTGAAAAGGGCTCTGATATATTTTTCTTTAATGCTAAAAATCTGACATACTAGGGTGGACTACCAAGACAATGAACTTCTTTTTAGCCTCTTATGTCAGGCAGTTATTGAAGCTCCAAGGGTTCTTAATCTCTGAAGCAGTGAACACTTTAGTGGACCTTATGGGGAGGATGTTGTCTTCATTGCCAATCATTGGCATACATATCTTCTTCCTTGTTACTTGAAGATTCTTTCACAAATGCCAAGGTTGCATATTTCATACATACCTTGAAGAATGGGGTCCATATATATATTCAGTTTGAAAAGCTTTAGGGCACATGAAAAGACACATTTCATGATAATGAAGCTCAAGGCAGTTAGATTTTGGTGTTAAACTGTGTTTTGTGATTACACAACAGTTTCGTAGTGCGCTACGAAACTGCTGAAAAGGACACATAGTGCACAGCAGTTTCATAGTGCACTACGAAACTGTTGTAGCTGCATAATTAAAGTCCAGTCGACGAAATTTTGAAGACTTTTCAATTAGCATTAAAGAAGTTTTTGTCATCACACATATACATGGGAAAGGCTTACAGCACATGAAGGACGTGACACTCCAATAGATTGTTGACTAATTCAAGAATGTCAACATGGTTAATTACTTCCGAATATCTTTGAGGAAACCAAAAGCATAAAAACAGGGGCAGTTTCCTATTTCTCAACAGCGGTAAAAGGATAAGACATTAACGACCAGTAAGGAGCTTCGAACATCCACCACAGTTAAATTGAAGGAGACCACTTGTCAAAGAACGAGAATTGATTGTAATTAATGCTATCCTCAGCATGATGTAGAATTAGAATCCTAATTGTCTTAGGTCTCTTAAACTGCTAGTTATCAGTCAGTTGTATTTATTATTTAGTTTTAAAGGTTAATAGGTGTCATAGCAAGCAGAATTCGAGTTTCCCTCACATAGGAGGAGAAAACTCAGCTTTGAAAGAAGTTCTATATATAGGAGAAAGAGCAATGTAATAGGGGTTGGAAATTTATTGAAAAAAGCTCTGCTATTGTGCTATGTATATGACTCTGTTTTAGTAATATCAAGACTTGTCTTTACTTCTAAGGAATCAGAAGGAGTTTACTATTCAGAATGTTGTGTATTATCTCCTCTTCAGTATTTGTAGTGGTATAGATGTGTGATTACTTAGAAATCATTGATTGTGCTCTAATTTCCTTCACATATTTATAAATTGTGTTGTCATGTATGTTTCTGGTGTATTCTGAATGGTTAAATTTTGTATGCCTTGACTTCTATGTAAGGTTGATGTCATTGTTATTCTGAAACAAATTTGACTCCATAAGCCCAATGGACACTTTGTAGTTGTGTTTCCACCACTCATATTTTTACATTTGTTTCATAAGAGTTAGCCATCTAATTCATTATCAATATCATTAATCCTTTTGAGAGGGCCCTCTCAGGTTCAGGAGGCTAAGCCTTAGCCTAAAATAGGTTAGAAATAGTTACTTAAGGTCTTTGTGGTCAGCAGCCTTCCAGGGTCTGATTTTGAGATAACATTTTGGTGCGTCTGTCGGGAGCCTGAAGTCTATTCATTCTTGAAATTAAGAGGCTGAACTTATGAAGGTAGCAGGAGCTCAGACATCTTTTTGAGGCTGCAAAACTACCTTGGTGACTCCACACATCAAATAATAAATTGGAAGGTGACTCCACTGCTAGAAGATCAGTAGCTTGATGAAGTTACAAGATGAGTTCCACTGCAAGAATGAATGCCAGGTATGCTCCTATGAATCAGTCTCATATCCCTAGTTTTCCAAATCCTATGCCAAAGGTTGAATGGTTAGATGATCTTCCAATATTCAAAGATGAAAAGAAGGACAATGTTGCTCTTCATTTGGTTAGGTTTCATATGCATGTACGCAGTCTTAAGGTTCATTTCCCTGAAGATTGTCTCATGAAGATGTTTATGACCACTTTAGAAGGAAAAGCATGGTCTTGGTATAAAGGTTTGGAAAATGGTTCAATATATTCGCTTGCTAATTTTCATGATGAATTCTATGAGATGTATAAAGAATGTCATCCTTCCTTATTGTTGCTCAAAGATTGTTGTAGACATTCTTTAAGTCTTATTCAGTACTTGGAGGATTGTTATGATGATGATGAATTTATGGATGAAGAAATTTTAGAGGCTCTTCATAGCAATACATTTCAACACCAAGAAGAAAGTATAACATCCCATGAAATGCAACATGAAGATCAGCAGGGGTTTACTTATGAAAACCATGTTTCATCCTTTGATATAAATGAGAAGATGCAGCAAACTTGCCAAGATTTTGATCAAAATGAGTATGAAATTGATTGCAAACACCAAGGAAAAGTATTGGAAGATAGCTTTTATAACCCTCAAGCAGAGGAAAAGGTTGTTCATTTTTCTAATTCCTTGCAGCAGCTTGCATCAAAGAATGATCTTTATAATAAAGAAAATTACATTTTCTATGGGAATCATGCATAAAGGCAGTTGGATAGCACATCAAAGGAATTTTGTGTGGCTGAGAATTAGTTGTCTGAAGAGATAGAGTGTTATAATGATCATCAAAATAACCATGTCTTCTTTGACCCTATAAGTGAATACATGGCAAAGCTTTGCACACCAGTATTTTACTTTCATTTGCATTATGAAGATCAGGTACTTTATAAGTTGATTTGGTCATCTCACTATCATGGTTATTTTGAGGTCAGATGCAGTCAAGAGCCTCCAATATCAGAAAAGACAATTTATTGGCTTTATTGGAAATATCATGTTTCCTGACCTACAAGTGGAAATTGCAGCTAGTAGGTAGGTAGGAAAATGAAAATAAGCTCAAGGTTGACTGAGCATTTTTCGGTAGATGTAGATTTCTTTCTCCTATAGTGATCATCAAGCTTAAGCCCGAGGTGAAGGCCCAAGAAGCTTGAAGGGGATGCTTTTCAAGCAATTGTCCACTTGTCATAAGAGGATAAAGCACTGGATCTGCGAGTTCTTAGCGTACTACAGGAGCACACTATCCCAAGTGGAGCCACTTGTTATCACCTAAGAAACAATTTCTAAATTGTTCACACCATTTTGATTGTAAAGGTTTAGTGTTAGTTCGAGTTTAGTTTTCTTTCAAGATTGGGATTTTGGGCTTATATTTCTCAATATATGGACAAAATTGGTATTGCTAGGTCAAATTGCACCCCTTACAGATGACAGCTGGCAAATAAAATTGATCACCACCAAGCAGAGAGTACAATAGATCATATGGATTGGATTGAGAAAATAATAGGAGTAATTGCTTCACTTCTGTGTTCTCAAATGCCAGAGCAGAAGTTGCCTTGTAATCCAATGAGCAGTGGACATCAATGCACAGCCAGTGAGAGCAGCTCATTGAGGGCAACAAATGATCTAGACTCCAAAACCAAAGACAATTCTTAGACAATAAGGGATGTACTGGAGAATGTGCGATTTACCTTAATTGTGGTGGTTGTAGCAATGCTGGTTCTGGCATTTCTTGGACTTTTATTTTCTATTCTTGGACTTAAGACTCTGGTTTACTTTTTGGTACTTGGTGCATGGTTTCTTGTGGCATGAACATTTATTCTTTGTGGAGTGTTCGTTTTATTAAACAGTATGGTTGGAGATGCCTGTGTCGCCATGAAAGAGTGGGTTGCACATCCTTATGAAGATACCGCCCTTGACCGCATTCTGCCTTGTGTAGATGTGGTAACAGCTGAACAATCTTTAAATTAGAGAAAAACAGTAACCAGTAAAGTGGTAACAGTTGTGAACAAGGTGCTAGGTACTGTTGCTAATAGTAACTTTCTACTAAATGCTGGCCCTCTTTATTATAATCAATCTGGTCCTCTAGTGCCTACACTTTGCAATCCTTACACTGGTTGGATAACCCAGGATATTTACAAACAGTTAGTACTAGCAGTTAATATGAGCTATGGTTTGTATCACTACACTCCTTTCCTCGTGAATTTGCAGGACTGTACGTTTGTGAGGGAAACTTTTGGTACCATAACTGAGGATTATTTCCCTGGCCTTCGACAACATCTTTGTTGGGTCTACATTGTCTTAGCACTCTTCTCAACTAGTATAATGCTTTCAATTATCTTTTGGGTTGTGTACAATAAGCAAGTCAGAGATGAATACTATAAGCAACATGTTGATGGTCAATTCATGGCTAGAGACAACAACAAATCTTTATTTGAATTATGTTTACAGGTCTTGCCACGAAGTCTGAAACATTATACTGAAAAGGACCCTGATATATTTTTCTTTAATGCTAAAAATCTGACATACTGGGGTGGACTACCAAGACAATGAACTTTGTTTTAGCCTCTTATGTCAGGAAGCTATTGAAGCTCCAAGGATTCTTAATCTATCAAGCAGTGAACACTTTAGTGGACCTTATGAGGAGGATGTTGTCTTCATTGCCAATCATTGGCATACATATCTTCTTCCTTGTTACTTGAAGATTCTTTCACAAATGCCAAGGTTGCATATTGCATACATACCTTGAAGAATGGGGTTCATATATATATTCAGTTTGAAAAGCTTCAGGGCACATGAAAAGAGACATTTCAAGATAATGAAGCTCAAGACAGTCAAATTTTGGTGTTAAACTGTGTTTTGTGATTACACAGTAGTTTCGTAGCGCGCTACGAAACTGCTGAAAAGGACGCATAGTGCACAGCAGTTTCGTAGCGCGCTACGAAACTGCTGTAGCTGCATAATTAAAGTTCAGTCGACAAAATTTTGAAGACTTTTCAATCAGCGTTAAAGAAGTTTTTTTCATCACACATGTACATGGGAAAGGCTTACAGCACATGAAGGATGTGGCACTCCAATAGATTGTTGACTAATTCAAGAAGATCAACATGGTTAATTACTTCTGAATATTTTTTAGGAAACCAAAAGCATAAAAACATGGATAGTTTCCTCTTTCTCAGCAGTGGTAAAAGGATAAGACATTAAGGACTAGTAAGGAGCTTCGAACATCCACCACAGCTAAATTGAAGGAGACCACTTGTCAAAGAACGAGAATTGATTGTAGTTAATGCTATGCTAAACATGATGTAGAATTAGAATCCTAATTGTCTTAGGTCTCTTAAACTGCTAGTTATCAGTCAGTTGTATTTATTAGCTAGTTTTAAAGGTTAATAGGTGTCATAGCAAGAAGAATTCGAGTTTCCCTCACATAGGAGGAGAAATCTCAGCTTTGAAAGAAGTTCTATATATAGGAGAATGAGCAATGTAATAGGGGTTGGAAATTTATTGAAAAAAGCTCTGCTATTGTGCTATGTATATGACTCTATTTTAGTAATATCAAGACTTGGTTTACTTCTCAAGAACCAGAAGGAGTTTACTGTTCAGAATGTTGTGTATTATCTCCTCTTCAATATTTGCAGTGGTATAGATGTGTGATTACTTAGAAATCACTGATTGTGCTCTAATTTCCTTCACATATTTATAAACTATGTTGTCCTGTATGTTTCTGGTGTATTCTGAATGGTTAAATTTTGTATGCCCTGACTTCTATGTAAGGTTGATGTCATTGTTATTCTGAAACGAATTTGACTCCATAAGCCCAATGGACACTTTCTAGTTGTGTTTCCACCATTCATATTTTTACATTTGTTTCATAAGAGTTAGCTATCTAATTCATTATCAATATCATTAATCCTTTTGAGAGAGCCCTCTCAGGTTGAGGAGGCTAAGCCTCAGCCTAAAGTAGGTTTGAAATAGTTACTTAAGGTCTTCCTGGTCAGTAGCCTTCCAGGGTATGATTTTGAGATAACATAACTCATTTCTGAATTTCGCACTAGTGTGTTTGATCTGTCGGTAAATGATGATCTTCTAAATGAACACTTGTTTTCCATTAACTTGGATGATCTTTGGTATGGTGACATCCTTACCTACTTGTGAACCCATAAATTCACCCCCCACCTCACTCGTGATGACCGATGACATATTCAACATCAAGCCCCTCGCTACCTCCTCATTGGTGATGATCTTTATTGTCACGGTATCGACATTGTCCTTCATCATTGTCTTGACCATGCTCTATTTGAGCAAGTTCTTAATTCCTTCCATAGTGGCGCTTGTGGTGGTCATCTCTATAGAATGGCCGCTATCCAGAAAATCATGCCCATGGGTTACTTTTGGCCTTCTCTCTTTAGCGATTGTATTGAGGTAGTCAAACACTGTCCTAATTTCCTATTATACACCCCTAACGCACGAGCTCCACCTGCTCCCCTCCATCTTGTCATTGCAGTCGGTCCTTTCTGTAAATGGTCTATTGACTTTATGGAGTGTCGACCCCCATCTACTAACCATAAGTATATTATCGTGGTCATCAACTATTTTATCAAATGGGCTAAATCCATGCCAACGTTCAATAACATTGTTGCTACTGCAACCCTCTTTTTCTTTAACCATGTTATCGCTCGATTTGGGGTTCCAAAAAAATTGGTCTCTGAACATTGTTGACACTTTGAAAATGATATATGGCATGAGCTATCCTCTCTCTTAGGCTTCAAACACCAATATTCATCATCTTATTACCCTCGAGGTAATGGCCAAGTTGAAGTTGTCAACAAAATCCTTAAGACTATGCTTCAAAGGATAGTGAATAAACACAAGACCACTTGGCATTTAATTCTCTTCCCTACTTTGTGGGTCTATAGAACTTTTGTCAAGGCTTCCATCGGGTTCACTCATTTCCACCTTATTTTTGGAGAGGAGGCAATCTGACCAATCAAGTGTGAAATCCCTTCCCTCCACCTCGTTGTCGAACTCCTCCATGACTTATCGTGCTTGAGCATGCCAGTGAAGACCACCTTGTTGCATTTCAAACCATTGAAGCCACCAAAAAGTGGACCAGAGCTCAGTATGACCAAAAATTACACCCTCTTACATTTCATGAAGGTGACCTTGTTCTTGTTTATGACCAAGCTCATGATGTCTTGGGGTACAGAAAGTTTGGACCATTATGGCTAGTACCTTACATCATCTTGTTGTGCTTATCAACAACCCCCATTTATTAGTGTTAGTAATAACATTAATAAATGGGGACCCTTCCAAAAAAAATCAAATCTTAGCATTTAATCATGCCTTTCTTGTTTTTAGAATAAAATAAGATGTCAAAGTGGAACTTGCTAAAACATGGAAATTTACCTTTTCATACTTTAAGCGCATAAAACTTCACAAACTATAAGTTTCTTATAAAAAGCGCTAAATAATCAAAAATCCTAAGAATAAATTTATAACGGAAAGTCATGAATATTAAAGTAAACCTTTAAAAAACCTGTTTTAAGATTATTATTCTTGCATCGCAAAAAAATTATGGTGGACTTCCCTTATAAAAGTTACCCCTTGAAAATGTGATCTGCGAAAATGTGAGATCATAAAATCCTATAACCTTATTGCATCGTAGTTTCAAACATGCGGCGCCACTTCACAAAGCATAAGCAAAAATCGTGAAATATGATAGCATCTCGCAAATCGCTTATCGCAACAACTCATGTAGCGATGGGTTTTAACAAAAACAATTTTTGCAATATAACGATCTGCGATATTGCAAAGCAAATCGCAAAATTTCTTTTATCGCAATTCAAAGGGCTCAGGGTTCTAGGAGAGTACTTCCCAACTTTCTATGTGAATTATGAACATTAAAGTTAAGCATAACGGTTCATTAGTGATCATTTATTAAAAGAACGATTAGGATTAGTGTAAAGGACCATTTGACGCAAGTTGATATCTTTTGATATGATAAAGGAATAAAGACCCTTCGTCACCTTATTTTCGTCCTTCTATTGATTATTTCTATGTTTATTATCATTTTTATCATATTTTTCTCTCTACTTGCAACTTTCAGGAAGAACATACAGAGCAGAACATACGAAGAAATGGTGAAGAATGGAAAGGCACTTGTTGCAGAAAATTCAGAAATGACCCCATTGTTCACAGACACTACCTGTAATCGGGATGTAGGGACATATACGAGGGAAACTATGTATCAGTTATTGGATGAGGAACAACCGAGAATTATGGAAGTAACAGTTACAGTAGATGGACGTGGCTCGTCTGATGCATCCCTAACTGAACTTGCATGCTCATTTCTACACCAAATTGTTGCAAGACCAAAGATACTCCCTTATACCGACATGGTTAAGTGGATTATAGATGACGTGGACATATCTGACAGAGAATTCAAGACAACGAGCCAAGAATTCATGGGATCGTTTACCCTAGATAACCTGAGGTTCATGAACCATTTACTAGAACCCCGGGCCATCTACAACAAACACTTTGTCGAGAAATTCACCAAGGAGAGTGAAGACTTGGTAGAATGCACGAAGCACTGGTCAAACAATGAGGAGAGACTCAAAAAATATAAAAATGGTATGTATGCCACTGGTTCTCTTTGTTCCCCTCACTATTTTGCCGTTGCTATGTTATGTAGACTGTTTAGTAAACCAGATAGCAACAAATTTTCATCAAAATGGTTACCACTAGTGGATGTGGCTATCAATGCCACAATAATGAATTGGGCCCAAATCCTGTTACATAATTTAGCCACTACAATTTTAGAATACAGAATAAAAAGAAGCATTGCTTCAAGGGTTTACCCTCCATTTTTTATGAGAACCTATGTTATGGACGTTGTTTGTTTTGTTTCCAAATTTCTTGTTATGGGATGGAAGTGGATGGTTCAAAATCCACTTCCCATTCAAATTTATCACAAATTCATGTGGGAATCAAATTTCATGCCACATTTCTTCAAAATTTGTCACAGAGTTATACTCTCGATTCATAAAAAAATCTACAAAAGAGATGCCCTAAGATTTTCCCAAGAAGCTGAGATAGATATTCTCCCCGTAGCGAGATGGTTTGGGGAAGAATTATTCACGTATATCAGAGTGTTTGTCAGCATTGCTTCAGCCCATGTGCTACCTTTTTACATCCCAAACAAACTAATGGCTAGGGAGATAGCCTATCAGACATGCATTAGGGGGGGATGAGCAAAGTATTGAAAGATTCCAAGAAAGCCATTTTGCCTCAATTTCCTGTAGCATGCGGAGAATTTGCATTGCATGACTTAGGTCATGCTTTCAAAGAAGTTAATAATCTATTATCTTTACAACTACCCAAGTTCCTAGGAAGGCAATATGATCCCTTTGGTATTGTAAAATATTTTACTATAATGGTTAAAATAAAAGTATTTTCCCATGAAAAAGATCCGTTTGATGATGTTTTTCTGTAGAAGAACACCTTCAAAGAAGTTCAACATACAACATGAATTCTTTTTTACCAAGAAGGTCTCCAAACTTTTGAGAATTACATAAAATAGAGGTTATCTAAGGTCCCATTGGACCAATTACTCATCGAACTAGTAAGGAATCCTACCCCTAGTGTAGACATTAGTGAAGATTCAAAAGAAAAGTCCAAAACAAGTTCTAAAAAAGAATCAGTAGAAAATTCTGGTGATCAATCTAAGAATGAACACCGTAAGAGTGAGGAGTCAATAAAAGACATAACCCAGTCCATACCAAATTATGATCAGCAGACTTCGGTTGAAAAACAAGCTGAAGCCTCCAATCCCCTTACAAAGCAAGCAGAGCCACTCATAATTGATCTGGAAGGAGAATGGGAAAATTTAATAAGATACTGAACACAGAATAACAAAGCACAGAACCACCAACAAATCCAAAAGAGACGACCACGAAAATGGTAATAGAAAGCGTTGTTAACACTCAGGAAACAGAGCACATTCCCACATCTCCCTCATCTGAGATTGTACTAAGAATAGAGGAAGTTCCTCCTCTAGATGTATTTTATATCCCTCAACACAAAGTCGTCGTTAGAAGGCAAAGAAAGCAAATAAAGTTGGATTTTGTGCTCGCTCCCGAGGATGAACCTATGGATTTTCTTTGGAAAGACCCGTCTATAGACCCATCTACAAATCTCACTAGGCTCTCACAAGTCACGGGCGCATACGCTTCAACAACTATTGACAAAGCAACAGAGATACAATCATTGCTTAAAGAAATAGAAGATAGGATTTTGTTTTTGGAACAACAGTTACAACAGGTCAGCATAAACCAACAAGTCAAAACACAGTTGGAAAAACTTCAGCAAGAATTTCAACAAATGCAGTTGGCACATCAAACTAGTTTGGCTAGTAAAGAAAAATAGTTACATAATATAATAGAACTACATAAAGATGATCCCAAAATTGAAGAGTTTATCACAGAGGCACTTGGTCTCGATTCCCAGCTCTTGCAACAGAAAGAACTATTATGCAAGAAGATTTTGCAGTGGAATTCCCACTGTGAAATGAGCGATAATATTACAAATCAAGTCGTGGAATTACGACTTGAATATGATTCAATTTTTAAGAAAGTCTCAGACTTCTTAAACTGGCAGAAATATGAAGAAGGGAAAAGAGCAGACATGCCCAAAATTGATGAATCACACAAAGATATTTTATTTGTGAAATGGGATTCTTGGCTAAAGGAGGCAGAACAGGCAATGGAGGATGCAGTGGTAGCAGTGAACAATGTCATCGAATGCATAAATGAAAATCTACACAAGGCTAATTTGGTAGCAGAAACTACCCCTAGTTTTCTTCCAAAAGCACAACAGCTTCAAGCAGTATGGAAACAAGCATCGGAGGAAAGGGTAGAGGAAATTAAACAGGTAAACATATTGAACTAGGAAGCATACTGGCAGTACCTGGTGAAACCACACAGCCAATGGATGACCCTGAAGTGCCTGATGACTTCTGCCGAGAAGATAGTGCCAGCTCTCACCAATGTCATATTTGTAGGATAGTTAAAAGCTAAAGTCAGCCAACTGACACTCTTAAAACCAATGCTGGATATTTTTGATCTAAAGAATCAGATGCAGGATTAGTCATAGATATATTTTATTTTTGTTTTTGTTATTTTTTCTTAAAATGAGGCAGGTCGTTTAAACCTCCTCATCTATTTTTGTAATATTTATTTTTAGATTTCATATATTAGTATTTAAACCCCTCTCATGCATTTAGAGAGGGGTCCAGAGTTTTATCAAAAACATTCTTCAGAATGTGCATCTTTCCCCCCACTGAGGAGGTTTTGATAAAATCAATGGAACGAGATTTATTTTCTATTTGAGTTTAACATCTTCTACTGAAATTGCACTTTTGTAATCTTAGTTGATGTTAAGTGATTTGAAGATAGATCGATATTGCTGCACCTCATGAGTAGGACGTATTACAAATGGTACTTTTATCTCCTAATGCTTTTTACTTGTGTTTTAAGCAATAAATTATTTTTAGTTATTTATATATGAAAGTTTAAATGTTTACTTATCGTTATTGCACTTTTGTATGGTGATGACTTACTCTTTATGCTGAATATGTGAATGACTGTTTATGCGATATATTTCTCATATTTTTTTGGCTAACTTTTTATATGAAAAAATCATTCTTAAATGGATTCTCTTCTTATTTTCATTGAATGATCTTCATTATCGGTCGATTTCAGAAATTATTTTAGATCGCATACGTAAACATTACTCCCGGGATAGTTTTAAACTTAGATTTTTTCTTTGATTATGATAGATTGCATATGATAGTTAAAAGATAGAGTATTATTAGAATAAGTATTCATCCTTTAAAACCCAAAAAAGAGAAACATCATCCAGTTAGCACACAGATCATAAATAGATTGGGAAACTGGTCCCATCATCCCCAGTCGGATCCACTATTCCAAACGGAAAAGGAGTTGCCTTAAGGTTCGGACTGGGTGGTTATCCCCCTTGTTGGAGTCCCGATTTTTCTGCCTTCAACACATCCATAAGTGTTTGGGTAAAGTGGCATACCTTTTATAGGGTCCAGAAGGAGAAATCCTTCCCAATCCTCGCAATGCACTCTACCTCAACAAATTTTACCCATAGTATTTCCCATTGAAATGTGTGTATCTCTTTCTCTTTTTTCTTTCATTTAGGTAGTTTGCATTCCCCACCATCTTATACATTTTCTTCTTGCTTCTTTCAGATGGACCCATCATCCACACGTTATATCGGTTATGTCAATGGTGGGAGTCGCTTTACTAGGAATCTAGCCTCAACAACTTGGGTCATTTTCACCCCCTTGCATTTTTTAGTTCACTCCAACAGTGTTTGCATTGGATATGCCACCAATAACCAGGCCAAATATGATGTTGTGATCAGTTTGTTAGCCAATTCCCTTGATCATCACATCCTTCACCTTCATGTTTTTCTTGATTCCTTTTTACTTGTCATGCAATTGAATGGTGCTTATCATGTGCATAATCCTGTCCTATTTAGAAAATGTCTACAAGTTAAGCTTTTCTCACATGAATTTAAATCAATTAAATTTTATCATGTTCCTAGAGCCAAAATCACTATGTATATACCACTGCAAATAAAATTCTAGATTTCCATTTATCACATGCATAGACAAGAAAACATCCATAAACAAATGGCGAACCACAATCATCACAAAAATATGCATAACCATAAATATGTATCATAATACATTTTTTTGAGTCCACTACACTAAATACATCGGACATGCTCATTCGTATGTTATGAAAAAACAAAAATGGGAACCCACATGTCCCCATGCCTAATCACTATCTTCCGGAGGCTCCCAAGCCAATGGCTCCATCCCACTAGCCCGTAGGTCTCGTACTTCCTGACCAACCATAGCAATGTGATGCATGATTCCACACCACTTTGAGGGAAGATCCATGCACTGTTCTGTAGATCGATCTTCTAAATCATGTCATCTGTGCTTTGTCACCTCGGTCAACAACATGTCGAATCTATGTCAGAGATCCTCTAGTAGAGCATCGGTACTTGATCTTTGTTGTGATGTGGCCCCACCTTGATCTGCAGCCCCAAGTGATGCAAATCGTCCTGTGTATCCTTTCAGCCTCACTAGTGATATATCTGCACACCACAAAGTTTAGAATTTATTACCACATAAACATATTTCTTAAACTATATATGCATCAAATATATAACAAATTTCACTTACCATCTAGACCCCATGCTCATCCCGGAGGAAGTGGTAAGTCAGGATCCCCTTGATATTTCATACCATTATACAGATAGTCATCTATGTAAATTGGCATCTGGTCCCAATGAGTAAAAAAACTAGGTAGGAACACTCATCTGATTCCCCATCCTCCACATTGTCGCAGTAGCTACCCCCAATAGTGCATCCTAGGCTCCTGTGGGCCCCCATCACGAATTTGTACATGAGGTCGAATAGTGGCGATCTTCTCAAAGAAGAGTGAGCATAACATTGTCCCAAAAGAACAATTACCATTTGTCCTCCACCTAAACAATATCAACTATTATTTCAACAATGACAGCATCATCTGGGCCCACCCATAGTAGGTCCCTACCAGCACACTCTCCACCAAAATCATATGCCCCCCAGTAATGAGGTGGAAGGCATGACTACCCAAGATTTGCAACATTGTTGCGACAATAGCTTGTGTCTCAAAACTCTCTAGGTCATTGATATTAATGGTATTACCCTTTTCACTAACCCCAAATACACAGTGATGATAAAAAAACTCACCTATATGCCTCCCATGAGGCAACACTGGATGTATCTCCCCCAATACCCCAATGCGGGGAAATCCTGTCAGAAAATATATGACCTGGATCATGATCTCGATCCTATGCCCCTGTACTACAAAGGCCTTCTGATCTGGATCTCAGTAACTCACAATCCTTGATGGCAAGGGCTCACCATCCCTCATCAAAGGGTTCTCCAAGAACTTTAGCAAGCCATACCGTCCCAAAATCCCTCTCACTACTTAATACCCCTTAATCGCAGCACAAAGGGGAGCCAAATCACGTTCTCGCCATATAACCTTTAGCTCTTCCATACCTTCAAAATACCATTATGTTTTTTCAGCTTAGAGCCAAAGGCATGTGTTGGGCGTAGGATACCCTTGGATTTTAGGGCTTAAAGCCCATATTTTGGTCAAATTTTGTAATCCAAGTGTAAAGGCTCCACATTTTGTGGTCGCAGAGCGTGTAGGTGTTAAAGAACCATAGGGTTGTCTGCCCTTATTTTGAAATTGTAATGTCGGCTGTAAAAGATCTACCCATGGTCCACGGACCATGGGATTGTATAAATAGAGCTAACCTCTAAGTAGTTTGAGGGAAAAAAATAAAAGAATGAATATATGATGTATGAGAGATAGCTCTGAAGTAGAAGTCTAAGTCTTGAGTTGTAGTGTAGGTAGAGGATCTACAGCTGAGTGCGCAGAGGCCTAGAAGTCCACAGCTCAGTGTGTGTGTTACAGGGAAAAGTGTCTACTCAGAACTGCTTATCCCACTAAGGTGTGATAGCTGCCTTAGAAACAAACAAAGTAAAGCTACTTTCATTTTTCCTTTATGAAGTATAGATAGAGAATAACAAAGAAGACCAACCTCTGTCTTGCGCTAATCTCCTGGTTCAATTCCTCTCTTCCTTGATAGTCTTTCTCTACTTGTTCCCTTGCACGCCCAGCTTCACAGAGTACTTGTAAGATCATAGTTGCATATCACTATACAAGAACGTGGATCTATAATCATAAACAATCTAGGATCAAATGTAAATTGACCATACAAATGCAGCAAATATCAATGACACAAGAGTATGGAGGAAAACTTGAATAGCTTTTATTGATAAACAAGAAAGAGCCAAGGGGAGGTACAACCAGTTGTTCTGACCCAACATCATCCTCTTAGCAAGGAATCCCCTCTTCACCTCATACAAAGCTTAGATCACTCAACAATCTGATGTTTGTCTCAAGAAACCAACAACAATTCCTTACAATATGCAAAATTACAGCCTCTGGATCTCTGGGATGAGGGATCCATACATAGATATCTGTAAGGGAGATGAGTTAGCTTGTGATTTGATTAGTTTCTTCTCTATAATAGTTCTTGCTACCACTTGGAGATTGATGATCTCTTACTCATCCTTGGTCGAATTCAGAGAGGCAAGTGTCACAGGAGAAGTTTCTGGAAGCTTCCATTGCCTCTCCACCTCGCGGAATGACACTGCCATTTGTCATTTCTCGCTCATCGCACCCCATAGAAGGGATTTTTGAAATGCAACACACCCACACAGTGCGTTTAGGTGAGATACTTTGCCTATGGAGCAGCTGAAATGATCCTGTTTTGACTAATTCTAAGCAGTTTTTCATGGAGAGCTTTTGGGAGAAGATGTAATCAGTTGACCTTGTTCCTTTAGGGGTTAGAACAACACTTTTAGGGACTTAGGAGCCCTTGGTTTATGGAAATTTCATGCTTGGGGTTGTAGTGCCCAAAAATGTCTATAACAGTTGCCCCCTAAAGCATGAGGTCGTTAATCTTTTGATGTCGGGTGAAATGCTTTATTATGAGGATCCGAAGTTCTTTCAAGCTGGGAGGAGACCTGTAATAAGATACAATACAATACATTATCTTCATAATATTTTCATGATCTAGCTGAGGCGAGCATTCCCATGCTCAGCTTTATAAATTCATTTTCATGTACATAGGACAGACAATCGTCTGAGTGTAGACTGATGATTCTGGTAGAGCCATCATCCCTTTGATTGGATGATTATATGTGCAGAAATGATGTACATTTAATGTCTTTATTTCCCTGAATATATATTGCAGCCCGGATGGATGAAACTAGATCCGGGGTCTTCAATCTCGTTCGATCTTCACTCAAAGTACAAGTCTATCCATGTGAGAGACGTTCTGGAGTCAAACATGGAAAGACATCGCCTGATTACCAGCCAATGATGTAAGCTGTTAACAGGCACGAGAGGAATCACCGATAATGATAATGACCCTCGAGGTACTGCAGTAAAATTCACGTGGAGTGAATCAAGTACTTGGCGTCAAACACCACGCAAAATCTTTCAGTCGAAGGCCATTGATGTAAACCTGTTGCCGAAAGTGAGAAATTTGCTATTGAGGCATGCAAGCTTCAAAGTACTGAACGGGGTGTTCCTAGATAGACTTCTTAGATAATGAGCTGATGTCGACAAGAAGTGACCCGTCACAGGAGGGCCTTAATGAATCCCACATCAATGACACGGAATGGAGCAAATAATTTTAATGGAGGTGAAAACGATCTGGTGATATAAGGTTCAGGGTGGCGGTCATGAAAGAATGGAGTATAAATGTATTGTAGCGGGTGAGACACAGGTGAATTCTTTGAATGACTTCTCTTGAACATATCAACGACACTAACGTGATGGATTGGTAGCATTAACCCCAAATGTGGATGGTGTGATGGGACCATGGTGATGTGACCGGTGAATGAAACAACCCAACCCGACTTGGATGCGGAGTGAAAGTGTCATGTTCAAGAGCGACTTGCTACCAACAAAGTTTCTTCAAGTTTTCTTCCCAATTTTTCCCCAGTCATTGCTGACTAGTACCTCTTTATTTTTTTCAAGCTTGAGGAGGATAACATATGCTTGTTCTATAATTTTCCCTTCAGGAAATCGCTATGTTTTAACGAGCCTAGCGATAGTGAAACTCGTTCTCATCTATAGACAAGTTTGACGCTATTAAAATTTTAACGAGTTTAACGACAAAGATAACTCGGTCATTTTCAATTTTAGAGAGTCTGAAAAGGAACGTAAAGGAAACTCCAAAATTTCTTTTTCGTCATCTAATCCCTTAAGTCCGAAAAAGTATAAAACAATACAGAAGGGATGAATTTTCGATACTTTTAACGAGCCGAACAAAACAAGCGCTTGATATTTTTGTGTAATAATCCCTCAGGTCCAAAAAGATTAAAATTTAGAGGAGGGATAGCACTTCTAGTCCCTTTAACGAGCTGGAGAGGCCAATGGCTCGGCAATCTTTTCATATTTTATGAGTCAATTGAAAAGAGCATAAAGGAGACTCGTCTTTTGAGGAACGAGTGATAAAATTGGGTAGCAACTGATTCCAGGTAAGGTTTGGAATTTTCCAATCATGGCAGTGTTACAAGGATGGCTAGTGAGATCACTCTTCGCAGCTATTCCTCAAAAAGGGGTAAACAATCAAAAGGAGGTGAATGATCGGCCAATGTAAAAGTGGAGGTGACGGTGCAAACAGGACCAAGGTTTTTAAAGGTTGAAGTATTACATTCACGATGGTTATTTACAGGAAATTGGTTCATTTTTTAATAAGCTTAAACTCTGGAGGAACATGTGCTCATTGCCTATGTTTATTTTTTAATGAGCATGAAGTCCGCGCTAAAACTGCTCGATGTAACGATCATTTCTTGATTTTACCTTAAATAGATTTGTTCTTTCAAAGATTGTACTGCATTTTCAATTGCTTCATCAAACTAGTTACAAATGAACAATACATGTTTGAAAAATGAGTTAGAACACTAATACTTTACTTGAATTACGTAAAAAGCAATGTAAAAGTGCTTTTACCTCTCATTTTACCATTTCATTTGAACTTTGGTTTGTTGGAGCTTTGGAGGTGCTTTTCCCCCTTGATTTTCTTCAGCTAATTTCGAGAGATTCTTTGGACGATTCTTGGCGCAGTCTGGACCAGGTAGGAGCTAAACTTGAACTCTTTCATTTCATGCTTTCCATTTTGCATTCTGAGCTTGATTCCTGGTTTTTCTGAGCCTCTAGGGTTTGAAAAACTCGCTCTGCCTTCAGCGCACCCTCTATGTATCGAAAGGTGTGTTGGATGTTGGCATGTCTACTGGCCATCTGACATGCAATGCACCCAGAGCACTACTGTAGGTGCGATGGGTGCAAAGAAGGAATTTTATGCACAGTTTTTGATGGAAATTTTGCCTGTTTCTTACCAAAATCAGGATCTAACTCTCCTCTTGTTTGTTTTCAGAGATCTTTGGAGCAAGATGACTATTACATGGCAAGAACGTGAGCATGAAGAAGAGGACATGCTTGCTTTACATGATCCGGTTACAGTAAACGCACTGCAGAACTGTGGCTTGCTGAAGTTTTTCCGCATTTCTAGCATGAGACAACAGATCAACTTACTGCAGTATTTGCTCGATGCTTGGGATCCTACCAACCAGGTGTTCCAGATCAGAGGCAAATCCATCCCCTTGACTATAGTGGACATCTATTTCTTGACTAGCTTGTTGAGGCGGGGTGCCCCCATCTCTTTATTAGGTTCGGCCCGAGGAGGTGAATCTGTGAGGGATTATGTTCGTCGGTATTGTAGAGAGGGATCTCAGCCGAGTAAAGACGGCAAGATCATCATCCGTGATGTCACTAACAGGTCCCTCGGGACTATTCTGTTTACTTTTGGTAGGATGGCTGGTGGAGCGGCTCTTCATGTAGCCAACTGATCTTATATGCAGTATGCCTTGGAATGTCTCCAACCAAAGGTGTTCAACTGGTGCGACGCAGTACTTCTTGTGATGAAAGAACAGTTGACCAAGGTAAAGAGTGGGAGGTTGAAGAACTTTGGGTATGGTTCTATTTTGAACGCCTTTACCTTGGAAAAGATACCACTGATGCAGCCGTAGTATATTGCACTCGATTTACCTTCACCGACTGAACCACGTATGTAGAGATGGGTCAACCATATGTCTAGGCATGATGGTCAGTCTCAGATTTCATTTTCTGATACCTTATTCAGGTGGTTTGATCATCAGGATATGGTTTATTCCGAGTACCCATACGCTGATATGGACTTCCGAGGTGACCTATATTTAGTACTACCGGCTGGCGAACAGTGGGGTGCCATTGGTAAATTCTTTGACCATATCCCTGTTTATTGTTTTTCTCTTATAATGTCCTTGTGCTTTATTCTATCAAGACTTAATAAAACTCATGTGTTCATGCAGATGTTGGTCCCATTCGGCCAGTAGTACGCCTGAGAGTGTCAGCTGCCGCCCCAGCAGGAGAGGATGTTGGAAGGGCTATCCTTTGCGACCTCGATGTGGCCGAGACTCTTGCGGCATTACAGGAATAGGTTGAGGGCCTAACTCTTGGTATTCCAGATGTGAGGATTGATAAGCTGCCCTTGAGGTTGCAAAGGCATACTACTGGTGTGCCAAGACGATGGACTCGGCTCTTACGCATGATTGCACAGGCTGTGACTTGCTATCACGAGCATCATTAGACTAGGGTGCCCCCTAGCGTTATGAGTTTTTGGTCATTTGACCAATTTTTTCTTGGTTACAGAACATTATGTGTAAACCATAAACAGTTATATATATATTTTTTATTTTCGGAGTTTTATTTCAGTTAAATTACATTATCCAAATGCAAATATTGATGGTATGCTTCTTTTTATAAACGTTGCAAATGTCTATCTAACACATAATTTTCCAATGAGTCAGTTAATGTGTTTAAGTTTCTAGAAATATGCTGATATTGAATAAAATCAAATTGTCTTTCCAAAATCTTAACCCTTAGGAACATGCGATAAATAGCTGGATTTCGGACAGAGTAGATACCAATGAGTTGTAGTATGATGAGTTGTGAGTCTAGCCTGACAATCAGTCGGCGTATACCATGTGTGATGGCATCAGGGAGAAGTTCTATCAATGCGCTATATTCACTAATGTTATTCATTGATCGACCAATGCATACCCCTCTGAAACTTACTAACTCACCGCTTGGATCAAAAATGGCCCAGGCCGCGGAAGATAAGTTCCGCAAACTATGACTCACTCCGTCGGCATATCCAACACATGACTCCAATAGGTTTGACATTTGCAATAAATGTAAAAATTGGATTACTTGACCAAAATAAACACTTTAGCGAAAACAAAAACATAACAAAAGCATACAGGTTACTATACTGAATCACGCATAGTAACACTTGAGGTACAACCCGTTACGAGGATGTGCCAAGTGGAATTCCATCATAATCCCTTAACTCGTAGGCTCCTTTTGCTAACACTCGCTTAACAATATAGGGGCCCATCCATAAAGACTTGAATTTTCCTGCTCCCAATTTATCAGATTCTTGGTCATAAAGCAAGACCAAGTCACCTTCTGAGAAGACATGGGGTTTGACATTTTTGTCAAACTGCGCTTTGACTCGTTTCTTATGGGCTTCGTTAGCCAAAGCGGCATCACGATGTGTTTCATCCAATTGGATTAGTTCCAAGAAACAAGCTTCTTCTTCTTAAGTTCCGGGGAGGAGGTCAATTGCGAGTTTGAGGGACGAGATTTCACACTGGATTGGTAAGACTGCTTCCAGGCCATATACCAGTTGGAAAGGTGTAAACCTGGTTGCATTTCTTACTGATGTTCGGTAAGCCCGCAAGGATGAGTACAGGATTAGGTGCCACCTTCTTTTGTGAACTCCAATCATCCTTTGCAGCATACGCTTTAGGACCTTGTTGATCGCTTCAACTTGTCCGTTGGCTTGCTGGTAATATGGAGTAGAGCTATCATGAGACAACCCTAGTTTGGCAGCTAATTCGACCATCATGTGATTGCAAAAATGCGATCCATGATCTGTGACTATAGCTTTTGGGACGCCGAATCTGGTGACTACATGATTGAAAAAGAAGAGGGCAGTTGTTTCACCAGTATTATCTAATATAGGCATCGCCTCGGCCCATTTGGTAAAATAGTCAACTGCGACTATGATATACCCATGCCCCCCGGTCGAGGTGGGGTTACATGTCATGAAATCGATGCCCCATTTGGCGAATGGCCTGACAGCAACTATTGGCTGCAAAGGTGCAGGTGGTCTTCTGGTTTTGCTATCGAAAAATTGACAAGCATGGCAACTTCTGAATACGGTTATGCAATCTTTGAACATTGTTGGCCAGAAGTATCCTGCTCATAAGATTTTTTGCGCTGTAGCATAACTAGATTGATGCCCCCCAAATGCGCCTGAATGGCAATCATTCAGGACTTTTTTGGCCTCCTCATGGGTGAGGCACCTTCTCAGAACTGTATTGATACCGCGACGGTAAAGTGTATCACCGACGATCATGTAGTCTTTTGCTTGGTATCGAATACGTTTTTGTTCGGAGCGAGAGGTATTTGGCCTATATTTTTTGGTTTGGAGATAAATTATTATATCCCCATACCACTGATTGCTTGAAGATATTAGAATCAAATTTTCGTCCACGATCGTTTCTTCGGATGTTTCATCATTGGACGACGATGGGAGATCGCATAATAATTTTGTGAAAACCAGAGCTTTCTTTGATTTGGATTTTACAAATTCTAGATCAAACTCTTGTAGAATTGCTATCCATTTTGAATATTTTTCCCCCAGCAACTGTCGCGACAATTTATAAGTCATGGGGTTGCAATCTGACAAAATGGTAGTTTTTCGAAAGAGGACATACTGTCGAAATCTCTGTATCGCTTGAACAGCTGCGAGCGTTAGCTTTTCAACATAAGAATATTTTCTTTCTGTATCATTTAACTTCTTAAATAATATATCGTATTTTCAATTCTGTTGTCTTCTTGAACTAAAACCATTGCGATGGTTGTATCCGTTGCAGCCAGATACAAGTTAAAGTCCTTTTGATAATCAGGAGCATACATTAATGATGATTTCGTTAGGTATTCTTTTAAAGAATCAAAGGAAGCTTGCACAACCTGATCCCAAACAAAGGGTAATTCCTTTTTCAAAAGACGCGTATAACCTTTAGCAAGTTTGGCATAATTTGGAATGAACCTCCTCAGAAAGTTTGCTTTCCCTTGGAGTTTCTGAATCTGAAGCAAATTTGAAGGTGGAGGCAAATTTATGATTGCATGAACCTTACATGGGTCGAGATTAATCTCGTCTTTCGAGACTAAAAATCCAAGCAAACGACCAGAACTGACACAAAATACACATTTGTGTGGATTGATTTGTATTTTGTAGTGTCGTAAACGTAGAAATATCGCTCTTAAATGCTGCGGATGATCAGTTCACTTTCGCAAATGAGCCGGAAGGTCGTCGAGGTATGGTTGAATGATGTTTTTGATGTCATGGAAGGCATAATTCATTGCCCTCTGAAACGTTGTCCCTGTGTTCTTTAAACCAAAGGGTAATTTTCGATATGTGAATGTGCCCCACGGACAAATAAATGCAGGCTTTGAATGGTCCTGTGGGCGGATATTTATTTGAGTATACCCGGAGAATCCATCCATAAATGAAAAGATCTCACATCTGGTGCATTCATCAATTATCTGGTTGATGAAGGGTGTAGGGTAGTTGTCTTTTGGACAAGCTTGATTTACATCCCTATAATCGACGCACACTCTAATTGTTCCTTGTTTTTTCATAACAGGAAAAATATTCGATACCCAATCGGTTAGAAGAACCGGGTAAATGAAACCAGCATGTAGAAGTTTTTCAACTTGTGCCTTAATGGCAGCGGCTTTCTTGGGGTGCACCTGCCGTAGTCGTTTTCGTACTAGTTTGACATCTGGATACATCTTGATTTCGTGTTCAACAATACTCGAGCCAATGCCTGGCATTTCATTATATGACCAAGCAAATACATCTCTGAATTCGCGAAAAACAACGTTATATATTTCCAGTTCTGAAGGAGAAAAACATTTGCTAACATAAATATTCTCTACAACATCTGTTTTGGTCGAGATATTTATGGCGATAGTCTCTTCAATGTTGGACAAGTTTCGCTCGGAATCCACCGTGTTTACAGTATTTGATAGAAAATCAAAAACTGAAGGATGATAATGGTCATCAGGAGTATTTTCTTCACAATCCGGAAGAAAGGAACGATGGTGGTAATCATCCCATGGTGCCCCTTCAATTACCATTGATTGAACAATTCCTTCGTCAGTGTCATGCACTCTCGACCAAGGATCTGAAGGGGTGCCATATTCCTTAGACCTATCTATCCAAACACTCGATGACCGTTGATTTGGGTTTGCCTCCCAGGCTAGGAACATTGATTACTACAATATTTATGTTGGGCTTGCAGGCAAAACCATCGCATGATCCATGTCGATATCGTTTTCTGAGATCTTTTTAGAAGATATCATGTTGCAGGTTCCTACTGACGCTACTTCCGCCAAATTGATTGGAGGTGGAAGGGAAAAAGTTCCCATTAATACAAGGTCTTTTAGTAGGCCTACTCCGATATTTTGAAGCGAATGGGGGCTTCCATGGATCATAGGAATGCTTCCCGTAACTTGAGAACCATTGGGGAGGAAGTTTTGTTGATCGACGATTGTAATCCCTCCTTGAAAGGGAAATGCAATCTTCCTAAAATAGGTCGACACAACAGCAGCCATAGCATATATCCATGGTCTTCCTATTAGGATGTTGTAATTGAGATTTCCGTCGATTACTTCAACATCTATTTCTACTGTTTTCCCTCCTAGTTCAAACTTCAAGTTACTTAGAATACCATATGGGGTATGTTCATCCATCAAATGCTTTTAATGTCGTCGAAGATCGCGACAAGGTTGGAGATCCTAAAGTTTTCCAGCAACTTATCGACATAATACATGTAGATGCCCCCTCATCAATAATTGTTCGATGAACAGTTTTGTTGAGGGCTTTCACTTGAACGAGGAAAGCTAGTTGAGCTGGTAATTGAGGATCGTATCCTTTATGATCGAAGGATACAAGATTGGAATCCTTTGGGTCTATCCCACCAATGGCTGATAATAAAGCCTGCTTTTGGGATGGGAAATTTTGTAGTACTTCAAGAGTTGACATAGCGGATGGCGATTGGGCCAAATCTTCCACTATATTATAATGTTGTGCTGCTCTAGCACAAGGATTAAATGTCGACTTGTGTACTACTCCCTTTGGCAGTTTTATTGTCAGTTCAGGAATGATGGGTGGCACAACTTCTGTTGAAGTTGTTGTCGAACTACTAGGTTGATCTTTATCCTTGTTGTTCGACAGCTGTGGATTCCCATAATCTTTGTTCCTTCTCGATATCAAAGCATCATTTTGCTATTTTGAAACTGACAACATTAGCACTTGAGATGGGGAAGCATTTCCATTGTCAACCAGATTTGTTCCTGGATTCGGAAACGGATCAGTTAATATTGCTGAGGTCTATGTATTCTTGAAGAATTTTTTAAGCTCAGCTCTATGTGGACAATCTGGTGTCCGATGATCCTCATCACATATCATGCATGGATATTTTAGTTTCCTATTTCCAGGAGGGTTTGCAGAAGATTTTTCGGGAGATGATTCCTCCTGTTTCTTCTTCTTCCCTTTGCCTTTCTTCTTGCCCCCTGGTTGCTTGCTTTCTTTGCCTTTATCTGTCAATACGGCATTTACTTCCAAGGCAAGAAGTTCATCTTTTTGCATTTTGACCTGAAATCGTACGGGCCTTTTTGGATGTAGCCTTTGTCAATTTCGTGTTTGTTGCGCCGATCACACCGTTGCCGGCATGAGCATCATTGTTTGATTTAGGAGGAGGAGGAACTAAGAATTCCAGTTTAGGGGCATAAGGTATTTTGTTGTAGAGCATGCCAGACTGAGTGGAAATCAAGTCCAAATATTGCGCACGAGCGATAACTTGCTCTTCTGTGATGACTCCCCCTTTTTCCACATCTTCCGTGATGGAAGGCAGTAATGACTTGATAAACCATTCAGCTAAGAGCTGATCGGGAACATACGTTTTCACCATTCTATGATGACGTCGCCATTCATGTATATGATCCGATATGTGAGTGGCCGTCGTTTGTTTGAAGTTGGTAAGAAGTTCTGTTCCCATTTCGTACCTTATCGGTAACTGAAAATGGGTTAAAAAGGTTGTGGCTAGGGTACTGAAGTTGTCGAATGAAGCTCTAGGAAATTCGATGTACCATTTTGCTGCCAGACCAGTTAATGTCCTCTGAAAAAGGCGAAGCCTAATCGAATCGTCGTTTAGGGTGTTTGATGAACACCACAGATGAAAGGTCATCACATGATTCGACGGATCTTCACCCGGATTTCCATTAAACTTAGAATATCTGATGGAAGTTTATGCGGAATCGCTGGTCACCAAGGGGCATAAGCAATTGGATCGTTTGTTAACCGATTTAAATCAGGTAACTCTAAAGTTGCCACGAAGGGTAACTGTTGATTAAGGTTAGGTGAAGCATACCCAGGATAAGATGGGATTTCCTGAGCAGTTGGTATTTGCATACCAGCATAATGCATTTGATGCTGGTAACTTTGGTAAGGTTGGTGGGCATGACCATTGTAAAATCGTTGATTTTTACTGTTTTGAATATACGGTTGCCCACTATTTGCAAAGATTTGTTGCTCAGAACCTTGGTATACTTGTTGGAATTGCGGTTGTTGGTATTGTACTAACCATGGTTGTGAAGCAATGTGTTGTTGCCCGATACTAACTGTTTGACCAAGATGAGGGGTAATTGTACCCATTTGAACCTGTGTCATTCCACCAGTCAGCGATTGTGGTTGAGTCGCAGGGTCAAGGGGCTGTTGCATTACAACCTAAGAAACCTGAGGTTGGCATACAACAGGCAGTGCTTGAACTTGCGACACCATCACAATAGCTGGCGTATTTGGTATATTTGACATAGGTAAGCATTGTTGCATCGAATATACAACTCTTGTTTGTTGAGGTAGTATCGATACCCAACCTCTTGAATTAATTCCAGCATAACCCGAATTTTGTTGTGAACTCCCGTATGGTTGTCCTCCTAGAGGGGATAATGAAAGGGTATACTACCCCCCATATGGTGGTAATCCGGTACTTAAGGGAATGGTTTTCCCTTGAGGGCCGGACTGCCCAAATTGACCTCCAAATGGATCAATTTGTTGAGACTCAACATAAGAGTTTCCAGATATTATTCCGGATGAACAAATAGGAATAGACCATACCATCGAAATGGCCCCTGAGTGGGCCCCTTCTAGCAATTGAGAGCTAGTTGGGACAAATGGTATACCGACGAACATTGTTGGAGTGATAGTAGGGAGTTCTGTCATCGCTGTGTCAGACAACACAGTCCTAGATGTTGACGGTTGTTCAGACATTTCTAGTCTATCAAAAATATTACCTAGCGATTCTACAGGACCTTCTGCAGGCGGTAGACTAACTTCTGATGAAGAATGATGCAGAGTGATCCCGACTCCAAACTGCGATGGAGTACTAGATGGAGGATCTTCCACAATCTCTTCTATAGCAATCAGACCAGGTGGAAGAGGTAGACCGTCAGGTCCGTAGAATATTTCTGGTGCCGAAGAAGGTATGGAATCGGCAGCGACAGATGTTTGAGGAGCAACACTCTCCGAACCGATTGTAGATGGAACTGGTTCAATGATACAAGTGTTTACCCTCAGACTAGGATCAGTACCAATGTCCTTCTATGGCTTCTGAACTTCTTCTGTAAAGGCAGGGATACCAGAAATGTTTGGAGTAATCGAAGTCTCTGATGTTGTTGGAACACTTGTTCTAACTTTAACAGGAGATTTGGAACTGATTAAACGAGTTCGCTTTGTCCGTACTAGCTTCTATTCTGGAGACAAAGACGGTTGACTCATAAGCCTCCGTGAACGACGGGGTTTAAATTGACTTTCTTCCACGATTGCGGATTACTCGATCAACTAAAAACAAAGGGGAAGTATGTATCCGAATTAGATGAATTTTAGATGCTTTGACACAACTTGTTTTTTCAATTTTTAAGAGTCGAGAAAAAACAAAAGATGACTCTAGTCGCCTTCGATTTTTAATGAGCCTGAAGTGACAAGTGCTCAGATGGACCTTTTCCGTTAAGGAGTTTGAAAAGGAATGAAAGGGACTGCTCTGGTAATCTAGGTAGAGGGATTACCAAACCAATCGCAAAACAATAGAATACTTTTTACGGTACGGCAGTCAATCTTCCCGAATGATGTGTTCAGTGCATTGCAATCGATAGGGCGGCAGACACGGCTTCCTATGGATAAAGGATTAAGCCTATTGTGGTCTCCCAAAATATACTTGACGGTACGTGGGAGCACAAGTCCGTACTGGCACTTATCGTCTCAAAGTGGAGGAATCACCCGATCAGTGAGAACAACTGTTACCAGGATTTACGACGTCGGAATACGTCTCTAGCCTAGACTTCTAAATGTTGTGCGTTAGGTTCCAAAGCGTTGTTAGATTCATTGAATTTATTTTATAGTTGATCTTGTTTATGAAGTTTTCCTTTCAGGTTCACCGCGAGATGTAGTATAATTCCTAAAATGCAATCTAAGAAGATAAACAATCTTTTTATCTTCTTTGTGCAATGAAAATCCTAGCTACTAAGGAAAGAAAGACAGAATTATTTCACAAAGAGCAAATAGCACACTCTAAATGCACGTTCCTAAATCAAACCAATCAGACTGTCTAAATGCAAATGCACATGCATGTATTTTCTTTCGACTTTCTTAGTATGTAGATGATAAAAAGAAAGTTCATGCACAAATCTGAATTCGTTTTCAAGCGACAGTTATCAACAAGTTTCGTTTCGAAATAAAAAATGGAGACAATCACAACATCTTACAATTTTGAAATGAATACTTGTTTTCGACACTAGAAAAATTACAAATTCAGACCAAAAACAATAGTAATAGGATAACCAACTATCAACAACAATCAAACTCTTTCCTATGATTGAAAACGACACTTGCAACACTTTCAAATCAAAGGATGACAGTGCGATTATGTTACTTTTTGCAAAGGAGAACTGAAAATGACTCAACAAACACACAAAAACATTTACAGTTCTTTTGTACAAAGGAGGCGGAATAACAACAAGGAAAAGGGGTTTCAAACAGAGATATATTGATCACAGGCAACAAAATTCATGAATAGAATTGGAAAGAATGAATCACAGAAACCACAATGCCTAGTCTGATCAGCGCACCTGTAACACAGGGAATTTGAAATGCAGCGCACCTATAACACAGGGAATTTGAAATGCAGCGCACCTACTACACTCGGGAAGTGCGCTAAATTTCAGATTCTCATAACAGTACCTGCACTGGGCCAGAGACAAGACTTTGATTGGGTTCCAGGTCACAATTTGCAGTTCAGTTCATGGGTTTTGTCTGAGAAAAAGGTAACCAGTAATGCAACAATCAGGGGTAGATCTAAAGAGGTTCTAAGAGCTACCACAAGGGGCAATCAGAGAGTTTGTGAATCAGTTGTTTAAATCACAAACAGATCCTGGAGATTGACTGAAGCAACATTTATCTACTTTGCATTTGCATAGCAAATGCAGTTCGAAAGCTACCTGGCACGACTTCAAACTCCGTCTGTAAGTTTATGAAATAGACAACAAGGAAGATAAACAAACAAACTAATTCATCCCCAGCGGAGTCGCCATTTTGTTACAGGGAAAAGTGTCTACTCAGAACTGCTTATCCCACTAAGGTGTGATAGCTGCCTTAGAAACAAACAAAGTAAATCTACTTTCATTTTTCCTTTATGAAGTATAGATAGAGAAGAACAAAGAAGACCAACCTCTGTCTTGTGCTAATCTCCTGGTTCGATTCCTCTCTTCCTTGATAGTCTTTCGCTACTTGTTCCCTTGCACGCCCAGCTTCACAGAGTACCTGTAAGATCACAGTAGCATAGCACTATACAAGAACGTGGATCTATAATCATAAACAATCTAGGATCAGATGTAAATTGACCATACAAATGCAGCAAATATAAATGACACAAGAGTATGGAGGAAAACTTGAATAGCTTTTATTGATAAACAAGAAAGAGCCAAGGGGAGTTACAACCAGTTGTTCTGACCCAGCATCATCCTCTCAGCAAGGAAGCCCCTCTTCACCTCATACAAAGCTTAGATCACCCAACAATCTGATGTTTGTCTTAAGAAACCAACAACAATTCCTTACAATATGCAAAATTCCAGCCCCTGGATCTCTGGCATGAGGGATCCATATATAGATATCTGTAAGGGAGATGAGTCAGCTTGTGATTTGATTAGTGTCTTCCCTCTGATAGTTCTTGCTTCCACTTGGAGATTGATGATCTCTTACTCATCCTTGGTCGAATTCAGAGAGGCAAGTGTCACAGGAGAAGTTTCTGGAAGCTTCCATTGCCTCTCCACCTTGCGGAATGACACTGCCATTTGTCATTTCTCACCCATCGCACCCCATAGAAGGGCTTTTTGAAATGCAACGCACCCACACAATGTGTTTAGGTGAGATGAAATGTAGTTTGCCTATGGAACAGCTGAAATGATCCTGTTTTGACTAATCCTGAGCAGTTTTTCATGGAGAACTTATGGGAGAAGTTGTAATCAGTTGACCTTGTTCCTTTAGGGGTTAGAACAACACTTTTAGGGACTTAGGAGCCCTTGGTTTATGGACATTTCATGCTTGGGGTTTTAGTGCCCAAAAATGTCTATAATAGCGTGGACCCCTGTAGCTGAGTGCGTAGGGAAGGTCAAGTCTGTAATTGTCCATAATTGTCAATAAGGAGAAGTGTTCTACAAATTATGTGTCTTTCTTTCCTATTTATGCATCTTGTTATGTTGGGTTTGAATTTCACTTATAATGCTTATATGATGCATGAATATATGTAATTTTGTTGGTTAAGTGAATGCAAGTAAGAACATCTATTTATGTGAAGCTATAAGAGTTGTTAATAATATAAGTAAGACAGTTAGCCTAGTTTGGGAGATATCGCAGCCTTGAGACAGTTAGCCTTGAGCCATAGGTTAGGGCTGCACGAAATCTAATTGTACCCTTTTACAAAGGTACTGAGGGGTGCAGCAGAGGGCTAAGAAACCTGTGTGAAGGTAGGTATAGCCAGAATAAACCGACATCACATCCATCTCAAGGGTGGGGAAACTTGGTTCCAGCATCCACCATACTGCTTTGGGTGAGACTTCAGTCCACGCTCCGCGGTCTGATGCCGAAAGGGCCAGTAGTGTAGGGATTTGTTTGGCTAACTAACGTTGAACATGGATCAGGCCCCCTCAAGGCAACAAATGGTTCTGTTGCCAGGACCAGAATTTGCATAAGAGATGTGTGATGTCGTGTCACTGGAATCCAACTAAGAAAGAAATCGAAGGCTAGTTGGACAGAAGGATTCACGAGTTCGTAGCACAAGAAAACAGAAACCCACGATGGACAAAAGAATAGTGGTTGGACTGATACCTGTATACAGAGATCCATGAAATATTTTTCGCCTCCTTTCGAGTTGAGCAAAACGAGTGGATCATAAATCTAGTAGATAGCCAAGGAAGGTGTAAACTTGACAGTCCTATTGTTTGGACCCCAGAGTTATTGGGAAGGTTGGAAACCTCTGAGGACAAGATCATGCATGTTGTTGATCATGCTATAGGAGGATTTGTGACTGAATTCGCGGTCGACACCTCAGTCAGCTATAGCGAGGCGGAGAGATGCTTTTTCAAAGGACCATGAGGTAAGTACGTAAAATATTTGAATACTTGGATTAAAATGTTGTTGTGCGAAAAACATGTTATGTAGCTACCTTGATGTTTAGGACTGCGTGAAGCAGAAAAGTTTATAGAAATGAAGGAAATAAGGTTCCGGAGTATAGCCCCTTGATTTCACCTCTGCGAAGAGATGAAGAAGGAATAACGAAGGTTTCTCTTCAAAGCGCTATTCAGTTAATAAGACAAGGATTACTGCGAATACCACCTCCGCCCACACCACCTCCAACTTCATTGCCATCACCTCCAACTTCACCCGTACCACCTCCACCTCCTCCACGGTTTAGTATGGTGAATACAATGAAGTTGCCTTTGTTCAAAGGCTTTGGAAATGAGGACTCAGACCAATTATGGTTCGTTGTGAGGGTTGTATGGGAAGCTCAAGGTGTTACAGATGATCATATAAAGAAGGCGACAATGGTTAGTGCTCTGCAAGATCACGCGCTAACCTGGTATATTAATTACCCTAACGATAACCCGAATGGCGGAGTAGCAGACATCCAAGCGGCACTAAACAGGGAATTTAGTAGGTCTAAATCTGAGGCATAGTCAATTGTGGGCTTCAAAGAGATCGTGATGCGACCAAGCGAGACACCTTGGGAACTAGATTAGAGGTTGAAATGTACGATCTGTGAAGCCAACATGAATTTGATAGATGGACAACATCGCGAGTGGTTTGTGGCTTCGCTACTACCCCACTTAAGGAGCGCGCTGTCCCAACAGAAGATAAAAACTCAGGCAGAGGCCCTGGAGATTTCCATGATACTACATGAGACTCTGATGTAAGATCCTAACCTAGGAGTTCAACAAATCCACGTGCAACTGTTGAATCTATGCCTTGAAATGCAAAGTCTGAAGCAGGACAGGACGGTTCGGTCAGAGGTATGCAAGTAAGTATGGTGCTTGAAATGCAAGAGTCAAGGTCGTGACAAAGAACATTGTCCGGTCTTTGCAAATTACATTGTAGGAGGAGGATCGATGCCTTTACGGCTAGAAGCTCAAGCAGGACCTAGCGTGGGGCCTCCATTATGGTGCTCTATCTGTCAAGTAGCCGGAAAACATGCCACGGATAACTGTCACTTGCTACAGAGGTATGTACAAACACCGCAACAGTTGTTCTGCAACTTTTGTAGGTCGGTAGGATATGATGAGTGTACTAGCAGGAGCTATGAATTGATGTTGGATAGAACTCCCGCCTATAGCGTTTAGGCCGAAATGCAACCCCTTGACCTAAATGCAAGGATGGCGTGGACAGGATTTCAGGGGTGCAGACGAGGCCAAGGCGTAGGAGGACATGGTAGAGGTTGCGAACAGTTGATTTGCTACAATTGTGGAGGACCAGGACACTATGCCCGCGATTGCATGAATCCAACGCATCCGTCGTGAAAGTATTGCATGTTGTTTGATCATGAAACAGAACACTGTTGATCTGATAACACTCTATGAGTGCCATCAATTAAAGATTTATTAAAACAAAAGGTACTACAGACTCATGTGATGGTGTGTGTTCTGTGTTATTTGAGCAACGGATTGATCAGATTGCCAATACACAGACATTTAAATGGAAAGATAGCAGAGAAATACAGTAAGCAACACAAAGACACAAACAGTTTTAATAAGGAGTTCACCCTATTCTCTAGGGCTACATCTCCAGTCCAGCTTCAGTGGTGGCCTTGTTTTATTGTGTCTTTAAGTAGAGAATTACAAATACAGGGTCACAATGTGAGTTCTCCTGAAACAGGTTTGCTTGGCAGGGTGGTTCTTGGATTCCCCAAGCCACTAAGAGTACACAGACTCTTGTTCTTCCTACCAGCTCTGTGACCCTCGATCTATAGTGGAAAGAGCCAACTGTGATGCTCAATCCAGACAGATTCCTCTATGGGAAGGCTTGAATCTTCAAACTCTCTAGTGCTTGATGTTGCCTATGGTCAGCTCGGCCCTCTGTCTCCTCTGCTTGGCTTTACTACTCTCTGTGTTTAGTCCTCCTCTCTGGGTTCACTATTCACTGTCTCTCTTGGTCTCTCAGACTCTTCTCTATTCCCTTCTTTTCGACTGTCTCTGTTCATGGCTTTAGTCATTCGATCCTCATGCCTATTTGGTTCCTCTCCCGCCTGCGTCGATTCTCCTTCCCCCTGCGTGCTGGGAGTTCCCTATTTGGCATCAGTATGAACGCTTAGGAAGTAGCCATGTGTCCCCATCTAACTGGTGCCAACATGCTTCGTCGGTTCATTTTTTCCGTTACGTCGGTTATGCGTTCTTTCTCCATCGTGGTGGTCAAACGGATTCCAAATCCCTTTATAACGTGGCTTAATTTCCTGTCGATTTCACTTCTTTCCATCGGGCACAATCTCAACTGTCTGATATGGGATCCTCCAGATACAACATCATACGCACGTCGAGCACGGTTGACTTGCTCGACTGATAAAAGCGATCACGACAGTTTTTCTCTCACCTCCGTTGCCACACATCGATCTCTAAGTGTGATCGCTCCCCTTCCTCCAAAATCTCTTACCATTCAAGGGCGCCCCGATTAATACCGTTGGTTTTCTAGAGCACAGGTCCCACCTTTTTCCTTTAGCACTTTTTGTTTCTCTGCCTGTGGTTCTCCGGCTCCCAATGTGACCAAGTGCTTAAGGCTTTTCCATTTTAGCCATGTTTTCCCAACGCATCAAAATCGCCTCCTTTCGCGATCCGGGGCTCCCAGGGGCCGTTTTGGCCTCTTGCGTAGTCTCCATGGGCCTCAGTCAGCACGCTTTGACCGAGGTCCTCTTCGTTCCACACCGGTTGTCATGGCCACTGGTTCAGGGTGTTTTTGATTGCTGTCTTGGATTTCATTAGAGATTTGTTCGACCTGATTTAGTCATGGTTCTTTGACAGTTGTTTATGGATCCAATTCAGATCATGGCCTCCCTACTGAAAAAGCTTTTGGACCACCAAAATTTGGTTTTCTTCAAGCATCAACTAAGTGAGGAAACTGTTGTCTCACTTGTCCAATCTCAATCCACTTCGCACTGCTTGGCTTCAAACCTTTAAGCCCAATCCTGAGGTATTCCACTTGTCCACTGCGCATTGTCCTTACCTTCCTGTCCAGCACTGTATCTTCCTGTAACTCATTAAGATATTCAGGTAGCAGGTCGTCAACAGAAGGTAATTGACTCTGCTCTTCAGGGTCCTCAATCATTGAAGGTTCAAACAATCTCAAATAGTCTGCATTTACGACTGAGTAGATGTGCATGTAAGCTGGTAGCTCAAGGCGAAAATCATTTTCACCAATCTTCTCAAGTATCTTGAAGGGTCCATACCTAATAGGTTTTAGCTTTTTACCTTCACCTTGCCTCCTATCCTTGCTGATATACAGCCAGACTTGGTCTCCAACTTGAAAACTATGCTCCATCTGATGCTTATCATGCCTAGCCTTGTACTTGGCCTGGCTCTTTTCCAGTTGTTCCTATACTGCCGGATGTATCTCTTGGATCTGTTCAATGAACCTAGTTTCCTTGTCCACATCACTGTGTCTATCAACCATGGTATCTTTACCAAAGACAAAATCCAAAGGAGACCTTGGTATGAAACCAAAACAGGTCTCAAAAGGAGATCTCTGTGTAGAAGAGTGTTTGCCTCTATTGTAAGCATGTTGTACATAGCACAAGTGCTCATCCCGAAGCTTAGGATGTTTGCTGCAATATCCTCTCAGTAACTGGATCCCCGTCCTGTTAAATGTTGGCATTATGATTCAGGTGTTGTCCTTGATGGCAAACCCATTCAGGTGATAAATCAAGAAGGACGCAGGAAATATGTTCAGCAAGTGCGTCCCCGCAGGTATACCATACAGAACCCGCGTCCAGGGACGCAGGCCAGCCGTTCAGGAGGTGCGTCCGCCCAGTGCAAACATTTCAAGGCAAAGAAAAGCACGTGGGGGTTTCTTGTGTGGTATCTAGCCGACGGTTTTGTGTTTCTATGGTGTCGGCTCGTGGTTTTGTTCCATGTTTTGGGGAGAAGCTCGCCTATATAAAGCAAAGGAGTTCATTTGGATTATGAATCATCTTGGTTGAATATCTTTTGGTGAGATCTAGTCCAGATCTATGAGGGCGAATCTTCTAATGGACTGTGATCTCTATGGCGCATGATCAGATCTGTGGATCTGAGTGTTTGGGTTGGTTCTGAAGTCCTCATATCTTTTATATCTGAAGGGACGCAGGTTCAGTGAAGGGCAAGTGCGCCGGGACGCAGTACAGTAAAGGCGCAGGTGCGTCTCTGAGGCAAAGGACGCGGCGCGACTGTGTTATTGGGTGCGTCTCTGAAGCAAAAGGCGCGGCGCGATAGTGTTTCTGGGTGCGCCGGTCGCAGCAAAGCATAGAGGAACAGTGCGTCGGCACGCAGAATAGTGGAAGGTAGACTGCGTCCAGTCGCAGGTCACAGAAAGAAAATATGCGTCCCTGTCTTAAGATGATCTGTTGACTGTATATTTCTATTCATAAGGTGTTCTGGGTTATTTCTGTAATTACTGATCTGATATCTGTAGTGGACTGTATCTGTTGTATACTTGTTGATCATTTGATTCTTCATGAAAGGAAGTAGGGGGTTGTAGCTCCCTTCCAGGAGAGACTAGAAAACGAGAGAGAGTTGTAGCTCTCTGCAGGTTGCAGCCTGCGTGCTGGTAAAGGACTGCACCAGTACAAAATCATTGTAAAAAGAATTTCTTGAAAGAAGATAGAGACATATTGCAGCAGGTGGTTTTCTCCCGCATTGGGTTTCCACCTTACATCTTGTGTTCTTTGGTGTGACTGTCTATTTTCTTTATTCATGCTCATTATTTTATGGTACTGATATGCAAGAATAATTCAAAAGATCAAATAAGGAAGATTTGGTAAATTGCTTGATAATACTGATTCACCCCCCCTCTCAGTATTATTTCCAACAATTGGTATCAGAGCAGGTCCTTCAGAAAAGCTTGATCGCTTGAAGGTAGATCGTTCATCATGAGCAACTACGAGAGAGAAGCATCAATCAGGCCACCAGTTTTTGATGGGACAAACTTCAATTATTGGAAGGTAAGAGTTACTGCATATCTTCAATCTCTTGGTACTGAAGTTTGGGACATTGTAGAAACAGGCTATGCTTTTCCTTCAGCTACTCCTACAGATCCAGCTGAGAAAAAGAAGTATGAAACAAATGCAAAAGCAGTCAGTACTCTATTAGGAAGTATATCCCAAACAGAATTCATGAAGGTAATGCACTTCAAATCAGCGAAAGAAATATGGGACAAAATGATCACAAGCTATGAAGGAGATGAACAGGTAAAACAAGCCAAACTTCAAACTCTCAGAATTCAATATGAGACTCTCAAGATGTATAATGATGAAAGTGTGGCTAATTATTTTCTTCGGGTAGATGAGATTGTAAATTGTATGAAAAATTTGGGTGAAGAAGTAAAGGAGTCTCTAGTAGTTCAAAAGATTCTAAGATCATTATCCCCCAAGTTTGAATCCAAAGTATCTGCAATAGAAGAAAAAGAAAATCTCCGTGTTCTTACTATGTCTCAGCTACATGGAATTCTAACTGCTTATGAAATGAGAAAGGGAGGACCATCAGACAGAAGGGAGGCTGCTTTTAAAGCATCAGGCAAAGAAGATTACTATGAAGCAAGCCATGATCCAGAAGAAGAGGAAGAAGAATCAAATTTTGTCAGAAATCTTCAAAGAGGTTCTGGAAGGTTCAGAGGTAAGCTACCTTTCAAATGCTTTGCTTGTGGAAGAGTAGGTCATTATGCTGCAAAATGCTCTTATAAGGATAAAGGAAAGGAACCAGTTAGATGGAACAAGAAACAAAGCGCAAATAAGAAAAGCTACTACACCCATGAGGATAGTGATGGCTTATCAAACAGTGATGAAGATGAACAAGGTAATAAATATAGGTTGTTAATGGCATTTGAAGATGATGATTATGAGGATGCTATAGATGTGGATAATCTTTATGATGAAATTACTAGACTCAAGAGATGCATAGAAGAAAAGAACATGATTATTGATACTCTACAATTCCAAATTGATGAAAAGGAAAAACATCTTGAAAAATTAGAAGGTGAAATTGTTGGTCTTAGAAAAGAAATTGAGAAAACAAAAACTATTAATCTCAAGTTTGTCAAAGGATCTGAAACTTTGGATGAGATTATCAGTGTGCAGCGGTCTCCACTAAATAAGACAGGTTTGGGCTATAATGGAGAAACTTCTCAAGCATCCACTTCAAAAAGTTATCTTGATGCAGCAAGAAGAAATGAGCAAGAGCACAAGGAAGATCATCAGGTAAAGCAGGGACAAATGTCAAGCAGAAACTATCAGGGGCAATCCAGCTTAAGGGTGAACAAAAGCCACAACCAGCCACAGGTAAATTCTTCTCAATTTGGTTCAAGAATAGATGAAAATAGAAATTACAATCAGTTGGCTGGTAGATCCAATAATCGCAGAAGCTTCTTCAATGGACAATGCTTTTCTTGCCATAACTTTGGTCACAAAGCAGCTCAATGTGTTGCGTATAAAACAATCATGACTAGGGAAGCTCAAAAACAAAGAAGTATGACAGGGATTACAAAAAGGACCTATAACAACTTTTCAGCTCTTGAAAATGAAGTTGAATGTTCTATTTGCAATAATTTTGGACATAAAGACTTTGAATGCAGAAGCAGGTTTCCAGAAAGAAAGGTACAAGAGCAGAAAAAGGAACAAGCCTCAGGCGCCAAAACATGGAGAATAAAGGAACCTCAACCAGAAAGATGTGGGATAGCATTTTATGCAGAAGGACAAGAAAATCTATGGTACATTGACAGTGGATGTTCGAAGCATATGACAGGTGATAAAGAAAAACTTGAGTCTTATTCTAATTTAGAAAAGGGAAAGAAAGTCTCTTTTGGAAATGATACTCCTGCAACTATAAAAGGAAAAGGTATTGCTCCTTTAAAAGAAGATGTTAAGGCTGGAAATGTTTTGTTTGTTGATGGATTGAAGCATAATCTACTAAGTGTCAGCCAGATGTGTGATCAAAGAACCGAGGTTATATTCAGATCAAATGGATGCCTTGTTCGTGATCTTGATACAGGTAAAACAGTTCTCAAAGGAAAGAGAACTCCAAATAATCTATACATATTTGATGAAGGACAACAACAATGCTATCTAAGCAAGAATGAAGAGCACTGGTTATGGCATCGAAGGTTGGGACATCTAAGCTTCTCACAAATAAGGAAAGCTTGCAAATATCAGGCAGTTCGCGATCTTCCAGATATCAAAATTCCTGACAACACCATATGCAGATCATGTCAGTTTGGAAAACAAACCAGAACTAACTTTCCAGAGAAAGAAGGATCAGCCAGCATGCCTCTTGAGCTAGTACATACAGATGTATGTGGACCACTCAGAAAAAGAACACCTAGAGGAGAGGAATACTTGATATTATTTATTGACGATTTCTCCAGGTTTGTTTGGTTAGGACTTATGAAGCACAAAGATGAAGCATTCGAAAAATTCAAAACCTTCAAAGCCTTGGCTGAAAATGAATCAGGTCACAAAATTAAGTGCCTCAGATCTGACAGAGGTGGGGAATTTACTTCAAATGAATTTTTCGATTTCTGTGATGAACATGGGATAAGGAGAGAATTCTCTACAGCTAGAACGCCTCAGCAAAATGGAGTTGTTGAAAGAATGAACAGAACAATCCAACAAATGGCTCGTGCTATGCTTGATGAATCAGGAACCCCCGCAACCTTCTGGGGTGAGGCTGCACATACTGCGGTTATTATTCTCAACAAGACAAATGTCCGGGTGAACAGCACTCAAACCCCTCATGAGCTCTGGAGTGGTAAAACTCCTTCGGTAAAGCACTTCAAAATCTTTGGGAGCAAATGCTATATCAAGAATACTGAGGAGCAGCTTGGCAAACTTGATCCTAGAGCAGATGAAGGCATTCTTCTTGGCTATTCTCCACATAGCAAAGCATACAAATGCTACAATAAAAGACTTGGCAGAATTGTTGACAGCATTGATGTAGTGGTTGATGAAAAGGGATATATTCCTAGGCAAATACATCGTGAATACATCGAAGAAGATGAGAGCTACCCTCAAAGACAGAATGATGAAGAAGAAGAACCTCAAGAAGAATCTCAAGAAGAACCTCACGAAGAAGCAGAAGAACGGACAAGAATAGAAGAAAAGACTCCATCCAGATATGTTCAGAAGAACCATCCAGAATCTCAGATCATGGGACAAAAAGAAGCAGGTATACAAACTAGAAGAACAGTTGCAGAAGCTTCAAGCTATTTGGCATTACTTTCCTCCACCGAACCACAAAATGTGAAAGAGGCATGCAAAGATGAATGTTGGGTGAAAGCAATGGATGAAGAACTTGAGCAAATCGAAAAGAACAACACTTGGGAGCTGGTTCCTAGACCAAAAGATAAGAATGTTATTGGAACAAAATGGGTCTTCAAAAATAAATTGAATGAAAATGGAGAAGTAATTAGAAACAAAGCCAGACTCGTTTGTAAAGGGTATGCGCAGCAAGAAGGAATAGACTTTGAAGAAACTTTTGCTCCTGTTGCAAGACTTGAGGCCATCCGAATGTTCCTTGCTCTCTCAAGTTTTCAGAACTTCAAAGTATTTCAAATGGATGTGAAATCAGCCTTTTTGAATGGAGACTTGGAAGAAGAAGTGTACATTGAACAGCCAGATGGGTTCATTCTTGGAAATGATCCAAATCTTGTATGCCGATTGAAAAAGGCTCTCTATGGTCTCAAACAAGCTCCAAGGGCTTGGTACTACCGGTTGGACAAATATCTTCATCAACAAGGTTTCTTAAAAGGTTCAGCAGATAGCAATCTGTATATAAAAGTTGAAAATGACAAATTGCTAATACTTGTTGTGTATGTAGATGACATTATTTTTGGCAGCAATGAAGAAGCTATGAGTCAAAGCTTTGCCTCAGTCATGCAGAAAGAATTTGAAATGTCCTTGCTAGGAGAACTGACATATTTCCTTGGTTTGCAAATCCAACAGAAGGAAGGAGGAATCTTTTTATCTCAAACCAAGTATCTCAAGCAGATTTTGAAGAAATATGGCATGGAAGATGCAAAACCAGTATGTACACCCATGGTCACAGGATGTAGTCTCAGTGCAAATGATGAATCTGCAGCAGTACATCAACCAACCTACAGATCTATGATTGGAAGTTTACTATATTTGACAGGTACCCGACCAGACATCATGCATGCAGTTGGAATAGTTGGAAGATTTCAGGCAAATCCAAAGGAGACTCATCTTCAAGCAGTAAAGAGAATTTTCAAATATCTTCAAGGGACTCAAAATTATGGCTTATGGTATCCTAGAGATACAGATCTCACTCTTCATGCTTACACAGATGCAGATTGGGCCAGAAGCGTGGATGACAGGAAAAGCACAAGTGGCGGTGCATTCTTTATGGGCTCCAGACTGGTATCTTGGTTCAGCAAGAAACAGAGTTCAATTGCCTTGTCTACAGCTGAAGCGGAATATGTTGCTGCTGCATCTTGTTGCACCCAACTTCTTTGGATGATGCAGACTTTGCAGGATTATCACATCACTTGTACACCTCCTATTCCTATCTTATGTGACAACACAAGTGCAATCAGCATCTCAAAGAATCCGGTTATGCATTCAAAAACCAAGCACATACCAATCAAGTACCATTTTCTCCGGGAACAAGTACTTGAACAGAAGGTCAAGTTGGAGTATGTTCCTTCTAAGGAACAAGTTGCTGATATTTTCACCAAACCGTTGCCCAGGGACACTTTTGAATACCTCAGGCAAAAGCTGGGGGTTGTTGATGCATCATCTTACTGTTGATCATCTTCCTATTGGTGGTATAGGCTCAGGGGGAGCACATAATGCATTGTTGGCATTATGGAGAAGGAGATCTTGGAAATAGCTGCAATATGTCTCTATCTCCTTCATGATGGATTTCTGGTTACAGATCTGGAGATGCATGAGCATAGGGGGAGCATACCCTTTGCCCTTGATGTCAAAGGGGGAGAATGAAGCTGAAGATTATGTGGTTGCCATCAAGTCCAAAGGGGGAGATTGTTGGCATTATGATTCAGGTGTTGTCCTTGATGGCAAACCCATTCAGGTGATAAATCAAGAAGGACGCAGGAAATATGTTCAGCAAGTGCGTCCCCGCAGGTATACCATACAGAACCCACGTCCAGGGACGCAGGCCAGCCGTTCAGGAGGTGCGTCCGCCCAGTGCACACATTTCAAGGCAAAGAAAAGCACGTGGGGTTTCTTGTGTGGTATCTAGCCGACGGTTTTGTGTTTCTATGGTGTCGGCTCGTGGTTTTGTTCCATGTTTTGGGGAGAAGCTCGCCTATATAAAGCAAAGGAGTTCATTTGGATTATGAATCATCTTGGTTGAATATCTTTTGGTGAGATCTAGTCCAGATCTATGAGGGCGAATCTTCTAATGGACTGTGATCTCTATGGCGCATGATCAGATCTGTGGATCTGAGTGTTTGGGTTGGTTCTGAAGTCCTCATATCTTTTATATCTGAAGGGACGCAGGTTCAGTGAAGGGCAAGTGCGCCGGGACGCAGTACAGTAAAGGCGCAGGTGCGTCTCTGAGGCAAAGGACGCGGTGCGACTGTGTTATTGGGTGCGTCTCTGAAGCAAAAGGCGCGGCGCGATAGTGTTTCTGGGTGCGCCGGTCGCAGCAAAGCATAGAGGAACAGTGCGTCGGCACGCAGAATAGTGGAAGGTAGACTGCGTCCAGTCGCAGGTCACAGAAAGAAAATATGCGTCCCTGTCTTAAGATGATCTGTTGACTGTATATTTCTGTTCATAAGGTGTTCTGGGTTATTTCTGTAATTACTGATCTGATATCTGTAGTGGACTGTATCTGTTGTATACTTGTTGATCATTTGATTCTTCATGAAAGGAAGTAGGGGGTTGTAGCTCCCTTCCAGGAGAGACTGGAAAACGAGAGAGAGTTGTAGCTCTATGCAGGTTGCAGCCTGCGTGCTGGTAAAGGACTGCACCAGTACAAAATCATTGTAAAAAGAATTTCTTGAAAGAAGATAGAGACATATTGCAGCAGGTGGTTTTCTCCCGCATTGGGTTTCCACCTTACATCTTGTGTTCTTTGGTGTGACTGTCTATTTTCTTTATTCATGCTCATTATTTTATGGTACTGATATGCAAGAATAATTCAAAAGATCAAATAAGGAAGATTTGGTAAATTGCTTGATAATACTGATTCACCCCCCCTCTCAGTATTATTTCCAACATTAAATACTTCTGTCTAGCCATCTGTTTGCGGATGAAATGCTGTGATTTTCTTCAATTTGGTGTCCATTAGTTCACACATACTTGACGAAAACTTCCCCACAAATCGGGTGTCTCGATCAGATACAATAGAAGTGGGTAATCCAAAATGAACCCATACATGTTCAAAGAACAATTTTGCAGTTTGTTCAGCTATAATCTGTTTACTACAGGGTTAAAATACACATTTTGCTGAACCTATCCACAACAGCATATAGATAATCATGACCTTTCCTAGATTTAGGCAGTCCTCCAACAAAATCCATGGAAATGCTTTCCCAAGGGTGAGAAGGAACTGGTAATGGAGTGTATATTCCTAGTTTCCTGTTACTGGGCTTGATTTTAGCACACATAGTACACCCCTTTACATATCTAGAAACTATCTCATTCATTTTCGGACAATAGCAAAACCTTTGCAGCTGTGCAACTGTTTTACTTACCCCAAAGTGACCTGATATCAGAGAAGTGTGTGCTTCCCTAATTATCTTTACTCTCTCAGTTTGTGGAATGCAGAGTTTCCCACAATGATATAAGAGTCAGTCCTCCACATGATAGTCCAATTCTTCTACTCTTTTGCCTTGACTCAAAGTTGCATATACATCCTTAAAGTCCATGTCCTGAGCATACTATTCTATGTAGATTTCATGCAGCACAAAATTATGCTTAAATATGGTAGATGCATTTATAATGGGTCTAGATAACATGTCTGCAACCTTGTTATGTATGCCCTTTTTATATCTGATGACTAAATGAAACTGTTGCAGAAAACCCATCCATCTGTAATGTCTTGATTGTTGCAACTTAGTTTGAGAGTGTAGATATTGAAGTGGCTGATGATCAGTATGTATTACTATTTCTTTTCCCATTAATTAATGTTTCCACTTTTTCACACTCTGAACTAATGCATACAATTCTTTATCATATGTAAGATAGTTAACTACTGCAGGATTAAAAGTCTCATAATGATAACATATGGTTTTACCATGTTGTATCAACACTGCTCCCATGGCATAGTCACTGGCATCAGTTTGGATCTCAAATGGTCTTTGTAGATCTAGCAGTCCTAGTACAGGTGTTGTACTAATCTTTTCTTTCAAGGTGTCAAAGGATTTATGTTGTTTGCCTCCCCACTGAAACACCTTGTTCAATCCTGTCAAAGCATGTAAGGGAGCTGAAATTGAGGAAAAATTTGAAATGAACTTCCTCCAATATTGTACTACTCCTAAGAAGCTTCTCACTTCTTTAGCAGACTTGGGTTTAGGCCAGTTTACAATGACTGCCACTTTAGAGGGATCTATTTTCAATTCACCTCCCCCTACTATATGACCCAAATAATTTAGAGAGGTTTTGCCAAATTCGCATTTGGAGAGTTTAACATAAAGTTTTTCTCTTTTCAAAACATCTAATGTCTACTTAACATGCTTTAAATGTTCTTCCCATGTTTTACTAAAAATCAGAATGTCACCCAGATACACAATAACGAAATCATCAAGAAAAGGTCTGAGTACATCATTCATTAATCTCATGAAAGTAGCAGGAGCATTAGTTAGGCCAAAAGGCATAACCAACCATTCATACAATCCCTGCTTTGTTTTGAAAGTAGTCTTCCATGCATCTTGCTCTGCAACTCTGACCTGATGGTATCCACTATGCAAATCTAGCTTGGTAAAATCAACAGCTTCCTTTAATTGATCTAAAAGATCATCTATGCGAGGAAGGGGATAACGATTTTTTATTGTTATCTTATTCAGTGCTCGGTAATCAATGCACATTCTCCACGAGCCATCTTTCTTTCTCACCAAAACGATTGGTGACCCACATGGTGATGTGCTAGGCCTGATGAAACCTTTCTCGAGTAACTCCTGCACCTGCCTCTTGATTTCAGCATTCTCTAAAGCAGACAGCCTATACATCCCGATGTTAGGCAAAGGAACATCTTGCTGCAAAATAATATCATGTACTATTCCCTTTTTGGGTGGAAGACCTTGAGGTTGTTGAAACAATACATCATACTCTGAAACAATCTTTTCTATATCATCTTGTTGATCAGCATTACAGCCCTCAAATACATTGGTTTTATCATATTTCTTTTCCTTTACAACCATTAGTAAGAACTGTTTGCATGAATTTATCATTCTTTTCATCTGTAGTTAGTTTATGAGAGTATAATTATTCTTGAGCTTATGAGCTCTTACAAAGTATTCGATTCCATCTTTAACAAGTAGATACTTGTTCTCAGCTCTATAGAAGATAGCTTTTCTATCATACAAGTAGGGACTTCCTAAAACAATTCCACATATATCTAAAGGAATTACATCTAACTCAACCTCATCTACAAATGCTGACCCAAAAGAAAACTTGAGTTTGCACTGTCTAGTCACTTTTAGTTGTGCTTTATCATTCAACCATCCTAACGGGTATGGCTTCTTATGAGGTGTAGTTGTTAATCCCAATTTCTTTACAATTTCTTCAGAAATCAGATTTACTTGTGAGCCACTATCAAACAAAGTATCAATCTTTTGATTTTTGGAAATAACTCGAATATGGAAAAGCTCATGTCTTTTTCTCTCATGTTCTTCATCAATAACAGATGGAGCAGAATTACTAGTAGATGCTTCAGAATTCTTACCTTTTATACCTATGGCTGCAATGGTTGTTTCATCTCTCGAGTCTGACCCCAAATCTTTCTTAATAGCTGCAGTAGCTTTCTTCTTCTTGCCCTCAAACTTCTTAGGTCTCAGCTCTGGATGCAGAATCCAAAAGTGCTCATCATCATGCCCCTCCTTTTTATAGTGAGTTCATGAAGCTTTGCCTTTTTGTGCAGTTTTAGCCTTCCTTGCTTTCCACTTCTGCTTCCTTTTCTCCTTGCTCTTGCTTACAGTGGGTTGGGATGGTCCTCCAACTTCTGGATTTCCATTATTTCATCTAGCTTCTAGATGAGTAGCTTGTAGAGATACCTCATCTATACTAGTGGGATTAAACATGAGGATGGTATGCCTCATGTAGCTGTGTAGACCACCAATGTACTTCAAAAGAGTCTCTGATGAGTCTAATGAGATACCCAACATCAATGCTCTTTTTCTGAACTCTTGAGTATACCCTTACACACTTTGCCCCTTCAACTGCCAAAGAGTTTTCTAACTCATCATGGCTTATTGCATGTATGCCAATGGATAGAACTGCATTTTGATTGCAACAACAAATTCACTCCAGACAGAGATGGTCTTACCATGTCTTTTCATGTCAGCTTGGGTTCTGCCTTCCCACCAAACCAAGGCAGTGTCTCTTAGGCATAGGATTGCCAGCTGAATCTTATGCTTGTCCAAGTCTATGTTCTGTACTCTGCAATACACATCAATTTGTCTAATCCAATTGTCCAACTTTTCAACATTTAGCTCTCCATCATATATAGGCAAATCAAATTTAACATCTAACTTAATCAAAGATGCTTTCTTATTATGCACAGGGCTATTAGGAGGTGTGAGAAAGCTTTCTTCTTTCCCCTTTCCTTTGGAGTGGTCATGGGAATGAGATTCATCTTCTTCTTTATCTTGTTTAGAGCCTGATGAATCTTCATCCTTATGCTTTCTAAAGTCCCTATACATTTCTTCTACCATAGACTTTATAGCTAGGAAACTTTCTATGAATTGAGGGTCTGGTCCTATAGAACCTTCCTCTGACATTGTCTTCCGAGGATAGACTCTCCCAATTTCCGGATTAGTTTCCACCAACTCTCCTTCTCCTAATTTGAGCTTTGATCTAGTGAGAATTCACAGCTAAACCAACACAAGCTTGTCTAACCTTACAGCCTAGAGCTATGATACCACTTGATCTGATAATCACTCTATGAGTGCCATTAGTTAAAGATTTATTAAAACAAAAGGTATTACAGACTCATGTGATGGTGTGTGTTCTGTGTTATTTACGCAACAGATCGATCAAATTGCCAATACATAGACATTTAAATGGAAAGACAATAGAGAAATACAGTAAGCAACACAAAGACACAAACAATTTTAATAAGGAGTTCACCCTATTCTCCAGGGCTACATCTCCGATCTAGCTTCAGTGGTGGCCTTGTTTTATTATTTCTTTAAGTAGAGAATTAAAAATACAAGGACTCAATGCGGGTTCTCATGAAACAGGTTTTCTTGGCAGGGTGGTTCTTGGATTCCCCAAGCCACTTAGAGTACACAGACTCTTGTTCTTCTTACTAGCTCTGTGACTCTCGGTGTTATAGACATTTTTGTGCCTCGCATCATGGAGCATGAAATGTCGATAATTACAGGGATCCTCAGTCCCTAAACATGTTGTTCTTACCCCTAAAAGAACAAGGTCATCAAACAACAGCACTTCCAATCAGTTCTCCACCTGAAAACACTTCAAAACAGGCTAATTTTGGATCATGTCAGCTGCTCCACTGAGCTTCTGCGCTGGAATGCAACTGTCCCTCCTTGTACCTGCGCTGGAAGTCAAATTTAATGAAGGCTACCTGCGCTGGGCGAGATTGGCCAAGTGGCACAGTCATCCTACAAGGTGTCAATTGCCCAGGAAGCTTCCAAACTGACACTTGGTTCATGAGATTCGCCCTGTGATGAGTAAGAGGTACTTGATCACCATGTGTAAGCAAGGATCTCCAAGTGGACTCAAGAACTGAAGATTAACTGAAGAGGGAGAGGACACAAGGCAGCTTCATGTCAGTCTCAAGCTGACTCATCCTCTCTTCTTCTCTCCTATATATAGAGCTCTTCTATGAGGTATAAGGAGGCTGGGAATTTTGTGTTAAGCAAGGAGGTGCTGTTGGTTTACAGTTAGAGCTATTGGGTGATTGTTTTACTAGAGGTGAAGAGGAGAGTTCTTGCTGCTGGGGAGGTGCTGCTGGATTGGAGCCATCATTGGTTGTAACCTTCTCAGAACCCTGTTACTTCTATCAATAAAGTTTTGCATGTTCTCCTATATACTTGTATTGTATTTACATGTATATTTGATTCACCCTAATCCATGCTTCAGTTATGAGTACATGTATCTTGTAGTTTCCTCTCTTGTTTTGTGCAGGATCTGTGTGTAGCTGGACCGGCAAAGAGAGCAAGGAGCTGGGAACAAGAGACAAAGAGAGAGGACAAGGATCGACTAAGCGAAAGACACCAGGTTGGTTGACCTTCTTTTCCTTCTCTCTGTACTTTCATAAAGGAAATCATCAAAGCTTTTCTTTCAGTTGTTGCTAAAGACTGTCACCTTTAGAGTAGGGATAGGGTCATCCGCATCGGATACTTTTCCCCACAACACTCGGTCTACAGTGGAAAGAGCCAAATGTGATGCTAAATCCGGACAGATTCCTCTATGGGAAGGCTTGAATCTTCAAGCTCTCTAGTGCTCGATGCTACCTATGGTCAACTCGGCCCACTGTCTCCTCTGCTTGGCCTTACTACTCTCTGTGTTCAGTCCTCCTCTCTAGGTTCACTGTTCACTGTCTTTCTTGGTCTCTCGGACTCTTCTCTATTCCCTTATTTTCAACTGTCTTTATTCATGGCTTTATCCATTCAATCCTCATGCCTGTTCGGTTCCTATACCGCCTGCGTCGATTCTCCTTCGGCCTACGTGCTGGGAGTTCCCTATTCGGCATCAACATGAACGCTTGGGAAGTAGCCACGTGTCCCCATCTAACTAGTGCCAGCATGCTTCGTTGGTTTGTTTCTTCCATTACGTCGGGTATGTGTTCTTTCTCCACCGTGGAGGTCAAACGGATTCCAAATCCCTTTAGAACGCGGCTTAATTTCCTGTTGATTCCGCTTCTTTCCATCAGGCGCAATCTCGGCTGTCTGATTTAGGCTCCTCCAGATCCAATGTCATACGCACGTTGAGTGCAGTTGACTTGCTCGACCGATAACGTGCGATCACGACGGTTTTTCTCTCACCTCCGCTGCCACGTGTCGATCGCTGACTGTGATCGCTCCGCTTCCTCCAAAACCTCTTACAGTTCAATGGCGCCCTGATCAATACACCAATTTTCTAGAGCGCGGGTCCCACCTTTGTCCTTTAACGCTTTTTGTTTCTCCGCCTGCGGTTCTTCGGCTCCCAACGTGACCAAGTGCTTAAGGCTTTTCCATTTTAGCCCTGTTTGCCCAGCGATGCGCGATTAGCACTAAGCGCTAATCGTTCATCAAAATCGCCTCCTTTTCCCGATCCGGGGCTCCCAGGGGTTGTTTTGGCCTCCTGCGTAGTCTCCATGGGCCTCGATCAGTGCGCTTTGACCGAGGTCCTCGTCGTTCCATGCCAGCTGCCATGGCCACTGGTTCAGGGTGTTTTCGATTGCTGTTTTGGATTTCATTAGAGATTTGTTCGACCTGATTTAATCATGGTTCTTTGACAGTCATTTATGGATCCAATTCGGATCAACTGTCCTACGCTGATAGCTAGGATATGAGACAAAGGGGCTCAATGACCTCCCCTGACTTAGAACCTGTAGATGATGAGGTCTGAGCTGCGCGAGGAAGATCCGAATGTCAATATAGTGCTCAGAAGTGGGATCACGATAGGGGATGACAAGGGAAAACAGCCAGAAGATAGTACATGGGTTCACAAGGCCCCAGCGAAGGAGGCTAAGTTTGATCTGGAGCGCGCTCGAAAAGAATTCATGGAAATTAAGAAGAGCTTCACTGAGGCCTCCACTTGAGGAAGAAAGGATAATACTGAGCCAAAGATGGACCCCTCTATGCTCACAACTTCACTGGAAACCTGTATGAAGTTACTGCACGACAGTAAGGCTATGAAAGGGCTACAAGAACTCATCAATAGATGCGTTGGAACCGCTCCAGGTGAGCCGCGTGTAGTCTGAAAGATCATAAGCATAAGACAAGGACGGGGCGTGAAATGAGACTCACTGCATAGATCGGAGAATACGAAATGGATCGAGTCATTCTGGATTTGGGGTCAGATGCGAATGTTATATTGAAATAGACATGGGAGCGAATGGGTAGACCTGCACTACAATAGTCTCCGATTCAGATAAGGATGGTGAATCAACAGAAAATCATACCCATGGGGCGGTTGCAGGGGGTGACCATGGATATTAAGAGAGCGAGCGCGCTGGCAGATTTTGAAGTAATAGAAATTGTGGATGATAGCAAACCCTACCCTGCGCTCTTGGGAATTGACTGGGCTACTGATATGAATGGGGTAATCAATCTGAAGAAGAAAAATATGATCTTTGAGAAGAAATCAATGTGCGTAATATAATAGCACGAGACCAAGACTGGGTGAAACCCACCACAAATGGAAGGATTACATGGGAGTGTGGGAGTTCTTGCACTTTGGAATCCAACAAAGAAATAGAATGCTGGCAGAATCGGTTACATGAAGTAACTACACTAAATTGCAACATGATGACCGGGTTGTTGTGTTGTGTGTCATCAGAGGAAAGAAAAGTGCCTATTTATGATGGTCTAAATGAGGTAGATATATTTTTGGATGCATTTGAAAGGGAGGTACTAGAAAAGCAACAATTCCAGGCCTTGGACTGGGCACTGCGCACTACGCCCGGAAGATGGTGGGGTAAGCAAAAGGGAAGCTTGGATGATTGGTGCGAATGTGGGAGGATGATGAGAGAACGATTTGGGAAGCCTAAGATGCGACTAATAGACAAGTATGATGGGCAGGATGATCCATGCATGCATATGGCAAAATGGACACAGACTTATGGAGAAAATCCTGAAACGAAGTGGGTGCACCTGTTCTCTGCGCTGAAGTACCTGGTCAATAAGCCTGTGTTGGGGGGGCAAATATGTAGATGGCTCTTATTGTTCCAAGAATATGATTTTGAAGTTTTTGTGAAGCCTGGACGATTGAACGTAGGACCAGACCATTTGTCATGCATCGAAACAAGGGAGGAACCTACTAACTTGGAAGAAGGATTGCCTGACGCACAGCTATTTTCAATGCGTGTCACGGATGGTCAATTCGAGGATATAATACATTTCCTAACAATAGGAACTACACCGGAAGGATGCTCTGTCTAGAAAAAAGAAGGAATTAGTAGTGCGTGTGACACATTTCTCTGTCATTGTTGGGCATTTCTACGAAATGGGGACTGATGAGATATTGCGATGGTATGTACCTAAGTTGGAACGAAGCAGCATCCTTGTGGACGCTCATGGAGGTGATGCGGGAGGACATTATGCAGGGATAGCAACCACTCAGAAGATTATATGCGCCAGGTTGTGGTGGTCGACCCTTCATCAGGATTCAAAAGCATATTGGAAGGCATGTGATGTGTGTCAAAGAATAGGTAGGCCATCGCAGAGGGATGAAATGCCTTTGAATCCACAAATGAAGTTGCAACCTTTCGAGAAGTGGGCAATAGATTTTTTAGGACCCACTCAGCCACAAGGGAAGACAAGGGCGAGGTACATTACCACTGCGACGGAGTATTTGACTCGTTAGGCAGAAGTGTAGCTGGTGAAGGATTTCATGAGCGCAATGGTCGTGGAGTTCTTATTTGAGCATGTACTGATGCGATTTGGATGCCCAATAAATTTGATGACTGATTTAGGTACGCACTTTCTGAATGAAATGATTAATGTGCTAACAGAATGATTTCAGGTATATCACCAGAAGAGCACACCTTATCACTCACAGGCTAACAAGACAATGGAAGCATTCAAAAAGGTGCTTGAAAACGTGCTAACCAAGGTTTGCAATGCTCATCGAAGTGATTGGGACCTACGCATACCTACAATATTATGGGCTTATCAGATGACATGCAAAAACTTGACAGGACAAATCGCTTTTAGTCTTGTCTATGGTGTGGAAGCTTTAATGCCTATGGAATACATCGTGCCTAGTCTATGCATAGCAGTGCTCATAGGTATGACATATCTCGAAGCCCTGGAAGAGAGGCTCGCGCAGCTGGATGAGATTGAAGTGGAAAGATTTTTTGTTGGATTCCTCCAGCAGGTCCAAAAGCAATGTGAAAAAGTGTGGCATGACCGACATATTAAGTTGCACACCTTTAAGGTGAATGAATTGGTGTTGTTGTATGATAGTAAGTTTGATAAATTTCCATGGAATTTCAGAATGCACTGATTAGGGCCCTATGTTATTAAGGAGATTACCAACAGTGGTGTGGTCCAGTTGGTTAAGTTGAATGGATATCCCTTCCCAGGAAAGGTGAACGACAGTCAATTGAAGCCATACACAAGTCGCCTGGCCATCTGACTATGAGACAAAATCATAGTCTTAGCACCCCAGGCAGCTGAAAGGAGGCACAGGACTATAAACTACACTGCCTAGGTTAGGGAGTTATGTGATTTAAGGACTGCGTGAAGCAGCAAAGTGTCACAGGGTCTGTGACAGAGCGAAGGCAGCTGTGCTACTCATGGAAATAATGCGTAGGTCCACCAGAAAGTGGCCATTAAAGTCACTGTTCATGATTTGATGGTTAGATTGTGGCCAAATGGAGTGGGCGGCAAGCATTTAAGGTGATATTTATGGGTTAGATTCTTGAAAATCTGTTGCCAATCTAACATTAATGGGCCGAATGTGGGGGGAAGGGTCAGATTTGAATTCAAAAATCCATAGAAATTACAGGTGGTCGTCTAATGAAAAACACTTGGCATTTTGAAAAATTAGTTGTTGTGTTATCAGGTGTGTATGGACCTTGCGAATTTTGAGGCTTTGAGATCAAGTTCAATGTTTGAGAGATTGCTAAAAGAAATGTAGGACCTCCTAAATAGAATGATGTCGACACCTGAGGAAACCGCGTAGGAAATTGCGATAGTAGAAGCCCCATAGAGTGTCAGAGTGATAATCGAAGTCCCTAAATCACCCAGAACATCGAGACCAAAGAAGGATAAGCACACTATGATCTAGTGCGCATCTCACCAAGAAACCTAAAGAGGACCAAGCTCACTTTGCAGGAAAAGGGGAAGGCCATTAATCTAGAGGCTGACGAGGAAGAATCTGAAGAAATCCTGGTGGATGTGGAAATGGAAGTTGAAACCCAGGGTGTGGACACTATTACTAGGTTACCAGAATATGTTCCTCCGCACAAGGGTAAAGCCAAGGTGCTAAAGGACATAGATGAGAGCAAGAGCCCCCTGCAAACTCTGTTGCTCCCGGATGACATTGTTTTTGATGGACCGCACTTAGGGCGGGTTCCTGTACTAAAGTTTGAATATTGGGACCTCGCAGATCACGAGAAATTCCTACATTTAGCGACTGAGCTACTAATGCACCGACAGATTGACGCGACTACTGGAACGATTGAATTGGAGCTGCGGACATGGCTCAAGGGTGTAGAGAAAGCCAGGTTGATCAACCTGCTCTGGGTGCCGCATTACCACCACAACCCAGTGACCGTCTTCGTTATCAGGCAGCTGCTCTACTTGGTGCATCATGGTTGTTTGTGGCTGGAGGAGCCCATTCCCATCATAGAACACTTGATCCATCAAATCACACAGCTGCCTTACTCAGGAGAGGATCTAGCCAATATATCAGAAGGAAAAGGTGGTGAGTTGGCCCTCGTGGAAGCTATGAGGAAGAAATTCAAGTTGGAGAAGAAGAAGCAGGGATACACCATCTCCAGCATTAACAACCCTGCAATCAAGGTAGCAGCACAAATATTAGAAGGGAAGGTGATGTGGAAGTTCCACGTGGATTAGGTGTCTGCACTTGTGATTGCACTAGCGGCCCAATGCGTTGAAGGAGTCTAGTTCAACTGGGTGAATTATCTATGCAGTGAGTTCCTTGGGAATTTTCGCGAGGCACAGGAGTAGGGCAAGACGTTTCACTATGTGTGGCTCCTGTTGTCAATCGTACTGGTGTCATGGGAGCTACCAGAAGGCATCCATTTCCCCTCGGTCGCGTCGGACCTCCCAGAGGTAGCAAAGTATGCTTCGCTATGGGTGACCAAGGATGTGAAACGCATAAAAGAAAGCAAGATCTTTTGGATCTTGATGGGGATTATTATTTGGATGGGGATCAATCGCAAGCTGTAGTTGTCACCCATAGTATATGCTAGTTTGCAAAGCTTTGCAAAGTTCAAAGCTGATTTCCACCATGTCTTTATCAGGGCACAGAAGGACCCCATGAAGACATGGCATAACTTACCATATCTGGTGACTGATGATGTTATTTTAGTAGTCCTCGAGTATTAGCTTCTGGAGTGGCACACTCTAGCAGGCTCCATGGTGGAAATGGACATTCCATCGCGCAGCATAAGAAGGAAGAAACAAAGCTCCGAATGGCACAGCTGCCCGAGAAGTGCAGAAAAGAGGAATCAGAGGCTAAGGCCCCAACAGCTCGCGACACCGTGAAATTGGCTAAACAGTAGAAGACAGGAGGAGAAGAGCGTGAAGGACAGAAGTCACCTTCACCCGGGACTGAAGAAGAAATAGAGGAGCCTAGAGAACAAGGTGGCGCAGACCCACAAACAATGTCCACCCAACTTAAGCATCAGAGACTACAAGAGAAGGCAGTACCACGGAATAAAACCAAAGCTTCAAAGACATCCTTCAACCCAATCACCCTCACTGAGGGGGATTTGCATGACATTGGAGAAACGGTGAGGGATGTCACCATGGAGGCCCTTCAACAGTTTGAAGAGCAGCAATAATTGGTATTAGGGGCTCTCCAGTCAGAGCTGCAAGAGTTGCAGGTTCAAACTCCACAGGCTGGCATAGTGTCCAGCAGCCTTGCGATCGACACTTCAGTTGCCGAGGAGATGTTGCGCACGAGGGTAACCAATGCGATACTGCTACCAGATGGGGCACTTACTACATAAAATGAGGTCGATAGGCCCACAGTTAGCAGTCTGAAAGGGGTGGGATTGAATATGGCCACGCTCCCTCGAGAGACGCTCTACCTCTTACAGGATGGAGTCGCCACGGAATTTAGGGCTCGGGAGAGTTGCGATTTGCAAGTGATGAGAAATTAGCACATCAATATCGAGCAGTTGGGCCTGCAACACAGTGAGGCAGTGGAACAGAATAAGCAAATAATGGTCCCGGAGGAAGCCTGTCGAATGGTCTCGGAGTTGGACATTCAGGCAGAAGAACTAGTTGAGGCGCACGCCCACAAGTTTGCCACAGGGGTGCGTAACGCTCAGACAAAGATGACCAAGGTTCAACTGGAGTTGAACATGAAGATCGCAGAATTGCAGTTGAGGGCTCAGCCTTCAACTCCGCCGAAAGTCGGGGAACAATGTACCACCGTTGTTACAACAACAATATCAATGGTCGATAGTTCAGTAGCAAACTGCATGCGACTTTTTAAACAATCATTTGAGGTCTTGACCACCCTGCATGAGGACCTGAATGTAGAGCACCTATATATGGAGGCACACAAGCTACAACAAAGACATGATGAGGTTAAAGGGACCGTGGAGACGATTGCCCTTACACAGAGGCTCTCATGAATGCAGGAGGTAAAGGCACTTAAGGAACAAGTGGATGCCGCTCGGCACAAAGAAGTGGTCCTTAAAGCGTGCCTATAGCCATGGATAGATGAGGATTATACAATCACAGCTTCCATTGAAGGAAATATTGCGACACTACAAGCAACTCAGTAGAAGATTCAAGGTAGCAGTTCAGCGACAGTCATCGAGAAGTGAGTGGAAGAAGTGAGTGAGGTTGCGAACATTCAAATGGAGTTGGGAGATCTTCGCGCTAAGATCTCTGCACCTACAGAGTGACTCGAGGTCAAGTCACGATATTTGTGTTGGGGGCCTATTGGGCGTAGCATCCCCCAAGGGTAGTTTTGGGGCTTAAAGCCCATATTTTGGTCAAATTTTGTAGTCTAAGTGTAAAGACTCCACATTTTGTGGTTGCGGAGCGCGTAGGTGTTAAATAATCATAGGGTTGTCTGCCCTTATTTTGAAATTGTAATGTCCACTGTAAAAGATCTACCCATGGTCCGCGGACCATGGGATTGTATAAATAGAGCTAATCTCTAAGTAGTTTGAGGGAAAAATAAATAAAAGAATGAAGATATGATGTATCAGATATAGCTCTAGAGTAGAAGTCGAATTCTTAGGTTGTAGCGTAGGTAAAGGCTCTACAGTTGAGTGCGTAGAGGCCTAGAAGTCCGTAACTGAGTGCGCGGACCCCTGCGGTTGAGAGCGCAGGGCGGGTCGAGTCTGTAATTGTCTAGATTTATCAATAAAGAGAAGTATTCTAAAAATTCTACATCTTTCTTTCTTGTTTATGCATCTTGTTATATTGGGTATGAATTTCACTTATAATGCTTATATGATGTACGAATATATGTAATTGTGTTGGTTAATTGAATGAAAGTAAGAACATCTGTTTACGTGAAGCTAACTAAGAGGTGTTAATAATATAAGTAAGACACTTAGCCTAGTTTGGGAGATATCGCAACTCGCTGCCCTAACAGTGCGAAAGTCCCTGAGCCGCAAGTTAGGGTTGCGCGAAAGCCAATTGTTCCCTTTCGCGAAGGTACTGAAGGGTGGAGCAAAGGGCTAAGCAACCTGTGCGAAGGCAGGTATAGCAGGAATAAACCGACATCACATCCATCTCAAGGGTGTGGAAACTTGGTTCCAGCATCCTCCCATACTACTTCAGGTGAGACTTTAGTCCATGCTCTGCGGGCTGATGCCGAAATTGCTAGTAGTGTAGGGATTTGTTTGGCTAACTAACGTTGAACCTGGGTCAGACCCCCTCAAGCCAACAACATGCATTTCTAACACTTAGCTTCATCTCACCACAAACCACCAGTCATGCTTCTCCTCTCAGTGAAGAATGCAGTGTTTTCCCTCAAAATTGCACTGGACACACTTATGAGCCCAGATTTTTCATTCCAAAACGCAGAACAGAACCCCAAAAGTGCATTGCTACTGTGAGGATGAGCATGGGTCCCCCACAATGAACTGAAGCCCTAATCTAAACATTTCTTCGACCAAAAATGATGAGTACAGTTAGGACACCTACCTCCAACTTGCAGATCGTGATTCTTATAGTCAGTTTGTTTGCTATTATCTCCACAAGGTTTAGGTCCTTCTCCTCCTCTCCAAATTCTCCACAACTCACTATGCAAATGAATTGGAATTGGGAGAAAAAAGCCCTTTGATAGGAAAAACCCTAGTTTTTTCGTCACCCATTGTGACCAAACAGTAGCTCCATTTGATGAAGCATCAGAACCATTGGAAATATCTCACTGGGTTATATAATGGGTCTCCACTTTTTTTGGTAATTTGACACTTCACCAGGAAGCCATTTTTTCCATGAGGTCTCACTTTGTCGCCTATTAAAATTGAATTTCTTCATTTGAGCCACCCGTACTCTGGTACCACTTTACCTTTGAACTAGTTGACTCATATGTCAATTTTTTTCATGAGTAACCATTATTTACCCATGTTTTCATGGTCCCCTCCGGGTCTCCCCCACGTGGCAGCATCATCAAGTCACCCTTGTTCAGAGCATCCGAGATGAGTCACTCTTATATCTATGGAGTCTTTTCTGAGTCCCCTTGAGTCCAGTTATAGTGTTCCATACATCGTTGTTTTGTATTCATCCCATTATATTCATCTTTGGCCTCCAGATCTACTGCTTCACCTTTTCAAAACCCTCGTTTGTGTCATTGACCACCCCTTTCGAAATTGAGTCAGTTGTTGCTAGGTCAACCATACATATCATGCTCTAATAAGGGAAGTCATTAGTCCACCACTCATCTTGTTTCCTTCCATCATCATCCCTAGTGTCAGTCCATCAGTCACTCTAATATGATACCTCATGCCTTTGTTAAGGATTCCTCATTGCCTTAACTTTGGCGGGCCCTCTTTTGTCAACTTTAACACACTTATTCCAGAAGTGTGGTCTAGAGAGTAGTGTACCTTGGTTCCAGATTTCATCTTTTTTTGGTGCCTCAGATCAAGCAAAGGGAATCATCATTTCCCTTTGACTTGGTTGCTTCTAATGTGCTCGATGCCAACTCCTTATTGCACAAGTGAGAATCATACACTTGATGATTCGGTAATCCAGACGATTGTCCTAGTGATTCCTAGTTGTTTGTGAGATGTTTCAAATCTCATGAGGGGGTGGCCCTTCAGGTATCCCCCCACATGCTCGGATGCCCACCGATGTTGATGCATCCTCAGATGCAGTTTTGCAGATGTGATGGGTTTGGTTTCCATGGCTTGCACCACCCACAACATGCATGTCTCTTTCAGATGATCCATTCAGATCTTCAGAGACCTTTTCATGTTCAGTAGGGATTCTTTGGTTGTGTTCCCCCCTCACCATGTCAGATTGAGGTGTATTATGTCTCATGTACTCAGATGTTATTGTATTCAGTTCTAGCCTATGCCTTTCCAGGCGCATTATGTATATGGGATTCATTGTCTTATTTTTTGGCTCATTGATACTAGCATATCATGTATCATGTAATTTGTAGCTCATTCCCATATTTTTGGGTTCACCATTATTCTTTGTACTCAGTTATCTAGGCGGGTATGGGTATGCCTTGCCCACCTCATTTGAGATCATGTACTCTAAAATAAAAGGAGACTTCTATCAGTTTAGTAGATCTCGCCCCCTCCATTTTTTCCTTCCTTGCATTGCTTCAACTATCTCTCTCTCTCTCTCTCTCTCTCTGACTCCCCTTTGGTGTCTGATGGAAGTATAACCTACAATGTATTTCAGTTATACAATTGTCTCTTAACACTCATACGTTGGGGGGCAATCTATTATCACCAAAAAATGATCACCTAGCCATTTCTAACTAGGTGGATCAAAATACACCATGTAAGATTAATTTTAACATAGTAAAATCACTTTCACCATGGGAAATAATTTAGTAAACCACTTTTATTAAATTATTTTCTGATTAAAAAAAAAAAAAAAAACCCATGAGAATAATTAAATAAATCATTATTTATTTAATTTTCTCTAGGAATAATTATTAAATCGTTGTTTAAATAATTATTCCTTGTCATATTTGACTAATTCCCCTAGGAAAAATTAAATAAATCATTATTTATTTATTATTCCATATTTTTATTATTGGAATAATTGTTAAATCATTATTTAATAATTATTTTATTTTCACACCATTCCTAATCCTTGCAAAATAATTAATAAATAATTTTATTTTTTAATTATTTCTAAATAAATATATTTGACCATTTTGAATATATTTTCCCTTTCCAAAAAATATAATAAAGTATTCCTATTGGTTAGATCTTGATTTGGTCAATATTATTTTATTATTCCCCATTTTCGAGATTAACTCAATACTTTATTATAAATAGTATGTTTTTCCATTCATTCTTCACCATGATCATTATCATCATCACCATTATCATCTCTTTTCTTTTGAGCTCCCATTTGAGTTCTTCACATTGTTCTGGGTTTTTCACACATTGAGAGAGAGAATCAATTATTGAAGCATCAAGGATATCAAAGGACCCATCTCACAGAGGGAGATTTGTAGATCCTTTTTGTATATTTCCTTCACCATATGTTATCAATAAAAGATTTGTTCATTTTAAAGTCTTTCCATTTGGGTTATTGCATTGGATATCTATATTGTTGTTTGTTGTTTTGGATCATATATGTTATTTTTGTTGCAAGATTTTCCACGTTTTATTACATATCTGAAGCGTAAGGAACCACAATTTTTTGTTAGGGTCACGTGTCACCTAGTGACTTAGTGAAGTGTTTCTAGTACACCTTCCCAGAAATTTCACATTAACAGTGATTAAAACAAGGAACGAGTCATTTTTTGGAGACACAAATAACTCATTAACTAAAAAAATGAAAACGTTTCCACTAATGTGTTTCGAATGGTACTTAAACTTGGCTCTAGAAGAAAGACAAAGAAATAGAATCTAGAATAGAATGTTTGTGAATGTTGCATGTGTCATGAAAGTCTCCAAATTCAAAGAGATAGTGCACTAGTGTGCCAAACAATTTTACTTGAAGAATAGAACTATCAAGCTTAGTTCGAAGAAGAATCCAGTTCTTCTCACTCCAAATATTTTTAGAAGAATACTAAAGTTTCTCAAGCCTAATAAGAAACCCAAACTCATTGAATTTGATCCTTTCTTGCACTCAAAAGGTGACAAAATGAATATTCTTCAAGAATTTACATTTCCCTCTACACCCATCTCGTCCAATATTTCTTCCATAGACATCTCATCTCTATTATTATTGATCTTTATAGAGACTTTTTCCTGGTTATTTGAACAAGTTATAGGGCATGAATCGACTTCAATGGTTCCCATGTCAATATTGTACATTTTTTAATTTTCTTTCAAAAGGGACACCCTATTAATGGGGGTGAGTTATTTCTAATGATATTTCATATCAACTAGTCAATTTCCAAATAACCTAAAAATTCTACATGATGGCCTACATAGTGATAGCAATAGTGTCACATAACCAATTCCTCAATGCCTTACAGGGGTTATGGGGTACCCAAAATTTTCTTTTTCTTTTTACTAGCTTGACAATAAGCTCTAATACCACTTGTCACATACCCCTACTAAATTTATCCTAACCACTCTTGCAAAAACTTGATTTTCATCTTTAATACATTTTTTTAAACACTTTACATGTAAACCTTTCTTCAAATACTTTGTATACAACAAATTAAGCAGTATTTTTTCTTGTAAAAATATTATCAAATGTTTTGGATGAAATCAAATAAGAAAAATTGCTCTAATTCTACTTGTAACATACTAACTGAAATATACCACTTAATCATGCAACTTTTGGTTTTTGTCTTTGAGGTATTTTATCAAATAGTTTGTATGCAAATTGTAATAAAAAAAATTTAACACAATTCTTCAAATTCTTTGCATGCAAATAGACATAGGTTAGATACAAAAATATTATCATATAACAATGCTAACATACAACAATATTATCCCCCATCCATAAAATAACATTTTCATTGGTGCATTTCATCAAACATTTTCTATGTAATGAATCATTAAACCCTTTAGGCTTTCTTCAAACACTTTGCATGCAAACTAAAATAGAAACTTTATAAATAAATATCTCCTATAGAAATACAAGTTCTAAAAGATGAATCGTATGATCAGTGGAAGTTCCCCTCATTGTGGTCCAAGTTTCAGCCTCTGGAATCTCCCAAATGAAAATTTATAGTAGAAATGACAACATGGCTTATTTAATGCATGACTTTAAGAGAATAGAAGAAGCTTGATTCCCATGATCATATCTCCTAAAATTTCACAACCCAATATTCTAAAGTTGGACTAAATGATCAGAAGGATTTTCCCTCACTATGATCCAAGTTTTAACCACTATAACCTCCCAAAATAAAAGTTATAGAATAAATTCCAAAATGACTTATTTGATGCATGATTTTAGGAGCATCCAGGAAGATCAAATTCTTATGATCATATCTCTTGAAACATGGAAACCCAAGGTCTGAAAGTTGAACCAGATGATCAACGATATTTCACATCACTATGGTCCAAGTTTTGGCTTCAGGAACCTCCTAGAAGAAAATTTGTAGAAAAAATGCAACATGGTTTATTTAAATATGTATTTAGGAATCTCGACTTCCTTTGATCATATTTGCTAAAAAAATTTGACTCAATATCTGAAAATTGGACCAAAGGATTAGGGCTATTTCCCCTCAGTATGTTCTAATATTCAACTTCCAGAACCTTTTAGAATAAAATTTATTGTAGAAACTCTAACATTACCTACTTAAAGAAGAATTTAGGAAGCCTATCTTCCTCAACGAGTGTAGTTACAATATTTAATACATATAAAACCCTATATAAATATTGTATAAAAGCTACAACCATGATAGCTTGTTGAAGGGTAAATGCATGTACATATAAACTTGTTGAAAAGAGAAATTAAATAATCATGCATAAGAGATACTTATCTTGAGTCAAATATTTTCAATTTGGAACTGAATAAGGGAGATTCGTTCTCCACCCAACCATAGGCTCATATATGTTTAACTATTTCTTATAGATGACCACACATGAGCCAAATATTGATGCCTTAAGGGCAAAACTAAACTCAAGGATTTAGCATACAATTTTTGGACTAGATTTGACATAAAACGTGAAGGCTACTCTCTTCCACATACATGAAAAAATCTGTTTGTTCATCCTTTCCTTTCATTGATCAAGCCCATAGACATTCACAAATGACAATGCATGTCTACACATTATAAGGGAGTCCAATTTTAAACTCTGCAATCCCTCATCCCTCCCTTCTTCAGTTCTCTTTGTTCTACACACAAATAGGACAACCCCTAGTCCTCAGAGCCATCTAGTCCAAGGAAAAATTACTAGAACACATTCAATTCATGTTACACAAGTTGTAACCAATTATCATGCCAATTCAAATTTCTGAGTGAGAGCGGGAAAAAATGAGTGTATGAGAAGAATAATGGAGTAATTATCATAACAAAAAGGGAAAAATAAAAAGCTCCTCACGGGATTTTCTCTTTCATTTTTATAAACACACATTGACCCTTCATCTTCCCAATCATCACAATAAGGGAATTATTAATTCAAGGTATGTATTTTCCTCTCAAGTCAAATTTCCCCCCTACCCAAGGCATCATAATCTATTGGATATCGCCTTTATTTATCTATATAATTTTTACTAACAAAAATATGCATTACATCATATGATAGAGTTTGACAACATAACATCAGTGTGAGCACTCTAGCATTATATGTTCTTAATTACATAAAAAAATGGGTTAGTGAAAGGGTGTCACAATCCCCTTCCCCTTTAAGGAACACCATCCTCAGTGTTTACTATCTATAAGACCATTCTATGTAGAAGAAGGCATATTCCACTTTCATATCAACAACATTTTCCATGTCCTTAGTTTCCACTACAAGTAATTCCATTCATTTTTCATGATCTAGGTACCTCTATACCTCATGGAATTTCAACACATTCCTGCATGTTTGTCCATTTCTTCACAATGATTCCACATGGAAAATGTTTAGCTCATTATTTTCTTGGACACACCAGATGCGTTCATGATCCTAATGAGTATGTACATAATTTATTGAAAACCAATTCATTCAAGTCTCTTGTTCGTTGTAGCCACATGTATTCCAAGTTCAAGCATCCCCTTCGTTGCCTCCCCAATTTTTTGGTTGATCCGTTCCTTGGAAAAGCTTACTCACACAAGAAGAGTCTCAAGATTTATGGAGTCTTACAAATAAGGAATCCCTTTGGATTTCTCTAAATAGCACAACAAATTTGTCATAACATATCTTATGGTGGTCAATGTATGCCATAGGGTTCTAGTGTCTGCCTTGTCCCTAAGATTTATAGCTTCACAGCCATCATTTACCCTTAGATAGATCACCCTCTCACCTATATCACAACAATACAATTTCCATGAGATTAATCATAATAATTTAAATCAAATATTCTTCTTTTTTCTTTTCGTTTCCAAACTTGCTTCATATAGGAATCATATTTCATAAATATGAGATTCTTCTCATAATGTTTGAATCTTGCATATTGTAGTACTTTGTCTTCATTATCATAACCAAGGCCATTTCAACTACAATTTGCACTTTCAATTAGCCAAATAGTGGTAAGTGTTCATAGATAAATTCTTTTTATAGCAAGATTTATAACATCCCTTGGAGTGGCCTCTAATTTATTATACAAATAATAATTCAATCACTTTCAATTTATTTAAAAATAAATTGAAATGAAGCTATCATTTCATTATTTATTTGCGTCACAATTATTCCAAGCATTCCATATAGTCATAAATTCAACATTCTAGAATCTAGATGTACCACTAATGTATGTTTGACTTGCGGTAATAAATTATACGCAATGGCAAGCATAATTACGGAGCCGTTGGTTAATAAATAAATCGTTTTCTTAAATTATCAAGCATCCTCATAATCTAAACAGAGATAACGGTATGGAGATTAGCAGGAGCTGGTTGCCCTTGATCAAGGAAGCAAGATCGCAAACTCACCCCAGGTATAACAGGTAAGCAGGTAAAATATTCTAATAACCCTATTTTAATAATTAACCCTAAAATTCATCATAATATAGGAATTTCTAATATTTTAACCATCATATTAATTAATTATAATTAATAAATGGGGATTTATATATATTAAGTAGTATATTAATTTTCCCATTAATTAATTATAGTTATTCATAACTAATTAATTAATTAATAGATTAATTATTAGGGATTATTAATTCATAATATTAGTATATTAAGGTATATATACTTATTATTATACTAATTAATATTCTAATTAATAATTGAGGAGTTTGATAGTTTCTTATATATTAATAAATGAGGATATATATATATATATATTAATTAGTATATTAATTATCCCATTGTAGTGGTTCCAGCTAGGGTACTAGACTGGACTCTATATTTAATATCGACCGAGGTGCGTAAGCTTAGAGGCGTGGTCTAAAATATATAGACATAAAGAATTACCGCCCAGGTGATTATGAGGTAGATTGCAAGGCTTCTTTACGGAAGACCGTTATATGCAGCCTATCCTTCACACACCTAGATTACCCTACTGATATATTTGACTACAATGTTGGTTATGAGATGCATCTATCAAGGCAAACTATGAATCTAAATACTGTGTATGATGTGGCAATGATTCTAACCTCCTTACAGAAGTATCACTCAGAAAACCTTTGCTTGGTAAACACACACAGCATGCAAGATATTTACACTATTAAACTATATAAAAAGAACATAAATAGACTGTGAAATGAAGCAGAGTTTATAAGCATGCATCTATAAATCACACAAAGACCGAGTCCCTTACAAGACTCTCATTCCAGATCCTAGTGCTGACCATTCAACATAACCATAAACCCTTCATATGCGCACACCATATACATGTAATGAAATTCAAAGGATAAAGGAATCGAAAGCTTATATGACTGCAACCCGTATGCTATGTAAATCAACAATTATGTAAATCGAAACTATGATGCAACCCATGTGATACATAAATCGAATCCAATACAACGTTGTGCAAACATATAAATCGAATCTAATACAACGCTGTGCAAATATATATGTAAACTGAAATGTAACAAAACGAAGAGCAGTATACCAAACGAAGAACGCAGGGCCCGTCCGCGCCTAAGGGTATACTGACTACCACCGTTCAGCAATCAACCAATGCAAAAGGGTATACACACGTTGTGACTGTAAATGCTTCTGTGTATTAACTAAACTCTGTTCTGAGAAAATGTTTCAACGATTGATTAACCTTCAAACATTGAACTAACTGTATTTACACACATGCGTACACACAGCCATGTCATCGATACATTGAATGTACATAGTGTTGTTGCCGTGTTTATTACATAGCCTTTTCAAAATGTTTCCATACCATATGTTTCAAAAAGAACAAAAATCAAAATGAAAATAGAACGATGTTGTTGCTGCTTTTATGCGCCAGAGTACCCTGCTTTGACTAAAGTTGACCGCATGCATAGGAGGCTCGATTTGGCTGGGTGAGAGGTGTTTGTCCATGCTTGGACATTCGGCTTTTCGCCCATGCCTTTCGTTCTCGCTCATCTGCTGCGCCACATGTCAAACGGTAAGCCCATTACAGGATGTGGGTACTTCCTGTAATCATGTCATCAAAAACCTCTAATTCTGGAACATAAAACCCCTAAATTAATTTCTATGCAATTTAATAACTATAGAACAATTAATAATCAATATTCAAGGATTTTGAGGGAAATATGATGAAAATGTATGGAGAAATGATATGTTTTTTGGAAGGAAAAAGGGTCTTAGGATGATACCAACATCTCTCCCCGACTTAAGGACTTAGCATGTCCTCATGCTACCCCAGAAGTACTCCCCTTGAACTCTGTGCCTGCATGGATCTCTGCTGCCTTGAGCAAGGTATCTACATTCTTCTTCACCTGGTGATCCTTCTGTCCCTTGAGTTCCTGCTTTAACTTTTTATATTTCTCCTTAAGAGCCTTCTTCTGATTGTACCACTTAGTGGCCCAGTTGTAAATCTCAGATTGCTCAGTATCCAACTCACTGATTCTTTCTTTGAGCTTTTCATTTGTCTTTTGTGTTTCTTTGCTTTGTGCCCTGAGCATTTCATTTTCTCTTTTAATAACCTTTTCCAACATGTTAGCTTCCATGAGCTCTTCTTTCAATTCCTCAATTTGTTTTTCTATTTTCTTCTGTCTTTTGGTGGGAGGTGGTGAACATTTTTCTTGTTTGTTATGGCTTTCCACCTCTATGTCAACTTCTGGTGCTGGTGGTGAATGAGCACCACTTTCAACATCAATTTGTACAGGGGCATGAGATTCGAATTGGTCTTCTTGCAGCTGAGTTTTTGGTGTCCTCCTTGTTCTTCGGGAGTAGGTGGTAAAAATTTTGTCTTTCTCAGCCCTCTTGGCATCCTCTTTTTTCATGTTCCTGGTCCTTATGCTGCCCACAGGTTGAGGTGCTCTGCTGGCCTTGGACACTAGAATTTCCTCATCTATGTCCTTCATAAACCCAGAATCTTCTTGCACTTCTTCTTTTTCCTCCTCATCTCTGATTTGGTTGACAGTTAAGAATTCTTTCCATGGCTTCCCTCGCTTCTGCAACTCATGTTCAATGAGGATTTTAATCAGGCCAAAATGGTACAGGCTTTTATCCTCATTCCCTTTTTGTTTCTGGATAGTTTTGGCCATCTTTGTTAAACTTTGCAGCAGAAAATATGGCACACTGATTACACATTGTTTCTTTAAATGGAGGAGTAGCTTGATGTGATAGAGATAAACAATGTTGTATCTACCTTCACATGTTATAAACTTTTGGATAATGTAAACCATTTCATCCCAAGGATGAACTAACCAGCTTCTTGGAACTCCCTTTTTCCAGTTTACTGAGGAAACTCTAGACCTGGACATGAACTGTGTCCATGATTTCTCCTTGAATTGTTTAGTTTTAAAGTACTTTTCTCCCTCAGGGTTGAGTCCAATTGCCTGAGCTATGGTATCCTCTGAGATTCTGAAGGAGAAGGTGCCTATTAGGGCCTTTTCTCCATTGAAGGTAAAGGCAAATTGTTTTGTGACTTCTTCATTACTCCCATGGAATTTTTCCAGAAAAGGTAACCACTGTGCTTCTTGAAGAATCTCAATGCAATCGTTATGGTATTGTGAGCTATCAAATGTACTGGGTTCGACCCTATTAGTCATGGTGATGGCAGAGGGTTATGCCTCGAACCCTTCTTTGTCTATGCTCTTTAAAATTTAAACACAGAAGTGTCAAGTTGGTTACCTGGCATATATCGCTTCCTTCAGTCTTCAATTTATGGTGCTTGGCTGGTCGATGTGACTGTGGTGGGAGTTAGAGACAGAATGGGGATGCTTCCCTTTTCGGCGCTCACCGGTTTCACTATGTAAACCGACCCCGAACAGTGATACTCTCCTCGGCGCTCCTTGTTCAGATTTTCACTTTGTAACCCCACTCAAATGATAACAATCTCCTCGGCGTTCCTTGCTTCACTCTTTTACTTTGTAACTCTACTCGAATGATAACAATCTCCTCGCGTTCCTTGCTTCAAACTTTCACTTTGTAAGTTATGGGAACCGAGGATGTGAAATACCCTGTACTCGCCTTATAATGCAATCATTCAAAAAACAGAGTGTTGTACGCTTGTATGCATGTTAGCATAAGAAAGCTGAGAGCGTACCCATAGTGCTGAGCTATAATGCTGGGTGGCGAGGTCATGATTCGGGTGTGTGCGGTGTAAAACATATAGGCCGCTTGTTATAATTTGACTGTATGGAGTGAAGAATATATATAGGCCGCTTCTATCTCATCCTTTATAATTTTTTTTAAAAACAAACACACACAGCTCACCACGTGCCCTTTTTAATTATACTCGGTCATGTAGAGAATGTTGGTATGCCTAGAGGGTATATGACATGGTGAATGTGTTGGTGATGGGTTTTAGGGATAGGTTGATGTAAGGAAATGATGAAATTTGGTGGGATAAGGGTGATGAGTGGATGTATGAAGATGTCCTTGAAATCAATTACAACAGCTTATAGTCACTAAAATTACATTAAAAACTAATCTAGGAAATTAAATGCCCAAGAACAGAAATACATTACTCTTTTGTTGATCATTTGACATGCTGAGTTGCTAATCCTTTTGACTGTTCTTTTTGACAGGTCCTCTGAGGGAGGTTGAATACACAGGTCCTTTGAGAAAAGTTTTAAAGATGTAACAGGTCCCTCTGAAAAATTGGAATGTACAGGTCCCTTTTTGAAGGCTGAAGATGCAATAGGTCCCTTAAGAAAATTTGAAGATACAGGTCCCTTGAGAAAACTGTAACAGGTCCCTTGGAAAAACTGAAGATGTTCATGCAGCTCTTTGTATTGTTACATGTTCACTGAGCTTGCAGTTTGCTGGAGTGTTGGTGCCCAAATCTTTCTAAAAGCTTGGTGGAAGACTGTTGAAGTAGCCTTTGATGCAAAAAAAAAAAAATAACAGGTCCCAACTGAATGTTTTAAATAGGTCCCTTACTGCTGGTTGGAATGTCTCAAACAGGTGTCAATTGTTGCTGGTGTTAGTAGCATAGATGTCTGATCAAAACAGGTCCCCCTGCAAACTATTTATAACCAGGTCCCTCTGAAAATCATGACAGAACAGCTTATTTGTTAAAGTCTAGAATGCTGGAAACAAGCTGCTGTTGAAAATTTACAGTGAAATATAGGATAAGGAATATGAAGAATTTACAAGGGAGAGATAAAAGTAACAGAACAGATGTCTCCCTCTCCCCGACTGAAAGTTTGACTTGTCCTCAAGTCATGATGCAAATGAAACAATGAACAACAGAAATAGAATTCATACCCGCCAATAAATTGGTTTTCAGGTAGGAATTCGAGGTTAGAGTGTGCCAGATACTGGTTTTCACATCTAACCCATTATTATTTTTTTATTATTTTTTTTTTTTTAGTTTTTGTTTTATTTAGTTTTTATTTTTATTTTGTTTTTTTTTATATATTTTTTTTTTTTTAATTTATTTTTTTCTTCTTGATTTTGAAATTGAAAGAAAAGGAAACTAAGGCAGTGATACTGCAGCTGAGGGTTGCAGTACCTCAACTTCTTCTTGCTGAGATAGTGTATTGAGAAAATCTTGCTTGCTGATGGGCTTGTTGTACAGCTTCAGGCGATGACCATTGACTGTAAAAGAATGACCTTTGCCATCAATAGTTTGGAGTTTTACTGAACCATTGTCATAAGCCTGAACAATTTCATAAGAGCCCATCCAATGGGTGGTGAACTTAGCTTTATGATCCTTGAATTTTGAATCAAAAAGCAGAGCCCAGTCACCTTTTTTGAAGTTCTTCTTCTTAATGTGTGAATCATGCCATTGCTTCCGGTGCTTTTGCATGAGGGTGGTGGTTTGTTCTGCTTGCTGCCTCATCTCATCCAGCTGGTTCAACTGCTGGATTCTCTCTTTTTGTGCTTGATCCAAATCAATTAGTAAATCTGCAGCTAATTTAAAAGTGTGAATTTGGAATTCAATAGGAAGCATGACATCCTTACCGTACACCAACTGGTATGGTGTAAATCCGGTGGTATCTTTCCAAGTAATCTGGTAAGCCCAGAGTGCCTCTTTGAGCTTTTCCTCCCAGTTTTTGCGGTTCATTGCAACAGTTTTGGTAATGATCCCCTCCAAGGTCTTGTTGGTGGATTCCACCTGCCCATTGGCCTGTGGATGGTAGGGGGTACTTTTCCTATGCTTTATCTGGTACTTGTCTGTGATGTCCTTCATGAGCTTTGAGGTGAATTGGGTACCTTGATCAGTGACAATTTCTCTTGGCACCCCATACCTCACAAAGATCTCCTCAAAAAGGAAATTGACTACTGTGTGTTCGGTTGCTCTTACCAGTGCTTTTGCTTCTGCCCACTTTGTGACATAATCAGTACACACTAAGATGTACTTCTTACCATTAGAGGCTGGGTTGATCGGTCCTATGAAGTCCAGAGCCCACTTATCAAATGGTTCTAAGTGAACTTGGGGCTGAAGGGGCATTTGATCGGTAGCTGTGGGTCTGCCCATCCTTTGGCAGCTGTCACAACTCTTTACATACTTCTTGGCATCCTTGAAAATGGATGGCCAATAGTATCCAAGAGTTAGAACTTTGAAGGCTGTCCACTTCGCTGCAAAATGCCCACCACACGGTTCATCATGGCAAGATTTTAAAATGTCAATTACCTCATCATTTCGTACACATCTCCTAATGATCATATCAAAACCAGTGTAAAAGAGATCGCCATTGAGCCATGAATATCTAACACTTTGTTTGATCAGTCTTTTCCTTTCCTTTGCAGTGAAATGTGGAGGTGTCCTACCTGTAGACAAGTAATTAGCTAAATCAGCAAACCAAGGAGTTACTATGGAAATTGCGAATAAGTGCTCATCCGGAAAAGAGTCCTCAACAGGAACAATCTCACCTGGATTTTGCAGTCTAGAGAGGAAATCTGCCACCTGGTTTTCTTTGCCTGGTCTATTTAACACTGTGATGTTAAATTCTTGTAACAATAGTAACCATCTGGTAACTCTGCCACTAGTTATTGGTTTATTCATGAGATGTCGAATGGCAGAGTGATCAGTATGTACAAAGACTTCATAACCAGTTATGTAATGGTGAAATTTATTCACAGCATAAATGATGGCAAGTGTTTCCTTCTCTGTAACTGTATAGTTTAGCTCGGCAGGTGTGAGATTTTTACTAATGAAATAAATTGCATATGTACAAGATTCTTCTTTTTGGCCTAAGCATGCACCTATGGCAGTGTCAGATGCATCGGTAGAAATATGAAATGGTAAACTCCAATTAGGCCCTCTCAGGACTGGTGCAGTAGATAGTTTCTTCTTAAGTTGTTCAAATGCATGTTGGCAGTTCTCAGTCCAATTGAAAAATACATCTTTGGCTAGAAGTTTAAACAAAGGTAAGGCTATCTTGCTAAAATGTTCAATGAATCTGCGGTAATAGCTAGCATACCCAAGAAAACTTCTTACCTCTCTCTGGTTCTGTGGAATAGGCAAATCGGCAATAATCTGTATCTTGGCTGGGTCAACCTGGATGCCTTGAAAAGAGATATAATGGCCCAACACTATCCCTTCATTTAGCATCATGAAGAACTTTTCGTTGCTGAGGGACAGGTTAGCTTCAATACACCTTTTCAAAACTCTTTCTAGATTTTCTAATGCATGTTCAAAAGAATTGCCATATACTGAAAAATCATCCATATACACTTCAACACAATCATGAATCAAATCAGCAAAGATAGCCAACACAGCTCGCTGAAATGTAGCTGGAGCGTTACAAAGTCCAAATGGCAAAACATTGTAGGCATAGGTGCCCCAAGGACAGGTGAAGGTGGTTTTGTCCTGGTCTTCAGAGGCAATCCGTATCTGGTTGTAGCCACTGAAACCGTCAAGAAAGGAAAATGATGATTTGCCGACTAGGGTGTCTAACACTTGGTCAATGAATGGCAGTGGGAAGTAGTCTTTGAGCGTGGCTTTGTTTAGCTGTCTGTAGTCCACACAGATACGCCACTTGCCATTCTTCTTAGGCACAATAACCAATGGGGATACCCACTGACTGTCAGAAATAGGATATATAAAGTTGACTCTTAAAAGTTTTTGCAACTCCTCTCTGACAATGTCTTGGAGCATGGGGTTCATTCTTCTTTGTGGTTGCCTCACCGGTTTAATGGTGCTGTCAGTGTAAATGTGGTGAGTGCATGTGTCGGGGTGAATCCCATGCATGTCAGTGTAATCCCATGCAAAGGCTTTTTGGTACTTCGTCAAGAGTCTAATCAATTTTTCTTGTTGAGATAATTCAAGGTGGTTGCCTATGTTCAAATTTTTGCCTGGACTGATCTCTATGACTTGACTCTGTGCATTGGTAATGGATTGAACTGGAAAGATGTCATGAAATGTAGATTGTAAGGAATGGATAGTGCATGTTTCTTGAAAGTTTTGAGCTAGAAGTACATCTGCAGCATTATATTGTTCATTCCTCACATTTTCAGATATATCAGGCTGTGAGAGAAATAATTCTACCAAATCAGTATTGTCTTCATGGAAATCATAGATCTGGTCAATACTAAAAACAGATTGTACCTCCTCTTTGTCATTAAATTTGTCATCAAGCCACAAGTTATGTGTCACTGCAGGTGATTGTGCCGATGGATAGAGGGTGAGTTGTTTCCTTTCGGTCCCTCTAGAGATAATCATGTTACCTGATCGGCATCCAATAAATGCATCAGCAGTCGCTAACCATGGTCTGCCTAGAATGATAGGATGTCCTCCTAGATTGGATTTGGGTTGAAGGACTAGGAAATCCACCGGATACTCCCAAGAGTCCAGTGAAACAATGATATCTTCCAAAATCCCCTCAGGAATGACTTTGGACCTATCAGCTAGTTCAAGAACAATTGTGGTATGTTGCAAATTCACAAGCTGGAGTGTTCTCATAGTTTCAAGGGTCATGACATTGATTGCAGCTCCAAGATCTATCAAAGTGTTTGGGATCCGTATGTTGTTAATGATGGTGGTTACTTTTGGAATGCCTGGATCAACATACTTCTCCATGGAGATGGTATTGGTCATAAGGCCTGCTAAATTTCCTAAAATATGAATGGTCTGAGGATCAATCCTCCTTCTAGCAGGTTTCTTGAGACACATGTCTTTGATGGCTTTGGTGTAAATAGGAATGTCCTTTATAGCTTGCAACAAAGGGATTTTTATGTATACATTTTTAAGTTCATCCAAGACATCAAATTGTGGTGGAGGCAATGGTGGTTTTACTTGAACCAAACGGTCCGGAAAAGGTGGTTGCAGTGATTGTATCTGTTTGTCCTTGGTTTCACTGCTTGGTTTTGTTTGAGTGGTCATTTCATTTTCTTTTTCTAAGTTTTCTTCTTGCTGATCTGTTATTAGAGAATCCTTCTGGAGCACCCTACCAGACCTCAGATTAATGTTTTGCAAAGGCAGTGTGGAGTAGGAGGTTCCTTCCTCTACATTATAAACTGGCCTCTCTGCTCTATTGTTCGGATTTGGGACAGTTTGAGCAGGTATTTGTGTGGGTCTGGGAGGTTGTGGGTTAGTTGGAAATTGAAGTTGTGGTACATTTATTTGTGGAGGAGCAGGTAAGGTCTGTTGAGAAGGTTGGGGCTGATAAACAACTGGCTGAGGGTGCTGCTGATATGACTGTGATTGTGATGGATATGGCTGTTGGTACTGCTGATATGGTTGTGAGTAAGGTGGGTATGATTGAGGATACTGATGGTAGGATTGGGAATACTGTTGAGATGGTCTCCATTGATTTTGTGATTGGTTTCCATGCTGCCATGGCATAGGTATATTCCATGAGTTTTGTGCATACATCTGATCATTCATAGGAAATTGCATATTTTGATTAGGAAACATACCTTGGGGTGCTTGCCTTGGCTGCCATGGTCGCTTTGCACCCATGTAGTACACGTTCTCCATCTCTGTGCTGGCTGCCATGTTACAGTTCTGCACAATTTTAACTTTAGGACAGTTAAACATATCATGATGCTCAGTACAGAAAGCACATACTTGTATATTGTCTAGAGGACAGTCTTTTAATGCATGCTTCTTGCGACACTTGGGGCAGAAAATAGCCATTATATTGTCTTCTTCCTCTTGTTTCTTTTTGGCTTTTAAGGTATCAATTTGGTTTCCTAGAGTACTCAACAAATCTGTTTTGAACTCTTCTAAAAGATTACCAATTTCAGCCCGGGTGACACTAGCAGAGGTAGTTTTTATGACCCTAGATGACAAGGTCCTCTTTCCCATTTTGGCTTTACTTCTTGAATATTTTTCACACAGTTCAGCTATTTCTTCAAAGGGTAGGGCAAAGATATCACCTTTGCCCATTAAGTTGAGATCATCCATGTATTCTTCCCTAATACCTTTCAAAAAGATTGTGCGGACTAGATCAGGAGGCATGGTTCGGTGTTTAGATTTTTGCAAGTTATAGACAAACCGTTCTAGATATTCTTATAAGGTTTCATCCTCCTGTTGACTCATTCTAAAGATGTCATCTTTAGAGTCTTTGGATCTGCAATAAGGCTGATATTTCCTCAGAACTTTTCTCCTCATGCCATCCCAATCCACTATGGCATGCTCACCTAGCCCCATAAACCATTTCAAGGCTGCTGCCTTTAATGTGGCTGGAAACAATCTCAGTCTGTGAGCATCATCAATATATCCATAAGTTCGACACACAATATCGAACTCGAATAAGAATGAGTCCGGATCCTCTGATGCCATTCCATAGAAATTGGGTAGCACGGATGGGGGTATATTTTTCATTTTGATCTCTTCATCCTCCTGTGGTTCTTGTATAGGGAATTTAAAAGTGGACTCCTCCTCCTCTTGATGGGGAACTAATCCAGATCCCTCCTCAGCCATTCTACTTGGTTTCTTAGTGTCTCTTGGTGGAAAAGAGAGAAAGGAAAATTGTTTGGTAATGGTGCTACTTTTCCCTTGTGTAGAAGAGTTAGGAAAGGGTGGATGTTGTGATTTATGTGCAAACAGAGTTTCCCTCTCAGCAAGAGTAATGTGATGTCCTGAATAAAATTTCGCAGCTATTGTTTGAATATCCTCCTCAGTTGGTGTTGTTTTCCCTGGAGAGTCTGATCCTGATGATGATGGGTTAGTGTTGAGATGGTGGGGGGTTTTCACAAATCTCCCTTGAGTGTCTCTAAGTCTAGGCATATATGAACATGATTCTAACTGTGTTTTTGGTTGTTTTTGTGTATTGAAATTTTTTCTCTTTTTGTTTGAATTCTTTACGTACGCCTCCCCGGCAACGGCGCCAAAATGTAGTGGTTCCAGCTAGGGTACTAGACTGGACTCTATATTTAATATCGACCGAGGTGCGTAAGCTTAGAGGCGTGGTCTAAAATATATAGACATAAAGAATTACCGCCCAGGTGATTATGAGGTAGATTGCAAGGCTTCTTTACGGAAGACCGTTATATGCAGCCTATCCTTCACACACCTAGATTACCCTACTAATATATTTGACTACAATGTTGGTTATGAGATGCATCTATCAAGGCAAACTATGAATCTAAGTACTGTGTATGACTGTGGCAATGATTCTAACCTCCTTACAGAAGTATCACTCAGAAAACCTTTGCTTGGTAAACACACATAGCATGCAAGATATTTACACTATTAAACTATATAAAAAGAACATAAATAGACTGTGAAATGAAGCAGAGTTTATAAGCATGCATCTATAAATCACACAGAGACCGAGTCCCTTACAAGACTCTCGTTCCAAATCCTAGTGCTGACCATTCAACATAACCATAAACCCTTCATATGCGCACACCATATACATGTAATGAAATTCAAAGGATAAAGCAATCGAAAGCTTATATGACTGCAACCCGTATGCTATGTAAATCAACAGTTATGTAAATCGAAACTATGATGCAACCCATGTGATACATAAATAGAATCCAATACAACGTTGTGCAAACATATAAATCGAATCTAATACAACGATGTGCAAATATATATGTGAACTGAAATGTAACAAAACGAAGAGCAGTATACCAAACGAAGAACGCAAGGCCCGTCCGCACCTAAGGGTATACTGACTACCACCGTTCAGCAATCAACCAATGCAAAAGGGTATACACACGTTGTGACTGTAAATGCTTCTGTGTATTAACTAAAACTCTGTTCTGAGAAAATGTTTCAACGATTGATTAACCTTCAAACATTGAACTAACTGTATTTACACACATGCGTACACACAGCCATGTCATCGATACATTGAATGTACATAGTGTTGTTGTCGCGTTTATTACATAGCCTTTTCAAAATGTTTCCATACCATATGTTTCAAAAAGAACAAAAATCAAAATGAAAATAGAACGATGCTGTTGCTGCTTTTATGCGCCAGAGTACCCTGCTTTGACTGAAGTTGACCGCATGCATAGGAGGCTCGATTTGGCTGGGTGAGAGGTGTTTGTCCATGCTTGGACATTCGGCTTTTCGCCCATGCCTTTCGTTCTCGCTCATCTGCTGCGCCACATGTCAAACGGTAAGCCCATTACAGGATGTGGGTACTTCCTGTAATCATGTCATCAAAAACCTCTAATTCTGGAACATAAAACCCCTAAATTAATTTCTATGCAATTTAATAACTATAGAACAATTAATCATCAATATTCAGGGATTTTGAGGGAAATATGATGAAAATGTATGGAGAAATGATATGTTTTTGGGAAGGAAAAAGGGTCTTAGGATGATACCAACACCCATTAATTAATTAAAAATCATAATTAATAAATGTGGATATATATATACTCATTAGTATATTAATTATCCCGTTAATTAATTAATCATAATTATTCATAACTAATTATTAAGGATTATTAATTTACAACAATAAAATTAATAAAATCATATTAATAAAGTTAATAAGTTATAATAAAATATCAAAATTAATAAAATTAATAATAAAAATTAATAAAATTAAATCAATTAAATTAAATTAACTTAATAAATTTATTTTAATTAAATTAATAATTTTATTTTTAATTAAATAGAATAAATTTAATTTAACAATTTAATTTATTCTAATTAAATTAATAGAATTAAATATATAAGAGTAATAAAATAAAATAATTTAATTAATTTAATGAAATTAAATTAATAAAATAAAATTAATAAATTTCCCAGCCCACAGTGTATTGTTCCAAATTTATCCTCAATAGTATTTATTTCTCTAAAGCAGCTCATCTTGTATCATCATTCTTAAAGTCTTGATGATGGATCCCAGTTGGGATTTGAAACGTTGGCATAAAAATACTCACACTGTGGGTTCTCCGGTTATTAATTCAAAAAATTAGCAATCTAATCTGAGCCGTCCGATCAGCCAGATCTAGATTTGCAACATAACACACATAATCGCTTTAAAAGGCGGAAAAGCGCTATTTTAGCCTTTCCAAGGGTATTTCGGTCCCAAAAGGGAAAAAGCCTTGTTCAAGTGTTTTCCGAAGGTATTTCGATTCCGATAGAGGAAAGGGCCTATATTTTGTAGAAAAAGGGTGTAAATCGAGGTGATTCGGGGTTTTAAGGCTAAATGCCTATAAAACGCTTCCAATATGCATATATGTGGCAAGAAGCTTTAAAGGGCCGTTAAGGGGAAATTAAGCCCCGATAAGGTGTTTAACATGTGGCAACCTTAGGGTTGCACCACAAAACAACATTTACAAATTTTGATTTTTGGGTTAATATTATGAGTTCTCATCAATTGTAGCTTAAAAATCTCCAATAACTTGACAGGGTCAAGTTTACCTATTTACCCAACAAAAATTAATAAAACTCCATATAAATCAAAAGTGAATTAATAAAAAATCATATAAATTCAAAAGTGATAAAATTCAGAATAAGAAAATGGATCTAATATACATTTGGCGAAAATTGAGCTAATTATTATTTCTCAATTTCAATTTTATTTTAATTAATTTAAAGGATTCAACATAAATTATAATTTAATTTTTATTTTTATAATTTTAATTATCGAATATTTTTGGGAGCATTTATCCCAAAAGTTAAAGATCAATATACCTTGGAGCACTTAAATTTCTCTCCAAAATTAGATTTGAGACTTAGATTTGGGATATTCAAAAATGAGATACACTATTTATTTTCAAAATCCAGATTTCATTAAAGTTCAATTTATGAGTTGTATGTTTTGTCAACTTTAAAATTCAATTTTATAGTCTTGTTCCTTTCAAAGAAACAAATTGCTTCTAAACTACAAAAGTGAATGGCTTTAAATTTTTCTCAAAAATTAGATTTAAGATATACTATTTATTTTCAGAATTCATATTTCATTAAAGTTCAATTTATGAGTTATATGTCTGTTCAACTTTAAAATTCAATTTTATAATTACTTGTATATCCTCTTAAAAACCAAATTGCTTTGAGTTGTAAAAGTGAATGGCTTTAAATTTCTCTCCAAAATTAAATTGATATACACAAATCATATTTCATTAAAGTTCAATTTATGACTGGTATGTTCTAGCATCATTAAAATTTATAAAAATTGATATACACAATATTTACATTAGAATTCATATCTCATTAAAGTTCAATTTAGAAATTGTATATTCTGGCATCGTTAAGATTCAATTTTATGAGTTGTATGTCCTTTTTTCAAGGAAGCAAATTGCTTCTAGGCTGCAAAAGTGAATATTTTTTTATGATAATTACATAATATAATGATGTGTTCTTTTTTATTGTTTTTTTTTATTTACATGGATTTAATCAGCATAGTTCCAATTATAATGATGCTCTGCCATTGCTAATCGAACTGCTTTTAAATTATAGTAAGATTCTCTTTACAACTAAATTATAAGATTTTTATTTATCGTGTAACTTGAGGAGAACTTCTGTTTGCCTTTAAAACATTTCGCTGGAAATTAAGGTAACAGTCTTTAAGGTGGATACGAAGGGTGTTTTGAAAACTGTCCAACCATTTGCAAGGGTTTTCATATTCATTAATATTTCTGATTATAAGATTTGATCTATGTGGTCTTGATTACCCTCTGCAGCATACATCTTTGACAGAATCTGGAGCAGATTTCTTATAAACTTGGATCGCTGATGCAGAGGTATGTAAGGGTGTTTTTTTATGTTTTAGTATGGTTTGGATCTCGGTTCAGGGTTGCAGAGAAAACTAAAGATACAGCTGGTTGAGGAGGTCTGGTAGATAGGCCGAGAGATCTAGAAAGGACCCTCTTCTCTAGTCGCAGCCACTCAAATTATTAGCCCAGGAGAACAAGGGTGTGTCCTTGTCCTAGAAGGCAGTTTTTCCAGTATTGGTATGAACAGAATGTTGATGATCGGATCTGAGTATTGTAGGATGTCTTGTGAAGATGACCAAGACTTGCAACATATCTTAGACACCTTGGAATCAACGGATAGAAGAAGGTTCAGTTCTAAGGTTTCTATTTATAATATGCGAACTCCATAGTGAAACGAATCTGACCTGTGGAAGTCTCTCACATGTTAGAGTTTTTTTTTGAGGAAGGTACAATGATCATCTTTGTGACACATAATCTGAACATGTATATTTTCCAAGTCTGAACAGCATGACAAAAAATTCTGAATTTACATCTGTGTCATCAATTAATCCTATATCGATTTTAGGGCATTGTAAGCAAGAATCTTCTCATAACCTTCCGAGCATAAGGTCCTAGCTATCCTCAAAATTCTGATCATTCAAGCCCGGCTTCTAATTCAAGCCTGTCTCAAAGTAAGAGGAGAAGAGACTCCTATAAAAGTAATCTAGGCTCATCACTTTGCTCCCATTGATGAGGATTAACCTACAGTGAGAAGAATACTTGGAGTCGTATGGACTAAGTAAGATTCTCTGTCTTCAGCCCTCATATATATTCATACACGAGGTCAGATCAAGATTTGTTTTTATTTTTAGTAACAATGTTGTCATTAAATGTACTCACATCAGTGAATATTTGGATACAAGGAAAGCTCAAGGCATACAGTGAAATTTATCTGGAAGCCCTGTAACATGTTCATTAAAAGAAGCAGTCTTTTATAGCTGTGGCAAAGATGTGTTTGCGCTGACAATGAAGTGCAGGTCAGCAGACTAGTGAGCACTATTATTGATATAATTAGCAGGAACCTTCAGTAGCACATTTTGCATGAGAAGACATCTTCAAGGGTTACAGGTGCACATTGTCAGGTGTTGATGAACAGTCAGTTAGCTTTGCATCATTGCTGAGAGCTTATGATGTCACCAATATCCTTATGTCAGAGATTTCTTCTCTTGATAAATCCAAGGAGTTAGCATGAATCCTCCACTGGCTTGTCACTGATTTTAGGCTTCTGCTAGTAACAAGTATTAGAACCTTGAAGCAGAAATCAGTTTTTCAACAAGAGTTCCATCGACATATCTACAATATTTGATGGCATGCATAGCTTGGATTCTCTCTGAACTATTTAGATTCCAGAGTGTGGCAGAAAATGTTAGGAATAGTGTAAATGACAAGATACGACTCTGAATCAAGGGAAGCAAGGCTACTCTAGGTCCTATCTAGAAGTTGGATAAATCTATGATATCCCAGTTTAGTCCTGAAGCAGATCAATAGTTCAAAACCCTAGCAAGAAAATAATGATGAAGGTTGCAATCTGAGCAACATTGAAAGTACCTTATCTTGAAAGGAACCAGGACCTGACCCTTGCAACAGCCTCCTCATTAAATAAGGAAACTGAGAAGACCCTGATCTTGAATCTTTGAAGGAGGATGGTTGGACCTTTGCACAATGGAATAATAGCAGTCATAAAGCAGCTGGATAATTGAAAATATGTAATAGATCCATGAAGATGATTTTCTCTCTGATCTGAATAAAAACATTTCTGAAACTCTCTGACTCAATTGCAAAGTCTTATTTTAAAGATGAGGATCAGATTGATGAAGTTTGCATAACTATCTGAAGCAAGGCTTCAGAGGGAGCCATAGAATCCTCCGTAAAACTGTATAGATGACTATGGCTCATGAACCCAAAGCAGAATGACAAGAAAAAGTAGTTATGACTTGGGCAAGGTCACTTTCCCATATTTAGAGGGTGCAATGACTTTCAAAACCTGATGAAATGGAGAAACCATTGATCCCTGGTTTTCTTGCGCCTCATTTATTGATAGCTGCTCGCTACTTGTTGTGATAAAAAATACACTGCCAGAATATGAGACTCCATGAATACTCTGATACTGTCTCAGTTAGCAGAGTGATGCTATATTACTTGATTATGTTACTCTAAGAGCACCATTGAAGCTGAATGCATGGGTTACTATGAAGCCACTCTATTGAAGAAGCTCTTCAGTGAGCCATTTATGCACACCGTCATTGTATATTGCAGAAAAAGATTCCGAGAATCCAGTATTTCACATACCACTGCATATGGTACAGCAAAAGACATTCCTGTTTTAAGGCATGTTTGAATGGACAGATCTCATGATGAGCAGGTTGTCTGATGGACACTGTGCACCCTGGAAAAACAAGTTTAGGCCATGATCTCCCTGGGTGGTGTAAGATCAGTGGAATGTTTTGTTCATCAAGATATGCAAGAAGCAAGGGATTGCTTAGTGCTGCCAAGATCTTTGTTGTAAATTGATATATATACATCTATATGCTACTGAATGGAGTTGTGAGGCTCCCGTTGATCTAGTCTTGACTTTCAGAAAGTAGCTTGGCACTATTCCCTATATGAAAGGATCCTTGGTTGAAGATTGAGCTTTGGGAGCTCGTAGGGGCTTGGGGTACTTATTGCTATGAGCGACCATAGGGTGAGTGGTTCACCTTCCTCTATTGGTGCGTTGTGCACAGAGTGAGTGGTTCACCTCTATGATACTCATGATAGTTGACATCTATGCAGGGTGAGTGGTTCACCTTCCCCTACGATTGCAGACACATGTATGTAGGGTGAGTGGTTCACCTTCCCCTACTGTTGATGACATATGCATAAGATGAGTGGTTCACCTTCCCTATGGCATATGAGCAAGATGAGTGGCTCACCTTCTCCTGCAGATGCCCCAGCAAGAATGCATATAAGCATCTGTTGACATGTTAGTGGGACGCGGTTCATCCTTTCCCCACATGTAGGATGCTCATTCCCTACTATTGGTGGTTGACATGTCAATGGGACGTGGTTCATCATTTCCCCACGTGTAGGATACTTCCTACGATTGATTGTTGTGACTTGTGTTTGTAGGATGTGGTTTATCCTTTACCTACATGTGATTGTAACTTGTGTTTGTAGGACGTGGTTCATCCTTTCCCTACTCTCAGTGATTTGCATACGTAGGATGTGGTTCATCACTTCCCTACAATGTGGTTCGCCCTTTCCCTACTTGTGGTTGTGAGCAGGATGTGATACATTATTTCCCTACTATTGATTCAGTATCATCCTACCCATGTAATCCGTGACACATGGGAAGTACCCCTCATCTGGCCAATGAGTTGGGAAAAGTGGATAGGGACCATAGCACTACCGATGGACGCATCGTGTACTGCCGTACTCCCTATGTCTAGGATGAATGATGTTTCTTCAACTTGATCACTTGGGATCAAGTCTGATGGTTATGTAGACTGAATTTTGTCAGTGGAGAGTGGCAAGGTCTTGTGACTCACTCTCAATCGATTCTTCTTTATTATTCATATCAGTGTTCAGCAAAGCAGAGCAGAGATGAGTTACAGAGATGGTTCATGACAACAGGTTGGCATGATGATCGATGATGATGGATGTATTGGCAAGTGGAATTCTCCCTAGTTGAGAGGGAGTGTTAAAATTGGCAACTAGGGCCAAATTCCACGTTGGATAACTCCTCTAGGGAAGATAATTGTAGCATTAAATTCCTCTTTTCGAGAGGACCAAAATCGACCTAAAGATCATCAAATTTGGTTAACGAGAAGTGTGATTTTGAATTTATGATTCTATCATGTAAAATTAACTAGGTCGGCCTCACCTATATGTCGGCTCAATAAGCCCAAAAGTCACGTCTCTTCAACCCCATCGGATTGTATATAAAGAGGAGCCTTCTCCCTCATTTTAGACACATCAAATGACTTGGGAAATTCTTTTGAGGCAGCCACAGATTGGAGAAGATTGGAGGTCAAACTGTTTGGGTCTATTTATCTTCCACAGGTTTGAGTTAAGAGCTGGTTGCTAGTCGCAGGCTTAAGGACTGATCTGGGTGATGTTTTGGCATAATCCTTGGATAAGGAACACTCCTACAGCTAGCCGCATTCATTGTATGGAGCCACAGGTGGGCCGCAGGCCTGATTGTCTTGGAACTGAAAGGCCGTAAAGCATTATGGGCTACTGGTAGGCCGCAGGCCTGTTTCTCCTGATCAGATAGGTGGATGACATGCTAGAGGGCTAACTTCTAGCCTATGTTGGTAGCGAAGAAGAACAGAAATAATTGAAGGAAAACCACAGTGATTAAGGAGGTCTGGGAATGAAGAAAAGAGGGTTGTAACCGGCTGATAGCAAACCCTTACTCGTGATCAGAATTGCAGATTGATTGTTACAAATTGGCAAGTCATTCTTATTGTACTCTCTCTTTCTCTGCTGAACATTTGATTTTAATAATAAGAAGAATTGATGAAGGGTTTTCCCCGTCTTGGGGTTTTTCCCTGGCTTGAGCCATATACTTGTGTTCTCTTTGTCTTAACTTGTCTTCTGATTCGATCATATATGTTCTTTCTTAAGTTGCTATCAATGTGGTAATGATTCAGTGATAATTAAACTGAAATGGACTAACAAATGGACTACTTGAAGTAACTAAGCAAGAACATGTTAACCTAAATTTAACATAAACTAACTTCAACACCTCTGGAAAATCGAATATTGCATGGAAAATATCTCCGATGGTAAGGAATAGGTTCCCAACCTGTATTAACAATTGTTAACTTCTAAAACATATTTAAATTTACATATACAATTAAATTAAGAGCTTATACAGAATCAGGTGCCACAAGAATACTCTGAAACAATGACATGATATTTAAGCCCCTATTCCCGGAAAAATAATCATTCTTTCTCAACACCAACTCTTTGCCCAATACTTTTGTCCACATACACAAAAAAGGAAGTCAAGAAATCTGTGCAGGACTTTATCGCAAACTTGAATATATTCCATTGCAGCTGATCCAGCAACAGCTTCTTGCTCACTCCCTATGAAATGAGTGGATTAGAACCATACTCTAGTTTCGGTAAATGATCCACCCTTTGTCTGATTTTCAGTAGGCCTGTTCCAATTGGCATTGGTATGCCCATGATAATGCACTCACTCACACCTTCAATTTGATCAAGTCTCCCATGAATGGAGGCATCAAAAAGATGATCAGTAGTCTTCTCAAAGGATGCAAGCATTAAGACACTATCTTTCATCTTTGCAATGCCAAACCTTGTTATTCCCAGAACTTCACCCTTGAATGTCATAACATCTGCCAGAAGCATCATATGGCGAATATCGATGCTCATCCCATGACTTGCCATTGTATATTGTATTTCATCAATGATACACCTTCTGGCAGCCTCTATTCCGAGTGTTCGTTCAATCTCGATAACATGATTACTTTTGGTATTCCTCCCATCCACTCCTTCTGTACCCATGACTGCCGCAAGATTTGTACCTTCAACTAACAGGTTGTACTTGCCCTTAACTTGGTTAATGACTGCACGCTCCACTGTTGAAATACCCTTCACAATAACCTTTGGAAGCATGTTTCTCAAGAAATGCATAGCAAAGTAAAGCTTCATTCTATCTGCTTCAGGTGGAAAAATCACCAGTTTCTCATGATCCAGAACCCTAAGGTGCTGCTGCTTCAATTTCATTTTTGGAGTGACCAAAATAGCTTCTGCCACAGTATAAGCAGAAATGTCAAGCTGTAAGGACTCAATTCTCTTCATATCTAGCTTCACTGATATAAACGCTTGTCCAGGTCTCAATACTGTCTTTATGCTCTTAGCAACCTCACCAAGCACAGTTTTCTCAATGCGACCTTTCACTATGCGTGCTGCTTTTACATCATTATCACATATGAGCTTTGCCGTGATAATTGGAGTACTAATATTCTTTGCTGCATTTATAATCTCTTTGATACGAGGGACTCCAAGAGTGATATTCATGCTTGCCACTCCAGCAAAATGAAAGGTCTTTAATGTCATTTGTGTGCCAGGCTCTCCAATACTTTGAGCCCCAATGGCTCCAACTGCAGCACCAGCTTCCATTCTCTTGGAATGGTAACGCTTAATGCATGTTTCAATAAAAACCTGAAATTGCCGAGGAGTTAAGCCAGAAATCTCTGCTGCAATTCGTTCCAAAATTGAAAAGCCATGTTCACCATTGGCATCCATGGGCAACCCAAGTAAAGATCTAGTGTGTCTTATAGAAGAAATGCACTTTCCAAAAAATTCTGACAGTGAACGACTAAAGGCAGCAGAGCAACCTCCTTCAAGTTGCATGTCATGCATGAGCAATCTATCTTCTACCTTCCTTGAAATTTCAGCCAGAGATAATGCACAAGATCCATTTCGAGGACATGTAGCCTTTGTTTTCATTAGCAAACGATCCATGTTTAAGGGGGCGCCATCATTTCCTTCCATATGAACTGGGTCCATACCATCATCCCCATATAAAAGCTGGACAATCCCACCACTCGCATTGCGTACTGTACCATCATAGTGAGTTGAAAGGTCTTCCAAGGCTTTCATCAATCTTCGAGACATATATCCTGTCTCAGCCGTTTTAACCGCAGTATCCACAAGCCCTTCGCGACCACCCATGGTGTGAAAGAAAAACTCTGTTGCCGTTAACCCAGAATAAAATGAATTTGCAACAAAGCCTTTGGCTGCTGGTGTCTTGTCATTCCTTGGGAAGTGTGGAAGACTGCGGTCAATAAATCCATTTGGTGCTCGACGCCCTCCAACAGATTGTTGACCAACACAAGCAATCATTTGACTGATGTTAATGGGCGAACCCTTGGATCCACACTGAGACATAATCAATGGGCTGTTACGCCAATGCAACTCCCTCAGACAAACACTGCCAGCAACTTCTCGAATTTTGTTTAACTCGCCAGTAATCTCAGTTTCCAAAGTTTGAGCTGCATTGCAGCCAGGTTGTAGTGTGAGCTTGCCCTTGTTATACAAGTCTATATGCATGTCACATTTATTGTAACCTTCTCTTATCCGTTCTTCCTTTTGTGCTGTGAGGCGAGCTCCAGGTTGTACATCATCTATTCCAATTGAGAAGCCATGATTTCCAATCCATCTTGCACTTAATTTAGCAAGGCGATTCATACAAGAGGCAGCCGCATGTGTGTTATAGTCTCTGAGAAGAACAGTGAACAATCCATTTTTGTTCCCATTCCCTAATGTAGCTTTTCCAATTTGTCCAGAAATCAATTCACTGTTACGGAAATACACACATCCATCATTGCTGCACATTGTTTCACCTGACCTGCTATAGTTCTTCTCCATAACAATCAAGTTTACAAAAACCCTCATGTTTGCATTTGGACGAACAAGTACACTAAATAACTGCTTACCAGTCCAAAGCTCAATAGGCTTTAGGATGGCCGGTGTAGGCAGATCAATAGCTTCAGTTGCATCTCCCATATAAGAGCACATGAGGGAAAATGAAGCTCGATCGTAGAATGTGTCCTTCCTTGTAATTAAAAATGACGAAGTTAAGAAATCTTGAGTAGAAGCAACTAGGATATCCCCATTTTTTGGTGTACACAGATTATTTTGGACCCCCATTAACATAAGAGCTTCAGTTCTGGCTTCTTCAGTCTGAGGAACATGTAGATTCATCTCGTCTCCATCAAAATCTGCATTGTATGGATTGCAGACCGATTCATTGAATCTGAGAGTTCTCCAAGGCATTACCCTTGCCCTGTGGCACATAATAGACATTCGATGAAGACTTGGTTGCCGGTTAAAAAGTACGATATCTCCATCCTCAAGATGGCGCTCTACTATACATCCATATTTCAGCTCTGCAGCAGCACGTCTTGGATTCCCAATTTTTAATGACTGTCTTGAACCATCAAGAGAGATAACATAATTTGCCCCAGGGTACTTTGAAGGTCCATTACTAACACACTGCCTCAGTTTCTCAATATTATAGCGTGAAACTTTTTCAGGATATGTCAAGACCATTGCCATCAACATTGGCACAGCTACCTCAGTAACTTTGAGATTAGGATCAGGGGAAATCACAGTCCGTCCAGTAAAATCAACACGCTTTCCAGACAGATTTCCTCGAAACCGACCCTGTTTTCCTTTGAGACGCTGCACAAATCCACGCAATTGTTTTCCAGGAGGCTGCATACCTGGAGGTAGACCTGGAAGGTCACTGTTGATATACATGGCAGCTTGAACTTGGAGCAAGTCCCAGGTTTCCATACAATTCACTAAAGGACTGCCACTTTCCAAGTGTGCATGTAAAGCCAGATTACTGCTCATTATATGTTGCAGCTTCATTGTAATATCATCTTCATTACTTCCACCATCTGTTACTACCGAAGGACGAATGGCCACAGGGGGAACTGCCAAATGTGTTACAATAAGCTTCTCAGGCCTATCATAAAGATATAGAACTTCACAATCCTCGTCTGTCATCCTTTCAAAAAGGTTGAGAACTTTAATGGGAGTAAGATCATCTTGAATTTTATTCAAATAAGGTTTTATTTCTTTGTTTTGTTTCACTGCTTCCATTAGTTCTGACTGATAATCATTTCTAACATCAGGTGCCTTGGAATACTTCTCATGAGCTATACGCAAAGTTGAGGTCAACTTCTTCACAGTTCCATTATAATCTCCACAGCGTGTACAAATGTGGACACGTTTACACCGTTCAGTTATTTTCTTCAACAATGCACGCTTCTGCAACACCTCGGCTCTTGGATTTCGCATACGTCTTAGGAACACTCTGCGCTCGTCTTCTGGACAAAGTATTCGTGCACATGACTTGCAAATACACTGTAGAAGGTTAATGATATTTTTGAAATAGCCAATATGAAACACAGGAAGTGCAAGCTTTATATAACCAAAATGGCCTGGGCAATCTGCAAATTTCCCATGGCAAGTTGTGCATTCTCCAGTCTTGTAGGAGGGGCCCAAACGAGTATCTAGAATACCATTATCACATGGTCGTCGATCTGGCGGTACAAAAAGATTACTTTCATAAACATGTAGCTCAGCAGCCTTGACAATCTCTGGCCCAGACATGGTGGTAAAATGAATACTCTTAATTTTGCGAGGTCCAGCATCCTCGATGAAAGGTCGTTTGCTGAAGTTAATTGATGTAGCTGAAGCAGCATTGCGTGCAAAGCTGTTGTCTCTGATTGCCATTTGGAGGAGAAGATCAAGCTTTGTCAGTCTCTCCACGTATTAAATACAAGCTCCAGGATCTGTAATCCTCTTGCTAATTTTATAATCCGCCAAGGTTCTGGAAACCCTGAACAGAATCCTTCTGCGACACGATGGGTTTGAGAATGAGTTGGAAAGGACTTTTCCTCCTCCAATAAACCTTAATTTAAAACTATCAGATAAAGGTTGGTTGTAAAAGTGATGTCCCCAGTAAATCGTGAAGAATTTGAGCAAGAAAACTCACGTAGATACTGGGTACTATCCCTGTGCAGAGCCGTTGACAGAACGCACGGAGAAAGGCATGGTACTCTTCATTAAGCCTTCAAGGACCTTCTGGCACTATGAATGTCAATGAGAAGTTGTTGTAGTAGGGATTGAAAGTCATAACCCTCTGCGAAAACAAAAAACTAGCTTAACCAGGGATGCTATGCTTTAAAATAACCCTTTTTTTCTCTCAAAAGCCCAAAAGAAATGAGAACGATCCAGTTTGATTATGCATGAAGCCGAGCTCATAAGCGAAGCCAACCCGATTTCCGCGCTCAAGAAATTAATGAATATGAATGCACAACAGAAATGAAAGATAGAGGGCATCTAGGGTTTTTGAGAGCGGTGAGAGAGTGGCCAGGAGGGAATATTAATAAGATGTACCTGAAAATGAAGCACCATGATGATTGCAAGAGAGCATTGATCTCTGCTACATCATCCATCCCGCTGAATCTGCTACATCATCCATCCCGCTGAAGTTCGATTGTGTGCATTCATATTTGACCGAAACAAAAGTCACAGTGTCTATTTCACTGTATCTAACCTCGTCTTCCTCTCCCTTACACAGAATATAAATTTACAAAAATCATTTTGGGTAAGGACAGAAATTAGTTATATTATTGGAAAATCTAGGTTAAAAATCACATGATAAAAATTACGGGACAATTTAGAGTAGCTCATGTTTACATGGAATCACAATCTCAATCTTATTTTAATTATTAATTTTTATTTTTATTTTATTTCTATTTTTAATTCTTTTATAGATTAATTTTATTTTTTATTTTTTTTTAATTTAATTATTAATTTCATTTTTTATTTTATTTCTATTTTTAATTTTTTATACATTATTTTATTTTTATTTTTTATATTTTTATAGAATATAATTAAGTTAAAATGTTTACATTATATGATAGGACATTATAACATTATTTTTATGTTGGGCTATTACTTCCATGTTGGGCTTGAGAGTCTCATTGCAACAAGTGTAGATCCATCTCAAATCTGGATCTACCAAGCGTTGAGAGGGATCAAACCTCTTGAGATGTAAACCTCTTTTAGAGTGAAAAGAGATTTTATCCCTTGCGCTTGGTAGATTCGGAGTTAAGATGGATCTAGGTTGGTTTAATATATATATATATATATATTGTAAGTCGAAAATTTTGTACTAAGTTATAAGAAAGGTATATCATGAAAAGCTTAGTTCGAAAATTTTGTATTAAGTTATAAGAAAGGTATATCATGAGAAGCTTAGTTCCAGAAAACCTCCAGCCTCATTCCTACCGAACTTGTCGGCAGGATGGTAATGGCAAAAAGACACTGACAACAACAAAGGGAAACTTAAAGACCATAAGCACATTGCCCAAAGTAACCAAATAAACCCGAGGATCTAAATACAACCCACAGTCATCCTTAATCAACAACATTACCTGGAGTTGGGCCATTTGGACCATTGCCATGTGGCAGAGGAGGACGAAAGGCTTCGCGAACGTGAACCTCCATATGCGCCATCCTACCTTCAAGATGGTCCAGTCTCTCCTAAATCATCTTCTGACCATGATGAAGGGAGACCAACCTATTCATCATATACCACTGGTTGTGTTGGAGGTCGTTCATAAAAGTTATAACATTGTTATGGTCATCATGTCAATCACGGGCCAACTACTTCACCAACGTTGTAACCTCATGGATCTGTGCTTCCAAATAACCAAAGGGAGGAGGTAAATCTACTCACCTAAGCGAGTTGGTGGGTTGTTGTTTTACCTCTTCCCCACAGTCTTGTTGTTCCGCTCGGTGCACTATACCTTGGCCCCAAGGTCCTGCGCCTTTGCAAACACGTTCTCGTTGGCGCTACATATGTCTCAAGCTAGTCACCACACATTGCCCACACGAAATGGTTATCCCAATGAACCAGTTGCCATGAGAAACCCTAGACACCTCTCCAATTAACAAGCCAAAGCCAAAAGCAAACTACCAATCTCTAAAATATCCACCATGTGCGATCACATTCGCCTTTCGTCGAACTGTCTAGGTCGTTCTAGTGACCACCCTCTCCAATCACAAAATAGCTCCAGAAACACCAGAAACATGAACTCCTCTAGCCCCCCTAACCTATAGGTGACTCCCAAACCCCACACCAGAAAATAAAATCCCTATGGCTATAGACCCACAAGCCCTCCAAAGGCGAAAAACTACAAAGATAAAGGGCACGGGTTACAATTGGGCGACTTCCACCACCATTATCCACCCCAACAAGCACCCAGATCACACCAGGCACCTCTATAGTGACCCTGCCAGACTCGCAAAATAACAATTTTCTAAACAAAAAAGTAAAAATAAACAGGAAACTTCAACAGTCGACGCAATGACAGCCCATCCATCTTGGTGACCAACGTGCCCCAACTCCAGTAGCTTGTCCAAAGCAAACCCAGGGCCCAAATAATTATGCCCGAAGCCACCTCCTTGATGGAGTTGAAAACATTAACTCCTAAATTAATTATCAACTTTGTATCCGCAGAGTAGAGGGCAAGGGATGGTTGTGACAAATAGCCACCCTATGCTCCAAGTACAATAATCCTCGCCAATGTCTCACATCCCATTCCCTAAAACCAACAATCATGACCTGCAACAAACCAAACAACACAAATAATCATCGCTCTTTCTCGAAACTTCATATCTCACTCGCCTGTAGTGGCTTCCCCAACACGCCTCTGCATTTTATTTGTCGCTTGGGAGGCAATTAAATACCCCCTCTTGAACCCCAATCTCGTCATTAATTACCCCCGTCAGGGATTAATTATAATTATTAATCTTATGTTTTTTATTTTATTTTTAAAATTTTATTTTTATTTTATTTTGACTAAATCAAAATGTTAAGCATGACATTACAACATCTCTACCATAGTGGGTTGGAGAGTGTTAATTTTATGTTTTTTATTTTACATTGGATCATGGTAAGTCCATCTTCAAGGTCCATCTTCAAGATTTTTTAAAGTTTATTGGCTTATTTCAATATCTGTATAGTTTCAGATCAAGTTCACGAAGTTTACATTAAATTAGTGGTAAGTCCATATTCAAGATTTTTTAAAAGTTTATTGGTTTATTTTAATATCTGCATTTTGTCTGAGTTTCATATAAAGTTAACAGAGTTTACATTGGATATCAATGGTAAGTCCATCTTCAAGTTTTTTTTTAAATTTATTAACATATTTCAATGATGATAGAAATTCAATTCAATTTGTTGTTGGGCTATTTTTTTAATATGACCATCACAAATAGAGACAAGGATCTTTCACTTTCTTATACAATTTATTTAAAAGAAAAAAGTTATAACAATTTAGACCAATTTTTCCAAGGAGTCTCTACCTACAAGTTTTATCTAGTGTGAATGAAGAATATAATGAATATGGAGTAGATAAATTATTAATTTTAAAGTTTATTAGCTTATTTCAATGATGATAGAAATCCATTTCAATTTGTTGTTGGCTATTTTTTAATATGGCCATCACAAATAGAGACAAGTATGTTTCATTTTCTTATAAAATTTATTACAATTTAGGTCATTGTTTTCAGGAAAGAATCTTCACCTACTACTATTATCAAGGATATATAATGAACATGGACTAAATAGATCATTAATAGCATAAATATACCTATACACAGAGTATTACAGGTATATCCCAAAAACACACTATTACAGGCCATCTGATATCCACTTACACAGTCATAAACAAGAAAAGTGGAACAAACTGACTTGTTGGCTCTATGGCCAAACAGGACACACTGCAAATAACTGTCCTGTAGGAGAAGAGTCAAAAAATAATCGTGGCAAGAAATCTCAGCCACAAAATCAAAAATTAAAACAAGTCAAGACTGAGACCCAATATTTTTGCATGAAATGTGGGTCCAAATCTCATAGGACAGAGCATTGTCCTAATGTTACAATTGGTGATCGCCCCCAAATTCAACAACAAGAATTGTTGCACTCATCTGATGAATTCTCAAATTCAAATAATAGTCATGTCTATTCATCTGAAGAATTTGAAGAAATAAATCTTCATGCTAATGCCTGTAATTTCTCAGATTCAGACAATTGTAAATGCATTTTTACTGACAGTGAATCTGATTCTACAGAATCATCTTCAGAAGAAGAGGCACAGTATAAGAAACTCAAAGAAAAAGTTCTTATGGCTCAAACAGAGGAAGATGAAATAAAAATATTATCTCAGATCCGTGCAATGGAGGATGGAGAAATGAAGACCCGCCTCACAGAAGCCTTCATGGATCAGCTGAAGATTTCAAATAACAGCAAAAATTCTGGTAAGAAGCCACTTTTTATTGATGCCTCATATGCAAGAAATGCAAAATCTTTTCAAAGACAAAGACAACAGGACAAAGTCCGCCCACTTACCTTGGGGGAAGTAAGCCATGAAATACACAATCTCAAATCTGAAATTTCCCAACTAAAAATTCAGGTTCAGGGATTAGAAAAAGGAAAAATGCATAAAGAAACAAAACCAGAAGAAGAATCTGATCCGGAAGATAACTATAAAGCAAATGTCCAGATCTATGAAGGAATAAAAGACAATGATTCTGGTTTTCAAGAAATGTGGATACTCGCAGTCGAGTATCAACAACACCACGTACAGGTACAAATTTGTATATAGAATGAAATTTTTAATTTGACTGCACTTATTGATTCTGGAGCAGATGTGAATATACTCAACAAAAAAGTTATCCCAACAAAATTTTGGATGGCATCTAAAAGAGAAGTTATTGGTCTAGGCAATAAGAAGTTGAATTATGAAGTGCCCAAAGCTTCTATATGTTTTGACAGACATTGTATAAAATTGAAATTTTCTATTGCTGACATCCCAGTTGATTGCATCCTAGGAAACATTTTTCTAGCTGTTGTAGAACCTCATGGTTCATACAGGACAAAGAACAACAGAGGTGGATATTTTATCACTCTGCCTACTTCCAGTGGCCAATCCAGAAGGATAGAATTGCCATATATATCAACCCCAAGAATCTTGACAATGGTCCAAACTATGAAAGAACTGGAAAAAGCAAAAGCCAAGTTATCAGACTTAAAAGATCTGAAATCCACTCTCAGCATCTCAAAGCAGTTAACTTCTCCAGCAGTACAGAAAAAGATTTCAGAGCTAAAAGTCCAGATTGAAAATGAATGCTGCGTTGAAGAACCAAATGCATTTTGGCACAGGAAGCAACATTCAGTTGAGCTCCCATACAAAGCAGAATACACAGGCAGACCTTGTAAAAGCAAGGCAATCCCAATGAATAAAGAATATAGAGAACTCTGCCAGAAAGAGGTCCAAAACCTGCTAGACAAAAAACTGATCAGAGAATCAACCAGTCCATGGAACTGCTATGGGTTTTATGTCAATAAAAGATCAGAACAAATCAGAGGAATCCCAAGACTGGTCATAAATTACAAGCCTCTGAATGCAGTACTATCAGATGATACATATCCAATCCCCCACAAGGGTGATTTGATCAGTAGAATTGCAGGAGCCAAAGTATTTTCAAAATTTGATCTGAAATCAGGTTTTTGGCAAGTCGCCATTTCGGAGAAAGATAAATTTAAGACCGCCTTCAGTATCCCAGTAGGGCACTATGAATGGAATGTTATGCCATTTGGCCTCAAACATGCTCCGTCAAAATTTCAGAAGGTGATGGATAACATTTTTAAGCCATTCTTTGATTGGTTAATCGTGTACATAGATGACATTCTGATCTTTTCCAAGAACTTGCAAGATCATTTCAGGCATATCCAGATCTTTGTAAATACCATCAAAAGAAATGGTTTAGTCCTAAGTAAGAAGAATATTGAGGTTTTCCAAACCTCCATTAAGTTTTTAGGCCACAATATTTTTAATGGCCAAATTTCACTGCAAAAACATGCTCTTGAATTTTCGAGCAAGTTTCCAGATATAATAACTGACAAGACTCAGCTGCAGCGTTTTCTTGGCTACCTCAATTATGTCAGTAATTTCTATCAAGATTGCGCAAAGGACAAAAGTCTGTTGAACCAACGTTTGCGCAAGAATCCTAAACCCTGGACTCCAGCTCATACCAGAGCTGTACAAAATATCAAGTCTAAGGTAAAATCTCTCCCCATCTTATACATATCAGATGATGCTGCATTCAAAATCGTGGAGTCAGATGCCAGCAATATTGGCTGGGGAGGTATTTTGAAACAAAGAAAAGGGTTAGAAGAGCAAATTATTCAATTTGCTTCAGGAACATGGAACCCTACTGAGAAGAATTATTCCACCATTGAAAAAGAAGTTAAAGCTGCATGGAATTGCATTGATAAATTTGAAATTCATCTTATCAACAGAACATTCCTCCTCAGGATTGATGCATCAGCATTAAAGAAAGTCTTAACAAAAAATATCAAAAAACCCGAGGAAGCTAAATTCGCAAGATGGCAAGCATTGTTTGCAAATTTTTATTTTCAAGTGGAACATATAAAGGGTAATGAAAATTGTCTCCCTGACTTTTTAAGTAGGGAAACCCTTCAAAACATCTAGCATCAAGAACAAGATCATATTATGGTCATAGTAACTGAATGGGATCCAACTCAAAACCAAGAAGTCCTCAGAACAATAAATGAAGATCAAAGTTGCACTGAATATAGAAAAATTGGAAACCCACATGGCAGCTCCGAAGCACAAAAGTCTTGGATGCTAATCTACAACCACACACCGATCTCCTTCATCTTGTGTCGGAAATAAGAGTCTTCCCAAAAGGCAATAAATGGATACATGACATGATTTACTTAGATAGTATGGTCAGAGCACAGAGGGCATAAGAAGTACTACAAAATGTCTTTAAAGATATAACAATGATATGGAATGAAGGAGGTGACAGAAGAAAAATATATCATAGATACTTCACTATAAATAGAGCCTAGAATACAGAATGGCCAATTACTAATCCAGTCTTATGGCCCCAAAATGATCCTAAACTTATTTTCCTTGACACAGTGTTTGATTTTGCAAGTTATAAGCAGCTATGGTGGGATCTGCTTAATGTAGATGGAAGAAATGAGACACACTACACTAAGCTTAAGTTTGGAACTATCAGAACTGCACAAAGATCACAACAGTCAAAATGGCTAGAGGATTGGTGGGATGACTATGGTGTTAACCGTACAGCCATTGATCCAATCTGCTATGAGGCCTATTTCCGCTTAAATTGTGATAAATGTTTTCACAAAAATAACATGGAATGTATTCATGAACCATTTAGAGATGTAAGACACATGTATAATTACCCAAACCATCATATCTTACAACAATTCATGTGCCATCATGATGAATGGTTGGTAATGACAAAGATAAAACACCAATTTGTGCTTAATAAACCTATGATTGTAAGAAGGATCTTTACCAAAGCCTGGGATGGTATATTATATCCCAGAATAACGGCTCTTGGTGGCCCAAGTACTTTTGGTTCCCGTGGGCTTATGCCATAAAGCTCCACATTGTACAATGGTCCAGTCATGAGGACTATTCATGACCAGTTTTCTCGTGGGCCTTCACTGGTTAAAAGGCATCCATAGTGTACAAAGTTTTACGATTGATTCCATAAGTCACGAGACTCGGAGCACTTCTCCAACTTTTGGTGGATATTGAACCACATCTCGTATTGATAGATTCCTTCATACTTCAGTTTGTCAGTCCAACTGTTGAATGGTTGTCCCCTCATTTTGCTACATATGCAAGGAGTCTAGGCTCATTCGGGCATCGGTTGTTAGTCATTGTGAGTTTGTAAGTCTTACATTTTCGAGTCTGAGCTCTTTGCTTGATCTGAAACTGCGAACGATCTGTCTGATCTGCTTGCATCATGTAAAGAACTCAAGTCTTTAGGTGTTCTGAGAAGCCTGCGCATCAGTGTAACCCACTGGTGAGAACCTAAAGTGTCCAGAACATTAGAGTGTCGAGGTATATGTGTGTGGTATATGTGTGTGTTGAGTCTTTGTTCACAGACAGAGCCTGTGTATTCGCCAGGTAGCCTCCAGTAAAGCTCGTCCAACATTGGATAGCTCAAGTCTAGTAAACGCGAACACAGTCAAACTCTGGTTTGAACAGATTTGTTATTACTGTAATCCATTTTGAGATCAATAAAGAGTGTTATTTCATTTTCCACTTCCGAGTACTGTGTGCTTTAATTTGTGCTGCTGAGATAGTAATTCTTGCATAAAAGTTCATCACTACATCAACTAGCTGAAGGGACGCCAAAGACCGTGGAAGGCCAGGAGTGTCGTTGTGAAGGTCTCAGAGTGCGTGAAAGGTTACTGATAGTTTTGAGTTCATAACAGCAAGGAAGAAGAGGCTCAGCAAGGCCAAGAGAGAAGAGACTCAGCAGAGCGCACTACTATAACAGCAATGTAGCACTACTGTAGCAAGCTTCGTTGAAGCCCCTACTCAAAATTGGTATCAGAGCCAGTAACGTCTGGTTCGCCCAGTAAGTACTAAACAAACATCACTCTTATATTTTTCACTATATAATGGATCCCTTCCACAAATCTGTTTCATTCTGAGATATTGAAGAGTATGAAAATTCCACTCAAGAAAATCCCTTGCGGGATATGTTCGCCACTACCTCCAGTCGGGTTGTTAATTCTGCCGAACTTGCATATGAGGAAAGTCAACCCACTGCTAGATGGCAGTTACCTATCATTAATGCTTCACAAGTCTATGTAGATCTGTCTGCATTTCATCTAGTTGTTGCTACTCGTATTAGTATAAAGGAGTCCATAAGTCAGATACAAGAAAATTCTGACTGTGTACAGAGTATATCCCTCCTTGATCCCAAAACATTACAGGCCGAGGCTAAATGGCTAAAAACTCAATATCTTCATCTGGGTTGTATAAGAATAGGGATACATGCACTTACTCATCAAGGTCTAAATACATTTGTATTAGCTACTGTCCGTGACCTTACCCACAATAAATACACAGATTCCTTAATAGGTGGGATAGTCGCACCTCTATCAAATGGGCCAGTATATTTTGATTTCTATCCAAATTTCTCTATTTATGTCTTTGATGAAACCATAAAAGACATCCTTCAATTACAAATCCAGACCACTGGATTTGACATGAACAGAAAACGACATAATATAGCAATCCAGACCCGAGGGTGTTTTAGACATACTAATACATTATATCCAGCAGTTCTGCATGCCCCAAGCAAGGATTCAAAAGCCAGTGTTGTTGTACTCACAAATGCAAGAAACCAGAAGATTGAGCACCAAACAATCAAATGGGAAGATCTAACTTTCCCCGAACACTGGGTTGTCTCAAATCCCAAGCCTCCTTTTGTTAAGAAAATAACCTCTACAGATATTCATGAAGAATCATCCAAAGCCATTCTCTCCTTTCCCTGTAGATCCACAATTGATAGAAAAAGGATTGATGAAGACTGCAGAATGTCTCGTTTTTATGTTTCTCTAGAAGTGGTTGATACTGCTTCCTCCAGTTCCTCTGTAAATTCTTGTAAGCATATTTCTCTTTTTGAGTTAGCCCAGCTTGTGAATTTTAATTCTTTAGAAGTCAAATGTCCTGAGTGTCAAAATATTATCAATTTAAGCCAACTTGCAAATCTAGTCCTACATGAGAACCATAATCCCAAAACAGGTGAAGCACCTCCTTCTACTTCTATTACTCCATGTCCAAATCCTAAATGCTCTGAAATTCCATTCCTGCATGAATCTGAGCATGTTCTCATGATACATACAGTTCCTACCTTAGAAGAAGAAGATCCAAGGCTTACAAGACTAGTAAAACCAAGATATGGTCTCGGTTATCTTGAAAAATCAAAAAGATTGATTCCCAACTGCAGATTTGGCCGAGTTCCGGAAGATTGTAAAAAGCCTAGTACAACAAAGATGCATAAGTTCTTTACGCTTATGGATGGTTGTCCAAAAAACAAAATCCCAGAAAAATGGATGAAAGCAATGTTGAATTGGGATATTTTCACAAACCCCAAAGCTAAAGAATTTGGAAGCAGTCATACTGTTCCTCAAAAAATAGCACTATCTGTAGAATGGAAAAACCACATGGAATCCACTGATACTTGGATTTATTTCTATACCTGGTTAGAAAGAAGACAGATTGCTAATGTTTTAATGACTGACTCATCAGCATCCTCTCCATCCCAACATCTCTAGCAAGCTCTAGATGGCCTTAAGGTTGCGACTCCAACCATCTGCTATATCTGAAGCATTAAACGATTTTGGCAAGTAATGAAGAAAGAAAGAGAGAGAGAAATTATGTTAACATCCACGAGGCTAAAGATAGCCTATGGGACAGATTGCTTCTTCATCTGCTTAATGTATTTGACCCTTTTTCTGTGAAGCTTCAATATAAATGCTCCCAACTTCTCGACAAACCCCTCGCTAAATAGATTATCCTGAGAGCGAGCTGCCAGCATATCTGCGTAATTTTCCCTATTGTCTTTGAAGGCCTCACATTCTAAAATGAAATGTTTTTATGTTTCCACTTTTCCGGAAGAACAAAAAATGCATACTCTTTCCTCCCACACTTCTTTTGGCCTTTTCTAGCGCCCTGTTTCACAACGGAGTTGTTGAGTATTAGTCCTTAGCTAAGTAATAAGAATTTTGGCTCTCAAAGAGATATTGGCCTCTATGTATTCTTTTGGTTGATGAATATGAGTGGGATTAAACACTTCAATATAATATTTTTTATTTCTTCCTAGCTCCTTATCCCAAGTACGCTTGTGGAACTTTTCCATAACAAAAGCTTTTATCTCTTTGCTATTTATGGGACACGCGTTCAAGCAAATACCCCATTTACTAAACCATTTGTTATTTTGTTGCATCCAAGTATTTTTTCTCTTGCACAATTTGTCATTAAAGACAACCTTAGGCCATCTACCCTCTTCCATTTGCTCAATTTTTTTTAAATACCTTATGACTCGCACCATAGCAATTGCTTCAATAGGAGCAGTCCCTGTTTCACTTAACAATATAGCATAAGGAACTGCACTTTTAATATTAAATTTGTTTGTAATCAAACGCTTCTGAATTTTCTCAATTTGTCTCCACTGCATGTCGGATGTATTGCTGGCCATAGTTCACAACCATAGAGAATCATCAGAATCACTAGAAGCCCAAAAAGAGTTTAAATGGTTTTCTAGTCCCATAACTCTGCCTCTCTACACCTATTTTGAAAAGCATAAAATGCTTTCTAACCCCCCAAAGTTCTTTTCGTTCTACAACCATTCCAACGTAGACTTTTGTTGAAGTCAATTCCGAGATATTTGTAATCTACAACTTCTTCTAGAATGTTACCTTCAAAATAGAATTTATGTTGGCTATGTTTTCTTTTCTTAGAGAAAACCACTACTTTTGTTTTGTTGATATTGACTTGCATCCCCACACTTCTACAAAAATGCTTAAGGGATAGTAAGTGCTCTTGCAAACCAAGAGCCGATTTAGCAAGCAGAATAAGGTCATCTGCATACAAAAGAAGCCTTATAACAAACTTGCCCAAATAGATACCATCACCCCCTTGCGAATGTAACCACTCCTCAAGCTTGTCGATACATAAACCAAAAAGGGTAGGAGACAATGGGCAACCTTGCTTGACCCCGATATCGCTTCTGAAACTTTCAGAAATGCCTGCTAAAGTTCTAATTTTGACTTTCACCTCTTCATACAGCCTATGTGCGGCTGCTCTCAAATGTTTAGGAACCCCAAGTTCCTCCATTCTGTTCCAAAGCTTATCTCTAGGAACCGAGTCAAACGCTTTTCTGAAATCAACAAAGCAACAAATACTTCTTCTTTTTTCTCCCAAACTTTTTCAATGATGTGCCTTAAAGTTATACAATGATCAACTGTGAAATGTTTAGGTCTAAAACCTGCTTGCCCTTTAGCATGCTTATCTCTTTCTTCTGCCCACTTGCTAATTTTGTTTTCTAGCATGCTTCCAAATAGCTTTGCAAACAAAGAGTTTATCATGATGGTCCTATAATTAGAGGGATTCTTGACGTCACCACTCTTGAAAAGAGGTATTGCCAGACTAGTTGCCCAATCTGTGGGGAGCCCCTGTTGTATGATGTTGTTGAAAATTTTTGTAATGTGAGGTGCAAGAATTTTTGAGCCCCACTTTAGATATTCTGCTTGGAGTTCAGCTAAGTCTTTTGCTTTTCCAACACCCAACTTCTTGATACCCATCTCTACCTCTTGCACCGTCAAGAGTTCAGTATCAGTGTTGACCAAGGGGGAGGGTCACCCGTGGGATCTTGCTCATAGAGTTGTCTTGCATAGTCAAGCCATTTAGAAGCTGTAATACTATTTCCAGTCTGTATCTTTTTCAATTGGAGCTCCTTCTCAAAAAAATTGGGATTATTTTTCCCAAGGAAGATTAGTGCTTCCCTCCTTGAAACCATGAAATCGGTCTTTTTCTTGCTTAGTAAATGCTTGTAAACTTTGAGCTTTGTGTTATCCTTGTTTGACTCTTTTCACATTCTCCTTTCCTTTTTGCACTCCTCGTCAAACCAAGCATTAACCGGAAAGCAATTTGTTTCAAACTTCTTAATTTTTGCTCTTTTGCACTTTGCAAGTGCGCATTGAATTAAATGTGTTAATTCATGACTATGAAGGTTGTGAATTGTGATTTTCTCCTTCTCGAAGAGCCTCTCTAGCGTCATTTTGAAGGTATTACAATTTTCTGGGATCAAAAGAATTCTTCCTTGTGGGAGGTTCTGCTGGACATGTTGAATTTTTTACTCTAATTGTTTCTTTCCAGTCCAAGAGAAACATAAATAAATTGGCCTATGAACTGATTTTAAGTCCCACAGCTAATCTCCAATCAAGACTTCCTCCATTTTCTCACACAAACCATGCGAGCAAATTACGTAATCCACTACACTTGCTCCATTGTAAGTATTGTAAGTGAAATTACTGGACTTTGCCCATCTAATCAAGCCATTACAAATGACTAAATCAAAGGCCCCACATAGAGTAAGCAATTTCTCACCAAAGAGATTGCAACCCTTGTCCTCTGAAATTCTTTCCCACTGATGATTACTCTCTTCTATAAGCCAAATAGGGTCGCAATCATCTTTACAGCAAAGAATGCTAGCTTGCTCACTTGCAGTCCTAGTATTGAAATCACCCACTATAAGGACTTCACCTAGCTACGAATAAGTTGCAATATCTGCTTTTAAGGTTGCAAATGGATCTTTGTGGTCAAGCCCTCTACCTTTGTAGATTTTTTAAACTTGCGGCGCAAAATAGCATGCTGCGATTCTGATGGTGTTTCCATTTTCTCATATTTTAAGCCAAATGAATTGCTTATTTGAGTCTTCTTTTTCTAATTGAATGATATGACCTTCTTTCTCCCTTACTAAAACCATGATACCCCCGTGCCCTTTGCCATTCCTTGCTGCCTTGTTCCACACTGCCATCTTCTAGTATCCTTCAAACAGAGGTGTCTTTCACCCTTCATGCTCATGTGTTTCTATGAGGCAAATTATGTCTCTATCTTCCGCAATAGGCCCTAACCTAGGTCCTCTCCTCCATGAGTAACCTCTACAGTTCCAACAAACTAATCTTAAGGAAACCTAGGTATGACTTGATTGCTATTTATTTTGACATGCAAGACTCACATTTGAGTCTTTGTCCCTGCTTTCCCACACTGACCTTGCTTCCTGATTTCATGTTGAAGAGTTTGTTGCCTCTTCTTTATTACCATTTTGCCGCTTTGTTTTGGAAGGAGGTCCAAATTGCGCTATCAAAACTTTTCTTTTATAAATCCATGCTCTCTTGCCTTCATCTCTTGTTGCCTTAACCTTTAACATTTCCTCCCTTCTTTCCTCATGTTGTTTTACAATTAAATCTTCTTCTAGGAAAAAACGAGAACCCCTCAAGAAATGTTTCTTACTTAGAATGATATATTTATCACACAAGCTAGGCATGATGACTTTTATGGGCCTGGCTCTCTCCCCATTAAACTTACCCACCCTCCATGCTTGGCATATTAGTCCTTGCCATAACAACTTGTCTTTCAAGAAGTCTCTTGCAAGGTCAATAGTACATTTATTTTTCCCATAGTCTTTCACCCCTTTAATAATTATGTTTGCTACCCTATTTTGTCTTTCCTTGCCTTCTCTATCTTGCATGTTATCAACCTAAATGTTTGTTTTTCCTTCCTTATTAGGAGAATTGCTAATAACTTGAGCCCAAGTTTTGGAAACTTTGGTGGAATCTCCTTTCCTTTCTTCTCTTGCTTTCTCTTCATGGTTGTCTATTTGGGCAATCATTTTCCCTTTATCCTGGGATGATTTCGCATTCACCACATTTGTACTTTCCACTACAGATTTCTTTAGGTTTTGCACATCCGCCTTCATGCGTTGCCATTTTGCCTTCCCCATCAGGAGAGCTTCCTGTATCAATGCCACTTGTTCTTTTAAAACTTTATTTCTTTCTACTAAAGTCTTGTTCTCAGCTGTTATTATATGAATTTTATGATCTTTTTCTTGCTCTTTAACTTCTAAAACCTCCGACCTTTGTTTTTCATTTAATAATTCTTTCACATAAATATCAGATGACCATGTGAGAGGTGTGGATGTGGGACTATATAAATAGAATCATCAATGGCTTTTCCTTTGGACTTCTTGTTGCCACATGCTTGTAGAAGGGACTTGTTTGAGTGCTTCTTGCGAAAGGCTTGAGTACTTTCCTTTTTAGATTGTTTTTTCCTTGTCTGCCCCCATTTTAGACGGGCTAGTCGTTGTTTTAAAATGCCCCGATATTGTTTGGCATTGACCCAAACCCACTTTCCAGCTTTGGCGGATGAGGCAATTTTCACTTGTTCTAAATCATTTGTCTCCACATGTTCTTAAATTTCTTGTCCATTTGTCATGTTTGAATGAATTTGTCGTCCAACCTGTTTCGAGAAATATGTGGGTCTGTAAAATCTCAAGATTATTTCACACTGCTCCTGTTGTTCAGGTTATCGCTTCTCCTTACTTACTGCTCAATACTTCTACTACATAAAATCTCCCTGGTCTCACACTGCTCACTGGAGCAGTGTCCATTGCTCTCACTATTGAGCACACTGCTCACACTACTCACTGCTCGTTGCTTACCACACTGCTCACACTGCTCTGTCGAATAATTCTCTGTAACAAGTGTTAATCGCAGATCCATCAACTTGTTCACACAAGATATATCAACAATAAAATGTATCATAGGATCCGTCTTGATCGAATAGATAGCTCCCAGACATCTTCGAATAAGAGATTCTGCCACCTGCCGGAGCCACCAACATCCAGAAGCCTGTGAAACCCAATTCAGCCAGCACAAAGAAGCCACACGCATAAATTAAAGGTATGTTGTTCGTTTATCGTCTTTCTTTCTGTTTTGGAGATCAATTGTGTGACGGAGCTCCTTAGAGTTTTGCAAGCTGACGCCAACGTCTTTGCCGCACCACCGTAAAAAATGAGCGCAGTAGCATGAATCTGGTAGATGGCAATGAGTCTGGAGACCTAGCGCAAATAAATAAATATGAAAATTGGTCGTTAGGATTTGTGAATAGTTTTTGGCTGTTATCTGGGGTTTATGACGCTGGCCATTAACTTCTTTGGCTATACCCAGCTGGCCTTGATCGGAACATAGTCATAGTCATTTGACTATGGTAGGAACATAGTCATAGTCATTTGGCTACGGTGGGAACATATCAGAAATACTTAAGCTATAAGGCAGGTCGATATACTCGAAGAGCCATTGACTTTAGGATTGGATGGTATCTTCTCACTCTTTATGCCCTCTTCGTTTTGCTAATAAAGCATTGAATAAACTAAACTATCTCCCTTAACGAATAAAAATGAAATCGTTGTTGAATTGGAAAAGGGTTTTTCCATGCATAGAGAGTTGGTTTGGAGCACTTCTCTTTAGGAGCACGAACATTAAGCATACCTAGCAATTCTATTGCATGAACATGGCATTCTAGTTGTTGAATTCTCACGAACCTCGGCAGCATATGGGAAATTAGATAGCGTTAACTTGGCATTTGATACGCTGGTCAATTTACGTTTACAACCTTTCCATGTACGTAGTATTTGTGTATTCACAAAGTTGTATAGTAACCAGAAATTATACTTTGTCAACGTTGGAATTGCTGATTACCTAGAGAAATATATAGGCTCTGAACGTTGTAATTGGTGATTACCTAGAGAAATATATCACCTATAATTTTGACAGAGTCAATGTTGTATTTCTATATTATACTTCGACGGAATCAATGCTATACTTTTAACCGGAGAGAATGGATTTAATTTTATATTTTCAGATATATATCTATTACTTATTATGTTTTGACAAAATCAATGTTATACTTTTAGATGGAGAGAATGAGAGAATGGATTTAATTTTATATTTTGAGGAGTCGACGAGGTTTTGGATAGACTATGATTGGGTGTGTTGTTAAGGCACTACTAGATATTAAGTTACCAGTTCAATTCTTTGTCTTATTTGGGTGTTATTCTTGGACATGACCATGATGTAGCCTCACCGTTGTTGAACTTTTATATATATATATATATATATATATATATACTTTGAAGAGATATATATCTATTACCACTAAAAGGGTTTTGCGCAAGATTAAAGATTGAATGCAATATTTTTTTAACTTTAACAAGAAATATATCTTTATAATGGCTAAAAAAGTATTGTATTAGATTAAGACGAAATGGAAGATTTTTTTTTTTTTTTTTTTACTTTGGGAGAATGTACATGTATTTGGATTAAAGGAATGTATTTCCGTTTGGACTGATGGTTTTATCATAAAATTTGGAGAAAAATAGAAATCCCCCAAAAAATATAATCATTGCATCTAGTTAATAATCAAAGGAGAATTCTAAAAACATTTACCTAGAATACATGCATCCTCAAACAAAGTCTTTGTGTCGTGTGCCTTTACTAAGTGGTTCTCTTTGCAAGCAAATTGCTCAGGGTTTTGATATTTGTGGCGAAAATTAGGGTTTACTTTGATCCAACTAAATCTGGTGCAATACTCCTTCTCACATAATTATGATTTTTAGCCTTTAATTTTTTGTTGCAATGAATATCTCACATGAGAGAATAATAAATTTAAATAAGCTACATTAGAAAATAATTTGCTATAAGAAAAACCAGATTTTGGAACCCAAGGCAATATCTCCTCATCTACTTTAACACTAGAAGTCATGACCCACTTTTCCCTCACCCAAGTTTTCAATTTCCTCTACTTCTCCCTTTACCTCAACAAAAAAATGACTATTGTCAGCGCTTTGATGTTGTCATCGCAATGATCTAACCTTATTTCCCAAAAAAATTAGTTCTATTGTGTAGCAACATTATTCCACAACGCTATGACTTTTGGAGTGGCAGAAATATCCAGGAAAATGTCCTAGAAAGATCTATAGGAATTTTTACTATAATTATTCTTTTTGTATGAAATGGCAGCCTTTTCCACAACAATGGGATTTCTTTCCATAGAACCATTCCTCATTTTCATCAGCAAAAGCATATGGGAAACCATGTCGCGGGAAGAACTACTTGAATACCACTTGGGACATACACAACATGCTATAAGCAATCATAGGTAAAAAAACAATGCCAAACACAAAAATAAATATAATATATGTGAAAGGTTCATAGGTAAAAAAACAAAGCCAAATAGTCCAATAGGCGGAAATAAATATAATATATGTGAAAGGTACGCAATCAAGAAGACTGTAATATATATAAGACATAGGTGACATGACTATCCTAATGGATGTACCTCTGCATAAAAATTGTTAAGTGTAAATAATAGAAATTAGGTATGTTACAAATAACTCATCATCACATCTGGTTTTGTAATCATCGTCGGTATTTGCATAGAATTTGCTCACTCATTCAATGGTTCAAATGACTCTCAACCTTGCTTGTCAACAAACAATGTTATTTTGACATGCAAACAACTCTTCATGGAGAGAGACGTGATTTGAGGCATCGAAATTGGTGAGCTAGCTCCAACAATTTCCATTGAAAAATATCATCCATTATTAACCCAACATGGCTCAGAATTTCTCAAGTAGTTCCCTTTTTCTAGAAACTTCTACTTAAGTGCATATTGTTGTTCTGTCATCATCATAATTGGCTCTAACCATTTTCCCGTAAACTTGGGCAAAAATTATTACACCACTCACTAATAGAAAGTTCATATTACTTTGACTTTTGTCAATCAGCTTCCATTGAGTGTGACATCAAGTAGTATTAATTGCATTGAACCACTTGTCTACCACAAAATGGAATGACCAATGCCATTCCAACTAACCATTTCTTAATCCAAAAAATGGAAGGATTTAGGTCCACTTCTGCCTACATTCAACATGGCCTCACAAAATAACACTAACTAGATCATATTCAACGACCACTTTTATATGATTAAAACATTGCAAGCAAGCTTGTAATAAAATTTCTCTAACAAATTTTGAAATTAGTGATCCAGGGAATGCATCCCAAGTTCCAATTTTCTCCACAATATGTAGGGGTTACCCATCAAGCTTGTGATTTCAATAAATTCCAAGACTGCTTCCTGTGTGTCAAAAAAGTGGCAGAAAGTCATTTTTTGCATGTTTTTTGACCTTCTGGAGGCTCAAAACTTGGTGAAATTTCTTGGCAATTGTTGAGCAAGTGTATTTTTGCATGACAAATCCAAAAATGCTGAGTTTTCCTGAAATGGAGTTGCCCATCTTAAGGGTCGCGCGCGGCGCGCTACGCGTTGGTGAAGAAAACTTGTTTTTTAGCCCAAAAAATTCACAAGTGACCAAAAATGCTCAAAATTTTCTGAAATTTGTGCTGGAGTTGAGTCATTTAGCATCATGCTCCTTCAAGGAAACCTCAGCCAAGATGTGGAGGGGATCGGGCCTTTTTCTTCGTTTTAGTGCTTTGGCCAACCGTCCTTGGAGCACCTTCATGCTCGCCTTGCATACGTGCATTCGGGCCCAATAGTGGTTCTTCATGTTCCGGAGCAGGTCCTTATCTTTGTTGGCCTTGGCCAGCAACCTCTCCAAATGAGCATTGACCCGGAGAAGCATAGCCTCTCGCTCAATGGGCACCAAATCACCGGGTCTCTTACGAGCCAAGTTGCGGTCTTCATGGATCCTCCGCAACTCATCAAGAGTGTGTTCATCTTCTAGTTGCTTGTTGCGCTGCTCTAAATATGTGATTGTCCATTGTGCCCTCTCTAATTTTTCTTGCAACAAGCGATTTTCAGCCTCCCGTTGCTGAATGATCTTGTGAAGCTCCGTTCTAGGAGAACGGGTGTCAAGATCAATGATGTCGATATCTGGATCACCTGACAATCCCTCCTCAATCATGGGCTGCTTGCCCCTCTCTGATACCTGTGCTGCTGTCGGAAACGAGGCCCCTTCCACCTGACATGGAGATAACACTCGCGGTGCTGATGAAGATGGTGAGACCCCTTCCACCTGGTGTCGAGAAAATACTCGCCGAGTTGATGCAAATAAGGCCTTGTGGCCTCTATGATATGTGACCAATGGAGGGGAGCTGACATGTCTGGGCTCAGGGATGTCATATTGCTGTGATGGACCTCCCTCCTCATGAACAACCTCAGGGGGTGGTGGTGCTGTGAAGAAATCTCGAGAGATGAAATCCTCCCATGGGATACGCTGCTGGGCCAACTGATGTATGACCACAAGCTTGATCAAACCATAATGATAGATGCTCCTGTGTTGCTATCCTGGGCTCTTTCTCTGCATCAAGGGCACCATCCTCTCAATATTCCGGCACATGAAAAATGGTATGTTCATCATCCGTACCCGTGTGAAATGCACCAACAAGCGGATATGGTACGAATATAAACGTGAAAATCTGCCCTCACAGGTGAAATAGCGAATGATGAGCCTCATCAAGGGAGCATACTCATCCTTCAAAAATCTGAAAGGAAATACACCAGTCATGTGCCTCATGTACACAGGTTTAATGTAGGGCTCATACTGAAATCTGTCCAATAGTTTGCGCTTGTTCCACTCTTCTCCAACATTGGGTATCCCTGTTGCTTGAGCAACAACCTCAGGTGACAATGTAAATCCACCCCTGCAAAATTCACATGCCCGTCATGCAAATGCAAAACAAACAAGCGGACCAATTCCCTATGGTGTTGAATTTGAGAAATCCTCTCGCAAAATTCATAACATGATTGATGGCGGAAACATGTGACTGCAAGTGGACAAGCCTGTAAATAGGTCAAAGAGGTGGGCTCCTCTCTCACATGGTGACCACCCTTACCACCCCTGTGAGGCCTCCTTTGTACCTCAACCTCTGGTGTTGATTCACGGTCATCACTTTGCTCATAGTCGGTTTCGGTTTCTGACATGGTTTCAAGAGCAAAGTGGCTGAAATGTACTGCTGCTTCTGCTCAAAAACCTGTTGTTTTAACTGTTGAAATGCTGCTTCAAGGGGACAAATAACACAAGGGAGATGTTAGGGAAGGGAGACTTTTGAGGGAACTGAGGGAAAATATAAGTAAAAGAGGATTTAGGGAAGGAATCATGACATATACAACATCATACAATTATAATTTGCAGGGGTTTTATGGGAAGTAGGGTTTAGGGTTATGTTATTGAATTTTAGGGATAGGGGTAGGGTTTTAGGGCTTTTGGTATTTTTGTTAGGGAGATTAGGTGAAAACGACAAGGGAGATGGTAATGGGATGTGGGGAAAAAAATGGGGGTGAAAAGGGATGACCTTGAGCAGCAAAAGCAAAACCCTAGCCTTACTTGCACTTTGACATTTGTAAGCAAAATACACATGAACTTCTCATTTTAAAATGATGACATTTAAATGCTCATTCAAGCTTTAGCAAGCAATATACTTTGATGTTTGGAGGCCTACCTGCAACCTTGAAGAGATTTGGGGTCGATTTGAGGTTTGAAGGCAATTTTTTTGTGTGTAAACCCCAACACGTAGCGCGCGGGTCCTGACGCGTAGCGCGCGCCCAACGCGTAGTGCCTGTGTCTTTTTCCCACTGCGATGACTGCCCCGACGCGTAGCGCCTGCCCAATGCGTAGCGCGCAGGTCCTGATGCGTAGCGCGCGGGCTCTCATAGCAATTTCGCCTAGTTTTTTCACTAAGTCGCCTTTCACACTTGCTCTTGGAGTCTTGGAGGCAAATAATGATAAAATGAAGGGAGGGGGGCTTTTATAAACTTGATTTGAATTAATTTCCCCTCAAACCCACTTTCTAATGTTTATAACATGACAGTTTTCAAAATTTAAATGTTGTTGACTTATGGTTTCCTTTTTGTCTTGAAATTGGTTGAAATGATGCTTTTTCTTGAAAATTTTTGCAGAGGTAGCTTCTGAGGAGTCTTGGCAAAGGGGACCAGGGCCGCATG